>CM042476.1:3177500-4386250 GCA_023621385.1 Quercus gilva
ATATTTTAGTTAGTGGTAATATATTGAATAAGTCTTTATTTATGCAGGTTGAGATTGCTAAAAACTTGTTATTGTTCAGTAAAACTACATCAATACTTTTTATATAAATCATGTTCTATTTCTCGTTTGCTCTACACTTAAAAGTTATTTTTTATTATAGTATTTATAAATATATTGTTTGATTAGAAATGTCTACTAGAAAATATACATTTGGATATGAAAAACTTAAAAAAAGAAAAAAAAAATTAATTGAGTCTCAAAAAGGAGGATAAATTTGTTATTAGTAATAAACAAAATATAACACAAAATTTAGATAAAAATATCACAAATGAGCAAGAAATTCACCAAAAAAAGTTAGAAGATAATGAAATGATACAATTGCAAGATAATAATGATGTTCAATTTTGCAATACAACAAATCTTGATAATGAACTTTACAATAATTTAGAAGAAAATGAAAATAACGATGAAAATCTCACAAATGAACAAGTTCACCATAATGATGTTCAACTAGAAGAAAATTGAAAATAATTAGTCAATTTGCATCTCAAAGGCAAGAAAAATAGATTTTAAATGAAATATATTATAATATAAAAATATTAAATAAACATTAATTTAACTAAAGTACCTGCTACCAACCAAAGATAATATTTACACAATTTTGCAAAAAAAAAAAAAAAATGGAAAACACGATAATATAAGTATAGCAAGAGTGAATTAGCAACAAGAAAGATAACGTTAGCACTTTAACAATCGCAATAAAAGAAGAAAGGGAGGTTAGTTTGCTAAACTTGACTCCTTGACAGATTTAAGTCCAAGAAAGGAACCAATCTCCAATGTGGGTAATCTTACAGGGGAATCCTGCAATAGAAATTACCCACTTTGGAAAATGGACCTAAGTGGCTTAATCTCAGATTCTTAACTTGCTAGAGAGCAGACTATTGAGAGGGAGAGAAGTGAGTAGCCTATTGTGGGTAATCTCCTTGACAGATTTAAGTCCAAGAAAGGAACCAATCTCCAATGTGGGTAATCTCACAGGAGAATCCTGCCATAGAAATTACCCACTTTGGAAAATGGACCTAAGTGGCTTAATCTCAGATTCTTAACTTGCTAGAGAGCAGGCTATTGAAAGGGAGAGAAGTAAGTAGCCTATTGGTGCATACTTTCCATTCCTCACACTCTTATTTGCTTCCTCTTGGTTTTCTTATTTTCTTTGTTTATCTTCTCTATTTTCTTTATTTCCTACTACTTTGTGTTTTATATGTTTCCTATTGTTCCTCCTTGTTGTTGTTTACTATGCATGGCTAAGGTCTTTTTATACTGTCCGTCGTGATAATATTTATCATTTTACCCCTCAACTACTTTTGGCCTATTGTGGGTGTCCTTCTTGGACTGCCCACTAGTCTACTGGTTACCCAGTCACCACTACTACCTTGTGTTAGCCGCACCACGCAAGTTGACAGATTTAACATGTGAGTTGGGAACAGTTGAACAAAACTCACTCACACCTAACTCTAGAATCTATGAAGCTCTTGAACCATACAGACAAGTATTTCCGAAAAACAACAACACAATATGATCATTGTAAGCAGAAAACTTGAAATGCATATGGAACAAGCACAATGCGATCAAGCAAAAAGGAATGAAACAATAAAGCATGACTTGACCAAAAATGAACAATCACTATAAATAGTGACTACAATGATCATTCACACAAGGAATGAACATTCGGACATGCAAGCTAATAAGCTCAATGCAAAGTATCATTTGCATGTCTAACACTCAATCGATACAACAACACAAGGTAATTGCATCAAGGATATAAAATCCAATAAGGGCACAAGAGTGAAGTACTAAAGAAAATGCATAACATTAACCAAAAGTACTGAGCTACAAAGCTAAAGTACAAATAATAAAGTACTGAATAGAAACTTAAATATTTAAACTAAAGTACCTACAATGTAAACAACCACAAAGTTAATACCAAGAGTTATAAAAGCTATAAACAAGTAAGCTAAAACCAGGACAATGCCAAAAGTATGTGTGTATGGATCAGTATTCCCCTTTTAAGCTCACACAACTCCCTCTTTCAATATGCACACTTCCCATTCTTGTGTTGCTCTTCCCCTTGCTGTATGCTATCATCCAAATTATACAATGAGTTTGCTCTCCCCCTTTTTGGCACGAATAGCTAAAGGCTATCCTCTAGTTTTTGTTAAATAGCATCTAACTGTATCTCAATGGCTGTAAGACGCATTTGAACTTGGTTGTTGGTGGAGTATGGAACCTTTTCAAATTCGAAAATACGCTAATACAAACCCTTAATCAAAATGCTTATCTTGTCAGCTTGAGAGCTAGGATGTATAGGCTGAGTGCTAGTTGTCTGCAACTCAGGAGTGTGAGGAGATGCAATCTTGGTATGCATAGGCATAGCTGAACCATAACCAGATGGAGTGTTGCATGAGTAAAAGATTCACTCTTAGGTGCTTTAGAAGAGTGACTCTTACTTGCTTGAAGAGATATCATGGATAATGGTTGAAAACGCGCCAGTATTTTTCCATCCTTTGGCAGAGGAACCCCTTTACGTACCATAATCTTCATAATTAGACTACAAAAAGGAAGGCATGTTCTTGCTACTGTTCGAGCTGTTGTCCTCCCTATTAACTGGAAGATGTGGGCAAAAATGTCAATTTGAACTCTGGTGATGAGATCACATAGAAATTGCGCTCTTCCAAGGTTGATAAATGTAGTGTTCAAGAGTGGATAAAGGTTGAAGAACATGATCAATTTAAGAGTCGTCAGATTAGGTGCAAACTTTGATGCGCCAATGAACGTGACTTTGGATGAAATCTCATGATCTGGCCCAAGAATTTGAAGAATATCTTATACCTTAAGAAGTCTATCATCATATGGAGTGAGGTCTACATTTGCCGGTCTATTGATTCGAAGAACCTTCGCAATGTAGTCTGGATTGATGCTGAACTCCTTTCCTCGTACCCAACACTTCAACTCAGCTCCGGTGTATCTAGCATTTGAATAGAACTCCTTAACCAATTCATCAATTAGGCCCTTGAAGTTCTCGAACAAATCAACCCAATCTTTTGCTTCAAAGATCCTAGGAATAAATGTTGTTCTCAAGGTATCAAATTTTACAACCCTTTCCACCACAGTAAGAGCATCTCCAAAATGCTTAAGAAAGTCTATGAATTGAGGGGAGTCCTGAATCTCTCACTGTTTGAATCTTGAGACAAACGTTGAGTCAGTTTTGAAATAGAGGATGATGGAACATCAATTATAGGCTCTTTTCCTCTAGAGGAACGACAAGACATCTACAAAATAACATACATACAGCAGAGAACCAAGTGCAAAACCACAAGACACAAACATAAACTTGATTATATCCAAGTTAGTCCATGAAATAGCACACATTGTTATTTCGAAAGACATATCACTCAATCATGGTAAATGAACCAAGTATGTCATTATTTAAGCATGTATTTTAAGTATGAGCAACACTGGTGTGTGTGGTGTGCAAATGTGATGAGTGTGCAGCCACAGCAAAGCACAATGTAATCTATGAAATCTACAGAAACACAAGTAACTGTCTTTGAGACAATTTACTATGAGCCTGATCTGCACAACACAGCACAATCATGATATACTACTAAAAAATGAGAAACAAACACGAGAACATGTATATCAAGCATCATATTATCAATGTCAATAATATCCATTCAATCAAACTCAACAAAAATATACCTAAACCATATTCGAACATCACATTTTTCAAATCTTAACAACAACTCAAAAACCAAGAAATCAAAGGCTATGAACATGAAATACTTTGAGAAAAGTGAAGAACCCATACCTTTGCTTGAAGATTAATGAAGAGATGATGAAGAAAATAGAGTTTTTGATAGTGAACATGGTGAGTTTGGAAGAGGGAGACAATGAACAGTCATAATATGCAAGGGAAAACTGAAAAGTTTTTGAAACTGTCCTGAAAAAGATCATTAAAGCGCAAAACACGTGATTTTCGTGACTAGATTGAGTCGTGAACAAGTTGCCAAAGCAAGCCACCAAAAACCCATGTGACAAAAATTGGAAAAATTTGTCTAAGTGTTTTTTGCGACTGGAAGTTCCACTTGTGAGTTAGTCGCGACAGGAGTTGCCAAACTTTTTGAGTAACCCTCACGACTGGAGCTTCCACTCGCGAATAAGTCGCCAAAATGAGTCGCAAGAAATCTAAAAACTCAGATTTTTGAAAAAATTCTAAGTCTTTTTCGCAACTTGGACTTTGAACTGCCAGAGAGTTGCGAATACCTTCCGTGTAAGCTCACGACTGGGGTATGTGACTGGCTTGACCCGCGAGGCAAGTCGCCAAAATAGGGTTACACATTTTTTTTTTTGAAATTTTTGACATTTTTCAAAATAAAACACTTTCCAAAAACAACTAAAACACTCAAAAATCTTTTTGTGTTTGATCAACATATAATTGGGCATGTGCAACATATTTAATCAAGTACAATCATACAAATGAATAAGGCATTCATTGAACATAGACATGTGTGATGTGTGTGGGTACCAAAGATGAGATAGTCCTTAGTCTAATGTGAAGTTTCAATAATCAATTCAACCAAGGCATACACAATTAGCACTAGGAAAAGTGACCCATCTCAATTATAGAAATATGTATATATGACCTCCCACAAAACTTGATTGCATAATTCTGAAGCTTTTCATTTGGCTTCATATACATCATATCATTTGATCTTTTATAATCAATACATCTCATTTTGAGATTGATGCCTGAAAGTTTTGATATTTCAAATTGATGAACAAGCCTTTGGCTTTTTGGGCATCAAACATTTTTCATAAAAGTCACTTTCCCTTTTTCCTAATCAAATACTAGTATGTGCGACAGCTTTTGCAGCTCATTATTTCTTTTCATTTTGAGATTTATATTTGTTGAGCTCTTTAAGCAAAAAAAATAAATAAATAAAAGAGTGGGAAGATATATAGGCACAAGTTTATGCAAGTTTCAAGATCAACAAAACCATTGACTGATTATTCATGACAAGTTTGAAGATCTATTTACAACAATCACATAGATTTTAAGATTTTTCCCACAATGATATGAGTGCATAAAGAACAAGCAACGCTCGTAAATACACAAAGTCATTAGTACAAAGGTACAAGGCAAAACATGCTAGTGACAATACACAATAATGCCAATCAAACTTTTGGATTTTCTACTTTTTATGTGTTTTTTGGATTTTTGACACAAAAGCAATTAAAGATTGTCAAACAGGTGGTGAAAGCATCAATCATTTTAATCACATCCCTCATTCCGGGATCACTTTCTTGACCTTTTGATTGCTCAGCAGTCCAATTCCCTTTGCCATGTCTTGGTCCTCTCAACCTTTAAGCACTTGAACTCTTCAATGCTTGAAGCTTATGACAACTAGGTCTGGTGTGTCCTTGAATTCCACAATGATTGCAGAAATGTTGAGTTCTCAGACCTCTTTGTGACTTTAGGAGTGATTTCCCTTTACCCTTTGGTTTGACTACTGAATGATTAGGAGGCTTAGTCAAAAACTGTTGGTCAATCACATTCCGCTTCTTTTCCGTCTTCACTTTCTCAACAATTGAAGTTTCTACCACTGGTTTCTTAGCTTTCATAAACTTCATATCCTTGGACACTTTCACACTCGAACTGCTCTTTCCGATGTATCCCAATCCGCTTTTGTCGGAGAAAGGTTTTTGGTGAGCAAGGATTTCATCAAACTTCTTGGAGGAGACCCGCTCTACTTTACTATTAGCTTGAACCACCTCAAGCTCAAGAAATTTTATCTTTGAGTAGGCTTCAGTTAGCCCTCCATTCAGCTTCTTGACTTCACACTTAGTCTCCTTGTATCGGACTAAAAAACTCTTGTAGTCTTGCTCTGCTCTCTTCATTTTCTTAATGGCTGCGTTAGCCACTTTTGCATATTCACCGGTCTTCTCAAAAGGGAATTGTAGATCTCTTGCAGTCCCTCTGTTCTTTCATCTTCCTCATCATCGGATTCTTCTGCTACTCCCATTGACTCCAATTCAATGTGCTCACCAAGCTCCTCCACTAGCACACTCAAATCATCCGAAGATTCTACTGGAGCAATGGTCATAAATGCAAAGAAGTTTCCCTCTCCATCACAGCTTTCATCTAAATTTGAATTAGAGGAGTCAGAATCATTAAGAGTAGTGGCATATACCTTGCCATTCCCTCTCAAATAATTAGGACACTCTTTCTTGAGATGTCCATGTCCATTGCATTCGAAGCATGTGATTCCTTAAAAGGATTGAGACTCTTTCCCATCTTTCCTCTTGAATTCCTTTTTCTCCTTTCCGAAACTTGGGAATTTTCCCTTTTTAGCAAATTTTTCATTCTTCTTGAACTTCAAGAATTTTCGAAAATTCTCCACAAGATATGCCACATCCTCCTCGACCTCATCCTCATCCGATGAGTCGTGAGATTCCATCCACTCAATGATCGTCTTTAGAGCAAGAGATTTGCTTTTCCTTTGTGATGGCAATGACAGCTCATAAGTTTGAAGTGATCCAATTAGTTTTTGAACTTTGATATCATCAAGGTCCTTACTCTCTTCAATTGCTGTAACCTTTGCACGGAAGCTCTCCATCAATGATTGAAGGATTTTCCTCACTATCTTTGAGTCCTCCGTCTTGTCACCCAAGTTGAACTTGCCGATAACCACCTCATTCAGCTTGCCATAGAATGAGTCGAATGACTCGTCGTCACTCATTTTCAACTCTTCGAATCGAGTGGTTAGCATCTTCAACTTAGTGTCCTTGACCTTCTTTGTGCCTTCATAGGTGGTCTCCAATATTTGCCATGCCTTCTTGGCAATTGTTATGTGAGAAATCCTGTGAAACTCATCTATAGAAACACCACAAAAAATAGCATTCAATGCCTTGCTATTTGTATTAGCTGCCGCAAAAGCCGCCTTATCCCATGTGGATTTAGCGGCCTCTGGCCTAGTCCATCCTACATGTACTTCATCCCAAACAATCTCATCAATTGAACATAGGAATGCCCTTATGCGGACTTTCCAAAATGCATAGTTGTTTCCATCAAAATATGGTGGAGCATTGAGAGATTGAGATTAATCCATCTCAATGCGGTCAAGGATTGCATTCAGGTAATTAAACTACAACAAGTGCACCCATTCTGATACCAATTGAATGTTCAATTAGTGTGTAAAACACCTATGAACGTTTAGACCCCCAATTTACAAATTACCAACACAAGCTTATCATCAAACAATATATGTGCAGAATATGAAAATAAGCTAAAATAGAATTGGTAAAACAATCTAAAACCAAAACTAATCACAACCATAGTAGTAATTAAAAGGTAAAGATTAAAGGAAGAGAGATGTAAACACAAAAACAACACAGCGATGAGTTATCAAAGAGAAAATCGAAGTCCTCGGTGAAAAACCTCTTTGCCGCCCTTCAAGCAGTCAATAATCCACTAGAAAATAAATTTGGGATACATGAATAGCAGAAGACTCTTCAAGCCTAATCTACCCAGTGCATCTAAGCCTTCCAAGCTTCTTGCTCCAACAGGGTTACACTGAACCTTGTCTTCTCTAGCTTACCAGATCCCGCAATTGCTCATTGCATCAACCAAAATGAATTAGTCCCTTCTGAACTACTTCCCAAGCACGAAAAAGCCTTCTTACAGATATGGGTATTGTGAGACAAGGATTTGGCTAATGTACCTCTCAAGGATATATCAATGGAGAGGGTGAAAGTAGAGGAATTTGGAGAATCAAAGGATGAAGATTGTCGATGAGTCAATCTTGTATTTCTCTAGGGTTTCTCTCTTAAAATTTCCTCTGGAAGCTCTCTACATTTCGTGGGTATAAGGGTATTTATAGTAAGGTGTATAAGGAATGCGAAGAGTCGGTTACAACCAAACAGGGCATTCTGGCAACTCGAGCTTGCGACTAGAACGAGTCGCGAGTTTGAGTCGTGAGCTAACTGTCTGGCCAGACTGGAGGTTTTGTCCAGTAATGCAACAGCTGGCATGACCCTTTAACTCCCCCTGCATGCTTCACATGTGTGCCACCTCTGGCGACTCGCCAGTCGCAAGCCAGTCGCGAGATCCATTCGCGAGGCTCTTCTTGAGTGCACACTCTTGAGATTTTCTTCACACTCTCTCACACATTACCTTTACATAATTCCCACCTAAATACAGGGTTTCAAAATGCTGAATTATAAGAAAATTTGGCATGGAATAAAGCCAACAAAATGATTGAATAAATTCAGCCATACACCCATTTTGCAAGTTGAAATTTTTTATTTAGCATGCACATAAACAAGGTGGTTGCCCATGATGAGCCAAGTAGCCTCCAACTCCAAGACTCGTTTGCTGAAGTTGCTATAAGAAGCTCCGGCTCCCTTCTCATTAAAACACTCTCATTTCTTCTCATTCTTAACTAGATGAGTGACACTTGGCAAATAAAAGATCCAAAGATTAAAAAAATTCCTCTCTCTCTCTCTCTCTCTCTCTCTCTCTCTCTCTCTCTCTCTCTCTCTCTCTCTCTCTCTCTCTCCAACATCATCACAATCACCTAAGCGTCAAATGCATCAAGACCATAGCTTTCGAAGAAGAATATCCAAAAATTTTAAAATTTTTACTATTGGGAGATTTAAAAAATATAGCAGTTATGAATGAATAAATGAAGATAGTAAATAAATTATAAAAAGAATAAAGAAAGATGAAAGAGAAAATGAAGAAATAATATTTAAATGAAATAGAAATGAGAAAAAGTTTGCTAAAAAGTGTAACTAAAAAAGTCCGTAGGCAAAAGACAAAAATAACTGTTCATTTTTTAAACAGTACAAAAATTTAAAAAGACTACTAAAGATACTCTTAAATTATAAAATTAGGCTCTTTTATGATCACACTTTTTGGCATAACTTTTGGAATAACTTGCAGACATTGTTGTGTATTTATCATAGAAGTTGGAGCAAAGTGATATTAGCACTTGTGCACTACTAAAGTTAATTTCTTTCTAGTGCGAGTGGAAAGAGTAACACTTGTAGCAATAAGACCATAATCAATTTCATACTCACTTTTATAACTATTTTATGTGAAAGAATGTGATTAGTTGTCTATCACTATCATATGGACCCATTATTTTTTTTCCATCACTCACCGTCAATTGCATCATATAGTTATGGAAATGGTTATGAAATTTTTTGTGATGTTAGCATTTTTCTAGCTAAAAAAGATCTAGGATCATTTTCTTTTGTGCCATAATTTTGATGTGACAAGATTGTGAGTGGTAAAGAAAAAGAGATAAGTTTATGTGAAAGTAACAGACAGTCCGTCATAATCTACCGCACAAAATAGTTATAAAAAATGTTGTAAAAAGTGTGGTGCTAAAAATACAATTGCTAACCATTCAAGGCAAAATGGGGAGGTATAGAGTGCATCTTTGATGCCAATTTATCGTTTAGGCCAAGGGAGAAGAGATTTTATGGATTGTATATTGCTATAGTAAAAAGAAGCTTTTTGTTGTGTGATACCATAATAAGAAAACACCTCACATCAAATTATCTATTTTACATTATATTTTATTAAAATATCAATTTTTCTTGAGTTTTTAATTGTTTATCTTTCTTTGCACACAACAACTACCATCTACTTTGTTTCTTCATTCTTGAGATACGTAAAAAAAGAATAAAGAAAAAAAAATGCAAAATGAATAGTATTAATATAAATTTACACAATTAGAGCATTCATATCAGCTCATACAAATTTTTTTTATTTATTTTATCATAAGAACCTACTTCTTTTTTTTTTTTTTTTTTTTCTATTTTGCATACTTAAATTTCAAAATATTTCATATCAAATTATCTATTTTACACTACACTTTATTTAAATATCAAATTTTCTTCATTTTTATAATTGTTTCACTTTCTTCATATACAACAACCACCATCCACTCTCTTTATTTATGCTATGTAAAGAAAGAATATAAAACTAATGCAAAATAAATAGTGTTAGTGTAAATTTACATAGTTATTGTAGTAGACTTGTAAATTTATGCAATTATACATTGATTAATGTGGGCCATTTTATATAAATTTTACAAATTTTTTATATTATACACAAACTAATATGATTGTTCTAAACATGAAATTTTGCACAATTTTACATGCCCTGATGTGGGTAAATTTTAGACTGGTTTGGCTAAAATGTGATTATTTTTCTATTCTACAAACACTAATGCAAGTCTTGTAAGTCAACTAGAAATTGATAAGATTGTCTGGGAGCATTGCTCTCTCCTCTCAAATGAGGAGTGGGCCCCACACATGATACCCATCATGGAGCGCACACCTCATGTGAGAGGAGGGAGCCATGCTCATTGCTCACAATAACTACTCACAAAAAGACTTGAAAAAGCAGCTTATCAAATTTTCTTTAAATCTTTTTTTTCTTTTTAGATAAATATATATACAGAGAGGACAAGGTCATGCAGACGTCATTATTTTTTTTTTTCTCCCCAAAATTTGCTAGACGGACCATAGGATTGGTATTGGTAGCCAGAGCCAACATCCCAAATACCCATTGGGACACAATTAGAAGTCACGTGAAATTCCTTGTCTAAAAAAAGAACAAAATTTTGTTACAAAATTTGTTATAATCTTACTTAACATCTTTTTATTGGAGGTGAATTTTGAGAATTTCACTATTGGATTATATATTCTTTTTATATTCTCCATACTTACAAAATTTTTAGAAAATTAAAGATCACTAGCTATGCTATCAATAAATTGTTTAAATTACTAGTTTTTGTAATTTAAAATTATGCATAAAATATAAGCTTATAGATCATATAGTATATAATATTTATTTAATATGTGTATTGAGAGTGTAAAGAACATACAATTCAACGATTAGATTTTCAAATTTTGAATATTTATTTTATTAAATAAAGTTGAAATCTTAAATTACAACTAATTTTATACCTAAACTTTATTTTTAAAAAAATAGAAAAAAAATTGTAATTGTCGATTCCCTTCCAATTTTGTTTCAACAGAGGGAGCGAGAAAAAGACTTGATGCTTGGCTGTGCATCAGTCCGCATGTACCTTATAATTGACACGCAAATTTTGCAAGATAAGTTCTATCAGTGAGAGCCGTGCAAGCCAATGTTGCTTGATTTGACCCAACATTGACAAAGGGTGATCCACGTGTCCACCAATACTAATAAGTAAGAGTCGCAAAAGACTTAGGCTCTAATTGAATATCACTGAAAATAATATAATAAAATGATTTTAAAACGTGTGAATAGGACCTAAGATCCAATTTTAAAGTTAAATTTGCATATTTTCATACTCCAGCTAAAAAACGTAATCACGTTGCTAATGACAAAAGCGATTGCTAAACAACTTATTGTACGAAGAAAGGAATATACTCTCCGAGTATCTAGTATCAGCCGGTTAAAAGGTGTTTTTCTGTCAGTACAGAGTACAGTTCAGTTTGAAACTTTGAGTACACAGAAGTACAGTCTGTACAGATCAGGCGATTGATCTCACCTTCTTTGTAGGGCCAATGACGATAATGAATAGAATTGGTAAATGGTTCCCATGTTTCTCATCTATACGGAGATGGTATGACAAGCACATTTACTTCTCAAAGGCTGCACTATTCATTTTTGGTATTTTTTTTTTTCTTAAAATAAGCTCAACTGCTGTAGTCTTAAGTTCATTTTTCACTTACAAAAACAGAACTTAATTTATTTTCTTTGATGATTTACTACAGGCTTAGTTTTTAGCCATAGCTTGGTCAATTATGGAGTGGTGAAAATCTTAATGAATTACCTCGTAGAATCATTAGCCAAGCAACATCTTGCAAAAGCTACAGCAATTATAAATCTCCAGGATGGTGTATCGACCATATCAGAAGTTATAGTTGCTCATTTAGCCGATTCCTATTTCGGACGTTTCAACATGATTGTCATCTGCGCCATAACCTATATTACGGTGAGTCTCTGTCCTGCTCTTGTATAAGGTCAGATGAGGAAACTGAAGATTTCAAGAATATGTATAGGAGTCTGTTTGGGAGGGCAATTTATTTTTTATTTTTTTTAAGGAAAAAAAAAAAAGAAGAGAGAGGAAATTTGGGTGCACGAAACAAAATTGTCATTTCGTTGTTTGGAAATTTATGTGAACTATACTTAGATATCTCATTATATTTTTTTTACTAATTATTTTTTTTTACTAATTGTTGTTGCTTGGCCCCAATGAACTATACTTTTAAGTCATAATCATTATCGAGAATTTTAAGGTATTTTAGTTATTTTAAAAATTTCAATAGCATTTCAATTAAATTATAGGTTTTATTGCATTTGAAATGTTCAAAAAGCATTTCAATTATATTAAAGGTTTTTAGATGGACGCTTTTAGATTTAAAAATCAATTAAGTGGGGCCTAAGGAAATAAATTTAAATGGACCTTTTAGATTTAAATATCGATTAAATAGATTTATTTAATACTAACAAAATTAAGGTTAATTTGATGTTTTTTTTTTTTTTTTTTTTGGGTTGAATTTGATGAATTAATACTAACCAAACTAAGTTAATTTTAGATAGAAAAATCAAATATCATGGTTCAAGTATGAAATTAAAAAAAAAATAAATGAAAATTTACTATTATTTTAGAAAAGAGAATTACTTTATCTTAGATAAGATGATGCGTAGTAATAAATTTTAATTTTAGTGTTAAAAAAGATATAGAGACTATTTGGTGCATGACCATGTGGGAGATTAGATGACTAATATTGATTAGGGCTATCCACGAGTCAGATTTGTGCTCAACTCATATTCAACCCAACAACTTTAGGTGGAGAAAAATGTAACCCAAAACAGACTTGGAAGAATTGTCAAAACTGCTAGTTTGGGTCTCATCGGGTATTAGGTTGTACCGGTGGGTTTTGAGTTTTGTTAATGAGGCTGAGATTTGGCCGAGATTTGGTTGGATCTGTCGAGATTGGCCCAATTTGTCTAAAAATGTCTAAAAATTTGGATTATTTTTTATTTTAATGCCCAAATCATTGTTATTGCAATTATGTTTTTACGGTTATTATTATTGTTACATGTTCTACTTGTATATTCTTGAAAGAACTTGAGAAATATTTTCTTGTGCATGTGAAAATATTACCATCGGCCCAAGCGGTTTCACAAATATCCAAGCATCATGTTTCATTTCTTATTGCAGGGATTGGCGCTGTTATATTTTTCAACCCAAGTTGGAATTTATGTGGGATTACTGGCTGTAGCATTGGGCATATCTGGTCGAAATCCAGTTTTAAAAGCCTTTCTTGCTGATCAGTTGGGTAGTAGGGAAGACCACAAAGACGAGGAAAAAATTGAGTCTCGTTTAAATGTTTGGTGGGGCATTGCCTGGTCTTTTGGTTCCATCGCTTCCATTTACGAATCTTATAAGTACTATGCTGAATGGAAACCAGTCTTCATAATTTCCATTGTGGTTATGGATGCAAGTCTTTTGTTGTTCTGCATTGGCTTCCCCTTTTACAACAATAAAAAACCAGTGCGGATGCGGAGCCCACTTAATATTTGTTTCAGAGTCTTTAAGGCAGCTATATTCAATTTGCATCTTAACTACCCTCATACGCCAGAACAGTTTCACAAGAACTGTAATAATGAAATAACTTTGTCGCCAGAAGTGCCACTCTTAAGGTAGAGTGCTCTCTCTCTCTCTCTCTCTCTCTCTCTCTCTGTGTATGTGTGTATGTGTGTATGTCTTAGTGGGTAAAAATGTTAAATACAGGTGGTTAGACAAAGCTGCTATTGCAAAGGGGCAAGCCAGTTTGGGAGAACAAGAAGGTAGTGGAGAACAGGACTTAGAATACGGGAATGGGCTGAGTAAATCAATGGATAGCCTTGGTCGTTTTGAAAATACTGGTCCTAGTGACAGTAGTAGAGAAGAGGTAAGTCATGGGATGCCTTGCACAGTTAAAGAAGTGAGCGAAGTAAAATGCCTTTTGACATTGGTACCAATCTGGACAAACTTTTTTGCCTGTGGTTTAGTTAAAGCTACCGGAGATACTTTCTTTATGGAACAAAGTAGCAACCTTCTTTATTCTAATTTGAGGGTTTTTATGTTCATACTGCTGTCCTTGATACGATATGCAATACAATTCCCATTTGGGTGGGAGAAAGTCAGACAAAAATTTGGCCCACTTAAGAGAATTGGAGCTGGGATGGTTTGTTCTATATTGTGTTGCATTTCAGCTTGGCAAGTAGAGATCCAAAGAAGGAAGTTAATTAAGAAAGAGGGGATTGATCCTGATGCTCAGGGCCCAGAAGCACAGACTAAATCCATGAATATCTTCGTCTTATTTCCACAATTTCTTTTGTTAGGACTCATGGAAGGCCTTGGGGAAGGTGGGCTAGAAACATTCGTGGATAACCACATCCCTAAATCATTTAGTGAATATGGGTCTCTGTTTAGTGGCTGTGTATTGGGTTCTGCATATTTCTTCAGCATACCGTTGCTTTTACTGTTTAGAAGCTCATGGTTTGGTGAAACCATAAACAAGGGTCATCTGGAAAGGTATTTTCTATTTTTAGCGATACTAAATACCATTTTCTTTTGCTTTTATCTGCTTGCTTTATCTAAGTATGCCCACATGGACCCATCGGAGAGTGTGAAATCAAAGGACTCGGAAGAAGGTGCTGCCCACATGGACCCATCGGAGAATGTGAAATCAAAGGACTCGGAAGAAGGTGCTAAAGACTCACTTAAATCCAAGCCTTACAAACAATGGAAGATGTTAAGTAATGCAACCACTGCCACTGGCCTTCTCCGACGCCGCTACTCGCCTTTAGCCACTGAAGCGGGTGAGCAATCAACAAGAGTACAAAACCATGAGTCTATGGGGGAGAAACTCCCATTCATGCAGTCCTATGCATTTACTAAACGTGAGGAGGTGGCCCCCGATGATGAGCCAGGTAGCCAACAAGACTCATTTGCCGGTGCTGAGTCAAGTAGCCTACAAGACCGAAGTTGAGGTAGTCCCCGGTGGTGGTTCCTATTTAACTTGAAAAGTGATAGATCTAGGTGACTAAGTAGGCTTTTATTGCTTAATTCACGGTTTTAGTGGGCATGACTTATTAATATTGTGGGTGATATTTTCCTATGTAAGCTAAGTTCAGTAGATGTTGTTTAATGTTAATCAATAGACTTATATTTGTGTATATTTATAGAGATGTGATAATTATTGATCTATGATTGCTTTAATATTCCGTAAGCATTATATTTTTTTTAATAACCTAGTTGAATTTGTAACCGGTTCACAATAGGACTATTAAAACTGCTGATACAGTCCGATTTTTAAAATCAAGATATATATATATATATATTTTGGTCAACAAGGGAGATAATTATATTAACTAGCCACAAAAGGTGAAGTATTGGCTATCAACCTTAAGGAGTACAAACCATTTGTATCAGAATTCACAATTACACTTAGATCAGGGGTAGGGGGAGCATCAAGTACAACAAAGTCAGAATTTAAGGAACAAGCTCCTTTAGCAAGGCTGTCTGCTCCTCTGTTAGCCTCCCTAAACACATGCCTGATCATGAATTGCTGAAACTGCCCGAGTAAGTACCTGCAATCATTAAGGAGTGATGTGCATGAGCTATGGTTTTACTTGAGAGAATAAGATCCACAACCACCTTGGCATCTAGTTCCATGGCCATGTGTGTGATTCCTAGCTGTGAGGCAAGCATGAAACCATCTCTAAGAGCTCAAAATTCAGCAATAATGCTTGTACTGAGACCAATATATCTCATATATCCTTTAATCCATCTGCCACATGAGTCGCATATGAGTCCTCCCCCCTGCCTTCCCTGGATTGCCCAAAGAAGCACCATCTGAGTTGAGTTTAAACCAACTCTCTTGTGGTTTATATATATATATATATATATATATCAATAAACTCACCTAATAACATCCTAAAATATTTTACATAAAATTCAATATATCCAAGGATAGAGCCATTACTTGGAGTTGATGGGGGCAGAAGTATAAACAAAAAAACATCTTCTTTAGGAGAATATTTAAACGACGACTTAAAGTGATCATTTTCATACTAAGAACTTTGAAAGTTTCAACCTTTTTTAGATTTTAAAATCTTTTTAAAACAAGGTTAGTATGGACCCAACTTAATGTAACGTCACCGAATATCTTCTTGTTGATTAACGTGATAAGTATATATTTGCCTACCCCCATTCGGGATCACGTTGTAATTGCAACAAACTTAAATAAACTTTTTGAAATTTTGTTTGAGAATTTTCCTCAATAGGGATGTCGAAATTTTCCTCAATTCGAACGTCGAGATTTTTCTCAACTGGTTTATCAGGATTTTCCCTAATTGGAACGACGAGATTTTCCTCAATTAGGGCATCAATATTTTCCTCAATATTAGTGGTTGATAATGTTGCATCACTAGTATTAGCTTCTAAATCATTTGAGGCTTTTCTTTTGAAAACATCAAATATAGTAATTGATTTTTTCATAATTTACAAATAAAATATAATTTAAAATTATAATGTCATTATATGGTCAATAATCTATAGGAAGTACACAATAGACAAATATTGTATACACAAACACTCAACAATTAACCAATATATTTTAAACATGCAAAAATTCTCTTTAATTACTTACCCAAAAAACATCTTTTTAATTTTTTAAAAGACACCAAACCACTACCACAAAACTACATCAAAAGCATATATGCAATGTATAGGTGTTGAGACGTGTTGCACTGTTACTAGTGTTGTACTATTGCATCACTTGCGTGTTTTGGTTGTTTATGCTTTTCATTAAACAAAGAGAGGAGAGGACTGCTGGACTCAGTGGACTGGACAGCTTTTTATATATAAAAAAATATAAATTTTGTCATTGATTAAATAGAGAAAGATGAGTCTAGAGTCATAGTGCAAGCTTCCTCTTTGTCTCTGGTTCTTTCTTTTATTCTCTCTTTAGTCTTTGGTGGTAGCTGTGCTTGTCTGCCTTTGCTTCTGCTGTTTGCTGCTGCCCAACTCCTCAGGCTTCGTTTGAGAGGAGGGAATAGAATGAAAAGAAATAAAAAGAATCATTCTAAAATATTTTTTTCTTCCTTTATTTAGTAATTTTAATGGAGGGAATAGAAAGTTTATTCCCTTATTTAGAAATTTAAGTAGGAGGGAATTGAATCGGTAAGAAGGAATACCTATTCCTTTCTATTCCCTTCAAACTTCAAGTTTTCATTCCCTCGAAATTAGGAGGAATGAGAGGGAATGTAATTAAATTTAATGTTTTTTTTACTAAAACCCTCAAAATACCCTTGTATATTCAATTCTTTATTTTAAAATAGGAGTCTAATAGTAATATTTTCATAAAATGATTCAATTCCATTTCCTCTATGTTGCTCCCAAACAAGATTACTTACATTCCATTCTTTTATTTTAAAACATCCAATCAAGGTTACTTAATTCCATTCCATTATATTCTTTTCCATTTCTTTCCCTTACTTAAATACATTCAATTCCATTTCCTTCCCTTATGAACTCCCAAACGGAGCCTCAGTCTGCATTTTGCCTTAAGTTAGGTTTTTTTTTTTTTTTTTTTTTTTTTTTTTTTTTTTTTTTTGAGTGGTTTAAAAATCCCCTTCTTTTTCTCTTTTATTACGTGTGCCTTGCCATTGGGTGTTTTCCTACTCCTTGACTAGTTAGATCTCTAGTTAGAATCGGCTTTGATTTTATTTTATTTTTTTATTTTTTTATTTTATTTTATTTTTTTTTTGCTTGTGTTTGTTTTGGGGTGTTGTTTGGGCTTCATTTTTGCTTTTTTTTAGCTTTTAAAAATATCAATAATATTTTTGAGGGAGCAAAGTGCAATTTTATTGAAACAAATTGCTAAAAATGATATATTATATACATACTAAAATTTTTTTAAAAAAATCTAGGGCTACTCCCCCCTTCCCAAGTCCAAGAATAACTGGGGAGGCCAAGAATAACTCCGTCCCTGAATATATCCTAACTACCACATTTAATAACATCTTAATAAATTCTTAATTTGTTGGATTTATATATGGGTATTAGAGTTCTTTGGTGTGATTATACTTATTCTTAAATATGTGATAAGATAGTATGACATATTGGGATTAGAAGGGTAATCATTACCGAATTTAATCTCTCTATATATATACATACTGTAAAGACAGATTATGCACAATGGCACCATTTCTTGAATAATGAAGTCCGTGACAAGTGGTCTTCTCTCATTACCTTTCAACAGCTCCGTTACAGTTAATATCAACTGTAGTCGTGTTTTGTTTTCTTAGTCAGACTGTATATTTAGCAGGTTTAACACGTGTATAAAGTATAATATATCACAAGTGCATAACTTGTTAGAAGTTCAATATATTAGTCTGTTAAGCCTCTAATGGCTAGTTGGTTGTCTCTCTCTAACTAGTAACTACTAAAAAGAGAGTTCCTATACTATTTCTCATTTAAGTTGCTTGTTGTGTTAATCAATTACACACTAATGGTTTTCATTCTATGTTTTCTCATTGAAATTTTTCATGGTATTAGAGCCTACGATCAGGGCTTCCACAACTAAAATCTGAATCAACCACCACAAACTCGTGACTCCTTCTGTGTTCGCCTTTATTGTTGGAATCAATAATGCTTGAGAGGTCTGGAATACTCTGGAACAATGATTCAGATCAACATCAAGAGCAAACCTATTGAATATGAAATTGGAGTTTCAGAGTATCAAGGAAGGAAATAATACAATCTATCAATGGCTTTCTACAGCGAATCAAAACAGCAAGAGATCTTCTACTTAATTTTGGAGTAGCAATTGATAATGAAGAATTGCTATGCATTATATTCAAAAGGCTTGCCCAACGAGTATGCCCAAAGGTGGACATTAAATGCATGAAATCGTTGAAATATCACTGGGATAGGATTTCAATGAGATCTGGTTAGGTTGGGTTAACCCAACTAGGTCCAACATATCTATTATAGAAATGGCCACAACTCGGCCCAACTTCTTTAAAACCACCTAGGAGTTTATTTTTCCTAACAAGCTTAGGGCCTGCCTTCACTACAACTCTATGTCCAATCATATACACAGCTAAACCCGTCAGAATTCTTAAGCCCAACCCAGTTACACTAACCTAAACCTAGCCCACGCACCAACTTTCCATATTTACATTGACAAACCCTAACTTCCAACAACTACGTGAACACCGCTTTCAACTAAAAACAATTACATAACATCCCTAAAACTTCCAACAACAGCACAAATCCCCCATAATCTTCTAAAATTACCATATAACTCACCAAAATACCCCTATAAACCCTCATAAATTATTAAGATACCCCAAAATACCCAAGAATTACCAAAATAATTTCGAAGTAGGAAAAAAATATAAGAAGAGATTATATGAAAAATCTAACCGGTTCTTTCCTTTCCTTGGGTTTATGGTCATTCGCTAGGAGTTTCGAGTTTAATCTAAGAAAGAAGGTTGAACTTTCATAAATCAAGCACCTTTTTCACATAAGAAAATGGAGGCGGGCTTGGGTATAATCTTACTAAACTGATTTCACATGAAAGAGGATCGGCAGACAATAACCCTCTTGAGTAATGGGAAGCGGGCTAGTCCCCAAAAATGCTCGTTCCTTTGTTGTTGGGGCTTACAATTCACCTTCTGACACAACTTTTTGATGATCACCAAAGCTATGCCATCTTTATTTCGATTTCTTCTGTGTTGTCAAGGATCTACACACGCATAATGTCATAGCTATAGGGTGCCGTCCATAGCCAACCCATATATGCTTTAAACCTTAATTTTCCTTTGATTTATTGTGTGGCTTCCTCGTAACAAAGAGCTCCCTGATCCTATAACAAAAAAATAATATAAAAAGTTAAAAACGCATGATTAAAAAAAAAAAAAAAAAAAAAAAAAAAAAAAAACAAAACAAAACAAAACTTCGCAAGGCCCAGAAGTAAATTAAGCCAGCCCACAGCCACAAGTCATATGTCCACCCACGATAAAACAAAAACCACACATCACATATTCACAGTCTACGTTAGGAGGAAAAATAGATAAGAAAGGATGAAAGACTGAAACTATACCTCAAGTCCTCAGATGTGACCAAATCGGAGGAGAAGTAAAGCCACCAACAAAAGGGATTTAAGAGTAGTGAACACTGAACAGTGGGTGGAGAGAGAGAGAGAGAGAGAGAGAGAGAGAGAGAGAGAGAGAGAGAGAGAGAGAGAGAGAGAGAGAGAGAGAGAGAGTATGGCTAAATTCTAGATTTGATGTTTTAGATTTGTTTTTATTTGTAATTGTTTTGTGAGTAATATTTTTAGACTAGATTTGTATTTTATCTGGTTAAATTTTAGTTTGTCTAGAGGTCAATGATGCTATTTTTGGGACAATTGATTTTGTCTAAACAAAATAATTTTCTTCTTAATTTTTGGTCAAAAGAATGTAACAATTTTTTTGAGGTTTCATTTGGAACCAAATTTTTTTTCCTGATTACCCCTTCTTTCCCAAAACTTTGTGCCCCCTTCCACTCGGGGGCCTTAGAGCATGGCCTAATTGACCTAGTAGGAGAGCGGACCAGGTTCACACTTAGCCACCTAAACATATGATTAAAAAAAATAAAAAATAAAAACAATATCAAGTGAGCTATGGTAAGGGGACCTCAAACAATTTCCTCACACACAACTAAGGTTTAATCAAAACACTTTTGTTAAATATTCTGGTTAACATGTTCTTTAAAATTTAGGGTTTGTTTGGTAATATTATTCTAATAACATTGTTTATATTTTTTAGATATACGTGTGGGTGAAAAAGTATATGAAAATACATGTAATGTTATTTAAATACTGAAAACTATCGTATAAGTGTATGTACCAAACACTCCCTTAACATTTCTAATTTTACGTACATCTCATATTCAAGACAATTTTGGTTGAATAAATATAACACTATTTATTGAGAATCAAAGCCAAATGACTCTGGGACCAGACCATCTCACTTTTTACGGCAATAGTGAAAATGTTGATTTCAACGCAACAGTTAGAAAAATCCAAGACAGTTAGATCTGAAAGATGCTACTATATTTTGTCTGAGATTCGACACCACTTAAAAGCACGCGTGTTTGACAACTTCAGGTTCTTAAAAATGGCACTCGATGGAGGGTGGGAAATGGCAAAAGGATTCACATTTGGGAAGATAGATGGCTCCCAACTCCAACCACCTACAAGGTGATCTCACCTCACTTAGTTTTTGACAACTTTCCAATGGTCTCCTCACTCATTGACGAGGACTCAAAATGGTGGAAAGCTGATTTGGTGAGATCTATCTTTCTGCCTTTCGAAGTTGAATCCATTCTCAAAATTCCTATTAGCTATAGCCTCTCTAAAGATCAACTCATCTGGATAGGAAGCAAAAAGGGTTCCTTTTCTGTGAAAAGCACGTACTATATAGCTATACGTGTGGTTGAGGAGAATGAATCTGGTGGGAGCACATCTGAGCATAACCAATCCTCCTTCTGGAAAAAAATTTGGCAACTAAATGTTCCCCCAAAGGTTCGGATCTTTGCGTGGCGTGTGTGTAGAAATGGCCTTCCTACCATGCTAAATCTTCGATGTTGCGGTTTAAACTCCTCAGGTTTTTGTCCGCTTTGTGACAAAGAATTGGAATCCATCCAACATGCTCTGCTCCACTGCTTCCACGCTAAGCAAACTTGGGTTTTTTGGTCTGACTGCCCTGTAAACTTATCAACCACCAATGCTGACATAAAGGCGACGCCACATACAAGTCAGGGTGTTCCCAGGAACACCCTGACCTGAAAAAAAACTTGAAAAAAAAAATTTTTTTACAAAATTTTTTATATTTGCTCTTTATTAGGAACACGCTCAATCACAAAATTAGGAACACGCTTAAATTAAAAAAAAAAATTTATTTGTTCTACTTTCAAGCCAAAAAAAAAAAAAAAAAAGCCTAAAAAAAAAAATTAGAACTAAAATCTGAAAAAAAAAAAAAAAAAAAAAAAATTGTAACACAGCCAAGCCCATGGCAACTCGACAAGCCCAACAGATTAAAGATGGAGTAAACCCACAGATTCTTAACCAAAAAAAAAAAACAACCAAACCCCAATACAGAGCTACAGAGCAAATCAAATCAGAAATCCCTAAAAGCCTAAAGCAAATCTAAAGAGTAAAGATAGAGCAAGCAATGCCTCAGTCCCTTAGAGCAACGCCTCAGGCTCAAGCCAATTGCCAATAGGCAGAGTCACGGAGATTGGATCGGTCACGTCGCTCGCAGCTCGGTCGTCGTTGGAGATCAGTCCAGTCCAGATCGTCATCGTCGCTCGGCTTGCTCACCCCTTGTCGTCGTCGCTCATCGCTCGCCACTGCCCTCATTGGAGATCGCTCATCGCCTCGTCACTGCGGCACTGTCTCCCTCAAGGTATTTCATTTTACTAAACTAACTTCTCTCTCTTTTTCTCTCTGACTCTCTCTTGGTCTCTCACTCTCTCTGATTCAGAAATGAAAATTATGAGTCTCTTTCTCTCTTTATTCTTTAAGTATAATTTTAATACTTTTTCTTTATCTGATTCTGTGATTGGGCTGCTGAACTATTGAAGCTTTGACTTTATCTTTATTAATATTCGGCTGTTTTTTGATTTTTTGAATTTGGCTTTATCCTAATGTCTTATCCGTTGGTGTTGGTGTGTGTTTGTGTTGGTGAGATATTAAATTATTAATTGTTTTTTTTCTTTTTTTTAATGGTTATTAATTGTCATTTAGTATAGTGTGTATTGTGATTTGTGATTGTGAAATTTTTTGATTGGCAGCTGGCTCTTGTGATTGGGGAAATTTTCTTGAGGCTTGACTGGCTTGTCTGTTGAGTAGGGTGGGGGGTGGATGAACACATAGGGCTGGGTAAACAATAATTAAAGCAATGTGCACATCAGCCCATGGGATGTGTAATATGCACATGGATGGTTCTTTTAGTGTAATGTGTACATAGATGTGTGCTAACGCAACTAATAAACAATAATTTAATTAACCAATAATTAATTGGAAAAAGCAACTAATAAACAATAATTAATAATTTAATTAACCAATACATTATAAAAGACAAACAAATTAAATTATGTTAGGCTAAACAACCATTAATAATTTAATAATGGGTCATGCTAACGAGTGCCCTTAGGGCACTCATTAATAATCTATTTAAGGAAAGTTTTGATGCCACTTTTATAGAAAATGAAAAAAGTTGTCAAAATATTAATTACTTTTTTTTCATTTTCCATTAAAACTTTCTTTAAATAGATTATTAACTAGTGCCCTAAGGGCACTCGTTAACATTTTCCTTTAATAATTAATGAAACAATCATACAACAAATTATAGTTTATAAAAAACAAACAAATTAAGGAAACAACTAAACAACAATAATTAATAATTTTATTAATATTTCAAATGAACTTATAGTTTATTGTATAGGTACTTTTGTTCATTTAATTTCTTTTCATTTTGTTTTTCTTTTGAGGTTTTTCGGTGTACAAAATGCAAATTTGCTTTGGTTTTAAGATTTTTTTTTTTTTTTTTAAGCACAAATTTCATATCGGCCAAATCTTGAATTTCGGCCGGTATTTCCTGAAACACCCGAAATAGACCGAAATAACCTGAAATTTTTTCAAAATAGAATAGGAACACCCTGGAAAAAATTCCTGGAGTCGCCACTGTGCTGACATCATGGATCTTGCCTCTAAGTTTATTGGTTTAGGCATGCTAAGGGAATTGGACTTATTTTTCATAGTCTTATGGTCAATTTGGGGTAACCGAAACCAAGCTTTTCATAGTGACTCGGCAACCTCGCCAACCCAGATTTGGGAGTTTGCAAAAAGAGCTTTTCTTGATTACAATGAGTCTGCCTTCCCTCCCCCCGACCTGCAACCAATGAACTGCTCCACCTCCTGGTTTCTTCAAGATTAACGTGGATGGCACGACTGATGCAGGGGGAGGCAACTCCTGCATTGGTGTTGTCATTAGGGACTCCCCGGGCTCTTCATTTGGTGCTCTTAGATTGGTCCTCCCTTCTTGCTTCCCTGTTGAAACTACAGAGGCATATGCGCTGCTTCAAGGTGTCCTCTTTGCTTTGGAGTTGCAGGTTGACCAGGCCATTTGTGAATCCGACGCTCTCTCTATCATCCTTGCCTTAAATTCTGGGGTTGCTGGCAGTGACATTGGTCACATTCTCGAGGACATCAGGGCTGCGTCTAGCACCTTTAGTCTTTGTTCCTTCCAACACCTGAAAAGGGACGGCAACAGAGCAGCTCACTCATTGGCGAAAGAAGCAAAATCTTCAGACCAATCAAAAATTTGGAAAGGAATCTCTCCCCCTTATATCCTGAACATTCTTAGAGATGATATGTTGTAATCCTTTCCTTCTTGGCTCTGTTGTAATTCAATTTCATTGTGGAATGATAATTCTTCCAATTTCCCATCAAAAAAAAAAAAAGCATGCGTGTTTGAGTAAATAAACAATTACACACTTACAAGTGTTACACCCAAAATAGAAAAGGACGTTATATGCACGTGTGTTTGAGTAAATAATTTTTTTTTTGAGAAGAGTGTTGTTCTAATGTTTTTGGTATATATGTTTAAACATATATTTTTGGTTTTTAAATTATATTATACGTATTTTTACATATTTTTTCATCTACACATATTTTCAAAAAATACAAACAATGTTACTAGAACAACATTATTTAACGAGCCTTTAAGTGTTATAAAAATACGTGTGAGTAGAAAAGTGTTGCAGAAATACATGTTGTATTGTTTAAACAACAAAAACTGTTGTTTAAACAATATATCCAAACATGCCTAAAATTTGCATGGTTAGTAGACACGAGTGAACTTTGACACGTTAATTATTAATAACAAAACAATTTCCTCTTGATTGAAATCCAATGCTACTCCTTCCTCTTCTTTGTATATCTCATCACAAACCTCCCAATAAGATGCATTCGCAACAAACCCACCAAGCCAACTACGAGTCTTCACCTTCCTCTTCTTTGTATCTCTCATCACAACCCTCCTAATCCGATCCATTCTCAACAAACCCTCTGTTACGTTTGAAATATTCAAATCCCGTGACCTTGCCTTTGCTTCTAGGCCTATTATTATTTTCGGGTGTTTTTATTTTTTTATTAATTTTTTTTCATATGTGAAAAAATTAGGGTCATATTCATTTGAACTGTCAAAAACTAAACTAGTAAGACTAGGCTTCATAAATCGTTGTAGTCAAATCTATATTTTACTCAACCATATTTGAAGAAATACTACATCCATAGCACTTCTCAACCATATTTAACCAAAATTCCTGGGTACTAGTAGAACATGAATCTGATCTTGGAAGATTTTCAATACTCTTGTCTCTTGGACTTTGACACATTATCCTCCTTTTTTTTAATGTATATATATGTATATATATATGTGTGTATATATATATATATATATATTTAAATTCTGACTCACTTAAATCAGAATTTGACATGGCACATTATCACTTAAAAAATAACAAAACAAGCCACTATCAAACTCACAATCTCAGAATCACAAGATAACGTGACACAAAAACTTCCTATCAATAAGTCGCCTCTTGAATGATAAGTTACCCACCATCTTTTTATGCGCAACAACTGCTTGGTGCAAATATTTTAATGGTAAAGTAACCTTACCTCACAAAACAACAACAATGCGCACAGAAAATATTTCAATAACATGTCTCACTTCATATTTCACAAAGTCGATACTGAACAAAACAAGTAAACAAATATTTTAATCATAAATGATACCTCATAAGCAAAAAAGCCACTACTATAATTTGCAAACAAAACAATAAAAACAAAATTCCTGTGTACTAGTTCAACACAAATCTGATCATGAAGGATTTTTAATACTCTAGAGTCTAGACATGTATGGACTTTGGCACGTTATCCTCTCATCTTTCTTTTTTTTTTTTTTTTTTTTTTAATATATATATATATATATATATTTTAAGTCACAATTCATTTAAACCCAAATTTGACATAGTACAAGATCACCTAAAAAATAATAGAACAAGCCACTACTCAACCCACAATCTCATACTCACAAGATAATGGGATATAAAGACTTCCAATAAGTAAACTCCTAAATAGGAAATAGTGTATTATGTGTCTAGTGCATACAAGATTTTTGCCGTGGATGGTAAGTTATTATCCATCTTTTTTATGGACAAAAACTAGGTGCAAATATTTTAATGGTTAAGTAACCTTACCTCACAAAACAACAACAATGTGCACAGAAAATAATTCAATGATAAGCCTCACCTACATTTCATAAAGTCAATACCAAACAAAACAAGAAAACAACACCGTAAACAACAAATATTTTAATCATAAAAGATACCTCATAAGCTAAAAAGCCACTACTATAGTTTGCAAAAAAATAAACAATAACGTATTCAAGAATGGTCAAAAAAATCTAGCCATGGTTACCACCATTAGTGATATCCAATGCTATACCTTCCTCTTCTTTGTATCTCTCATCACGACCTTCCTAATCCGATCCATTCTCAGCAAACCCACCAAGGTAACCACGAATTCTCACTTTCTTCCTAGTCCACCAGCCCTCCCAATCATTGGTCATCTCCACCTTCTTGGTCCATCCTCATACAAATCCCTCCACAACCTATCTACCAAATATGGCCCTCTTCTCTATCTCCGCTTTGGTGCATCACACTGCCTACTTGTTTCTTCAGCCTCTGTTGCTTCTGAAATATTCAAATCCCAAGACCTTGCCTTTGCTTCTAGGCCTAGATTTGCCTTTTCTGACAAGTTACTCTATGGAACTTCAGGGTTTGTCACTGCTCCATATGGTGATTACTGGAGGTTCATGAAGAAACTTTGTATGACTGAACTTCTTGGAACAAAACAGCTTGAGCGTTCCCTCTTTGTTCGGCGTGAAGAAAAAGAGAGGTTGTTGAAGAGAATGTTGGAGAGTGCAAGGAAGAAAGATGATGTTGATGTGGGTGTTGAAGTGATGAAGTTCACAAACACTATGACTTGCAGAATGGCCATGAGTACTAGTTGTTTGGAGCAAGAAGGAGAGGCAGAAAAGATTAGAGATCTAGTGATGGAGTCCTTTAAGCTGGCTGCAAAGATGTGCTTTGGGGATCTGTTAGGGCCTTTAAAGAAATTGGGGTTTTGGGTGTTTGGGAAACAGGCTGTGGATTTAACTAGGAGGTATGATGAGTTATTGGAGAGGGTGTGGAAGGATCATGAAGTGAGAAGGAGCAAAAATGGGGGCGAGAGAGAAGATCAGGATTTGATGGATATACTCTTGGACGTTTGTCATGATGAGAAAGCCGAGGTTAAGATTACAAGAACCCATATCAAGGCCTTCTTTGTGGTAAAGTTTCTTCCTCTTACTTCTCAAAAATATTTTTTTTTTTTGAATTTTACTTTTTTTTATTTGAGAAAGAAATCTTACTCTAACATAATTTAAGTGTATAAGAGTGTAAAGTTCATTTCTTAAGACTTAACCTTGGCCCTTCCCCCCACCCAAAAAAAAGTTTACGAGATAGAAATTTTACTTTACTTAAATCTAAATGTATATGTGTGTGAAACTCTCTCCTAGAAAAATGAATTCTGGTATTTGCATTCCAACCCCCAAAAACTTTGTATTTATGGACTTACCATCATGCCAAGAGTGTACAGTAGCCCCATTCTATCATTTTTTTTTTTTTTTTTTTTAAGTTTAAATCTATGACATTCACTCCTGGTAATAGCTCTTTATCATCAGATAAGACACCAATTAGTTTCTAGTGTAGACAGTGATTGAATCTCAGATCTTTTGTTCAACCTTCAAAAATTTTATCAATTGAGCTTACTAAAACCCACGTCCTGTCCCATCTTTCAATATAGAGTAACAATGCCTTTGAATTAGCTTAATTAATTTGACTCCTCACTTTTTTCTATACAATTTTATTTTTAACGACTTTTAGGAATTTAGTAAATCAATAAAACGTCAATTCAAACAAACATTAAATGTCATTGTTACTTGTTTTTTTATTTGTGTTCAAAAAATCTATACAGTATTTAAAAGCTGAAGTTGAGCATTTATTGTTTTTACACTTATGTTGACCCACATTAGTGTATCATTTCAATCCATTTCGGTTTACTTTGACCTATTCGGTACAGCTCAATCCACTTCGGCCCATTTTAGTGCATTTATATAAGAATGAGAAAACACATATTTGAATTAAGAGTAATTATTCTAAATTTGAATTTATTAAAAAATATAGATCTTAAACTCGTTCCAAATTCTATGAAATTTTGAAATTGACAAAACTTAGATATAGTATATTGTTCCTTAGTTACTTTTCTTAAAAACCTGCTTCTATCTAAGTGAATATAACTAAACAAATAGTGTTAAAGCACCATTCTTTTTCGTTCTTTCTTTTCCTGTTCCTATGAGGAAAGTTAGAGGAGCCAACTGCAAATCTCTCAAAACTTCTCCCAAACAATATCAAAAAATAAATTTTGGCTTTAGAAGGACAAGTTTGTAATGATCTTCTCCATTAATCCCATTATTTTCATTAGAAGACTAGTTGATATGTTCATACTTTGTATCTTAGACTGACGGCTTTTTAAATAATAAAAAGAAAAAATGAAGACTATCGTAACAATGGAAAAGGTTTCTTTCAAACTTTTCCTATATTTTTTTATTGTATGAAAATTTTGAAAATGTAACTGTTAGATTACATGTTTTTTATATTCTTAATACGCATGTCAAATTTCACAACAAATCGTAGATAGTAATCTGCTATTGGTTCTATAATTTGGCTCACCATTGATATCACTTTTGTTTCTTACCTATCAACAACATATTATTACATAGAATTTGTTATGAAAATATTGTCGATGTAGCATTACTCTAAACAATTTCGTTTGAGTAATCTTAAGGATACAAAAATTTCACAATATTTTTAAATTAGCATAGCAAAAATTTTAATTAAAGATTGTGGTGAGCTCGTGTGAGTTGGCATGTTAATTTAGGAATGTTGTGAAATTATTGTAATATTTTGTTGTGTCCATTGCATTACTTTTTTTTTTTCTTTTTTTCTTTATATATATATATATATATGGGCTGATATTTGGGGTCTAATTAATACTCTTATAGATATAGCAATATTCCTATTGGTTAGAATTTGGAGGCTTTTTTGCAATTGAATTGGTATATAAAACTTATGCTTATTAATGAAATTTCAATTAAAAACAAGTTTAACATCTAAAGGAGTAGCTGGTTAGAGATGCCATCAGAACAAATTGATTCCTACCAATTTAACCATAATTGAATTTTGCTGTTATGCCAGGATCTCTTCATTGCAGGCACTGGTACCTCAGCAGAGTCAATGCAGTGGGCAATAGCTGAGCTCATTAATCATCCTAGTGTCTTCAACAAGGTTAGAGAGGAAATAGAATCAATTGTGGGAAAGACTAGACTAGTTGAAGAGTCAGATATCCCAAATCTCCCTTACTTGCAAGCAGTTGTAAAGGAAACACTGATGGCTTGTTTGGAAGTTTAGAGAGGGAGGAGAGTAGAGGGGAGTAGAGGGGAGGGAAGTAGTGGAGAGGAGAGTAGAGGAAAATGATTTCCCTCCACCTTGTTTGGATGTTTTTAAAATTAGTAAGGGGGAAGGGAGTAATTAGCCATTCCCCATGTGTAATTTTGTTAATATAATAAGGGTCAATTAGGTAATTTATTTGGTCAATAGTTTATGTACTCTACTCTCCCTTGCAAATCTCTCTAATTTGGAGGAATTAAAAATGGGGGGCTAAAGGGAGTTGAAATCCCTCCAAACCCCTCCCCCTCCTTCCTTAAAAAACTTTCAAACAAGGTAATTAGATTACTCTCCCCCCCTCTACTCTACTCCTCCTCCTCTTTTTTTAAATATCCAAACAGGCCATAAGACTATACCCACCAGGCCCTGTCATACCAAGAGAATGCCGCCAAAATTGCAAAATCAATGGCTATGATATACCAGAAAAAATTGCAGTGGCAATCAATCTTTATGCCATTATGAGGGATCCAGACTCCTGGGATGATCCTAATGAGTTCCGCCCGGAAAGGTTTTTGGTTTCACTCAATGAGCAAGAGAAATTAAACCAATGTCAAGTTGAAGGAAAGGGACAAACCCTCAATTTTGTACCATTTGGGGCAGGAAGGAGAGGGTGTCCAGGAACAGCATTGGCATTTAGTATGATACATACCGCAGTTGCAGCATTGGTTCAATGCTTTGATTTGAAGGTTAGTGGAGAAGAATATGGAACTAAGGTTGATATGCAACCTGGACCAGGCATGTCATTGAGCATGGCTCGCCGACTTATAGTTCGTCCTATTGTTCACTTCAATCCATTTACTGCTTCTATATAATCATATAAGCATAAACAATTGCCCATATTATGTATGTCCAATAAACTAGGTATTTGGTTCTTTACTAAACATCGTATCTGCAACTATCTTTCTATGTCAAGCACCAGTTGGTGATGTAGGTCATTAATTTTGTATGACATGATACTTTATTATTATGATGTGTTTCTAAATAACATGTTTCGTCGTGGAATGTTGTTCTGGACATGGAGAGGTTGATGTTCATCATGATATAGAATTATTATCAACTCTTTAGATTCTCAATAACATTAATACCTACTTTGGCTTCGCTACTCAAAGTGAAACAAAAAGAATTGTTTGGGCCAAAGAAGGTATTTGGGTTCGAATTTCACTTACCAAAAAAAAAAAAAAAAAAAATGTAGTAGTGTCTTGACTTTATGGTAATGAGAAAATTATATGGGGTGTATGACATAGATTTCAAATTTTATTAAATACTAGTTGCAGACCCGCGTATTGCACGCGATAATTTTTTTGATAAAATACTATTTTAGTCCCTAGACTTTAAAAAAAGGTTTTTAAAAAAAAAAAATAGTTTTATCATATTTTTCATAATCTTGTTTATAACATTTTTTACCATTATCATATATTTATTAGTTGATGATGTGCATAACATGGACATTAAATAAGAAGTAGAACTATTCATTAAATTTTTTTAAGTCATGGTGTATGAAGATTATGATTATATATATATATATATATCTCTATATATATATATATATATATAATTTCCCTAGTTAGAGTTTGATTAGTTTTAATTTTTAATTTTGTATTATTGTATTTAAATTTTGATTTTATTGCACTATAAAGTTTTCAATGTCCTCTGTATAGCCATCTTTATATTATTTCTTACTCCTCTTGACCACCTTTTTATTTTCCAAATAACAGTTATTAATAGATGTTTGATTTCATTTCTTTTTTTCTTCCTTTGTTTATTCTTTATTACTTTGTATGTTTCCTTGCTAGTTGTAAATTTTATTATTATCAATTAGAAATAGATATCATAGATGGTTTAAATAATTATAGATGTAGTTATGTTAGTGGTATGTCAAAGGGTTTTTTTTTGTTTTTTGTTTTTTCCTTTTGAATTTTCAAGGAAATATGAAAGACATTTATCTAGTTTGGTCTCAATCAATTAATATATCTATATTATATTAAAGGAAGTAATAATGAGCCTTAAATTTTTTTAATGTATGAAATGCTTAGATTAGTGGTATGTCAAAAGTTTTATAAAAAAAATTTTAAAAATAATTCCAATGAAATGTAAAAGGCATTTTTTTGAAAAAAGAAATTGTGACTTTTTCAATTGTAGAAATATGATTGTTTTAATTACCTTGTGTATATATTTCATTATTAAGTTATAAACATCTAAATTAAAGTAGATGAATATATAAATGCAAAATTATATGTAAAGTTACAACCGCACAAGATAAATATGCATAGATAATTTATTTTTATTATTATTATTAATGAATCATTATTTCATTGTTTACTTATAAATATCTAAATTAAAGTTTTTTTTGAAAAAAAATATAAATTAAAATAGATAAATATGTAAAGATAAAATTATATGAAAAGTTAAAACTACCCAAGATGAACGTTTAACCACTTGTAGATGTGTGTTTTTGGAAGTCTAAAAGTATACACAATTGCTTTAGTTGGAACTATATAACTATGCAAATATTGTTGCAAGTGGTTCCATCATCTGCAAATTATCAAGTTGGGTAGCCTTACAAAACAAATATTTCATTTTTCAAAAAACTTTACATGAACTCCTCTTTTATGACAACTTTTTTTTTTTTTTTGCCAAAACAACTTAAGAATATTAAGACTTAAGTTAACATATGTGGTAATTGTAAAACACATCTGTGACATAAAAAATAGAAAGATTTAAATATTTAAAAAACATTTTTAGTAGATTGCAATATAAAACATTTTTTTCTCAATATTTTATATAACGTTTCCCATAAGATTAATATTTTTGGCATCCTTTAAAGATGATACATAATATTTTTGAGAAGAAGAAGAAGAAGCAGAGACGACGCTAGCACGTAATATAAAATTATTAAGTTTGCGTGATTTATATTTGTGGAAAAAAAACATTAATGTATCTATGATAAAAATTTTTATCTAAATGATATATAGTAGTTCATATTTTTTTAGACTTGATTCAAAAAGTTCATCCTCAATAGTCTTTAAAGTCTGCAAATTGCTCAATCTATGGGCCTAGACACATTCAAAGTGTGCTATCTAAATTATAAATTATATGACCATTTATCACACAAATATATTGATTCCCCCAATGTATGGTAAAGGAAGGCAGGTTTGTGTCTAGCAATTTTCTTGATTTGTATTGCATAATTTAATAGTATGGAGGATGTGACTGAATTTAAATGTTGAATAAAATAATATGAGAGGAAAAAAGAGTAAAAAAAAAAAAATATATATATATATATATAGCAATAAACATAAAATTATCCAAGTTATTCTATGTAATATAATAATATTATATTATTATATACTATATGTATAATGAAGTAGGATAATATTTAATTAAAGAGAATATAAAAGATAACAACTTAAAACACAGAACTAAATTACATCAACCCAAATTAGAATTCTAATTTACACAAAAATTCATCAACCTCAAAAATTGATGCAATAAAAAAAATAAACAAAAAATAAAAAACAAATTAAGAGAGAGAGAGAGAGAGAGAGAGAGAGGTAACCTTTTTTGTGTAAGAAAATTACGCATAGAATGAAAAAAAAAATGTCAAATTTATAGTAAGATGTTGAGAATAAGAAGAGTCAAAATAACGGAAGATAAAAAGGTAGAGAAAAAATGATATTAAGGTAGAAAGTAGTTGGGAGATGAAGAGGTAAAAGGGGGGGAGAGTTTTGAAAAATTAATAATAAAAATAATGGTTAAAAGATATTTTAGTTTTTAAATAATGGAGTTTTTAAGTCACTTTAAATAAGAAAATGTTCAAAAAAATATATAAGAAAAATTGGAAACAAAAAATGATGACGTGGCTGTTGATATGGGTCAACGTGAGTATAACAACATTAAATGCTATGCTTCAGCTTTTAGTATATAGATATAGATATGTAATCTCAAGTGATGAAAATATTTTACTTTCTCATTTTGCAAGTTGACATTCTTTATGTAGCATGCACATAAATAACATAACTCATTAATCCAAATGACTAACCCATAAATCAAAATTTTAAATTTATAAACAATGGTAAGCTTAATCATTTAATCAATATTGTATTGATATCAACCGTTCAGCACTTCAACTAATAAGATCTTATATTTTGCATGGAAAATTGAGTACAATTTATTAGGCCAGACTTCCATTGAAGAGAAGCAAATGAAAGACTTTCATAAAAAGAACCCGAGTTTTAAAAAAAAAAAAAAAAAAAAAAAAAACTACAATCAAATTAATTTAATTAAGAAAATTGACATCCCATTGATTCCTTTGCTTCCAGCCCAAAGCCCTAAGGATTTTTTTTTTTTTTTTTCCTATTATAAATCTCACTACAAAAAATAAGTTTATTTGCGACAGTTGTTTGTCGCAAAAGCACAAAAAGCCATCATAAATTTGTGTTACTGATGGCAAAAAGCTATCGACATTCGTTAGGAAAAGCCTCGTTTGTAATACTATATTGCCAACAAGGCTATCGCTAACACTTATTTTCAATAGCAAAACTTTGTCGTAAATACTTAATAATTGCTGTCGCAAATTCAACTTCATACGAGAAAGTTGGTGGACCAAATACAATTTGCGACAAACTAAGGCCGTCATTAATGTATTTTGTCGACAATGAAAAGTCATCATAAGTACTTGCCTTGTTGTCGAAAATAGAACTTCAAACGAGGAAGTTGGACAACCAAATGCCTTTTGCGATGAACAATGACCATTGTTAATTTAGTTTCTTGACGACTAAAAGTCATCGTAAATACCTAGTTTTTCATTGAAAATATAACATCAATGTAAACAATTACTTTTTTTTGACGAACTTTTACCATTATTAAAAGCCATTTATCTCGTCACCAATACTTTATTTAATTGCAACAAAATAGCTCCGTTGAAAAAAAAATTGTGTTGTTTTTATTTATTTGAAAATCTCAAATATTTCTATATATAGAATAATTAATATATAATTACAAACACAAATTCATAATTGTTCATAAAAGTTTCTCCATTCAAATAACAAACACAAATCCATAATTGTTCAAAACTAGTAAGTACATTAAAAATGAAAATATTAAAAGGTCTACAAAATAGCATGTTTTTCAATATTACACATAGGTTATATTATATCGTTTACTAAACTTGAAAGCATAAATATTGGAAGATCAATTATCATCTGAGTCAATGCCCTCCATCTAACAGTCATCTTCCTCCTCTTAGTCATCTCATGTTATTATTTACATTGTGATCTCCTCCTCCAATGTTGGTCTACAATATTTTAGATTAAACTAAATAAATATACATGAACATTGTAGTGCTCTTGTTAATGAGAACTTCAAAGAATACACCTGCCACCAATAACCACATTAATAGTACATCCCCATCAACAATAGATCCATCACCACAACAAGTCACATGAAATCATCATATATGTACCAACAATAGCAATTAATTGAAAATTATAATGAGCAAATTTGTCACTTATTTTGACAATCTAAATAAAATAGCAAAAAAAATTTAATATTGATTGTACTGAGAAAATATATATGTGTAGTAGTTGCTTGCATATAATTAAAGCCCGTTGATTTCAAAATATTTTTTTGTAATAAAAGGTATCATCTCTTTCAATTGATTGATTGTTCCCTCCAATAATCATTTATCATATCATAAGTTTGTAGAAAATATTGGAAAAAAGTTTAGAACTTTAGTATTTTCCATTTTTAATATAAATATAAATAAAATAATATGACTATAGAGATTGTTAAAGTTAATAAGCCTTATATATATATATATATATATAAAACTAATAGCCGAAACGTTTGGCATTTTGTTGATCACTCCTCATTGCACTATATGGCTACATAAATTAATACCACGTATACATTTAAAAACACCAAACAATTGTGACTTTTCATTTTTCAATGGGCATCTTTTCAGTTAGTAGGCACCTTTTTGACCAATAGGCACATTTTCAACCCATAGACACATTTTCAATCAATAGACACCTTTTGACTTTTGTTAACCATTCCTTATTGTGCCACATGACTTCATAAATTAATCTATATCTATATCTATATCTATATAATAATTAATAACTGAAACGTTTGACATTTTGTTGACCACGTCTTATTGCGTCTCGTGGCTACATAAATTATTGTCATGTCTACCTTTTTAAAACACCGAAACATTGTACCTTTTCCATTGTTGGTGTTCAATTGTGTCTCTCTAAGGCAGTAGTTACAAAATAAAAAACATAAAAATAAAAAAGTAAAAAACAAACAAACATTTCCTTAAAATCAGGACAAATTAATCAGAAATAATGCCACATCTACTTTAAAAACAAAACTTTTTTTTTTTGGCTGAGAACGTTTATAAACCCAGACAAACAATGAACCATTACACTTTTTTATTTTTTGTACCGTTTGGTGTGTGCTGATGAAACTTTTCAGTTTTCACTATTAAAAAAAAATAAACGGACGTATGGATAAACCCAAAGAGAATTGGAGATGGAGAAATCTGATAAGATGCATAGAGACATGGAAGGAGAAATCTGAGCCCCTTCACTATAGCCAGACTGGTCTTCCTCCATCTTTTGGTTCCCCACCGGTACTAATTTTTAATATCGTTTTGTCTCTTGGTAGTTATAAATTTTGCCTGTTACATAATCCTTTCCACAGAAAACCAAAAACCCATCTTTCTTCTCCCTGATCTCTTTGTACTTTATTAGTTTATTTTCTACAACAACTTGAGACAAAATCTCCATACAAGTTTTTCACAATTTGTAAGCAAAGCCCCAAAGAAAGAAAATTTGCAGGCCATCACCCACTTTCAAGCAACATCCCACCACCATAATACCATCGGCACCACATTTGTTAAGGTATTTTCTTATGTACAAAAACTTTTGCATTAATTATGATTTAGGTTTGGTTATAAAAATTTATAATTGGTTTGAGAGAGTTAGAAAGACTTTGTATTTTATTTCAGAAAAGTAAATCATGAGTGGGAGTTGAAATTGGGTGTTTATGAGTTTTGAACTATACTCACTTTCATAGGTTGGAGGCATGTGTTATCCCCTCCCTCAAACTATCTGAGGAGAACCAAATTTAAAGTTAGAATGAGAGTTTAAATTTCATGTTTTTGAAGAATTTGGGGATACCTAGATTTTTTTTTAATTTTTTTATGGATAACCAAATTTGTGATTTTTTTGGCGCTTTTCTGGGTTTTGCATGTTGGATTATCTTCTCATGATTTTAATTGAGCATCTGTTTGGTTAATGAGGAATAAAAAACAATGAAGAAAAAGTGATTGGAAGCACAATCAATTGTGAAGGGGTTTTTTTTTTAGAAATGTTGGTGAATTGTGAGTTTTACTTTATTAATTTGCAAATTGAGGATTACTTTATAGTTTTTGGTAGATATTTTTTCTAGGGAGAGATTTAACAAAGCAATGAATCATACCTTTGCTATTATTTTTTTTTCTTTTCTAATAAACATTTTCTTTATGTTTTTTCTACTAAGATATATTTATGGTTTTCTATTTGACTTTCATTGCTTATCTTTTCTATAGATTATTGAATCCAATAGATTTTGGGAACACATTGGACACCACCATTCATATAGGAAGAACACCTTAATAACTTCTTCATTCATAGCAGGTACCTGCAGTTCTTTGTTTGGCCCATTTTACTGTATAATAATGTTTGGAATTGTTTTAGTTCCATTATTACTGTTTTGGGATAATATATAAACTTTGATTTTTTTTTTTTTTTGACACATGAATATTGATATAGGGAAAAAAATAAAATAAAAGGGGAGATTATTGGCCCAATGAATGAGGAAGAACAGGCAAAGGAGAGCTGAGGCATTGCAAAGCTAGATTATGGATAAGCATCTTACTTTGATTGGTAACTTAGTGCTTCCTTTGTTAACTGCATAATCTTTATTTTTCATGAATTTATTGTTTCATTGATATTTTAAACTATATTTGTTCCTTTTTTTTTTTTATCTATCTATGGTGTTTGGGTCCTGTTTCAATAAGTGGACCAATACCATTGTTTCATGATGCCATTGTTGACGTTGTTAGTATGTTGTCTTAGTTTATATTTCCAGGTGTTAAGTATAATAAAACTTTCAGGTGAAGACCATGTGCTTTTTTATTAATATATTTACTCTATTTTTTTCCCTTAAAATTTTGATTGAGATGGTAGTAGATTCAAAACATGTTTATTTCTTCATCATCATTTTTTCCTGTAAAGTTTGATTTTTTTTTTCATCACCACCATTATCAATTTATCAATATTTTTAATCAATTTTGAGTGTTTGATTTTTTGTGTGTGTGTGTGTGTACTGTTTCTCTTCGCTTTTGGTTCCAATAAACACAGTGGGTTTTGGTTTCAGGCTATAAGTCTCATGTGGGAATTTCCAATTTATTAGGCCCATTCCCTCACCAATTCAACCCTCCAGGCTTATTGTCACAATTTTTCAATGATGCACAATTAGTGCTTTAAATTTAGCTTATATATAAGCCACCTCATAATTTTGAAGTCCAAATTTAAGCCTAACAAAGTATGAATATAGTACAGTGTAAAATTGACTTTACAAGCTGACCAACTTAAAACAATTTTAGAATTTTCTCTTAGAGTTTGTTCTAATAGCTTGATTTTGCAGATATTAGGCACGACTCTTGAAGTATGTAATTGGCTCTTTACGAATAATCAATTTAAGGATCTATTTAATTGTATCACAAGAAAATAAGGTCTCAAAATTTTCTACTTCATTGCTTTAAAAAAATAAATAAATAATTGTTGTCATTCCTTTGTAATTAATAAGTATATAGTGCTTAATTTCATTAATAAATTCATGTATTATTTAGTGGAAAGCATTATCATCCTTAGGGAGTGATATCTTTTCCCTCTAGTAACATTGTTACTAGCTAGTAGGGCTTGTTGGGTTCTTTTCCTTTTAGGGGTGGGGATATAGCTTTAGTTTATAGGTTTTCTTGTTTCCCATTTTTCTCATTCTGTTTCATTCGTTTTCAAACATGGATGAGGTTTTAAAAGACTGGAATCGTCTGTTGCTCACTGAGGACGAAGGGGTTAGGGTCAATCTGGATGATAACCAAGAGGAGGTCAATAAAAAGTATATTCTTGCAACTAGGTTCCTAACTCGTAGAGTTTTGAATGTTGAGGCTATAGGTCACATGTTCAAACCTTTATGGAAAGCTCACAATGGTTTCTAAATACAAGTTGTTGGTAGTCATACGATCCTTTTTGTATTCGAAGTGGAGAGTGATGCTGAGCGGGTGCTAGCCATGGAGCTGTGGACTTTTGATAAGCATTTGGTCCTCTTGCAGAAGTACGATGGTTCATGTCCAATTTAGAACTTAAAGTTTTCGAAGGCTAAGCTTTGGATTAAACTACACGGTCTTCCAGTGAATAAGCTAAACTAGAAAACTACCATTGAAATTGGCAGATTGGTGGGGGAGGTATCTTATTGGAAGCGGAAGGGGGGATATGATAGGGGTAATTTTTTACTAGTAAGAGTGGAAGTTGATGTCTCTAAACCTCTGTGTTGAGGTCAAAAGATATTACTTAATGGTGACCACGAGGATTGGGTATCTTTCAAGTATGAAAAGTTACCGAACTTCTGTTATTGGTGTGGCATGGTTTCTCACGATGACAAAGAATGCAATCTGTGGTTTGCAAGTAAGGGGTCATTATCTTTGGATCAGCAAGAATATGGAGCTTGGCTTACAACATCACCTTCTTCCTCAGGTAGGAAAACGTTCATGGTAGTCGAAGGCTTTGGTAATCTGTTTGGGGAGAATGCCCCTTCTGAAAAAACGGGGGCTGATCCACCTCCCAGCTCTGGCGCTGCTCAACCATCCTTGACTAACACAGGACCCTCCAATCAGACATCCCGCTACGAAATTTTGAATTTTGAAGATCCGAATTTACAGGCAGATATTTCTCAATCCTTTCCAATTGAACGTGATCTCAATTCTCAAGTTCTATTTGTTGATGAAGAAGAGGAAGGAACCGGGCAACCCATCATCAACCTTCAGCTACCACCACCACAATCGATGACCAATGAAGCTGATACGGATACAGCTAAGCAACTACTAGAGAAGTCAAGATAGCTAAGAGATCTGAGTAAGCCACAATTTCTTGATCCTATTCAATTTTCAAGTTTTGAATGTGATGGTGGTGTACCTAAATCTGTAACTCCAAAAAATAAGGAACTTCCTTCTTTGTCAAAATCAAAATCTCCAAGAAATCAGCAGGGGTGTACGCTGGCAAATGTGGCTAATGAAAATTCAAATGAGGAAAGCTTAAAATCAGATACTGAGATGGAGTATATTTCCAATTGTGATAAGGATATTTCGGGCAAAAAAGAATTGTCTTTGAGATCATGGAAGCGTATTCTACATAGTTCCAAGTCTCAAACTTCTCTTGATAATTTGTCTAAGGTTCAACTTTCGAGTAAACGTTCTTCATCTTCCTCACTATCCTTGGATCCTTCACATACTAAAAAGCAAGCTATCTACTCAGATAGTTTTCGTGTCTCCCAATAAGCTGTTGGGGGTAATTCCTCACCCCATTCGCCACCATGAAGATTCTTAGCATTCACTGCCATGGGCTTGGGATCCTAGAAGCAGTGATAGATTTTTGTTGTTTAGCCATAGAAGAAGGTCCCCAAGTTTCCCCAAAAAAAAAAAAAAAAAAATCCACATCACATTGATACCTTAGTAAATCAAGAGGGTGTTGTTTGGTGCTGTACTGGTTTTATGGGCATTCGAAAACTTTGAAGAGTGGATTTGTTCTCTGGCAGTAGTTTGATTTTTTGAAGACATTATATTTCTGTGTGATAGTTTTGATTTATTTCTTTTTTTAGTATTTCTTTACTATGTAATCGTGATGCTCTAAGTTTGGCTAGTGTTGCAAAAGCGAATGAGGAGGTCATTATTTGGTTAAAAGAATGTCTCTCTTTCTTTTCCCCATAGTATAACATAATTTTATATTAATAAAGTCTACTATCGTTTCCTCTAAAAAAAAAAAAAATTTATGTAGTGCTTATTAGAGCATATGAGCAAAAAAATAAATAATAAAAAAATAAATAATAATAATAATAATAAAAAGAAGAAGAAGAGTGATGACCAGTTGTTATGTTCCATTCAAAAAGGTTTAACTCTTTTAGAGCCTCAACGGCTCTAACACCTCGCCAAAATGTGTTGTTTCAAGGTAACCCCCACGTGGGCCAAATTGCATCTTATTATTTTAAGCTTACTATCACATTCTTCAATTTGAATAGTTTTCTTGGAACACATTTTGTCAATTCTAGCAATTTATCTAGGTTTTTTAGGTTAAAATGAATTGACCCATTGCAAATTAATTAATTACCCAAGTTAATTAATTAGTCAAATTACATGCAATAGCGTGGTAGCACAAACAAATCACCAAATAACTAAATGCAGTGAAAAATAAATTTGACACAGGTGATTTGTTTACGAATGGGGAAACCCACCAAGGCAAAACTCCACCTGGTGAATTTAAGGTCACCATTCCCAAGAATCCACTATTATCAATCACAAGCGGTTACAAGTATAAAGAATCTTACCAAACTCTTTGGCCTATCCCGAAATACCAACCTACAATTGAACCCTTACCCTAATCCTCAATTGGACTTGTATTGTAGTAAGAATCTCTCCATTTAATACACGAATCACAGTACATGATTAACCAATGATGCACGGATTCCAGTACGTGACTAACTCACTAACTTGAAGAAGATTGTTAGCTGCAGAGTTCTTTAGTTTATCAAGAATGAAGATCAAGAAGCTTCTTGGTCGCAAAACCCTTGGCGTAAAGACACAGTAGCTTCTTCAGAAAGAATAATGAACTAGAGCAATTTCTGCCTTCGATCACACAATGCATGCATGATGGCCTTTAAAATAATCCTTATATATGTCTAGAGTTGAGAAAAGAAAACCCTACACAAATACATAGGAATATGTGTGTAATCAAATTTGAAAAATATGATTTTGTAATTCTCGACAAATGTAGCTTGTGTCGAGATTCTGTCGAGCTTTAATATTAAATCTCGATAGAAAGGATTCTGTCAAGACTTCTATCGAGTTTTAATGAACAACACTTCCTTCAATTGTTTCTTAGTCAGAATTGCATGGCTTCAATATTTAACTTGAACACTTGTTTCTTGAAGTGCTAAACACATCCTAGATCTACCCAACTACAAGTAAAGTGCATTTTGTCAAATGATTAGCCAATTACATAAAATATTTCCCTAACAAGGTTAGCAGTCTTCTTCTCTATTTCTAATCTACCTATGAATTTCGATCTTTATATTCTTTTGTGCAATTTCTATCTCTCTTCAACCAATGAATTTCTTTCTTTATATTCTTTTGTGCAATTTTTTCTAGTGAATTAGTACTAAAAATTCATAATGATATCACTTAGCTACTGATTGTTGATTACTGATTGTCTCAAAAGTTTAAGCTGTTAGGAAATGATGAATTTAATCACTTAACCATAATTCTAACACTCTTATAAGAGAAAAATGCTAATGGGAATGTGCAATGCGAATTGGATTTTTGCATGTTGATCTATAGAAAAAATGGGGTTTGAGGGATAGCTTAATGTCATATTTTTATGTTCTGGTCTTTTGTAGGAAGGTTGAATAATATTAGACATAGCTTGATTTTATATATAATATATGTTTAGTTTGGAACTTCAGTTGGTAGCTAGATGACACAAAAGAAACTTCAATCAAATTGGAGTTTTTGGCATTGTAGACATTACAATTTTGATGAGTTCCTAAACATTAACAGTAATCCTTACATCTATCTTTCTATTATCTTTTGGCATTAAGGAGAGGCCTCATGACCACGTAACCAAAACCTCTGACTCCATATCTTTTATGCCAAGGGGGTGAGACCACTCCACAAATAGTTTCATGCATGATGGTTTCAGCACTGTAATTAAGAGTGCTGCATTGTAAATATTTGATTGTTCTATCCCTCTATATTGCAAACATTCCAAACAAAAGGTCACCAATGTTTAAGTTAGAGGAAATGCTTACTATTGATACTAAATCTAAATTCTTCTAGAGGCCTTTATTTTTCTTCACGTAAACTAGTCTTCCTCCCTCTAACTTTCTTTATGGTTCTTGGTTGGATATAGGAATATAGCACAAAGAAATTTAATTTAGTCAAACTACACAAATTTGAATAGTGGACAACATTGAATATTGTCCTTTTTAAAGAGGGTTATCTTATGACAAATTTTTTGGAGGAAAGGGACAAGGTTATCGTGTTTAGTTTTGAGATTGAACACCTTGTTGTTAAAAATTTGTTTTTTGATGACTTCATGGTTTATATTATATTTATTTGTACTCAATTTTATATTAGGATACGATTTTTTTTTATTTTGTATTTTCTTATTATTTTATTGAATGATGAATCCCTGAGTAATTGCACCTTCCTCTTAATGAGTTTACAAAAAATTCCTAAAAAACTTATCTTGAGCTTGTGTTTGTCCTTTCTTCCTAATGGGTGGTTCTAAGAGTTTGTTTGGATAATTTACTTTGTTCAAATACGATGTGTATTTTGTAAGTTTCACCATAAATGGAAAATGGTTGTAATTTAGCAATTTTTTTTTTTTAATGAATTTTTTCCTGAAACTCATCCAATAGTGATGCATGGGTTAGCGACTAGTATGTGTGTGTGTGTGTGTGTGTGTGTGTGTGTGTATTGTTGGGTTAAGATAGCTTGACCACGGTTAATTAATTTAATTACCTAAATTGATTAATTAGATTCAATTGCATGCAAATCGTGAAAGCATCAACAAATCACCAAAAAAAAAAAAAAAACTAAATGCAGCAGAAAATAAATTTGACTTAGTGATTTGTTGACAAATGGGGAAAACCTCGCAAGGCAAAAACTCCACCAGGTGATTTTAAGGTCACCACTCCCAATAATCCATTAAGCAACAATCAAGCAGTTACAAGCATAAGGAATCTTACCAACTACCCTGGCCTATCCCGATATACCAACCTACAGTTGAACCTTCGCTCAAATACTCAATTGGATTTGATCTTGTAGTAGCATTCTTTCCCTTGATGCACAAACCTCCAATTTGTGACTAATCCTTTGCATGGATCTCAGTACTTGACTAACTCAAGCAACTTGAACAGACGTTATTGGTTGCAAAGTCCTTCAGTTCATTAACAATGAAGATTTGGAAGCACTTGGTTACAAAATCTTATGGTGTACAAACGCAATAGCTTTTTACAGAGAAAATAAGCCTCTTGATCTCTGTATCCGTATGCGACGGCTTTTAAAATAAGCCTTATATATGCCTAGGGTTGTGAGAAAAAAAATCCTAAACAAATACAAAAGCCTGGGCCGGATTTTAGATCTGAAAATTCTGAAATTGTAATTCTCAATAAATCAAATTGCTATCGAGCTATCTATCGAGCTTCACATTAAGTTTCGATAGCAGGCATCTGTCAAGCTATCTATCGAGACTTAATGAACAGCTTTTTTTCACTTATTTCTTGGATCAATCTTCATGTCTTTAATACTTGACTTGAATAACATGTTTTTTGAAGTTAAACTCATTTTAGATTTACCCAATTACAAGTAAAGTGCATTTTGTCAAAGAATTATAACTATTAGTGGTATGTAGTTGTTGAATTTCCTTGATGGCTAGCATTGTTGGCCTTATTTTTGGATTTGACATAGGCACATTTTGTCACAATCCAAACCCAAATTCAGGACTAACTTATTATATTTTGGAGCCTAAGGCAACAATTTAAGTGGGGCATTTTCTTATATTTGAATTAAATTTTTTTTTTTCTATTCTTCTCTTCATTTGAGACTTAAACATGATTTATAAAATGTATTTATTAGTAAAGAGAGAAGCCTTGACCTTCTAGTATTGAGTTGGTATCACATGCACCCAATGTATAATATATTTTTTCTCTAATATTTACTTACTTAACCTAATATATAGTAATTTTTTAGTTGAGTGATATAATGAATTTGATTTTATTTATGGGTTGACAACTTGAGACTATTAGATATTTTTACGGTTAAGCAAAGTTGTATTGTATTTGCTTTATCCAATACATTTTATAATTAAACTAGAAGTAGCATATTTATTTCTTTTCACAAAATTGTTTTATATGTTAACAACTAGGATATTAAACACCAAGAAAACCTAAGATAAAAATAAATAGAGAAAGTTTTAATATGGACTCTATACAAGATTATACAGGTAAATGTTTATTTACTTATAAAGAATCAAAAGAATTACCCAAAAAGACAAGGTGAATTTTTTAAAAAAAAAAAAAAAAAAAAAAAAAACCTTAATAGATAAGTACAGAGTAAATACATAGTCCATGATTACTATATAAAAAAATAATAATGATAATAATAAATCTATGGTTCTATACTACTTCACGTCCCCTTCCAATTTGATAATAATGAATGAATAAAAATGAGTTCATGCATGTGCTGTATCAGAATGTAAGTAATATTAAATAAAGATAAAGTAAAACAAAATAGCTAGAATAATGAAAAAGTTCAAGAAAGAAAAAAAAAATAAAAAATAAAAATAAAAAAAAAAAAGGGTTCCAGAGAAGTAACAAACCTGAGGATTGGACTCAAACTAGGAGAAGAAGGTTTGAAGTGTAGCACCTACAACTTTTTAAAAGATCTTTTTTCTACTCTTTAAATAGCGTGGGAAAACAATGAAACAAGCCGTTATTCAAACCCACAATTTTAGAATCACAAGCTAATATGACACAAAAACTTCCTACCAGTAAGTCACCTCTAAGATGGTAAGTTATCCTCAATCTTTCTATGCGCAACAACTTGGTGCAAATATTTTAATGGTAAAGTAACGTTACCTCACAAAACAACAAGGCGCACGGAATATTCCAATGATACGCCTCACCTCACATTTCAAAAAGTCCATACTTTAAAAAAAAAAAAAAAAAAAAAAAAAAAAAAAAGGAAAGTAAACAACAACGTAAACAAAGAATATTTTAATCATAAACAATTAATATACCTCATAAGTCATAAGAGCTAAAATTCCACTAATATAATTTGCAAACAAAACAATAAAAACAAATTCTTGTGTACTAGTACAACATAAATCCAATCTTGGAAGAATTTTAATTCTTTAGTCTAGAGTCAAGACACGCTATCCTCTCATCTTTTTTTTATTTTATTTTATTTTTATTATTATTATTTTTTAATATATATAGATATATTTTTAAGACATGATCCCCACTGCCTTAGACCCAAATTTGACATGGTGCAGGATTACTTGAAAAATAATGAAACAAAATAGCTTCCTCACTTGGGTGTGACCATAGTAGTACTTTACCTGCTCTCAGACGAAACTTCATACTCTTGGTCTATGAGAAACTCACTTAATTTTTTTGAATTGTTTGAGATAAAAATGAGATATAAAAAATACCAATACACAATTAGTTGTTGAAGTTCGAACCGAATTCTGAGATTTGTTAACCTGGTATCTAAACAATTAGACCACCGAAATGTTGGTTATTATCCATCTTTTTACAGACAACCGCTAGGTCTAAATATTTTAATGGCAAAGTAATCTTACCTCACAAAACAACAACAATGTGCACAGAAAATAATTCGATGATAAGACTCGCCTTTGTTGTAGCGATTGATAATAGCCTTATTCTCATATTTCTATGCATAAAAACTTTACGCAAGTAAACTTTCCTCACAAAGTGTTGCAGCCACCGCCACGGCACAAAGCAATAGTGTGAACAGAAATTATTTTAATCATAAACCTTCCCTTAATTGCCATTGACAAAGCCCCTACTAAACAAAACAACAACTTTCACATTAAAGTTAAAAAATTCTATCCATGGATGCCATTACCGACATCCAATACTACTCCTTCTTCTTCTTTGTATCTATCATCACAACCCTCCTAATCCGGTCCATTCTCAACAAACCGACCAAGCAAACCACGAGTCTTCACCTTCCTCCAAGCCCACCAGCCCTCCCACTCATCGGTCACCTCCACCTCCTCACTCCATTCTTATACAAGTCCTTCCACAGCCTCTCCAACCAATATGGTCCTCTACTGTATCTCCGTTTTGGCTCAGCACGTTGCTTACTTGTTTCTTCAGCTTCTGTTGCTTCTGAAATCTTCAAATCCCAGGACCTTACCTTTTCTTCTAGGCCTATATTTGCGTTTGCCGACAAGTTACAGTATAATAATTCAGGTTTTATCACTGCCCCATATGGTGATTATTGGAGATTCATGAAGAAACTTTGTGTTACAAAACTATTTGCCACAAAACAGCTTGAAGTTTCACGTGGTATTCGGCGTGAAGAGATAGAGAGGCTGTTCAGGAAAGTGTTGGAAAGTGCAAGGAAAAATGAGAATGTTGATGTGGGTGCTGAGGTTATGAAGCTTACAAACAATGTGACATGTAGGGTAGTGATGAGCACTAGGTGTTCAGAGCAAGATGGAGAGGCTGAAAAGGTTAGAGATCTGGTGAAGGAGTCATTTGAGCTGGCTGCAAAGTTGTGCTTTGGGGATGTGTTGGGGCCTTTGAAGAAATTGGGGTTTTGGTTGTATGGGAAACAGGCTTTGGATTTGACCAGAAGGTTTGATGAATTGTTGGAGAGGGTGTTGAAGGAGCATGAAGAGAGAAGGAAGAGAGATGGGAGTGTGAGAGAAGATAAGGATTTGATGGATATACTCTTGGATGTTTATCAAGATGAGGAAGCTGAGGTTAAGATTACAAGGACCCAGATCAAAGCCTTCTTTTTGGTAAAGATTGTCCCTCTTTTAGATCTCTTTTTCTTTTTTTCTCTTCTTTTTTCTGGTTTTTATTTCCCATTAGCCATTAGTTGACTCTCGCAAATTAGAATAATGGTGCATCTCATTTGAATTATTTGCTTATGTTTGATTTTTTTTTAAAGCCATTTCTTTGCTAGAAACAATTATGATTTTATTCTCTTTTATCAATGCGAATCAATAAATTGAAAAGCTATTCTAAAGGAAGCTAAGGAACACTAAAAAAGATAAATTGGTCAATATTTTGTAAGTAATATCAATGTGAATCTCAACTTCAGTGGCTTGAAGTGGTGGAGAATTGCTATTTTGTCTTAAAATTGAAGGGGTACTTGTATAAAAATTTGGTAGTGGATACCTATTATATATGTGCTACGTATTGAATTTGACTTTCAAGATTGTCTTACATTCAGTTACGCTTTGTTTGGTTAGATACGAGGAAAAAAAAAAAAAGGAGAAAGGAGGGGGAGAAAGAAAAATAAAATGCTTCTCTCATTAGCGTTTGGAAAAAAGAAGGGAAAGAGAAAAGAAAAAAAAAGAATTGCAAGGGAGGAGAAATGGAAAGAAAAATATTAATTTTTTTTTACTTTTATACCCTTATGAAGTAAAAATAGGAACACAAACTAATGGGCAATAATGTAATTTCGAAGCACTTGAAAATCAAAGTTTGTTGCAATTTTTTTAAGTGGGTTTCTCTACATCTACGCCCAAATTGGGAGGAAACCAAAATGTTGGCCAAAAGTGATTCAATTTCTCTGCTATTTCTCTTCTCTCTTGCTAGCCAAACAACAGAATCTCACTTTTCACTTCTTTTTCCCCCTTTTTCCAAACGCAACATTAGAGTTATAACAGGAAGGACAATACTAATTAGAATTGACAAAAACTATGAAGAATGTTGCGTGTGAATTATGTGAGACTTAACCATTTTAGTTTCATGATAAGAACCTTTCACAGGGTCTATTAACTGATATCTCTGTATGCATTATGCAGTAATTCGATTTGTGATACACCAAATTAAAGAATTGTATGATTAATAGTAGGGCCTTACATTAGTTGTTTATTAGGTTGATTTGAGTTATATAAGCGGTTACAAAAAATTTTAATTACAATTTGACTAATTCTTTTAACATATAGTGTAGATGTGACCAGGATTCATTTATTTAATGAAAGACAAATTAAGGGTTTATGAAAAGCTTGGTAACTTGTTGCATGTGTTGTAGTTGCAATTATGCAAGTTAGTACTTGTAAAAAATACATATAGTCAATTCAATTTCAGTACAAAATGAGTCCATCAATACCAGTTTGATCACATTGAATTTTGCTATTATGCCAGGATCTCTTTATTGCAGGCACTGATACCTCAGCAGAAGGAATGCAATGGGTAATGGCTGAGCTCATTAATCATCCTTGTGTCTTCAACAAGGTTAGAGAGGAAATAGAATCTGTTGTGGGAAAGACTAGACTTGTTGAAGAGTCAGATATCCCAATTCTCTCTTACTTACAAGCGGTTGTAAAGGAAACACTAAGACTATACCCACCAGGCCCTGTGACAACGAGAGAATGCCGCGAAAATTGCAAAATCAATGGCCATGATATACCAGAAAAAACTGCAGTGGCAATCAATCTTTATGCCATTATGAGGGATCCAGACTCCTGAGATGATCCTAACGAGTTCCGCCCGGAAAGGTTTTTGGTTTCACTCAATGAGCAAGAGAAATTAGACCAATGTCAAGTTGAAGGAAAGGGACAAAGCTTCAATTTTGTACCATTTGGGGCAGGAAGGAGAGGGTGTCCAGGAACAACATTGGCGTTCAGTATGATGAATACTGCGGTTGCAGCTTTGGTTCAATGCTTTGATTGGAAGGTTAGTGGAGAAGGAGATGGAACTAAGGTTGATATGCAATCTGGACCAGGCATGTCATTGCACATGTCTCACCCACTAGTAGTTCGTCCTATTGTTCACTTCAATCCATTTGCTGCTTCAATGTAATCATATATGCATCAAGAATTGCCTATGTTATGCATGAATTTCCAATAAACTAGGTATCCTACTATTGCGATGTGCTTCTAGAAAACATGATTTCTCGTGGATTGTTGTTCTGGACATACGGAAGGGTTCATAATGATTAAGAATTATTGTCAACTAGTTAAATTCTCAATAACAATAATACCTAATTTGGATTGGCTACTCAAAGTGAAACAAAAAGAAATGTTTTTTTTTTTTTTTCAAATAATGTATTTGGATTCAAATTTCACTTACACAAAAAAGAAACAAAGTAATGTCTTGACTTTATGGTAAAGATAAATTATTATGTAGTGAACACTATAGTTTTTTTTTTTTTTTTTTTTTTTTTTTTGAGAAACAAAGTAATGTCTTGACTTTATGGTAAAGATAAATTATTATGCCGTGAACACTATAGTTTTTTTTTTTTTTTAAGAAATTACAACATGCTGCTAACCCCACAGCTTGAACCCTTTCCCCCCTAGACTCCCAAGTAATTTGTGCATGATGAGGTGCCAAGCTACAAGGCCTTTGGCAACACTATAGTTTTCAAATGTTATTGTATATATATATATATATATATTTTCGTTACATCATACACAAGAATTGTTTTCTCAAGTGATAAAAACATTCAATCTTTGCATTTTGCAAGATGAAATTCTTTATGTTGCACGCACATAAACAAGGTGGTTTCCCACGTTGAGCTAGGTAGCCTCGAAAAACTCTCTCATTTAAAGGGTCCGACTCCCCTCCCATTTAAAACTCTCTCATTCTCTCTCATTTTTAACCAGATGAGTGAAACTTGGCAAATAAAGGATTCAAAGGCTAAAAATTACCCACTGCAATTTCAAATTTTCTCTCAATTTGTTTCTTTCTTGACACCTCAGCATCAAAGGTATCAAGGCCATAGCTTTCCAGAGAAGAATGGGTGAAAACAAGAATATCCATTTAATTTGAAATTACTTTAAACCAATTTAAATCTATTTTCCTTTTGGAAAAAGAAAAAAAAAATTCAATCCACTTTAAAACAACTCAAACAAACATTAAAACAACTTTGACAAAAGTTATTCTTTCTATCTTTTTTTTTTTTTTTTTTTTTTTTTTTTTGAGAAGAGTTATTCTTTCTATCTTTAATGCACGTAATTGAATTAATTTTCAACTTTTCACTAAGCACTGAATTATCCTCCTATTATATATAGACTAAAATGTCATTTTAGGTTCTCTAGCAAGTTTAAAGAAAACAACTTTAACACGTTATATATGAGTATTTATTTTTAGAAAATATAGACACGATATATGGAACTTTGACACATTATTCAGAACAAAACAACTTCCTCCTAATCCTTTAGTAAAAGGCGGAAGAATAGTTTGCTCTGTGCTCACTGCACGGCTGCGTAACTTCCTCCTAATCCTAATCCTATACATCCTCAACTAACCCAAGAAGCCAACCACAAGTCTTCACCTTCCTCCAAGCCCGCCAATCATCTGATCTTGGAAGATTTTCAGTACTCTAGAATCTAGACACGTTATCCTCATTATTTTTTCCTTTTTTTTTTTATTTATATAAATATTTTATGAAGTTATCCTCAGTAAAAAGAAATAAAACTTGTAAAAATGGTGATTCCAATTAACTCAACTAGTAAAGTCTTTGATGATTGAATAAGAGATATGGTGTTTAATCTCCTCTTATACCGAAACCGATTAGTGTTTTAAGTATTTTAGTATGATGATAAAAAGCAAAAATCACAAAAGTGGATGTTATAGGTTAAAATTCTATATATATAAAAAAATAATAATAATAAAAACTTAGTAAAAATAGTCCATAGGTGTGTGGTCATAACCCTAACCCACTTAAATCCGAGTTTGACATGGTGGAAAAATAATGAAACTTGTTACTATTCAAACCTATAACCTCAAACTCACACGATAACAAGACACAAAAACTTCCTACTACTAAACCACCCTCGTATGAGTTATCCTCCATCTTTCTAAGCACAATAACTTGTTGCAAATATTTTAATGGTAAAGTAACCTTGCCTCACAAGGCTGTTACTAAACAAAACGACAACAATTGCTTAGAAAATATTTCAATTATAAGCTCACCTAACGTTTCGCAAAGTCAATACAAAACAAAACAACAAATATTTTATTCATAAACGATACCTTATAGATTATAAAGAAAATCTTATGTTTTGCTTAACACGAGTTGATTAGGCAATTAAAAAACTACACTCAAATTAATTTAATTAAGAAAATTGATATCCCATTGATTCCTTTCCTTCCAGCCCAGAACCCTAAGAATATATTCTTCTTCTTCTTTTATTATTAATATTTTTAGTTGAGTAAGATACAAAGGAGAGAGAAGAGCTACAAAAGGCTTCCTGGGTCAAGTTAATCGACTTGTATCAGGAAGAAAACTCATGTTGGGATTGAAGAGATGGATTTGGGCCCAGGTGCAACATTCAAACCAACTCAGACAAGCCCGTGGCCCAAACTATTGGCCTGGCTAGAAGTGTTGAAAACATTCCAAATTACCACAAAAAAAAAAAAAAAAAAAAAAAAAAAAAAAAAATCACCTTCGCACTAATTTAAAAACGATACAAAAAATTTTCAATCAACTACCTTGCAATATTGAGAAAAATATATCAGTTGCTAACTTTTTAATCATCAAAATTTCAAATTGTTGTACTTTACCTACACATAAACCCAATATATATATATATATATATATATTTATAGATAAATTGTCATTTTGATCCTTGATTTTTATATTATGTGGCAATTTAATTCCTAACATTTCAAATGTGTCATAAAAAATGTTAACATAGTTAATGGCCGAAAATATTATTCTTGCGCCATGAATTGAAACATCAGCCTAAACTTAAGAAAGCCCATTAGACTTGTAGGCTAAATTATTGGGTTCAGACCCAATGACACGGGTTAAACATCTTCATGAATTCGAGCATATGGGCTGGCCAAGCTGAGCATCAAATTGAGGCTAAAAAAACAAGAAGAGACCCCAAGTGGCAATAAATCGCCTCACTCACAAGCAACAACTTCAATCCGATTTTATACTTTTCTTTCCTTGGTTGAATGAATTTGTACCAATACTTTCCGTATCACAGTTTCAACAGAAAAAGACTTGGTCGTTTTTGTTTATTCTGGTATAGACAATTCCCGGTTGTGACTATCTTAAAACAAAAGGTTGGTAATTGTTTGTTTCTTCTTTCAATTTATAATAATGACCCATTTCACAACACAAACACAAACACACCCTTTTTCCTCCAAATTCCACAAACAAAGGCTATTCTTTCTTCCATACTTTCAACCATCTTTTATGGCATTGTACATACTGCCCATTCTCCTGGTTCTATCTCTATCAGGTACCATAATTCAAACCCATGTCACATCCTTTCTCAAACATTATTTGATATCAATTTTTTTTTTTTTGGTGGGTGTGTGGGGGTTTAATGTAGCTAATTATTTGCAAAAGCTAAACTACAAGAGTTGTTGGTCTAAAGTTTTTTAAAACTTCATGAGATCCATGAGATTTTAAATTCAAAACTCCTAATTAGTATTTTAAAACCACTCAAGGGACTCATCCCCATAATTACCTGGTGTGTATGAGATGAAAACTATACATACAAGGAGAAATAGTTACTCTCCAAGAGCTTTGGACACCCACGTTAAAAATAAATAAATAATTTTTAAAACATAGAAGTTCTGTACATTGGGTTTACCTCTTATGTAGCTAATGTTGATAAATATGTATGAATTTTCAGGAGCTGAAGCGGCTGTGTTTACATTGCAAAACAAATGTAGGAACACAATATGGCCAGGGATTCTACCTGGGAGTGGACAAATTCAGCTAATGAATGGAGGGTTTCAGCTTAACCCTGGTGAAGTTGTAAATGTTACTGCACCTAAGAAATGGTCAGGCCGGTTCTGGCCTCGTCGTTTTTGCAATTTCGATTCCGCTGGTAATGGACAATGCTTGACAGGAGACTGTGGTGGCAAGCTACAATGTACTGGAGCTGGTGGTGCACCACCAGCAACACTTGCTGAGTTTACCTTAGATAGTCCTGTGGATTACTATGACGTTAGTCTCGTTGATGGCTATAACGTGCGTGTTTCAATAGAGCCTTTGAGCGGTACAGGGCCTACATGTAAACCAATTAGTTGTCTTGCGGAGTTGAATAGGCTCTGCCCTGTGGGATTGCAAGTGAAGAGAAATGGTCATGTTGTAGCGTGCAAGAGTGCTTGCTTGGCCTATAACACACCTGAATATTGTTGTACTGGTGCATATGCCACCCCTAATTCATGCAAGCCTACCAGCTATTCCAAGGTGTTCAAGGCTGTCTGCCCCACGTCTTATAGTTATGCCTATGATGATCCCACAAGCACTTTCACTTGCCAAGATGGTAATTATTTGATTAGGTTTTGCTGAATATAATGTAAAAAAGAAAGAAATGTATGTGTGTGTATTGCAAAGTTATGATGAGAAGTAAACTCTCCACGGATGCTGGGATGTATAACTATTCATATAAAAACATATGTAATTAAGATATACTTAAAGTAATTGTTCAGTTAGTAATTTTTGTAACAATCAAAAGTCTCTCAAGTCTCAATTGTCAATGTTGTAACATATATTTACATTCAGTTTTTTTTTCCCTATTCTTTGATAAGCAATGACCCTTTTGACTTTTTGTATATCATTGGGGGCATAACAGTGGGGTAAAATGCCTCTACATATTGAAAAGAAATCACTTCTTATAACTTATAAGCACATTCCCATGTGCTTCCCCAAGTGATATAAGATTCTAGGATTGATTCTCCCTTTGGTCCTTCACATGAGCTGTTCAATCTGTTGTGTGGGGTTGCCAATGATGAACGGGACGATAGTTGGTTTGATGCGTATGATAGAATCTAGAATTTAATATGCAAAAATGATAGTAGAGCATGACAAGGACTTCCTTATCCAAGCTTGATCAAAGCTAAATTTACATTAAGCTTTATCCAAGAACAAGGTAGGGAACTCCACTTAAACAGGATCTAGCAACACTACATCGCAAAGCCAAGGATTCAGTTGCTATTCTATAAAAAGGCATCTTTAATTTCTCATAAATCTGGCTTCCCTATAACTTTTTCCATATCTTTGTATTTACTTGATTAAAATCAGATTAATGCTCCACCTTATAGGCAGATTTCTATAGTGAGTGAACCTAACTTATTAGTGGATCTTTTTAATTGCTGCAACCGATTCCTCATCAAATATTTGCGGTAGTTTATAAAAGAAGGCACCATAATTTGCTGGGCTCTTAACTCTTCAAACGTTGGACTCAATTTGAAGCCGGATGTCCTTGGCACACATGACTCCTCCTTTATCAATAATTTTTGTAGAACTTTCAATTCCTTTCTAAAGCCAAAACGAAAATCTAACCTTCCTTCCATATAGCCAATGTTTAGCTCCAAAATATTTGGAGAGCAACAACTCTGCACCAATCCATCTTAATATGTTTCCTTTTTGTGCTATGATACTAGTTTTTTGGTGTAATTAAGATTTATACCTTAGTCTCTTATTAGACAACAAGAGACATTATCCATTAATAGATACAAAAGTCTGCATCATGTGCAACTTAAAAAAATCGATGAAGTGCTAATAGAAATAAAATAAGGATGCATGAATTAGGATGTACAGACTCAGACACATGTATGGATACGGGTATGAGTACGATATAGTAATACAAGCAATTTTTAAAAAGTTATAATATGAAACGGTAGATACGATATCAGTATGACATGAGTACTATACGAATACAATACAGGTTTGGCACCTTAAATAAAGTGTCTGTGCATCCTATAAATCGTCTAGTTATTTATTTTTTGTGGCCTCTATTTTATCAAAATTCTCATTTCAACAAATGATTCAAAAAATATCCTATTTGGACTTAATTGACCATATTTTATCAATAATGTTTCACTATTTTACATTTTTGATTGAGTAAAAGGTTGTGGAGTCCAGAAAAAGAAATTGGACACGAATCAGTGATGACCAAGTCGCTAAACTCATATTTGAGTCCGTTAAAAAAATAGATGTTGAAGTTTTAAGGTCAAGGAGGTTTTCCCGTTATAGTATCGAATAATGATTATGCTATATGCAGAAACTGTGTGACAGATAGGCCATCCTATTAGAGGCTCTGGAGTTGCATGTGAATTTGGAATATTCAGCTGTTGGAGGCAGAGGCAAGTGAGACCCTTTTTTTTCATGCTTTTCCCGAAGGTATGGGGAAAGCTGCAATCAATAGGATTTTCTCTTAATCCTCCCTTTCCAAAAGGAAGAAGTTGAAATTCTTTTTCCTTTCCGCAAGGACCAACTCAAGAAAGGGACATACTTCATGAGAAGAAGTGAGGTCGACAACAAGAGGTATGATAATCATCAGTTGGAGAAGGAATAAGGAGGCTTATTAGAAGTTGTTCTTGTGGAGTCCAAGAAAGGAAGGTGAAGAAGATCAAGGGCAGGAGTTGGAAGCTATGACTATACATGAGGGTTGAAAAGTCTTTACAAAATTGAAACGAAATGTGTTTTAATTTTATTAATTATCACATACGTTTTTTTTTTTTTTTTTTTTATATACATTTTATTAGATGGGTATTATTGAGATGTGTTTTTTGAAAATATTAAAATGTGCCAGTATAGTTTGAATTTATATAAATAAACATACACAATAGGGTTTGTAACTATTAAAGATTACAAAAAGTCAAGTTTTTAAAAATAGTTGGACGAGTTGGTAACTTCTTAAGTCATAAGTTCTTTAGGCGAGAGAGAGGAGTCAGTTAAAGCTACCAAGGTCATAGCAATACCATATATATTAAGTATCTCTAACCACTTCAACAAAAAAAAAAAAAAAACAAAAAACAAAAAAAAAAAACAAAAAAACAAAAAACAAAAGAATGCCCATAATCATGATTATGCCAAAAAAAAAGAAGAAGAATATATATATATATATAAGTAATCAATAATGTCGTTGTTGACTGTTCTGTGAAAGTCAAATTAAAAGATCAGCAAAATATCATGATTTATATATGAGCTACTAAGAAATGAGGAACAAAGAAAACAACCATCAATTAGATTCAGATCCACAATGCCTTATAAAATTCTCTCTTGAAAGGTGGACAAACATTGAATAATTTCAAGCGAGAGTTACGCGTGCATGGTATAAAATAAAATAAAATATAAAGCTCCCTTTTTTTTCTTTTTTCTTTTTTGAGAAAGAAATATAAAGCTGCCTTGAAAGGTGGACATGATCTCATAAAAAATATAAAAAGGAAAGGTGAAAATGATATAACGGTTGATTTTCTCATTCTTGATTGCCATATGCATGTTAAGTAACCGAGTTTACTCCCTTCAAATGTTTTTATTTCAAAGAATTTTGGGATTAGAAAAGAGAAAATTACAAAAAAATTCCATGAACTTTATGTCGAAATCAAAACGACATTGATTTGAAATGATCAAATTAGTCATTACATCACATTTCTATAACAAAGATTATGGAGCTAGTTTGATTTTAACATAAAAGTGAAAGTGTTTTTGCATTTGGTCTTGAAAAAAAAGTAAAGAAAAGGCTATGAACCTTTAGGTCCTGAACTTAACATTACTCCTCTATGCATTCCGGTTTATAGGTAAATACTAGCAAAGTAAAACTTAACTTGCATTTTTAAGGAGTTAAAAGTTGTTATGTTCAAAAATGACACGGGGGAGGGGAAATTTATAAACGATAGATATTTTATCTCAAATCCATGATAGCTTATTTGATATGAATTTTTTTAATCAATAAGTTATACACGCCAATTAATAGGTTTTACATTCAAAACATCAACCTTCATCTATTTATTGCAAATATAGAATTTTTCATTTAAGTCAAAGTTCAATGTGATCGATTCTTGTTGTGGATTTTTGTTTTTTTTTGTTTTTTTGTTTTTTTTTTTTTTGAGAATGTGTTGTGGATTTTAGTTAGTTCAACTAATAATTTTATCAATAGAAAATTTGGGTTCAAATCTCGCTTACACAAAAAATAAACTAATTAGTATACTCTTTGAGTCTTGGCCTTATGATAAATGGTAATTATCATGTAGTTGAGTTCAAATCTTGTTTACATTGAAGTGAAACCAATTAGTACTATAATTGGATAATAAAATAAAATTACCATGGAGCAGAATGGTATTTAATTTAAACCCTATGGTATCTATTTTTTTATTTTATTTTAAATGTGACCTGTCAACGACACTATTATCATATTATATTTAAATGTTGTAGACGTATCATTTCTCTTATATTTATCAACAAAAAATTTGACTTGTCAATGACAATATATATATATATATATGTATGTATGTATATTCTCCTCAAAAAAATATATATATATATATATATATATCTTATTGATTATATATTCTGATGTAGGTGAGCCTTTCAAATTATTAACGGAAAGAAGATATTTTAAATTAATCATTGAAATATTTAATTACAATACCATAATCAGTTATAACATGAAATTTCTTTAAAAAAAAACCTTCTCCCCTCTCCTTTTGTGTGTGTGTGTTAAATACTTAGTATTCTTAAAAAGAAAAACAGTGGATTAATCTCACATTGGAAAATGAGTATGAGTTAAATAGGTTTAAAGTTTATGTTGTGTATCCAAAAGTTAGGCCCTTTTGAATATATATCACTGTAAGTTTTTTTAAAAAAATTTCTCTCTTTTTCCTTTGTGTGTGTTAAATACTTAGCATTCTCAAAAAAAAAAAAAAAAAAAAAAAGATGAATAATTTTCAACATAATTAACATTTTGACTTGGTTCACAGGCGGGATTTTAAGGATTAAGAATTTCTTGTGCATCTAAATCTGTATAACTGACTCGATCAAAAATACAAGCACTATACTCAAATATTGATTCTATTGTAATATCATATGATTGAAAACTCATCTCACCATCCCATACCTTTTCTTGTACGCCAAGTTGCAATATAATTAAATCTCATTCTTCCTTTCACGCCCCTAAAATTCAAAGACAACACAAGATGTCATGATTATATATAATATAAAAGATAGACAAATCTTTTTTGGGGACCCAAAGAAGGCTGGGGGCGGGGGAGTTATTCGGAACAGTGAAGGGGATTGGGTTGCTAGGTTTGTGAAGAATTTTGGGAATGTCTCCAATATCACTGCAGAGCTTTGGGCATTTAAGAAAGGGCTTCTAATGGCCAAACAGTTAGGCATTGAAAATTTATGTGTTGACTTAGATGCTGCATTTCTTGTATACCTTATCACTAATCCATCTATTATCAATCTTAATTTGGAACCACTTCTATCCAATTGCAGGACCCTGACGAAGGCGTTCCCTAATTGCTTGGTAACTCATATTTATAGAGAAACCAACTGCTGTGCTGATAGACTAGCAAAGATGGGGGCTGCCCTCTATAATGAATATCTTTTTTTGTATAACCCACCGCCTGTGGTGGTTGATCTGCTAGCATTGGACAAAACTGGTCATGTTTGTAATAGACTTATTATTCCTTAGTTTCTAATAGTATGCGTTGTTTAACCAAAAAAAAAAGATAGACAAATCTTATTCAAAGAATTTTTTTTTTTTTTTTTTAGGAGCATCAGTCTTATACTAAGAAAGCAACTATCAATTAAATTAAGATCCACAATGCCTTAAAAGCCGCTCTTGAAAGGGAGAAAGTATACCATATTTCGGTAATACCAATTCAATATCTGTTTTGGTATTTCCTACCCAATAAATAAGTAACGCATATTTCAAAAAACCACATCAAACTACTCCAATAAATAATTAATTTATCTTCCCAATAGTATAGAAGATTGTGATTAATTTATTGGAGTAGTCTGATGTGATTTTTTAAAACAAGTGTCACTCATTTATTGGGTAGGAAATACCAAAATAAATGCTAAGTTGGTATTACCGAAATATTGTATACTTTCTCCTTGAGAGGTGCACAAACATTAAATAATTTCAATCTAGCTTCACATGTGACAATTAAATTATTAGCAAGTCAATATCAATCATAAAACGATTTTGAAAGTAGAACAATAATTAAGCAACAATGTCAAGAAAGTTTACCAAAAAAAAAAAAAACAATGTCAAGAAAGACTACTTCAGGATCATTTATAAAGCAACCCATAAATTGAGAGGTTATAAATAGTTTAGAGTTTAATAAGTTGATACAAACTTGTCCTTGGAGTGAATATCAGAGTAGTCATGGCCACAATGACTGATTACCAATACTACTTCCTGTGTTTCCTCCTATATTTCCTCTCAACCCTCTTACTCAAGTCCTTGTTCAAGACAAAGAACCCTCTAAACCTTCCTCCAAGCCCACCAGCCCTCCCAATCATTGGTCATCTCCACCTTCTTGGTCCATTTTTATTCAAATCCCTCCACAACCTCTCCAGCAAATATGGCCCTCTCCTCTATCTCCGGTTTGGTGCTTCGCGGTGCCTTGTTGTGTCAACGGCTTCCATTGCCACTGAAATATTTAAAACCAATGACGTTACCTTTTCAGATCGACCACCGCTCGCTTTCAGCGATAAATTACCATATGGAAGATATGGATTTTTCATAGCTCCATACGGTAATTACTGGAAGTTCATAAAAAAACTTTGCAATTCTGAATTGCTCAGTGCCCGTCAAGTTGAACAATCCCGTGCTGTTCGACACGAAGAACTGACTTGGTTTTTGCGTAAAGTGTTAGAGAGTGCTGAGAGAAAACAGGTCCTTGACATTGGTGCTGAGTTGATGAAGCTTACAAACAATTCTTCATGTAGGGTGATTATGAGCATGAGGTGTTCAGATGACAATGATGAAGCTAAGAGGATTAGGCAGTTGGTGAAGGATTCCTTTGAGGTTGGTGCAAAGATATCCTTCGGGGATGTGTTGGGGCCATTGAGGTTTTTGGCTTTTTGGCTATATGGAAGGAAGGCCATAGATGTGGGCTTAAGGTATGATGAGATTTTAGAAAGGGTGTTGAAGCAGCATGAAGAGAGTCCTAAAATAGAGAATGAGGATTTAGTGGACATACTATTGAAAGTGTATCAAGATGACAAAGCTGAGTTCAAGATTAACAGAACACATCTCAAGGCTTTCTTGCTAGTAAGTCACCTTTGTTTTTGTCTCTGTTTCTCTTTTTCAACTTCATTGTTGCATGACTAAAATGGGAGCATGATCCATTTCTTTTTAAACTTTGGACATTTTATTAGGGAAAAGAAAAGGGATATATGACAGGTTACAATTGATAAAAAATAAAGTAGTACACTTAGAAAGGATTAATTTTTATTCCATTCTGCATATATTTTTTGTTTTTATTTTCTTCCCTCAATTCTTTTCAACCTCCTTAATTCATTATCAATCCATTTGGTTCCTTAATACAACAGCCAATCCAAAAGTAAATTTCTTAAATAATGCTTGAAGGTTCAAATTGGGTATACAAATGGTGTCATCCTTTCTTTTCCCTAGTCATTTTGAGATATCAAAGATTGATTTAGTCATTGACTTGTTTGGGATAGGCGTTTTGACTAAAGAGAAAATTACACAATGTTCTCTGGAACTTATGAGTATTTTTTGGATTAAAAAAAGAAAAAGAAAAATACACCAAATATACACTCACACACACACACACACATATATATAGAGTAGGACATAGATACAGTACTTAAATATTGTTCCTTAAGTTTCTTTCTTAAGATTATATTATGTGGCTACTTAATTTAAAAAATACACTTCCATCCATAAAGAACAGCGCACCTAAGATATTGTACATAAGTTTTGTCCATATATATATATATATATTCAATTTCAAAGGAACATATATATATTAGAAAATCAATACTTAAGTTGCATTTTTAAGGAATCAAAAGTTGTAACATACAAAAATGACCAAGGAGATGTAAAATTAATAAATTCTCCGTAATAGAGATATTTTTATCTCAATGATAGCTTATTTTATTTGAACTATTTTTTATTGATAACTTACACACATATGGCTATTTTATGTCTAAAACCTCACTTCTTTTATCTATCTACTAAGGCCAAAGTGATATTTAACACTCTGTTTATTTCATTGTACAATAGTTTACATCTGTTTGTTTCATTATAAAAATGTTATACTGAAAATATTTTCAACATTTTATTATTTTTGTTTTATTGGAAAATTTGGTCAAACTCAAAAGTCTTTTCCGTTGAAAATAAAATTATTTGTAAATAAAAATAAAACAATTAAAGATTTCCTTGGATTTAAGAGTCAAACTAATCTATCTGTAAAACAAAACAAAATAGGAGAACTTCAATTATTGCTATGCTAAAATCCTCTACAAAATTATTTGGCATCATTTTGGTATACAGTAATTACCTGTGTGGTAAACTGAAACTAAATATTAGTTAGTTAATCACAATTCAATACTCTCTGCTACAATCATTACAGATATCAAATACCATTTACAACAAACTCTTTATCCATTTCATTGATTCAAATGATGCCCTTCCCCTAGGATCTATTCGTTGCGGGCACAGGTACCTCATCAGAGGCCATGCAATGGACAATAGCTGAACTCATCAATCATCCTTACGTTTTCAATAAGGTCAGAGAAGAGATCAAATTTGTAGTTGGTAGCACTAGACTTGTGGAGGAATCAGATGTACAAAGTCTCCCATACTTACAAGCAGTTGTGAAGGAAGCATTAAGACTACACCCAACAGTGCCTGTTGTAATAAGAGAGTGCCGCGAAGCTTGTAAAATCAAAGAATTTGATATACCAGAGAAAACTATGGTGGCAATAAATGTGTATACAATAATGAGGGATGGAAAATCATGGAACTATCCAAATGATTTTCGGCCAGAGAGGTTCATGGTTTCTTCCAAAGAAAAAGAAAATGGTATGGAATATATTCCTTTTGGGGCTGGGAGGCGAGCATGCCCAGGTTCAAAGTTAGCACTCAGTTTGATACACACTACAATTGCAACAATGGTTCAATGCTTTGATTGGAAGGTTGGTGGAGAGGGAGAGCACGTTAAGGCTAATATGCAAGTCGGACCAGGCATGACTATGCCCATGGCTCATCCATTTAAATGTCTTCCGGTTGTTCACTTCAATCCATTTGCTTCTTCAATGTAATTCAATAACTTAGACCACTTAAATTGCGCTCATCCTTTCATAGCACTTGCTTTGAAAATTATGGAATAAATATGCAGAATTACATATATATATATATATATATATATGGGTTTTACTAAACAATTTTAGAAAGCTTTTTTTATGGAAAAAGTGAAAAAAGTGATTAACTTTTTTTTTTATAGCTTTTTCAATAATTGCATATTACAATCTGTAGGTAACATGTAATGTTTCAACTTTCGAGGCACACCATGTTTAATAAAATGTTCTTATAAAATATGTCTATTTATGCATTCTATGTATAAGACAATGTAATGAGGTTTTTTTTTTTTTTTTTTCTTCCTTAACACTGCCTGGTTCATTATTCGACTATGATTTGTATATCTCTCATTTGTACATCTCCAAATGACCAACAAATTAAGTAGTAGTATATTTTGTCTGAGATTCGACTTGTTTCTTACTTGACACCTCAGCAGCAAAGGTGTCAAGACCATAGCTTTTCAGAGAGGAATGGGTGAAAACGATAATATCCATTTAATTTGAAATTACTTTAAACCAATTTAAATCTATTTTCCTTTTTTTTTTTAAATACTCCCTCCGTCTCACTTTTTTTGTCTTCTATTCTATTTTGAGATGTCCCAAAATATTGTCCTGTACTTCTAAAAATAAAAGTCATTAATTTATTAATATTCCTATTATACCCCTATTAATTTACTAATTCAATCCACTTTAATTTAATTCAGAATTGAGTTTCAACTTTCAAGTGTTATTCTTATCACTAAAACAAACATTAAAACAACTTTAACTAAAGTTATTCTTTCTATCCTATATATATATATATATATATATTAGAAGAGTTATTCTTTCTATCTTTAATGCACGTGATTGAATTAATTTCAACTTTTCACTCAACACTGAATTATCCTCCTATTGAGCAAGATTTAAGTACAGTACTTAGATGCTGTTCTTAAAATTCTCATTTTAAGATTCTGCCATGTGGATTTTTTCTCATGAGATGGAAGTGTATTTTTTTGTTAAATAGTCAAATGGCTAAATCTTAAAAGGAAAACCAAAGGAACAACACCTAAGGTACCATACCTAAGTTTTGTCCCCTCCTATTATATATAAACTAAAATGTCATTTTAAGTTCTCTAGCGTGCAAGTTTAAAGAAAGCAACTTTAACATGATATTCGTTATATATATTATTTATTTTTAGAAAATATAGACACGATGGAACTTTGACACATTATTCAAAACAAAACAACTTCCTCCTAATCCTAATCCTATACATTCTCAACAAACCCACAAAGCCAACCACAAGTCTTCACCTTCCTCCAAGCCCACCAATCATCTAATCTTGGAAGATTTTTAGTACTCTAGAATCTAGACACGTATGAAGTTATCCTCCATTAAAAAGAAATAAAACTCGTAAAAATGGTGGTTCCAGTTAATTCAACTAGTAAAATTTTTTACGGTTGAATAAGAAATATGAGGTTCAATCTCCTCTTACACCAAAAATCAATTAGTGTCTTGGTCTGATGATAAAGAGCCAAAATCACAGAAGCGGATGTCATAGATTAAAACTCTATAATAAAAATAATAATAATAATAACTTAGTAAAAACAGTCCATAGGTGTAGTCATAACCCTGGCTCACTTAAATCCGAATTTGACATGGTGTAGGATCACCTGAAAAATAGTGAAACTTGTCATTACTCAAACCCATAACCTCAAATTCACAAGATAACAAGACACAAAAACTTCCTACCACTAAACCACCCCTCATATAAGTTATCCTCCATCTTTCTATGCATAATAAATTGGTGCAAATATTTTAATTGTAAAGTAACCTTACCTCACAAAGCTATTTCTAAACAAAACAACAACAATTGCTTAGAAATCATTTCAATGATAAGCTCACCTAACATTTCACAAAGTCAATACTAAACAAAATAACAAATATTTTATTCATAAATGATACCTTATAAGTTATAAATAAAATCTTATGTTTTGCTTAACACGAGTTGATTAGGCAACTAAAAAATTACACTCAAATTAATTTAATTAAGAAAAAGACATCCTATTGATTCCTTTGCTTCCAGCCCAAAGCCCAAAGAATATATTCTTCTTATCTTTTCTTTCTTTTTTTTTTTATTATTAATAATTTTAGTTGAATAAGATACAAAGGGGAGAGAAGATTTACAAAAGGCTTCTTGAGTGTCACAGGGTCAATTTTTTTTTCAAAATTTTCTGCCTATGATGGCACTAAGTCCCTGACTTAGTCTCAGCACACACACCCCACACACACACTATAGGAACACTCTGAACAGAATTATCAAGGAAATTCACACACACACTGCACACACATCATGGGGCTTTTGCCTATGCTCTAGCAGCCCACACATACTTGTTCCAGCACATTTTAGAAGGCTTGGCCCCTGCCCAAGCCCTTCTCATTAGCATCACAACCCACATAGCATGTCCATTTGCAGCACATCAAGTAACTACCATCAACCCACTCACACAAGTCCATGCATTCTGCCAGCACCAACCAGCCCAATGCCTTGCACAACATATCATCATCACAGCAGCTCAGCACTGCCTTGCACTCAAGCTAGCAAACCCACACACAAAGCAACCATCACCCAAGCCACTAATGTCATGCACCATCTCATAGGGTCAGCACCACCTACTGCTATCCAACATCGAAATCCGCCTCTACCCACCATGGCCCTCCTTTGCCATAGCCTTAGGGTTTCATGTAGAGCAAGGTGCCTCTACATGCTGCCCCTTATCATGCTCATCATTCTGAATCCAACAGGGAGACCGGGCTTGTCCCCTTTAAAAAGCAGTTAGGAGCTTCACTAGATAGGCATAAGGAGCCATTGGTGTGTTGAGAAAACATAAAGCCAAGTGACTAGCCTGATGTTGCCCAAGCACTCCAATTCCTCATGCCATCATAATCAGCAACTAAAGCTCCTAACAAACCACCACCATCAAAAGAAGTCCATGTCCTTGTTGGTAGGGTATCCTCAAATGCCTTCACCTCTTTTTCAAACTACCACAATGTAGATGTCTTCTCCCAACTTGCCTCTATTTCAGCCGCCCCTTTGCACTTCACTAAGTAGTAAGTTATCATATTTCCTCCCTTTCGATAACCCGTCACCTTCTTGTCAAGAATTATGTCCACTTCACGATCAAACTAAGCCATGATAATAGGCTGGGCACACCTTGCCTCATTCCTTGCATGATCTTCTTCATCCCCATGATAAGGCTTTAAGAAGCTCACATGAATTGTTGGCTGAATTTGTAATCTTTCTGGCAGTTTTAACTTGTAAGCCACAACACCAACTCTCTTTACAATCTCAAATGGACCATCATATTTAGGAATCAAACCTCTATGAATTACCTCACTTCTGAACTTTCTCCAAATCTGCAGAGTCAATGTCTTCAACACCTTGTCCTTAACTTGGAACTCAAGAGGCCTCTTCCCTTTATCAGCATACCTTTTCATTCTTCTCTGCGCTTTCAACAAGCTGTCTTATGCCTCCTGCATCAACTCTTACTTGTTGATGGCAAATCTGTACGCCGCAGGACACTTGCCCTTGAACGCTGCTTAGCAATCTCATGATGTGTGAGGGGTTACTGCCCTATTGCCAACTCAAATGGATTCATCCTAGTTGATGAAGACTTATGCAGATTGTAGGCAAATTGCGCAAAATCCAACAAGTCTAGCCAATTCTTCTGACTTACAGTCACATAGTGCCTCAAATAGTCTTCCAACACAGCATTGATTCTTTTTGTTTGCCCATCTGTTTATGGGTGATTAGCAGTAGAAAACTTCAACTCTAAACCCATCAAACCAAACAAAATAGTCTAAAATTGACTAGTAAATTGAGAGCCTCTATCACTTATAATATCTTTAGGCAGCTCAAAGTATTTCACCACATTTTTGTATAACAAATCAACAGCTACCTCTGCTATATGTGTACTTGGTGCAGCCATAAAAATAGCATACTTTGAGAATCAATCAACCACTACGAATACTGAACCCATCCCCTTAACTTTTGGCAAACCAATAATGAAATCCATTGAAACTAAAACCCATGGACTTTCTAGTATAGGAAGAGTCTGCAACAAACCTGCTTCCTTTTGAGTTAAGCCCTTGTCTTGCTGGCAAACTAAACAAATCTTCACATACAACTCAATGTCCAACTCCATTTTAGGCCAGTAATAAGAACGGGACAGTAAAGCATACATTCTATCCTTACCCGGATATCCTGCCCATTGTGGATCATGGCTTTCCTTTAACAACTCTTTACGGATCTTCCCATTTGGAATAAATAGCTTGCCACCCTTCACATTCAGCAACCCATCCTCAAGCCAATAACGCCTCACAAGGCCTACAGTCACGCCTTGCACTAGCTTCTAATAGGAAGCATCAAGCTTAGCACTTTCTTTGATCCTGTCCACAAATTCTAACTCCACTCTAGTCAAGGCAACCACATACTCTTGCACTTGTTTGCGGCTATGTGCATTTGCCACTTGATTATGCTTGCTAAGCTTGTGTTCCCACACAAAATCATACTTTTGTAGCAACTCCTGCCACCTATTCTTGCTTAGGAGATAGTTTCTTCTGTGTGTTGAAGAAGGTATTGGCTACATTATCAGTCCTCACAACAAATTTAGGGCCTAGCAAATACACCATCCAAGTCAACAAACAATGAACCATAGCAATCATTTCCTTCTCATGTGCTAAACATTACTGCTCTACATCATTCAACTTCCTACTCTCATAGGCAACATGATGTTTCTCTTGTACCAGCACACCACCAATTGCTTTGTTAGAAGCATCAGTATAGACTTCAAATGGCAACCCAAAATCTGGTAGACGCAGCACCGGTTCACTCAACACAGCAACTTTAAGCTTCTCAAAAGCTTCTTGACATGCATCTGTCCACACCCATTTCTTGTCCTTTTTCAGCAAGTTTGTAAGAAGAGCAACTTTCTTGGAATACCCTTGAATAAACTTCCTATAATAGTTAGCCAACCCAAGGAAAGACCACAACTCAACAACTTTACTTGGTGGAGGCCAATCAAGGATAGCTTGCACCTTTCTCTCATCCATCATCACAATACCTTTGCTAACCTTATGCCCTAGAAACAAAATCTCTTGCTTGGCAAACTCACACTTCTCTTTCTTGACATACAATTGATGTTCCCTCAATTTGGATAGCACCTTCCTAAGATGTTCCAAGTGATCCTCTAAAAACTCACTATATATTACTATGTCATTTAAGTAAACCACAATAAAACGGTCTACATACTCATAGAAGACATCATTCATCAAATTGCATAATGTAGTAGGGGAATTTGTTAAACTAAAAGGCATAACTAAAAATTCATAAGAACCATATCGAGTTACACAAGTTGTCTTTGGTTCATCCCCTTCAGCAATCCTCACTTGCCAATATCCTGATCTTAAGTCCAGTGTGAAGTAAGTGTCTTTGCACAATCTGTCAAATAGGTCTTGAATCAAAGGAACCGGGTTCTTGTTCTTCACCATTACATTGTTCAAGGCTCTGTAGTCTACACACATGCGCAATGATCCATTCTGCTTCTTTTGGAACAAAACAGAGGCACCATAAAGGGCTTTGGAAGGCTGAATGTAGCCTGCATCAAGCAATTCAGTCAATTGCTTTCTCATCTCAGCCAACTCCATAGGAGACATTCTGTATAGAGCTTTTGAAGGAGGCTTTGAACCAGGAACCAAATCAATCTTGTGATCAATAGCACACCTTGGTGGAAGGGTCTTGGGCAATTCTAGAGGCATCACATCAACAAATTTCTCCAAGAGTCCAACAACAGCATCTGGAACTTCAACAAATTTGTCCTGCTTAACCTCAATCATTGTAGTCAAGTAAGTTATCTCCCCCTTTTTCAGCTCATGCTTAACTTGCATGGCTGACACCATCAACTCTTTCCCCTTATTAGTCTTGCTATTTCCTACCCCACGCCTAAAGGAACATAGCATGGCTGCTTCTCATAAAAAATTAACAACGCTCCAATGAATGGTAGTAAGGCAGCCTTAGCAGCCACTAGGAACTCATCACCTAGAATTACACCAAAGTCATCTAACTCCATGATTAGGAAATTCACCTTTCCTGCCCACTCGCCAACCTTAAACTTCACTCCATAAGCAATTCCCAACACAGGTTTTGCCTCTGAGTTTATTGCCTTGATCTTACGTAGACACTTGCTCACTTTCAGACCAAGCCGTTAGACCATCCGATCAAGCATACCTTCAGCCCCATTCTTGTTCATCTCGACTTGAACATAAGACAAACCCCTAGAAGTACCTCTAGCACATAGTGCATTTAGCAAATGCAAGGGGTTCACTCTATTGGGAATTTCTTCATTGGATTGCCCACCACCATCTTTAGCAACCATGGCATTAAGCTTCTCACGCATTGGACAATCTCTTACACGATGAGGGCCATTGTAAATGAAGTAGCCAGCATTAAGCTTGGGCTGTTCTTTGCTTAGTTGAGAGGTAGAACTCTCTCCCTTTCTCTTGTTACCCCAATATTTCTTTTGCTTATCCCTCTTCTTGCCATCCTTTTTCTGCTTCTCTTTACCTTTGTCCTTGGACTTACGTTTTTCATCATCACCACTAGGCTTGTTGAACTTGTAGTCCACTAAGGCATCTGCAGCAGACATGGCAGCAGGCAAGTCACGCACAATCTGCCTCTTTAACTCCAATTGTGCCCAAGGCCGCAAGCCAAACATGAAATTGAACAGCTTGTCCTCTTCAGACATGTTCTTGATATCCAACATTAAAGAACTGAATGTCTTGACATGTTCCCTCACTGTAGTAGTAAGCTCAATTTCTTTAAGGCGTCTCTTGCAACCCAAGCAGTGTTGGTAGGCAAGAATTGGTCCTTTAATTCCTTCTTTAAGGCTTCTCACAAGTCAATTTTCCCTCTACCAACATCTGCATCATCTTCCACACTAGTTCTCCACCATAACTTGGCATCCCCTGAAAGATACATGCTAGTAATCGTTACCATCTCTTGACTAGGCACCCTAGCAGCCTTGAAGTATTGCTCCATATCCTACAGGAAATTCTCCAAATCTTTGGCATTCTTGACACCATTAAAGATGTAAGATTTATATACTAGAAAATATAGACTAACCCTAAGCTTACCATAAACTAACAAAAAGTTAATATGTTTATTCTACAAGTACATAAGCCTACAATTGTATTGGGCCATTTGGGCCATAATATATCTAACAGCCTCTAATGAGCCCTAATGAATAAATCCTGAGAAAAGGGCAACACTTGAATGGATGAAATGTACATAAACACAGTAGATAGATCTATTGTAAATGATATTAGATATGGGTGATGATTGTAGTGGAAAGTATTGCATTTTGATTATTTAACTAATATTTAGAATCGAGTTTACTACATACTTATTTGTTATACATCAAACTGATGCCAAATATTTTTGTACTGGATCTCAGAATAGCCATAACTGAAGTTCTCCTCTTGTTTTGTTATTCAGATAGATTATTTTGACGTAAGGAAGCCTTGAAATGTTTTATTTTATTGATAGTAATGTAGTTTGTTTGCTGTGAATGTTGTTAATTTAGCAGTTGAAATTATGTTGATAAGGAAAAAAAGTCTATAACTATGTTTTCTTATATATTTTGTGGATTTTTTTTTTTTTTATATGGAATTAAGGATGTGTTTGTTTTGGGTGAAAACAGTTTCAAGAAAACATTTTACACCCCTTTGTGTGTTTGGTAAGTTCAAAAAATTGGGTCAAACGGAAATTAGTTTCCGTGTTAACTGTAAAATAACCTTCTTTTGGCATAAAACGATTTCAGCTTTTATTTTACCTTCAAACTAATTACACTCCTCACACTCTCTCGAAGCTCCTCACAAACACGCTCCTCATAGACACACTCCAAGCAGTTGTGACTGAGCTCCTCACAGACACACTCCGATCCACCACACTCCTCACAGACACACTCCAAGCTCCACAGAGCAAGATGGCCCACAGACGATCCACCCATACACTCAGTTGTGACCGAGCTCCACAAAGCAAGACACGCCAAACGATGAGCCTCCATAAACCAAGCTCCAGTCCGATGACTCACACTCTGCCGACCCATACTCTGCCAATCCACCCATGGTGAGTTTCCTTCACTGTTTGAACAAAAAATATTCGACAACCTCACCATTTCAGTCCGATCCACCCCCTATTTCAATCTGATCCACCCTCCATTTCAGTCTGATCCACCCTTCAGTCCGATCCACCCTCTATTTCAGTCCAATCCACCCTTTATTTTAGTCTAATCACCCTTTATGTCCGATCCATCGTCCGTTCCACCCTCCATTTTAACCCGACAACCTCACCTCACCTCATCTCCAATCCACACACCTCCGACCCACCCTCTACAACAGCCAATCCACATCCCCTCAAACCCATCTAGCCAAAATCCACCCTCAAACCCATAAACAACCCAACCTCACCTCACTATCTCGGATCCGATCTATATATATATATATATATATTTATTTATTTATTTATTTATCCATTTTTTTATTTAATTATTAATTTAAGAATTTAACTGTTGTTAGTGTTACAATTATACAAAAATAGAATGCAATGTGATTTGTTGGTGTAAATATTGATTGCGATGGTATTATGTTGTGTACGTTGTTGATGTTACAATTATACAGAAATATATGTGCACAAAAATTTTGGTACTCGTTATCAATGTGGTTTGGATGTTTTCTGTTTGTGGCTATTTTTATATACTATGTAATCAGTAGTATGCTTGTTTACGTACCTCTTAAACCACAGTGTTTGTGATTTTTTAGATGAAGAAAAAAACCAAAGCCGCAATTCTTGCCTCAGTTGCATCTGTCCTCCTTGGGGGGGTTGCATTGGTAAGGAAATTGCGACGTAGATGACTGCTTAGGGCGCCTTATGTTAATCATGCAACCGAGAGAGAGCTTTCCACCACTTATGTCACATCCTCACTGAGGGGAAGCACGTACACCCGACTATTCACATGTCCGTGCAGGAGCAAATGCTAATTTTCTTACACATTATTGGTCATAATGTGAGGTTCTGTGTAATTGGTAGTCGGTTCCATAGATCGACTGAGACTGTTCATAGATACTTCAAGGTCATTCTTAGGGGAGTTTTGAAATTATATAGAGCTCTAATAAGACTGCCTAGCGAAGATACACCCCCAGAGATAAGGGATAGCAGAAGGTTCTACCCATATTTTAAGGTAAATATTGCGACTTGTGTATTTTTGTAAATTGTGAAGATTTGTATAATTTTAAACCATTATGTCTGTCAAAAATTAGGATTGTGTTGGAGCAATAAATGGTACACATGTTCGTGCATTTGTGCCACCTGAAATACAAGGAAGATTTCGTGGTCGCAATGATGGAACCACGTAAAATGTGTTAGCTACCATTAGTTTTGACTTAAAGTTCACTTATGTATTGGCTGAATGGGAAGGCAGTGCACATGATTCACGTGTGTTAAATGATGCATTTGCTAGGCTAGTGGGATTTTCAATTCCCGAAGATATTATAGGATTACTTCACCTTTTTGGTTTATTAGTTTAATAAATACTGTATGTTTTCCTAAGCATAGTAGTGATTTGGTTTTATTTTTTAATATATGTAGGTAAATATTATCTTAGTGATACTGGGTATGGTAATAAAAATGGAATTTTGTCACCTTATCAGAGTGTGCGATATCACTTGAAAGAGTTTAGTGATCGTCCTCCTGAGAATAAGCAAAAATTGTTCAACCTCCAACACTCTTTATTGAGAACTACAATTGAGTGAGGGTTTGGAGTGTTGAAGAAACGTTTTCGAGTGTTGGATGCAGAACCATTTTGGTCTTTTGAAACCCAAGTGAAAGTAGTGTTAGCATGTTGTGTGATTCATAATCACATTATGGGGGTTGAACCAAATGACCATATTATGGAAGCTGCAATGAACGAAGTAGAGTCTAGTGGCCCCCAACAAGAAACACAGTCATGTCGGGACTCCATTAAAGACAATAGAGTGTGGAATGCTAAGAGAGATCAGATATGCCAAGCTATGTGGTCGGATTATACCAAAAGTGGAAAGCAGTACTTTATTTAGATTTCTATGATTGTAACATGTGCTGTATTTTTTTTTTCTATAACGACAATGTATTTACTATAGACTTCTGGTGGTGTAAGGAAAAAGTATTTTAAGCATTACATTGTTATTTCCAGTGTTAGCATGTTTCATTTTGTTGTGCACATCTATAAGTGTGGTTGTATGTGTGTTTGATTTGTTGTTTATATTCCGAGCATAATTACTAAATGTTACTCTCATTTTTAAATGCTATTCTCACTATACAATTTTCATAAGTAGTAATGTCAAAGGGAAAAGAGAAGGTGTTCGGCACTAATCAGTTCAGGTGGCTGCCCCCCATGTACACGACTATGCTTAGGCTACTTGCTGAGGAGGCTGCGAAGGGCAACAAGCCTTCTAACACTTTCAAGGCTGGCTCCTTTACTTTTGTAGCAAAGGAGATATCTGCTCAATTTGGGGTCGAGTGCCACCCCTCTTATGTAGAGAATCGGCTGCGGACATTAAGGACCATGTAGACCACTATTCAAACTATTAGGAAGAATAGTAGTTTCGGCTAGGACGATAACTTAAAAATGATAACATGCGATGCGAAGACATATCAAGAAGAAGTCATGGTATGGCTTACAACTATATTTTCTTAATATAAATTATAATATATGTTTTTGGCTTTTATAATCTATGAATTGAGAACAAGACAAGGTTGCTCAAGTACCCTCTTTATGTGAAATTTATAGTGTCATTCTTTTTAGGATTCCATTGCTTTTACAAATTTTCAAATATAACTTTCATGTGCGAATCTATTGTAAAATTTGGTTTTAGCATTTGTACATTGTATTTTTTGTTATACTTATCTTCAAAATCATGGGTTATGTCTCCTATTCCCTAACAGATTTTTTTGTTTATCATTGACCTAAATTATCTAATGGCATCTATATTGAATTAAATAATGAATTTATGAGTGAAGTGATTATTGCATTGTTATTATACTTTCCTTTCTCCCTTACAGGTGCATCATAAGCATGCGAAGTATCTGAACAAAAAGATTGAGATGTACGATGAATAGGCTATTGTAGTGGGGAAGGATACAGCCACGGGTAGCTTTTCTAAGTCGTATATGGATATTGAGAATGAGCTAGACAATGGGGACAGTGCTAAGTTTGTGGCAAACAATAGGGAGGAAAGTGTGGTGGACAAAGGGAAGAATGCAGTAGAGTCATCCACTACTGGGTCGGGAATTTCCAAGTCTCGCAAAAGAGGGTGTGCACCTCCCTCTGATGATAGTGTGCTAACTGATTTGTCTGATCAGCTGAAGGCAATTGCTGTGGCTTTGAAAGAAATCAACTGTGGGCTTGTTGATTACACAGCTCTTTATTCTGAGGTCATGCCTATGGTGGTGGATAGGTATAGCAAAGACATGCTGGCAACTGCCTTTGACCATTTTTGTGAAAATAAGAAGGCAGCACGAGGATTTCTAGCTAAGAATGCTAAGCTAAGAAAGCTGTGGATGGATAGTTTTTTGTTCACACAACTCTGACTTGTTTGTTTCATGTTGATTGTGACGGTAGCTTTAGTGATTAACTTTTTTTGTATTACTAGTATTAACCTACCATTGTATTATATATGTAGTCTTTTGTATTATTAGGATGATACAATTGCCCAAATTATGTATTTGTACTATTCAGATACCATGTGTAGGTATCATTTTTGTACACCATGAAGGTGTAATGCCAATGGTAAAAGATTGATGTGGCTGTTTTGATATAAATATTATGAGTATATTCGGATGATTATTTTTTGATGTTGAAGCGGATGATTATTTTTGTACTTTACAGGTTTGTCTAGGCAATGCAGGTGCTGAATTTGTAAAGCATTTCATATTTTCCATAAAATGATCCACAAACCAAACATGGAAATTGATTTTCCGTAAAACGTATTTCATTTTCCGTAAAATGTTTGAACGAACCAAACACTGGAATTGATTTTTCGTAAAACAAATTCCATTTTCCGTAAAATGTTTGAACAAACTAAACACCAGAATTGATTTTCAGTTAAACAAATTTCAAGGTAGCCAAACAGCCTAAATACATTTTCCTTTATGGAAAAACAATTTTCCCTTAAATGATTTTACGCTCGAAAAAGCATTTCCGTTGAACCAAATGCAGCCTAAGTGAATAATGTATATATAACTTTATGGGTTTTTGAAAAAGAAAGAAATGGAAGAATTAGTATTCATGTTCTTTAGATAAATAATTCTTGAACGTAAACACTCAGATCAGGATAAGAAAATCCAAGATAATGGTGCAATAATTGGTGTAACATAATTATAATGGATGGCCGAAAAAGAAAAAAGAAAAAGGATAAAGGAAAAAGAAACTAATAAAGACCGCATGTAAAATTTAAGTGGGTTGTCCATTGGAAAAGTTTGGAAGAAGATAATAAAGACAAGACAAGTGAACACTCAGAGTCAAATTGAATGTCAGTTCTGGTCTCATAACAATTAGATGGGGTGATGTTTTACGGTGTGTTAACGTGTGTTCACGTGCACGAGAGGGAGGGAAGAAATAATAGAAGAAGTTCATATCAATTATCAGATAGATTATCATTGAGACAAAAATTACTATTATTTATTAATTCATGTACCCTCTGTCATCTTTGTACATAACAACTTCTTAGAAATGAAATTTAAGTTTTAATATTCTACCATGTTTTATAATCATTAAACCCCAAAACCAAGTAAGTTAGACAAATGTGAATTTTTAGATTAGCCGTAGATATTGAAAATTCAAACAAAATAATAGCGTTATGTCTATTTCACTGGAAAACCTTCTATAAAAATAATTTTTCACATTTTTAGTGTTTGGTAACATAAAAAAACAAAAATTAGTCAAGAAAAAACTATTTTTAGTCAATGGAAAACTCCAATAAATATAAGGCTTATTTTTTAAATGATGTTTTCCAAAAAAAATAATTAATAATTGGAAAACAATCTCTCTCTTACACAACACATAACTATTTGGCATTTATCAAACTATTTGTACTAGTTTATTTTGCAAGTTAAACTATTTGGCCTATGTGGCATTTTGAATTATTTAAAATGGAGCTTTAGCTATTTTAAATTATGAGAAGTATGGTTGATTTATACACACACACACACACACACACACACACACACATATATATAGGAGAAAATGGGCATTTGCCCATTTCGCTAAAATTTTTCAGCAAAATGCCTTATATCTAAAACTATTTAGGGAAATGTCCTTATTTTGAAACTTGATTTTTGGACAACCAAGTAATAGCGAATTGAAAATTAAAAAAAAATTTCTGGAACTCGAGTTCATGTTCCATTCAAGGAACTCAAGTTCCATGTGAAGTACTTGAGTTCCCAAAAAAAAAAATTTCAAAGTCCACATCCACTATAACTCGATGTTCCAAAAATCGAGTTATACATTTAAAACTCGATAAAAAATCAAGTTTTAAAACATGGGCATTTTCCTAATTAGTTTCAAACGTAAGGCATTTTGCTGAAACGTTTGTGAGAAAGGGGTAAAAGCCCATTTTGGCCTATATATATGTATGTGTGTGCGCACGCGTGCGAGTGGTAGAGATCATGAAAATTGGACAACTAAATTTGATTGTATCTGCTATCAAAATTTTAGTTTGAAAACCAAATTCTTTCCTGATTTTTTTATTTATATTGATTACTTTAGTTGGGTTTACACAATTGACAAAATACATGTTTTAAATTATTAATAAAATTTCATAAAAATTTTGTGCATACCAAACACTAGAAAACGTTCTCTTTCAAGCTCATTTTCAAGATCATTACCAAGTATCAAAAAATGAGATAGTTTTCTAGAAAATACTCCCGTTAATGCTGAAATAAACAACACGTAAGAGTGAATGATGATTGATAGATCATGAATTAAACAATAAATTTGAACATCAAAATAATTTTTTTAAAAGAAAGATTTCAATCATAAATAAAAGTAAAAACTAGAAAATAACTAGAATTTAATGAACTAGGGTGTGTAAAAAAAAAAATTTTAAAAAGCAACTCATTAAATTGTCTTATTTCAAAGAAACACATTAGAATAGCTATTTCATACTATTGCACATATTTTATGAATTCATTTTATTAAATGTGGCGTGCATTAAACCACCGCACACAACATATGGATGGTAATCCAATATTGAGAACAAAAATGCATATATAATTATGCAATTTTATTCAATATCTTTTACATGAAATCTTTCTCTCCTATTTTTTTTTGTAACAAATTATGATTTGTGAAGTATAAAGTGAAAAAAAAAAAAAAAAAAAAAAAAAAAAAAAAAAAAAAAAAAAAAAAAAAAAAAAAAAAAAAAAAAAGAAAGAGGCAATCTTATTAGGAAGAAAGGGCATGCAGAATTTTAAGTGGCCTAAGTTTAGGAAATCAAATGGAAGAAGTAAATGGATTGAAGTGAACAATGGGAAGGCATATAAGTGGTTGGGCCATGGGTTTAGTGATGCCTGGTCCAACTTGCATATCAACCTTAACATTGTCTCCCTCTCTACCAACCTTCCAATCAAAACATTGAACCATTGCTGCAACTACAATTTGTATCATACTGAATGCTAACTTTTCACCTGGGCATCCTCGCCTTCCAGCCCCAAAAGGTATATGTTCCATACCATCTTTTCCTTTATAGGAAACCAAGAACCTCTCTGGCCGAAAATCATTTGGATAGTCCCATATTTTTTCATCTCTCATTATTGCATACAGATTGACTGCGACCATAGTTTTCTTAGGTACATCAAAGTCTTTGATTTTACAAGCTTCGCGGCATTCTCTTACTACCACTGGCAATGCTGGGTGCAACCTTAATGCTTCCTTAATAACTGCTTGCAAGTAGGGGAGACTTGGGACATCTGATTCCTCCACAAGTCTAGTATTACCAACTACATAATTAATCTCTTCTCTGACCTTATTGAAAACATCAGGATTGTTGATGAGTTCGGCTAATGTCCATAGTGTTACCTCTGCTGATGTACCTACACCCGCAAGGAATAGATCCTGGGGAAAAGGGAAACTTTTAAAGAGATGAAACAGACAGACATAGAAAATAAACTTGTTGTAAATTATCCTTGATATGTTTGATGAAAGTGGTGAGAATATTGTAGTTTAATTATTTTAACTAATATTTAGTGATAGGTTTACTGCTTGTAATTTCTATATATCAAATCATTGCCAAATATTTTTGTTCTGGATGTTATTGTCAGTATAATCAAAACTGAAGTTCTCCTCTTGTACATTTGTTTTCATATAGATTAGTTCTCTTTATACATCAATAATTGGGAGCTAAGGGATTTAAATCCTGGATACCTTTATTGGAAACACAAACCACTTAAACCACTAAGCTCTCTGCTTCAGAGAGATTAGTTTGACCCTATATAAACCTTGAAATGTTTTTTTAGTAGTATTACAAAGTTTGTTTGCTATCAATATGGTGTAGCAGTCGAAATTGGTTTATAAAGAAATGGTCTATAATCTCATAGGTCTTTGAAATAAATGGAAGAATTATAATTCATGTTCTTTAGATAAATAATTCATGAATGTGAATAATAGTTTGGGTGGTGTTTATTACCCATACCCTATTATACACACTCTTACACACACTCAAATATGCAGTTTGATTATATGTGTGAGAATGTGTATAATAAGATGAGTAAATTAGTTTTTACCCAGATAGTTTTTCCCAAAATAAAAATACAAACACATGCAAGATAAGGTAGGAAAAGAGAAAAACACATCAAGAGAGAGAGACTTACTAGCAAGAAAGCCTTGAGATGTATTCTGTTAATTTTAAACTCAGACTTGTCATCTCGATAGGCCTTCAATAGCAGATCCATCAAGTCCTCATTCTCTCTCTCGTTACTAATCTCTTCATGTTGTTTCAAAAACCTTTCTAAAATCTCATCATACTTCAAGGTGACATCTATGGCCCGCTGTCCATACAACCAAAAGGCCAACTTGTTCAGTGGCCCAAACATATCCCCAAGACATGCCTTTGCGCCAACTTCATTGGACTCCTTCACCAGCTTCCTAATCCTTTCAGCTTCATGAGGCTCATCTAAACTCCTCATGCTCATTGCCAATCTGAATGTAGAATTGTTTGTAAGCTTCATTATCTCAACACTCATGTCAAGGGTCTGTTTTTTCTTAGCACTCTCCAATACCTTAAGCAAAAAACGGACAAGTTCTTCGTGTCTAGCATCACGTGACTTTTCAACCTGCTTGGCAGATAGAAGTTCTGTCATGCAGAGTTTTTTGATGAACCGCCATTGATCACCATACGGAGCAACGAAAAATCCACTGCTTCCATATGGTAGTTTATCGCTGAAAGGGAAGCTTGGACGTTCTGCAAAAGCTAAGTCATGAATTTTAAATATTTCATTGGCCATGGAGGCCGATGAAACAACCAGACACCTTGAAATGCCTAGCTTTAGATAGAGGAGAGGGCCATATTTGGTGGAAAGTTTGGTTAGTGATTTGTATAAAGATGGACCAAGATAGTGGAGATGACCAATGATTGGGAGGGCTGGTGGGCTTGGAGGGAGGTGCAGAGAGGTCTTTGTCTTGGAGGGTTTCTTGAATAAGGGCTTGAATAGGAAGATTGAAATGAAGGAAAGGATGACGCACAGAAAGTAGTATTGGGTATCAGTCATGGTGGCCACAACCATGAGTACTACAATTGGCACTTTTCAAAGGCTTTTTTGAATCTAACCGAAACTTAGAAGCCACTATATATAAGCTCAGTGCCGGGCCCAAGAATTTTTTGCATAAATTACACAATTTAATATTAAAAAAATTATATATTGACGACGACAACAACAACAACAATAATAATAATAAAAAACACGCAAATACATAAAGTTTTATAATAAAACTTGTGGAGTTCAGTTTTGGTTGTTGTTAGTATTGCTAAACAGGGATGGACGGCGATGGCTGGAGAAAGTAAGTGAGATCCGACTGATAGTCGAATCGGTAACATCATAAATAATATAATTAATAAAATTTTAAATTATATAAATAAAAATATAATAAGTTTATTACTAATAATATGATAGCAAAATGTAAAAACATAATATTTAGAGACACTTTTTATGTAAATTTAATCAAATTTCCTTAGAATGGACAAGCACATGTTTAATTATAATCATAAAAATAAAAAGTTTATTATATATATATAATGAATTAATTGATGTTATATAAAAATTGAGTAACTTTTTAAGTTTATTCACTTAATTAACTAAAACTACTTTTTTTTTTCCTAATCAAAATTATCAGAAAAGGAAAAAAGAAAAGTAGTTGTACAAATAAAAAAACTAAATTTCCACGACTTTGACCAATTAGTTTTATAATATATATTATAATATTTTTGAGAAAAAGTAATTGTACAATGACAATGTGTCAAGTAAAGCAAAAATTAAATGTAAAACCGTAATATAGGCTTAAAAGAATATAAAAGTATATGGTTCTTTTTACTTGAAAGACCCTAATATATTGTTAAATTACTAAAATTATGTATTAAAATTTAATTTGGATGTTCCCAAAAAAATTTTTAAAGATAGATAAATATAAAATTTTAAATTATTATGTATAAATTTTCTTTTTTCTTTTTTTTCTTGAGGTTAGGGTGGTCCTGGAACCACCCTAGCCATAAGGTAAGGTGGCGCTGCCCCTATGTGAGCTAGCGGAACACCTTGGCCATAAAGTAAGGAGGCTCTGCCCCTATATAAGCTAGCGATGCCTATGGGCCACTGTGAAATAGAGTGGGTGTAACAATAATTTCTCATTATTTTTTGTCCTCTTTCTTGATTGCGTACAACTTAAGTTAAATAGCCCGAATTTCAACTTCTTTTAAACACCCAATAAATTTGAGAGCTTACAAAAGTTATGTTTAAAGTCAAAAAAAATCTTTCATACTTATCAAAATATATATATCTTTCATATGTCAGAATTTTTTTTTTTTTTTTTTAGCCCTCAATTAGTTCACGTGTAAAAGATAAGCTTAGTATTTCAAATTTAAATTGATTTTTAATTCTTTTCATATAGATGTTTAGACTTGGGCTTGGGGTTGGGTTGGGTTTAAGATTACAAATTAGTCTAATCTATGAATTTATATATACGAGCTTTAAACACTATTTATTAATATATATATATATATATATTTAGCGATAATTTCAAAACGGTACATCAGTATTAATCGGTACCGAAATATATTGTTTCTTTGGCCAAACCAAAACAAATTCTTGTACAAAATTGACTCCCTTGATATGCTCCCTTTGTCATAATTTGTTGGTCTTCTATTTTATTTTGGGATGTCCCAAAATGAAGTCCCCTTTCTAAAATTAATAAATAAAATTTATATCTTACCCTTTACTTTATTTAAAAAGTTAGTGTCATTCTTTTTCTATAGTTTAAATTAAAGATGGTAGTTCTGGAAACTTATACTTTTTTATACATCAGACAAGATAATAAATGATGTTCCCTTAAAAAGTATAATTTTTGAAATAAAACAAATAAATTGAAACAGAGGGTATATATGCATTGTCTATTACCACATGCAAGATTTGAGTAACATAAGTTTGAACATATTCTTTTTAGCATTTGGAAATAATCTCCAAATTATCTATTTATAACTTTTTCAATAGTCCATGGCTCATAATCTTCTTTGGACTCTTAACTTTATATTCAATTAAACTATTAATATAAAATAAGACAATGACTAAAGTAGCCTAATTATTATCTCATCCCAACCAAAAAGCAAAACAAATTGACACATTGCTTTTACACTAAGCTTAGGAGACTAGGACGAAATAGTTCATTGTTTCTTTTACACTTCACTTTTGCGAGAATGTGACTAATGGTGGAATCCCATTATTGATCAAAACTTTAGATCATATGTAATATTTGATTATTTGTGTAACGAGGGAGTACCACAGTACTATAATCTTAGAGTATTAAATAATTACTCAAAATAAAATATCATTAAATACTCTTATATAAAATAGGATGACACGATATTTTCCCTTCTCGTGAATGATAGATCTTATCATTAAATAATCTTACCATAGGATGGCACATTCCAACTAGACAAGAGGAACAACGCTATTTGAATAGGATGGATCCATCAATCATGTTCCTTATCGCTAGCGATATATATATCTCAACATCACCATTTCCTTTTCTTCAGTCCTCTATCTTTTTCCTCCCAACGGACCGTTATGCATTTTCATTATGCTCATGCATAGGAAAGTAATATTGCGTATATATTCTAGACTTCTAGTAGATCAATGATTTTAGTCTCTAACCATGTCAATCTTTCTTTGGTTTTTTTCCAAACAAGTACACATTTATTTTCTCCTCATTAGCTGGAAATTTAATGAGCCAGCCAATAGCCAAAGGAAAATTGTTGCTACGTGTAAAACTAGGGAAAATTTAGTAGATTAATTAAGGAACCTTATTTATTTTTTTTACCCTAATCTGACAATATTAATAACCATGTGACTGTTATTTATTTAATTATAGAATACAGTTTGGTAATGCACTTTACGTATTTAGTTTTGAACACGCATCCGGTACATCAATTATATAATAGGATATTTATTCTTATCAAACCTAGAGATCCATTAGTCTCCATTGTTTCATTGTTTGACTTTCTTTATATGGAAATTTGGAAAATTCTCATCATGCACTTCGATTGTTTACACGTGTTCATTAAAATAATATCATATAATAAAAAAAGAATCTCCATTTTCACGTGGTTGGTTGCCAACAACCCACGGTACATTTCTAGAGGGGAAATTAGGAGCCCAAATAGGGACTTTGTCCTTTTGACTTTAACACTACTTTTGGTTGTAGTTAGGGAAAGGAGAGAGAGAAAAAGTGGAAGGAAAATGAAAAAGAGAAGAAAATATTTTCTTTTGATGTGTTTGGATATAAAAAGGAAATGATAGAAGAAAATGTGAAAATTCTATCTCTCAATTATTTGGTTTGCATAGGGAAGAAAAAGGAAAAATGCATGTTTTTACCTTTGTGCTCTCATTAATGATGGGAAAACTCATATGTACGCATTTGGATACCACTAAAAGCTACGTTTCAGCTTTCATATTTTGCTTCTTTTTTTTTTTTTTTTTTTTCCCTACGCGTGAACAGTAACATCACATGGGTTTATTGTGCAAGGGACAAAAATCACTGTTCATGTACTGTTCACGCATTAAAAAAATATTAAAAATAAGTCTCACGGTACTATTCATACATTTAAAAATTATTTTGCTACAGTATTTTTAGTTTTCAACAACTTTCAGCAACAATAAGTTATATCCAAACGGACCCTATATTAGAACACTTGCAATTTCTTAAAAGTGGTAAAGGTATATTAGTCATTTACAGTATAAAGTGGTGGATCTCAAAAAATTATTTCTATCCCTACAAAAACAGTAGGGTTCATGAAAAAAGCATTACTCCACCTCATCAACTTTTCTTTTCCCTTGGACAACAAAATAGTTGAAATGATCTACCTTCCATTTCCCTTCTTTTCTCTTCCCTTGCCCCCTTCCAAACATGTTGTAAGTCTCGCCTCAATCACATTCCCTCAAATGGAAAAGTTTGTTCCACACAATATGTGCAATACCCTATTGTGTTATAAACGACACAAATTTAGAGAGAAAGGCATATATATTTTATTCAGTATCAAAAATAATACAACATGGTTGATGGCATTAGAAAAGGATTAAATTTAGATATAATCTTATGGGTTTTAGTTAGATCAACTTATAAAGTCTCTGATGATTGAATAAGAAATTTGGGGTTTAATCCCCGCTTGCAATAAAAACCGATTAGTGTGTACTATTGGTTAAAACCCTTTTTCTTTTTTCTTTTTTTCTTTTTTAAATCTTATTCTATATTTCTTTTATTTTACAACATGTTATCAACACGAAACTCTAGTTAGAAACAAACATCATAAGTTGAAACTCTATAAAAAAAAAAAAAAAAATCTTATTCTCATATTTCTTTTATTTTACATCACGAATTTCTAATTAAAAGCAGATGTCATATGTTGAAATTCTACAAAAATAAATAAATAAATCTTATTCTCATATTTCTTTTATTTTACACCACGTCATCAAAATGAAATTCTAGTCAATTTTAAGGGTCTGTTTGGATACCGCTTATTTGCTAAAAACTAAAAAACTTATTGTTGAAAACATTGTAACAAAATAATTTTTAAATGTATGAATAGTGCTGTGAGACCCAATTTTACCTAGAATTCTGCGTTTTGCTGAGTTTGGTGGTCCGTGAATAGTGCTGTGAGACCTATCATTTTTCAGCAAAATGCACAAAATTTTCATCCCAACGCTTCGCAAACGCACGCTAAGATGACAGTTGTCCTCATTTTCTCTTTTAAAATTAAAGTTTTTTTTTTTTTTTTTTTTTTGTGTGCGTGTGATCCTGCAACCTACCGTAAGTTTTCGGTAAAAATTGATAATTTTTTTTTTTTGAATCCCAAAAAATTGATAATTTTATTATCTAACTTTTATTTTTAAACACACTAATTCATGCTTAAAAACTTTGCGCTTATTTTAATAGATTTAAAATATTATGGATTTCTTTCTAAACATAGCGTATCTTGCAATATTGTTAAATATGGTTAGTGATAAATTAAGCAATGCCACTACACATGTTACTTTTTATTTTAAGCATATTTAGATTATACGTGTGCTTCTTTTCATGCTTTTATAGATTATTTTATTCTCATAATAAGTTACGTGTCAATAGATCTATACATATATATATATATATATATATATATATTTTTTTTTTTTTTTTTTTTTGGGAGAAACTGTAAATAGATAAAATTGAATATAGCATTACTTAGTCAAATTTGACATTATATAGATGCTTATTTATTTAATTATTATTTACATATTTAATATAAATCACGGATCCTTGATGAGATTCAATTTGATGCAGTAGACATGGGTATCTGTCCGTATTGTATCGTGTTTTTAGTGAAAAAATGCACTAGATACAAGTCGTATCCAATGCAATAAATCTTGGAGATATCATTATATATATGGCAACCAAGCATCCTTGCTTAAAGGCAACAATGTTTCTTTTTTCTATCATTTTCAGGAAGAATTAAAAATTGAGTACCTTACAATAAAATAGCTCCTACACTTGTGGCATAATTTATGTTGGGTATCCACATATAAGTGAAGTCCTGCATTGAATAATAATTTTAAGACTAAATGGATAATATAACATAGTTAGGCTTAAACTCATAAGCTTAAATTTTTAGTTAAATAGTGTCTCTATATATTATATTAACTACTCAATCAAAGATAAAAGATTTTAATAGTTCACTTAAAGTTGCAATATTTTAACAGTGCACCTAAAATTACAAGTTTGTAATTTTAGGTGCACTTTTAAAAGTGTAAGTGACTATTATTATGTATTTTATTAGTTAGATTACAAATTTAAATTATGTGAAAAAAAAATGTATTAGAACATATATCATGCCTCCAACGTGCTCCTGCAGAAACAATATCAAGAACTTAAATAAAACAAACCTAACCCCAAAACTTGTCCTTGCTGGGACGTAAAATAATTCCCTTTCCATGGAATTATTTATAAATAAAAGAGTTTTATTTCTTATTTTGTTTCCTTAAAAAAATATGATATAAGTAGCGACTTTTACAATTTTTGAAAGAAAAAAAAAAATCATGATTTTTAAAACAAAATCCCAAAACATTTTATATTTAAATTTTAACACCATCGAAGGCTGCATGTGGATATCCAAAACTAGCAACTCCACTGGGAAACCAAATTCCGAAATTATTTTTCTTTATTTTTTTAATTAAAGTAAAACCCTCTTGAGGCTTCATGTGGTATTATCCACAATGACACATTGTTATTGTATCATACAATACACTATATGTATCCTATTGAATACAAAAGGTACCATATCATTAGTATGTATCAATTACCATATCATTAGTATGTATCAATTATACTTATGGATGATCAGGGGTATCAATTATACTTATGAATCATACAATACATAAATGCTTATGCACCACTTGTTACACTCGCAAAATTTGTTGCCATTAATGATAATTCTCTGGATTATTACGATGTTAGCCTTGTTGATGCACTAATGAGTTGCCAATGTGGAAAGATGGAAGTGTTGTTGCATGCAAACATGCTTGCTTTGCAGTCAAATTGCCTGAGCATTGTTGCACTGGACAATACAATAGACCCCAGACGTGCAAACCAACAAATAATTCGAATGGGTTCAAGGCTGCTTGTCCTACTGCTATTACTTATGTCCTTGATACTCTGACAAGCCTTAATTTTACTTGCCAAGAAGCTAATTACTTTATTAGGTTTTGTTAATTTTTATTCAAAAGAAAGAAATCTATATGCATGTGTAAGTGTTATTTCTAATAATGATGTAAACTTCGTAAACTTAATGGAATCTCTCTCTCTCTCTTTTTTTTTTTTTTTTTTTTTTTTTTTTATCATTCTAATACCATACATAATGAAAATGTACCCCTTGCTGCCTTAGATATATACGAGAGTTCTAAGGGTGAAGCCACAATTGTGGAAAGAGAAGGGCCTGGTTTTTTCTTTGGTCCATTTGGTCCACTTTGATCTATTTCAATGTACTTCGATCTATTGGTCCACTATAGTCTGTTTTGGTCCATGCGGTCCTCCAATTTGGTCCGTTTTGTTCCCTTATGATCCACTTCAGTCCATTTGGTCCTTTTTCGTCTATTCAGTCTAATTCGGTCCAGTTTAGTTTACTTCAGTCCACTTCAATTTATTTCGGTCTATTTGGTCCATTTCAGTCCAATTAAGTCCACTTTAGTCTATTTCGGTCCATTTGTTCAACTTCAATCTATTTGGTCCACTTCGATCCATCCGATCTACTTTGGTCCATTTAGTCCATTTCTATTAACATGTGAAGTTCATCTTACAATGTATAAGTTCAATATACTATGGAAGAAATTCCTTTATAAACAAATATATTGTCCTTATCATTCTCTAACAAGAATGATCATATATATTTTCATACAAGCACTCAAAATAGTTAATATGACAAAATAATTAAGGCCACACAAAGCAAGCTCTTTATATAGATGACTTTGTTGTGTGGTTGGAAGAAGCAACAAACATTTTATTTATGTGTGCCCAAAATATCTTTAACAGACTCAACTTGTATTTGGGCTCACAACTTATTTGTATAGTGGGTTTTGAGTTTCCTACTATGGGTAGTTCCTTGCTTGGAGACCCAATTGCACGCTTTAGTTTACACAAACTCCTCCTTTTCCTTTCCGGGTTGCTCTCCTTACTATTGATATTATTGCTCTTCACTCTCGGTTTTCTCTCCAAAATTGCCAACCCCCACTTCTCACTCTATTCTCCTACTTATAACTTAAGATGAGTGGAGGTGTTATGATTACTTCCTGATTTCACTCATATGGATAGGGGTCCAATTCCATCATTTATAAGTGGATGCTCTGTTAGGAACAGTGGTAATGGCATTGGAACTGGTTCTCACCTCCAAAAGGCTGTTCAGCAGCAATATTCCCCGAGGCAATACCGGGCTACCGAGACCTTGTATCCCCCAGCAATCACACTCCCAACCAAGTTATAGTTGATCGAGAGGGGCTTGCTTTTGACACTCAAGATAGAATGGTCTCATCACGGTGTTTGGGCTCAGATTGGGCCTCAAAGTGTGTCCGGATCAAGGTCATGGGTCCAACGAGGATAGGGTCAAGTATTGTATCACAAGGCCAGGGCCCAAGGCTTAACAGGCCTGGGACTCTAGCCCGTACGACACCAAAAGGCTAAGGCCTAAGGAACAATAAGCCCAGAGCTCTGCCCCTTACAATATCCCCCCCTTGATTTGTGTTCGACTTCCGGGAACAAATCAAGGATGACAAGTGCCAGAGACCTCTTGGGAAGCTCAAGCGTCAATTATTAAATGAGCAACTCTATGACAGTTATTAATGCTCCCTTGATAGTAGCGCTATGACAGCTTATCAGGTCTAAGCGTAATCATGGCCTGGCAGTTCATGAACCGAAGCTATACGTATGGGAGTTACAAAAAGAAGCTCAAAGGATTTTTTCCGCTTCTCCTCATTAAAGCCTTCCCCTTATAAATAGTACCTTTTGGCCCATCCCCTCACTCTTTACACCCTCACTCTCTGAATTTCATCCTCTGCCAAGCACACTTCTTCCGAGTATAGATTTTCAACCAAGATCTCTGTAGGGGCCTTTTTTGTGTTTTGGGTTGGGCTGGGCTTCCTCCTGCAGTAATGGGCCTAAGTATTTTTGTGAGTAGGAGAGTTGAGACCGGCCCAACTGTAACTCACTTTGGGCCAGCTTGTGCACAAACTGAGCCTTGTCTGCCAGGAACATTCTCACGGCAAGCAGAGTTATCACAAAAAGGTTATGGCAGGCAGATATAAAATCAATAAAGAAAAACAGAGTACAGTGTCTTTTTGTTAATAACAAAGACCTAATGATCTCTATTTCTATGGCAATCACAGTAATAACAATGGTAATGATAATAATGGCTTTTATAGAAAAGAATAATTGATTAAACGATGATGGAAGTTAATTAGAAAAATAAATGTTAAGTCAAGTTTGAGTCCACAATGGCGAGGAATCAAAAAGGAAGAACACTCCCTCTCAATGAAACTAATCTCCCAGGAGAATATCCTGCCGCAGGGATTAATGACTTTGAGGGAATCGGACCTAAGTGATAAATTCCTGAAGGAATTCCTATTACTTAATCGTTTCTTAAAGAGTGGGATTTTGAGGGAGAGAAAAGGAAACCGATCTATTGGTGCATGCCCATTACCCTTGCTCTTTTCTTTCCTTTTTGTTTTCTTATCTTTTCTTCTTTCCTTTCTCTTTCTTTTTGTTTTTCTTATATTTTTTCCTTCCTCTGTTTTTCGATCCCTTTTATAAGGCACAGCAAGGGTCCTCTTATAGGGCCTTCCGTGATCGGTTTTTACCACTTTACCCTCTAACGGCCTTTGTCTGGTCTAGGCGTACTTGCCGACCACCATCTGTGTACTACTTACCCTCGCCAGACAAAGACAGGTTTGTGTTGTTTCTTAGTCCGCCGTGGCACTTTCTCCTACCATGGCGTAAATGCTCTCTCTCTCTCTCTCTCTCTCTCTCTCTCTCTCTCTCTCTCTCTCTCTCTCTCTCTCTCTCTCCCTATGGCATGTACCCAACATTCTCCCCCAACCTTGCCTCTTTTGGGCGGTCTGTCATCCCAGCAGGACGTACCTCCTAAAAGGGCTTGGACAGGAAGCGCAAAATAGATCTTTTCCCTTCTCCCCACCACCAAACCACACCCCCCTTACCTCTTACCTTTGACCCCTGGCCCCACCATGTCCCATATTGGCTGGATACAGGCTGGTGGTGCCTGGGCCTTGCGCGTGCTTTCCTGTTATATACGTTCAAAATCTGCCTGCGGCTCATGTGTTTGCTGTGATCCGGAGCTTTGTTTGTATCGTCTGCCATGCTTTTTTGTTCTTTTACGTGGGCCGTTTTGTACATTTCACTACTTCCCTTTCAGACTGGGCTTCTCTTAATACTGGGTTTTACATTTCTCTTAGCCCATTTCTTGGTTACACTCATGTCCTGTTACATTACTTAGCATTTCCTGCCGTAACGATATGTTCCTACTAGGCCTCTTTTCAAGCCTGCCGTTTTATTCCTTCCCCCAGTGACTTAACAGGGCCACTAGTGTTCTTACTTATGGGCTCCATTGTCCTTTTCTTTTTCCCTTGAGCCTGCAGACCATTTACTTCCTTTGAACTTCCTCAGCCCATTTACTAACTTTGCATTCCCATGGGCTTTTACTAACTTGATTGGGCTTCCCCGGTGAAAGCTCGAAAACGTGTTGAAAACACACGAGCGGTTTAGACCCCTAAATTAAAATTACGGCTTGGTTGATTTTACACTAACTTAATGATAAGTGCGGAATAGTGTAAACACAAGCGTATTAGCAAGATACCTACTCTAATCCATATTTAAAGCAACACAGCAGTAAAAATGAAATAAACAAGAGTAGGGAAGAAAGATGCAAACACAGATAACACCGAGACGTGTTATCGAAGAGGAAACCGAAGACCTCGGCGAAAAACCTCTCCGCCGCCCTCCAAGCGGTAATCGATCCACTAGACAATCAGTTGGGATACATGGGTTAGCAAAAGACCCTCCAAGCCTAGTCTACCCGCTGTACCTAAGCCCTCCAAGCTCCTACTCCAACAAGGCTTCTCGGAACCATGTCTTGTCCTAGTTATCCGGATCCCGCAACAAGCTCCATGTTGCATCTGCCATTCAAGGCTTCTTCCAATACTTCCCAGCAGCACCAAAACGTCACACAGCACTCACAAGGTGTGGTAAGTGTTTGGGCTATCAACCTCTCAAAGATATGGATAATGGAGAGGGAAGGGTTGAGGAAATACCACAAGCAAATGTATAGAGAAAGATGGGGAAGACAATCTCTAATTACCAATGTGTTTGGCTAGGGTTTTCTCTCTGAAGTATTCCTCAACAATTGTGGGTAATGATGGTATATATAGGAGAGGTGCAAAAGGTGTGACTCAAAAAGTACAGGCTGGCAGAACAGCTAGTCTCACGGGTGTCTCGCGGGAAGGCCTTACCCGCGAGATACTCGCGAGACACAGTTGTCTCCACCTGGCCTGACTCTTCGCATTCCAGCATGTGCCTGGCACATGGTTCACTTCGCGGGATGCTAGGTCACGAGACACCCGCGAGAATCCTTCAGTTCTTCAAATGCTTGAGCCTTCATACACTCTCTCTATCACACACCCCTTACAACAAATCCCACAACAGATACAGGGATTTAAACGATTGAACATAATTACAATCAAATTTGGCACGGAATAAAAGCCAACAAAAACACAGTTGTAAATTACAACTTTACACCCTGCCTAATCTCCTCATTCTCATCCTTGGGGTTCATGGATTTGCCATCAACCCCTACTTTCTTTGTTTACATTGCTTTGGGCCTGCCGCGGCCCATTCTCACTTTTCCATACCATATACTGCCCATGGGTGCCATTTCTCTCTTTCCGAGCCCTTTAGGCCCATTTGCTTCCTCAAAACCCATTTATTCATGTTATGGGCCTGTGCTCTATTACTCCTGCCACTTGGGCTTAATCGTCTTATTCTATGTCTGCCACTCTTATTGTCTGCTTTGCTGAGTTGGGCCTTTTTTACAAAAATGACCCTCAACAATCTCCAATTCCTAAAGCCTACAGTAAGTTCCTCCACCCATCCCTCTTCTCTTTCAAAGTTCTTTCTTTCTTTCCTTCTCAGTTTCTAGATTCAAAAATGGGGCTCTCTCACCTTCTTAACACTGAGGCATCCCTGACTAACTTTAGAGCGACCTATGGGGTCCTTGAGGATGTAGAAGTAGTTTACTTCCATGAGGGTAACATTGCTCTCGAACGGCGCCCTCAGATAGTATTTTTCCCATTAATGGCTATCTTAGAAGGGGGGGTCAGGTTTCCCGTGGACCCTCTGATACTTAGGACACTTAGGTTTTATGGGTTGAATCCCGACCAACACCCTCCCAATTTTTACCGAGTAATGAGTTGCGTCAGCCGTTTAAACCAGTTATACAGATTGCAACTACATCATCACGACATCAATTTCATGTATAGTCTGTGTGGTAACACTAGGACAGATTATTACCTGAAAGTTAAGGACGTACGAGTACGGCTTATATCATGCCTGCCCAATTCTAATAAGAATTTAGCTGGAGAATATGTCTGGGTGAGCAGCAATTGGCATGCCGACGAGCTAACCTGCCCAACCTCGCCCCGAGACGTTGGTTGGTACTGTGCATAACTAACTATTTGTACTTGTATTTTACTTATCCTTGTCACTTGTCTAAAAATGTTTTTTTTTTTTACAGTGTAGACGGTAAAAGATTCAAATCGGACATCAGAGCCGTACATGTAACGGACTTAAACTTTGTCCTCCGATCAGAAATCTTCTTGAATTTTGATGGGCGACTCTGAGCGTCCCACCTAATACTCGGTTACACTCCAGTCTATTCCACCTGGCAACTATTTGGGCAAGCTGTATTGGTAGATAGCCTCCTACTATCTTACATAGACGTATGCCTTCCGAACTTCCTCCCTCCATACCTAACCATAGGCGAAGCCCGAGATCTTGGCCCCTGACTGACGAGAGCGGAGTCACTAGTCCCCGTGAGAGATGCATCTGCCAACACTATCTCTCAAGGCTAAGCGTTTCATAGACTCATTGAAGAGGCTGGTGCCGTGATTCAACCAACCGAACAAGTGGAGGTCGGGTCTATAAATTCTTATAAAATTAAAGCCGAACAAGAAGAGGGCAACATGGTAACCCGAAGGACAATGACAATGGAAAGGTTCATACCGCGACAGGTGATGTGGTTATCCGAGGGCCCATTGGAGGAGCTCACCCTACCCCACAGCTCGAATCCAACGTGGCGTCTTCCTCCACACACCTGGCAATGGGATGGCAGACCATTTTTAGGCTCTGGATCAAGCCCCTCCCCGTGACTACCAATGTTAGAACTTGGGCTTAGGACAAAGGTGCTCGGGTAGCACGAAACCTATGCTAGGGCCTGCAACTCCCAGAGGACATGCACTTCTTCTCAAGTGGTGCAGACGAATCCTTATCCTCCCGACTTCAGTGGCATACTATGGCGATAACACACTTCATTCTCTTTTTTTGTTTCACGGGTAGTTGTTTGTACTTTTCTCTCATACTTGTTGTCCTCGTGATTACAGGCAGCACAACTGGCTTGCATACTCGAGGATTGGCTGAAAAAGGCCGTCGAGGACGTTAACCGAGAGCGAGCTCTGAAAGACGTTGTAGTGGCCACGGCTAGGGGTGTGCATGGGTCAGGTTGGGTCGGGTTAAGGGGATTTTTTGACCTAATCCACCATGGTGGGTCAAAAAAAATTCAACCCAACCCAACCTATCACATAAGTCCAACCCAACCCAACTCAACCCACATGGGTCAGGTTGGGTTGGGTTGGGTTGAACCCATGGGTTTGATAAATTTTTATTATTTTTATTATTAAATTTATTAAATATATTATTATTAGTATATTATATATATATATATATATAATATATTATATATAAGCACTTATATATAAGCAGTATAGTATATAATATTATTATTAGTATATATTAAATTTATAGCTGATTTAAAAAAAATTATTAAATATATAATCTATTTTAAATATATATTAAATATGGGTGGGTCAAGGTTTGGCGGGTTTGTAATTTTATGACCCACACCCAACCCGACCCACTATAAAAAATAAAAATAAAAATTGTGACCCAACCCAACCCACCAAGCCTTAAAAACTGACCCAACCCGTCGGGTTGGGTCAGGTCGAGTTTGGCAGTTCGGTGGGTTTTCTGCACACCCCTAGCCACGGCCAAGGATAAAGGAAAGGTGGCTGAGGATGCTGAGAAAAAAGTGAAGGAAGCTAAAAAGGCTTGGGCGTTGGCTGAGCAGGGCCTAGCGGAGACCAGTAAGAAGCTTAAGGAGATAGAGCTTAAGCTGGCCGAGACAGAGAGCCTAAGCCTAGTGCAAGCCACCGAGATAGCGAAGCTGAAGGCAGCCCTTGTAGCGACCGAGGAAAAATGGTACAACGCAAGCTTCTCGAACGCAGAAAATTCCATGGAGCCCATTATTTACCAATCGCAACACCATGGATTCGGTGAAGGGTGGGTGGCTGTTTTACAAGCAATAGGGATCCCTAATGATTCACCATTGAGAAACCCCAAGCAGATACCTATCCATGAGCCTCCTCCCCCTCCAGTTCAAAACCCTGCAGATGCTGAGGAAGAAGGAGACACCCCTAGCATAAGGGCGTTGGTGGAGGCAATTGACTCCCACGTGGAGTTAGTTGATCTCGAGATAACCAACAACCCTGATGCTCTACCGCACAACACCCCATCCTCCACTTCAAATCCTGCCATTTAAAAGATCCTGCTTATCTATTTTTGCATTCCTTTTTGTTTATATTCCTTTTGTTTGACTTGCCCATAATCACCAGGATGTGGTGATAGAACATTTGCCTTATTTTATCCTATGCCTAGCTTATTTATCTTTAATATTTATTTTGATTAATTTTCCTATGGTCACTGGGATGTGGTGACAGAACACTTTGTTTTAGATCTGCAGACAACTTTATTGATATTTGCCTTGATGAACTGTTTTTATTAATATGTTTAGAGTTGAACTATATCAGATATGTTTTTCTTTGCTTAACTGAATTAGGATGTTGTTTTGACCAGCTATCAACGGTCAAAAGGCTTCTGCTTTCAGATTAAATAAAGGTCAGGATTAGATCTCCACTTGCCCGATCTTGAGGTTCATACCGGGGATAGGTTTGAATACTAAGAAAAAAAAGACCAGGTTTTCCATCTGTTCGGTGATAAGAATCAATCTGAGGACAGGCTTCTTTCCTTAGATAAAATACAGGCTAAGTTTCCACCTGCCCGGTGATGGGGATCGAACCAGGGATAGGCTTTTGTCCTTAGATAAAATACATCCTAAGTTTCCACTTGCCCGGTGATTAAGATCGAACTAGGGACAGGCTTCTGTTCTTAGATAAAATACTGTATAGGTTTCCACCTACCCGATGACAAGGATCGAACCGAGGACAGGCTTCTGTCCTTAGATAAAATACAGCCTAGGTTTCCACCTGCTCGGTGATGGGGATCGAACCGGGGACAAGCTTTAGTCCTTAGATAAAATAGAGATTAGGTTTCCACATGCCCAGTGATGGGGATCGAATCGGGGACAAGCTTCTATCCTTAGATGAAACAGAGACTAGGCAACAAATTAATAATGTGAATGCCGAGAATGTGGATACGCATGTATGCATATACATTGTTAATATCACAGTGCATTCAACCCATGTTTCTATATTCCAACAGTTAGTGGTAAAACTTTTTCAAATTGTGTACATTCCATGGTCAAGGAAGTGGTCTTGCATCCGAATCCTCTAAATGGTAAGCTCATGCTCCAGCAATGGCAGTAATTCTGTCTGGCCCCTCCCATATTAGGGCCAACTTTCCCGCACTGGCATCCCTAATGTTTCCTACTACCTTTTGTAGCACTAAGTCCCCAACGCCAAATTCCCTCCTCTTCACATCCCTGTTGTATTGCCGGGCAAGCTTCTGTTGATACTCAGCTAGCCGTATGGTTGCTGATTCTCAGCATTCCTCTAACAAGTCCAGCTGCTTTACCATTAATTCGCCATTCTCGATAGGGATAAATCCCATAACCCGAGCACTGCATAAGTTCACCTCGGCCGATATGATTGCTTTCGCTCCATATGTTAAAGAGAATGAAGTCTCTCCCGTGGACCTTCTAAGGGTTGTACAATATGCCCACAAAACGTTGGGTAACTCGACCCACCTACCCTTGGTGCCCTCCAATCATTTCTTTAATCCATTTACAATTGCTTTGTTGATGGCTTCAGCTTGGCTGTTGCTCTGCGGATATGCCAACGTGGAATACATGTTCTTGGTACCGCGATTGCTACAGAACTTACAAAAGGCTTTGCTATCGAACTACAACCCGTTATCAGATACTAGGGACTCCGGCACTCCAAATCTTGTTATTATGTTTCTCCACACGAACTTCTTAACATCTACGTCTCGAATATTAGCCAATGCCTCAACCTCCGCCCATTTGGTGAAGTAGTTCATTGCCACTAAAACAAACCTACAATTGCCTGTAGCCCGAAGGAATGGACCAACAATGTCCAGCCCTCACTATGCAAAGAGCCATGGGCTACTAACGGGATTCAAACTTCCTGTTGGCTAATAGATCAACGGGGCATGCTTTTGACACTGTTCGCACTTCCGCACGTATTCGGCAGCATCCTTCTGCATTTGTGGCCACCAAAATCCCTAGGTCATTGCTCGATGTGCCAATGAGCGTCCCCCAACATGACTAGCGCACACCCCTTATGGAGTTCGGTCAAGAGCTCATTAACTTTGTCAGGTCACAAACATAAAAGATACGGCCCCCCAAAAGACCTTCGGTATAGCCTACGGTCCGCTGACAACCAGTACTGAGCAACTACCATGCACACCCTGCCAACTTCTTTTTCGTCATCCGGCACTCGATCCTTGGCCAAAAAGTCAATGATTGGGTCCATCCAGCACGACTCGAATATTGCTACCACTGAAACACCTACCCCTGTGTTGATACTTGTTTCTTCCACCAACTCCACTTTATTAACTGAGGTACCTCCTCGGTCAATGATGATGCTAAAGTGGCTAGAGAGTCTGCATGTCGATTCTGCCCCCTGGCCATTTGAACCACCTTTGCCTTCAAAAACTAACTCATAACCTACCTTACTACTTGCAATTACTCCATCATTCGAGGATCCCTAGCTTCAAAACTACCCTGCACCTGATTAACCACCAACCGGGAATTCGAATAAACCTCAACTTCCCAAGCACCTATATCTCAAACAACTTTCAATCCAGCAAGCAAGGCTTCATACTCGGCTTCGTTGTTGGAAGCCCTAAAACGCAACCTAAAAGAATGTTCCAATCTTATCCCTTCCAGAGTAATGATGACAATTCCAGTCCCAACTCCCATTGCGCTAAATGCACCATCCACAAATACCTTCCACGGGTGAACCTCCATGTGACAAACCATTTCCATCTCCCTCCTCGAGGAAAACTCTGAAACAAAATCGGCAAAAACCTGACCCTTCACCGAACTTCTTGGTCTGTACCTAATGTCAAAGAAGCCTAGCCAAGTTCCCCACTTAGCTATTCTGCCCGTGAAGTCTAATCTCTTTAACAACGACTGCAAAGGATATTTGGTTAATACATAGACGGTATAAGCTTGGAAATAATGAGGCAACTTCCTTGTAGCATGCACTAGTGCTAATACCAACTTCTGTAGAGGCAAGTACCTCGTCTCGGCATCAACCAAGGTTTTGCTGACATAATATATTAGCTATTGCATTCCTTGATCCCTCAGCAGTATAGCACTTACGGTGTGCTCGAACACGGAGAGATACATAAATAAATCCTCCCTGGGTTTTGGGGTTTTCAACATAGGCGCCCGTACCAAACACTCCTTCAAATCTTGAAAAACCTTTTCACACTCTTCGTTCCACTAGAATCCCTTTCACTTCTTCAAGAGCTAGTAGAATGGACGGCACCAATCTGCAAACTTGGAAATAAACCGATTGAAGGTAGCTAGCATACCGATCAGCACTTGGACCTCCTTTAGATTGCTCAGCGACTTGAGGCGCTCTACAGCTTCAATCTGATCGGGGTTGATTTCTATTCCTCGGCTAGTGATCATATACCCTATGAACTTACCAGCCCCCACCCCGAAGGCACACTTGTCAGCATTGAGGCATAGCTTGGGTCGTCTGAGCACTTTAAGCACCTCTTTAAAATCATCAATATGCTGCGCCTCCCGTTTACTTTTGACCACCATATTGTCACTATACACCTCCACCGTACGCCTAATCTTATCTCTGAACATCCTCGTCATCATCTGTTAATAAGTAGATCTAGTATTCTTTAATCCAAACGGCATTACGGTATAGTGGTAATTAGCAATGGGGGATATGAACGCCATTTCTCCTAATCCTCGGCAGTTAGGGCAATTTGATGATAACCCTGGAAAACATCCAGAAAACTCATTCTTGGGTGCCCATTCATGGCATCTACCAGTTGATCGATCTTCGGCATCGAGAATGGGTCTTTTGGGCATGCCCGGTTCAAATCAGCAAAATCAACACAAACCTTCCATTTGTCATTCTTTTTTTTTACCACTACAGTATTCGTTAGCCACTCTGGAAAGAAAACCTCCTTTATTGGCCCTGCCTTCTTCAACCTCTTGACTTCTTGCCCGATGGCTTCGACGTGCTCCTTAGCCGATCTCCTTGGCTTCTGTTTCTTGGGAAGGAATGACGGGTCCACGTTAAGCTTGTGAACTATGAACTCGAGGTTTACCCCGATCACCTCGTACGGGCTCCAAGCAAATACATCAACATTCCGTACAAGAAACAGCAATATCTCTGTCCTATATATGTCCTTCATACTTGCTCCTATCTGGAAACTCCTGTTGTCGTTTGGTAGTATCCTCACTCTTATTAAGCTCTCGGCACAACTAGCCCCATTCCCTCCTGGGTTCCTGTAATTGCTATAAGGGTACTTCCTCGGTTGTTTCCTTTTGTTTGATCTCCCAGTAAACAACGGCCACCAAACATTGTCTGGCCACTTGTTGGTTTCCCCTTACTATAGCTATACCTTGCTCGGTGCGGAATTTGACTTTCACATGGAGAGTGGATGGGACTGCCCCCATTGCATGTATCCATGGCCTTCCAAGGATCGCCGTATATGGAGAAAACGAGGCGACCACTATAAATGTCACTGTTACCTCTTTACCTTCCATATTTATGGGAAGTAAAATCTGCCCCTCTGAGATCACCATTTAGCCATCAAACCCCACCAGGGGTGTGTCGTACTTAGAGAGGTCCTCATTCTTCAAGCCAAATCCCCTGAACAGGTCGGGGTACATCATTTCAACTCCACTCCCCCAGTTTATCAGTACCCTCTTCACTACAAAACCATTTATCCAGGCTATAACCACCAAAGCATCGTCGTGCGGCTGAATCGTTCCTTCTAAACCGTCATCATTGAAGGCAATGTGCTCTAGAGTGTACTTCAACTTCTTCTCAGAGGGTCGCTCATCCAGGCAACCTTCTACCGAAATCGCAGCCAGTTCCCTCTCCTCTTGGATACTGAGGTACCCCTTGAAGTTGTATGGATGACTTCTATTGCTCCCAATAAGGGTGGGGGAGGATTCCCCCGAGGTCGAGTTCCCTGCCCGGTCTCCTGATTTCTCGAGTCCACCACAAACTCTTTCAAATATACCATCTTTACTAGCGGCTCTAAATGATCTTTTAACACCTTTCATTGTTCAGTGGTATGCCCTTTATCTCTATGGTAAGTACAGTACAGGTTTTGATTTCTCCTTGATGGGTCACCCTCCATCTTGTTTAGCCACCAAAAGTATGGCTCATTCTTGATTCGATCCACGATCTATGCACCGGCTCCTTGAATTTCACGTTCACTTCCCCCACTTAGGCGCTCGGTTCTTGAATCCTCAAATCCTTCTAGGCCTCAACTAAAAACCCCCTTGCCGAAGTTGACTTGTGATCGGAGTCTTACCTTTGTTCTGCTGCCAGTCATCCTCCAATCTTTTATACTTTTCGATACACCTCATCAACTGTCTCATATCCTCGAGAGGCCTCTTTGTCAACGAGTCACGCAATTCGAAGTCCTTGGGCAATCCTAATCGAAAAGTACTTGCTGCAATTTTTTCATTACCCCTGTTGATCTCATTGTACAGCTCCCAGCATTGGCTAGTGTAGCTATGAAAGGTTTCCCCAACCCCCATTTTCATAGATAGCAACACGTCCACTGGCTATGGCACTCAGCTGCAGGTCATAAACCAGACATCGAGCTCCTGGATCAGCTCAGCAAAGCTATGAATCGAGCCCTTCCTCAATCCATTGAACCACCTCAAAGCGATGGGCCCGAAACTCGAAGGAAATACCTTGCATATTAATGCATTGTTATGAGTGTGCAAAGACATCATTTGAATATAGTGGCTTACATGCTCCACCAGATCCATTCTCCCATCATAAGAGTTAAATGAAGGCCACGTAAATCTGCTTGGCATAGGAGCCCGTTCAATGTCCCCCGAGAACGATGATCGAGCAGCACTACGTAATGCTCAACTCATAGCGTCCATGGCGGCATTTTGGGGCTATCGCTCTTCTAGGGAAATTGAGTCCCGGTCCGCATACTCTCGTGACCGATCCTGGTGTTGGTGGGAACCGGATCGATGGTACCCCTCTCTATAACGACCCCCCCACACTCGCTAACCCCTCTTCACGCTCCTTGCGATCCCTCCTCCGACGCCTACCTCTTGCCTCCAACTCCAAATCCCTTACCAACCTACGCAAATGTTCAAGTTCCTCGTCCCTCTCATCAAAGCATTCACACCCCGATGCGCTTGATATTGTCCGGTGTGTTTGATACGACCCTTCCTCGAGGATAAACTACTCTTCCTCCTGCTCATGCTCCCTATCTTCATGCCTCTTTTGCCTTCTCTCTCACCAAGTGGATCCTCGAGAAGATCTCCCAAAACCATTTTCATCATAACTCCTTGAATGACCTTTAGACATTTTTCCCGCACGAGTCTCGGCAAAACCATAGTTACGTAGGAGATTCCCACAGACAACGCCAATTATGCATGCCCGAAATATCTTTAACAGACTTAACTTGTATTTGGGCTCACAACTTATTTGTATAGTGGGTTTTAAGTTTCCTACTATGGTTAGTTCCTCGCTCAGAGACCCAATTGCATGCTCTAGTTTACGCAAACTCCTCTTTTTTCTTTTCGGGTTGCTCTCCTCACTATTGATATTATTACTTTTCACTCTATGTTTTCCCTCCAGAATTGACAACCCCCACTTCTCACTATATTCTCCTACTTATAGCTTGAGATGAGTGGAGGTGTTATGATTACTTCCTAATTTCACTCGTGTGGATGGGGGTCCAATTTCATCATTTCTAAATGGATGCTCTGTTGGGAACGGTGGTAATGGCATTAAAACTGGTTCCCACCTCCAAAAGGCTATTCGGCAACGATATTCCCCAAGGCAATATCGAGCCGCTGAGACCTTGTATCCCTGAGCAATCACACTCCCGACCAAGTTGCAGTTAATCGGGAAGGGCTCACTTTTGACGCTCAAAACAGAATGGTCTCATCACGGTTTTTAGGCTCAGATTAGGCCTCAAATTGTGTCCGGATCAAGGTCATAGGTCCAACGAGGACAGGGTTAGGTATTGTACCACAAGGCCCAACGGGCTTGGAGCTCTAGCCCGTACGACACCATAAGGCTAGGGCTCAAGGAAAAATAGGTCTGGGGCCCTACCCCGTACATTATTAAACATAAATAAAATTATATATATATATATATATATTGACATAAAGATTTGTAATTGTCCTACTGTGGGCCTACAACTGGTCATTTATAAAGCCCAAATCACCCACACATTACAACACAATTTTTCAATCAAACACTATATAATAAAAATATACCCCGCACATTAGAGATGTCTATGAGTGCCTCATGTTTAATAATATTAAATAAGAATTTCCTTTATAAGATAATTAAATTAGAGTTACTTCATAAAAAAAAATTTTAATAATAATTGTAAAGTTTGTAATTTTCAATCATGTTTTGTTGGCTTTAATTCCATGTCAAATTTGATTGTATTTTAGTCAATTATTTCCTTGTATGTTTGTGGGATTTAATGTGAGGGTTAAGGGTGAAAGTTTGGTGAAGAACTGTGAAGAACATAGCATTTCGCGACTTGCTCGCGACTGGCTCGCAAGTGGACAACCTGCGAAATGCCACGTGAGAAGCACATGCTGGAAGCTAAAGAGTCAGTGCAAGGAGACATCTCACAACTCATCTTAGGACTAGGCCAACTCGTGAGATGCACTGCCAACCTATTTTAGTGTGCTTTCCCATTTTCTTTACCCACACTATAAAAACCTACATTACCCACGAAATTTTAAGGAGACTTTCAGAGAGAAAACTCTAGAAATACACTTAAAAGTTAGAGATTATAAACCCACAATTATCTACACATTTCTCTTAGTTTTCCTCTACCATATCTCTCTAATGAGAATTCCTTGAAAGGTTTGTAGCCCAAACACATACCTCACCCAATCTGCGTGTTGAGAGTTGTTTTGGTGCATGTGGGACGCCTTGGAAATAGTCATTCTATGGTGAATGCAATTTGGAGCTAATTGTGGGATCCGAACAAATAGTGAAGAAAGTCTCGGTGAGGTCCATTGGGAGCTAGAACTCAAAAGGTTCAAATACAGTGGGTAGATTAGGCTTAGAGGGTTTTTTGATATCCTTGTACTCCAACTTTATTCACTAGTAGATCATTTCAGCTTGGAGAGCTGCGAAGAGGTTTTTCGTCGAGTACTTTGATTTCCTCTTCAATGACACGTCTCGATGTTATCTCGCTGTTTGCATTTCTCTTCCCTTACTCTTTGTGCTTTACATTTATTATATATTGTATATGCTTATGCACTAGTGAGTAGATCCGGTTTATTGCATTTCATTTACTCTTATTCTGCACTTAGTTAAGTAGAGTAAATGCAATTTAGCCATAAATTTAAAATTGGAGGTCTAAACAAGCTACTGTTTTGTACTATTGAGCTTTCAATAATAAAATTATTATACATATTATCACAAACCGAAGGAAAACACTGGTAACATTTGTGCAGGCCAAAATGGGGTTTTACCCCTTTTAGCCAAACTTTCTAGTATTTTGCCCCATTTCTCAAACTATATAGGGATATGTCCTTATTTTGAAACTCGACATTACCATAATCGAGTTTTGCATAAAACTCGATGATCTTATAATCGAGTTTTTACGAGATTTTTGCCATGTTGGTTTGCCAGAATGGCATTTTCAATTTTTTAAATCTGTACATAACTCGATTGCTATAAAATCGAGTTATAAACCCGACTATAAAATTATCGAGTTATAAAGCAAAATCGATATCTCTAAAATCGAGTTATGCTCCCATCCAGACTGTCTTGCTTTCAGTCTAAACTGAATTCCACTACTACTCCACATATCCACAGCTACTTCCAGACTGAACTGAAATTTCTATCACCTTAGGTAAAAAACCCATACCGAAATTTTATGGAAATGGTATTTTCATTTGATATTGTACTGAATTTTTTTTTTTTTTTTTTTTTTTTTTGGTTGAATGAGTGTTATGTGAGTATATTGGTGTGATTTGATTGTTTGTTGTAGTAAATTTTAATCACAAGAGAATCAGAATCTTTATGGTCAAGTAATCAACTATATACCTTATTTTTCTTAGATTTTTATAAGATGGATAGTGAAATGAAGGATAACACATAATTATAAGAATATGATAAGTAGCATTTATGGTCATGTTGATAACTCTAGAAGGCTTTTATTAACAAATCAGCAATGCAAAAGCAATAAAAGTGGTTACTATAGACGAAATTGTATGCTGGTCTCCCTATCTATTATTTGTTAAAATGCGTCCATAGGTGGTGGGACACACATATCATGCATTAATGCATTCCATACTTTAGTTGAACGTACATAATCATCATTGTCAGACATTGAGAACAACACTGCGTCTTACACAGAATGTCTAGACATTAACAACAACGTCTAATCTTCGTAGGTAGGAATTTTCAGAAATCATCATTGCTTGAAACTGAGAAGTCTGAAATATCTTTATCATCATCTAAAGTAGTAATTTCATTAATAGACTTGATGGCTCGCTCTTGCACCATTCAGTATTGTGGTGCATTTATAAGCTCATCTCATGGTCCAAATATCATAAAAAAAAATTTATATATGAGCATTAGGGCTTGTCATGTCAGTACAGGCTAGAAAAACAATACATGAATGGGAGTACTCATACTCCCATTGTTACAGTGTATTTCCACATGGGTACAGTAGTACAAGTCAATTATATTTGCATAGTTGCAATGTGCTTGACCAAATCCTCATTTCTAATTCACACAGTGCCATGCATTATGCATCATTGTACGATTATTCTTTTGTTTATGTTGCGGGCCACATGATAGATCTAGCATGTAAAACTACATCAATTTAGAATTGTCATAGTCATGTACCATGTCATGGAGCTATACATTATTTACTAACAGTTGATGCACGTTGTTAACTCGATCTTTTGATGTTATTGTAGTCAGCGTCAATGGATGACCCTTATCGCTACAAGCCACATGATGTGTTCACCACGATGGATTGTTGTTGGGTACTAGAAGATGAATTCAGCTATCTAGTCAATCCCAATCTATGAAATAGTGCACAGGTCCACAATACCATGAGGGTGGAGTGGGACTAGTTACTCTATGAACAGGAGATGTTTTATGATGAGATGGTCGATTATAAGCTACCAATGCCTCGGCGACTCACATCGCAGATGCCAAGAGACACTATAGACGAACTTCGTAAAGCATTGTGCTGCATAAGAGAAGAAAATAATCGAATGAAGATACGTCTCAATCGATATCGGACCCAAGTGGAGATTCGAGAATCAGTGAAGTGTAAGTTGTATGAGCATGCACAATACATGCAATCACTTCTTGCAGCAGACATTTATCAGTCGGACGTGGAGATGTCAGATAAGAGTAATCATGTTGTGGTCCACTTGCACTTTGATGTATAACTATTATCCTTAATTATGTTTTAGATATATGTGTGTCACTGTTGTTGTATTCGTACTGTGTAAGGAATAGTGTCTATGGTTAGGGTTTATGTAAACCTTATCATCATTTGCACAAATATGCACGTCTAATGCGTAATCTTGAATGACTACTTATAGCAAGGAGGTAGGCAAATTATTAGATGCATAACACATACATAATACCTAAATTTTCCTACACAAGATGCCATCAATATGCATGACCTACATTTCGACCAACTAACATTACCAGCATTGTTAACTTATTACATGCATAACACATACAACGTACATATTCTTATATAGGATACCATCAATATGCATGACCTGCATATCGACCAACTGGCATTATCAACATTGATAACATAATTCTAAAGATAGTACACACACCACATAGAACCTAGCTAGGTGATGTAGTACATAGATATTCATTATGACAAGTAGTCCTCGTAGCTGAGGACACCATTACATTCCGCTGGGGTGAGCTACCTGTTGGTTGCAGCGGCCTGCTCTTCTACAAGCTGCAGTAGGCGATACCTGCACCTACACAAGAACATCAAGTTATTTTCCTTTCAGATTTTGGCCACAGCCCTCCTACATTGCTCCATGTTTCCCCTTGGCATTGTCAGCAAGACTCAGTCCACCAAAGGTGCCCCGAGTAGAAAGAAATCATTATGTAAAAAGTTTGACTCGTTCATGCGGTACTCCCATTCTCGTCGCAGTCCTGCATAATATTCCCTATCATCGTTATCTCTCTCCCTCCTATAGTTATCAGGAAAATGGGGAAGGAGCCAGTTACGCATCGGCATTACAAAAGGTGAATTTGACTGAGGTATATCTAGATGTGATGCTTACACAACTATATATAGAAGGATTGCATGGGCAACTGTATGGTGTGGTAGTGTCAGCCATGTGCAAATTGTTCAGTTAATAGTAATTGGTACATAAGTCAGCTTGATTGATTGCTATGACTACACTGGGTGCAGCAGTTCATAATTGGTACAAGAGTAAGCTCAACTGCATAATAGTAATTGGTAAATGTAGGCTGTTCACTTGATATGACTAAACTTGGTGCACCAATTCCGAGCTGATGCAGTGAAATGCATCAGCTAACAAAAGTATATACATGAGAACGATAGTAGGACTTGTGTTTGATCTGATTGGATAGGGCAGAATAGTGATGGGATGTCGAACAGCACACACATAATTGAGAAAATGACTCGACTCAACCGTAACATTTATTGACGTGTGTGGTGTGTCTAATGTGGTTGACATGACTAGTCTTGGTGCAACAGCAGTAGGTCCATGTAGTGTAGTGCAGAAGCATGCGTAATTAATCACATGAATATGTTTCTATCTCAGTGAGCATGGTGAAACTATCAGAAGCTGTCGCGTAGCAGTGGAAAAGTTAGCCGCATTAGTCATTTGAACTGTATTCACGTGATTCGGTTTGATATGACTTGAATCAGGGCAATAGTAACGAGTTGATGAGAGTACTATGAGAAAGTTTGCGTACATATTCACGTGAAGCAATTTGATAGGACTAGACTTGGCACAAAAGTAGTTGGCGGATCGAGTTACTCTTTTTTTTTTTTTTTGATACTGTTTCCGCATTTTGAGGTTCGGTGGGAATTTAAAGTTATCATGTGAGTTACCCCATTGTAGTTATTATTACTATTGTAGTTATTATGACTATTACTGATCGCTAACCCGTGTGATGCATGGACCAATTGAACAACATGGTGAAGAAATGATAATGAATAGTATTATAAGACTTCTATAAGATTAACATTCGTATACTCCATTCCAGTAGTGCGAAAGCAAAACAATCAATATTTCATAAAAAATAAAAATAAAAAACCTTAGACCTAATGTGAGAGTGCACGAGGTCGTGCCAAGTGTCGCTCTATTTTCATTAGTGTTTTTTTTTTACTGTTACGCAAAGCATGACCTAAACATATTTTACTGTTATCTCATTAATTGTGTAAACTGACTACACTGCAAGGGTTCATCAATAAATTTCGTAATGAAAATATGATGCATAAGATACAGTCCACACGGGGACCAAATTCAGAATAATATAAATGCTGATTTAAGAGGAACAATAATATCCAATATTAAACCCATACATAAAAAAGGAGAGGTCAATTAGTAGAAAATACATGACTGAAAAGTAAAACCTGCTATAAAAATATTTGCCTGAACTTCCTTGGCTAGCTTGATCCATTGCTCCAAGGAAAATCTCGGAGGTGGTTCATCGGCAATATCAAACCCTGTAAACCAACTGTGCTTTCACAAACCTTCAATTTGTATTAATAATTACTATAATCTAATAACACGTGAACACTATAAAGAACTATGAAACAAATCTTATTTACATTTTTGGATCTACTTGATATTATATAGAATCACATAATAACATAAAAAATTCTTACAGTTAGAACCATTTCAATAATACTAATAATAATAATGATGGGTACAAAACTAACCATCATATTAATATACTCCCTCTGTCCCACTTTGTTTGTCCTCTATTCTATTTTGAGATGTCCCAAAATATTGTCCTGTTTCCAAAAATAAAAGTCATTAATTTACTAATGTTCCTATTATACCCCTATTAATTTACTAATTCAATTTTTTGATAAATTTATTTAAGGGTAGTTTTGGAAACTTATACATTTTTAAAAGGTAGACAAGACAATAAGTGATGTTTCCTTAAAAAAATTGACTTTTCAAATAGGACAAACAAAGTGGGATGGAGGGAGTATCAAATTACTTTCCATAGATACCATGTTTTGCAAACTGCCACTAAAATAGCAAAATATACAACTGGCTGAAAGTCACTACACAGAACTATCATACAATTCTCCAAATATACTACAGCAACTACAAAAACTTTGTCTCCCCCTTGGGTACAATGGCCAATGACAATCATCAAGAGTCAGATAGTGGAGAAGGTGGAACAGGACGTTTATAGTTAGCTAAGTCTACTCGCAAAGCTGCAACCTCGACAAGAAGACCATCTAAAAGCTGCCCATGGGCTACCTAAGTCATCATAACGATCTCCTGCACACGGCGTCGAACCTTTACGATGCCAGGCACCTCCTGCAAACGGACGAGCATTGTGTTAGGTAGTACACACGAGGTAATTATAAAATGACCATGTATTAATAATACAACTACATAGCTCGTCGGTGTGCCTCCAAAGCGGACTTAACCGATGATCCGGCTGCCACCTCAACTGGGTATCATCGTTAGGTCCAGGATCCACGGAATTCAGTGCCTGCATATCTGACATGACAGCAAATAGATTGTTAGCAATTATTGAGGATTCACTCTATGACAAGATATAATTACAATAGTAAATCATGTCTTCTTTCATATATCAAACCATATAGTTATCAAATTGTGGGTCAAAATTCAAAATTCACATATCAAATGATGTCATAAAAATTTCTGAATAAATTGAAAAAAACAATATATACCATAAAAAAGAAAGATGACCATATAATGATCAAGTATTGCCAAAATAAGGCTTTTTAATCAGAACAAATTGGAGGTAAATCCAAGAGGATTTGTAGAATATAGTAATTTTTTTTTTTTTTTTTGGGAAAGAGTTTGAACTTATAGTGTCCGTTTTTTATGACAAATTATAGCTCTTTATTATTAAACAAAGACACAAATCGGTTTTTGCTACATCTATCATGTGTTTCCTTCTTCTTTTTTTAAACAATTCCAAGTGTATGCTAACCCACCAGAAAAAAAAAATAAATAAAATAAAATAAATAAAAATAAAAAAAGCTCAAGTCTAGAACTTAAAGAATAAAATTAAAATGGAAAATTACAATATACTATTCATGCTTCATATTTCACAGCTATAAAGCACTACTCATGATTATAATTGCTAAACACTCCAAAAAAAAAACTTTATAGCTAAAACACTATGTTGTACTACTTGATTGTAAAAATAATGTACATATAAAGTGTCACTATGTTGAGACGACACAATTGACATGGTGCCTAAGGCCGACATGCTTAGACTTGAGTGCAGACACATGGCAGAGGCATGTGCTTAGCACATATACATATGACAAGCCTTGTGGTCTATTTGGGTTTGATTTCTTTGACATTTTTTAGACCGCAGAGAGAGATCTTTTGAGTAATGTCTTGAAAGGATACTCGTAGTAAAAGGTGGAGAGAGATCTATGAAGAGGTGGGTGCTTCAACAACAGTGAAAGGCATTGCTAAATATATAACAAATAAATGATCAAATGAAAGCACTGTATAGAGCTATAAGGACCTATAACTTTTGAGGCGTGCATGAGTCGCATCAAGTTGTGATTGGGATATTTTTCAACCCAACACAATCTCCTCGCCGATTTGAGAAATCTTCAACCTAACATATGATGATAGCTCTAAAACCAACCTAACCTGATATGTTGGTGTCAGGTTGCGTTGGGCCATTGAGTTTTCGTTCAGTTATCTAAGTTCATTTTTCATAACACAATTGAACCTAATATTTTAATTTTATCGAAACTAATTCTTAGAATACCAAAGTATATCAAAGTAACATATATGTCAGATTTTTATTTTTCACCATATCAAATCAAAGTATATATGTTAATATATGTCACTGTCCACCCCAACACAAAAAAACCCAGCAGCATTTTTGTGTCCACCTTAGTAGCTAGTGATGAGGATTCGCATAACGTCAATGGCTTTGAGCATTTTCATGACGGATCATAGAAATGAAATCCAATGCATGAAGAATAGAGAATTTCTTAAAGAAGGTATATCTCCTCTCCTCCCTAAACACATAGGAATGACCTAGATTCTACAAGATCTACAACTAGCTAGAGTAAACAATGGTGTAGGTACTATCCTCCCTGTGAGTTTAGGCATAAAGAGCACTACAATATTTAGACATACAAAACCTAAGAAATCACCCTATGCTAAGCCAGTCAAAAGCATTGAAGTATCTTAATTCTACTATAAGTTTACTCTAAAAAGTTATTTATGTAAAACTACTATTGTTACACTTTCCATGTTGTTTTCATTTATATTTTGGCCCTTAAAAGTATAAGGGGTTGGCTGTGGTCTGGAGGTATTCCTTTAGGCATATTTCAAACATATTACCGGAAAAAAAATGGATCGAAGATATAGTAACTGGCATCATACAGCTATGGGCTGCCCTTTGCTTTATCTTTTGTAGGCATCTATTTTATGAGTCAATAGTGCAATCTTCTTAATGGTATTAAAAGTCAAAGGATTTGTTTTGCAGGTATATATTTTCTACAAGATCTACAACTAGAGTAAACAATGGTGTAGGTACTATCCTCCCTGTGAGTTTAAGCGTAAAGAGCACTACAATATTTAGACATACAAAACCTAAGAAATCACCCTATACTAAGCCAGTCAAAAGCATTGACGTATCTTAATTCTAGTAAGTTTACTCTAAAAAGTTATTTATGTAAAACTACTATTGGTACACTTTCCATGTTGTTTTCATTTATATTTTGGCCCTTAAAAGTATAAGGGGTTGGCTGTGGTCTGGAGGTATTCCTTTAGGCATATTTCAAACATATTACCGGAAAAAAAAATGGATCAAAGATAAAGTAACTGGCATCATACAGCTATGGGGTGCCCTTTGCTTTCTCTTTTGTAGGCATATATTTTATGAGTCAATAGTGCAATCATCTTAATGGTATTAAAAGTCAGAGGATTCGTTTTGCAGGTATATATTTTCTAAACAACATAATACTAAGGAAATAAAATGTCGGTCTATAAAATATGTTTTCAAACACATATCATGCTAAAAAACTCAGTCAACAGTCATGCAAACACTATTAACACAATTAAGATAAATCTATTGTATACTAATTAGAAGCCCAACTATTAAAACTACTATTGATACACTTTCCATGTTGTTTTCATTTATATTATGGCCCTTAAAAGTATAAGGGGGTGGCTGTGGTCTAGAGGTATTCCTTTATGCATATTTCAAACATATTACCGGAAAAAAAAATGGATCGAAGATATAGTAACTGGCATCATACAACTATGGGCTGCCCTTTGCTTTCTCTTTTGTAGGCATCTATTTTATGAGTCAATAGTGCAATCATCTTAATGGTATTAAAAGTCAAAGGTTTCATTTTGCAGGTATATATTTTCTAAACAACATAATACTAAGGAAATAAAATGCAGGTCTATAACACATGTTTTCAAACTTGTATCATGCTAAAAAACTCAGTCAACAATCATGCAAACACTGTTAACACAGTATTAAGATAAATCTATTGTATATTAATTAGAAGCTCAACTATTAAAACAATCTAAATATCATAGCCTTTGAATTATAAGTCTGAAGTACCCTAAAAAAAAGAAAATTTTGGTAATGCAAAATCCCCCTCTAATAATCATCCATTCCCACAAAACAAATGCATCACAAAACATTAATCAACGGCAGAGTAACGTACCTTTAATCAACAGCGACGGGTATGGTGAGGGTTTGACGAAAGTACCAGGGTCCCAGCAACAGCGGCTGATCGAAGAGGGTAAGGGAGACTATATAGGGAGAGTGAAACTGATGGAGAGTGGGAGAGAGTGAGGAAGAGTGATCGCAGAGAGCAAGGGAGAGTGTAGAGGGAGAGTGATGGTAGAAAGCGAGGGAGAGTGTACAAGGAGAGGGTAAACAGGCGTTGTGAGACGTTAGGGATTCAAATCGTTAAGGAAAACTTGATTTTCTAGTTACCGAGTTATGCATGTATACACAAGCATTTTTTTTTATTGGAAAAAGCCACATCTGCTTTGCCAGTGTGGCACAAAGCTCATACTAACTCGACTATATGAATATCGAGGTTTTTATTAACTCGCTTATAGGATAATTGAGTTTTATATGAAAATCGAGCCTCACATTATCGAGTTTCAAAATAAGAGCATATCCCTATAAAGTTTGAGAAATTGGGCAAAATGCTGAAAAGTTAGGCTGAAAGAGGTAAAATCTAATTTTGGCCCATTTGTGCATATACCTTAAAAAGAGTAGTCAAGTTATAATTGTAACTCCTTGTAATCAATTTTCATGCATGCTATCATGACCCGAGCTATCACAGTCTCTCCCTCATATAAATTGTGAACATCCACCTCAAGCCCAAACCCAGATTACCTTCCTCAAGGAACCTCATATTGATTACGAGTTGATAATCTAATACCCCATGCATAATGAAAACATACCACTCACGTTAGCAATGTCTAAGGGTTCATCGTATGTAATAATATTTAACAAGAATTTCTTTTATATGATAATTAAACATCATCTTTTTACATATAACTACGTTAAATAAAAGTTTTTCCTTAAGATAATAAAAATAAAATTATCAGGCATACTCGATATGAAATGCTTATTCTTTTCTTATTTTTCATACAACCTCGTCTCAAGGACCTCCCAAGTAACAATTGTTATATATATATATATATATATATGTATGTATGTATGTATATATTACATTTGTGCGTGTACCAAAAATAGTGTAGTCAACTTACAATTTAAGTTTCTTAATTGTGATCGTTTATGAAACCCAAATTGCCTGCGCAACACTTAGTTTCCAATTCAATAAAATTCAGCAAGCATAATCTCTCACAGTTTAATTATGACATTAGCCTCAAGGCTCATAGCCCACAACCAGTTTTGCTTTAGCGCAATTTGTCACAACCTAAGGAAAGCATTAGCTAGCATTAAAATTATAAAACAAAATGTAAATGATTCTTAACTTCTATATTTTTAAAATAATTTTACGCATGTAACATTTTTTATTTTTAATTGATTGGATCAATAAGTATCCTTAACCAAAATATTTAAAAATGGTTGATGTTCTATCAAGATTGATTGGATACTTTCGTAACATGCAGTACTACAGTAGTGCATGAATTTGGAATAAACAAAATTTTTTTTTTTTTAATGTGTCTGTGGCTATTCAAAAATTGTGAAGACTACTGATTATAATTAAGACAAATGCTTTGAAATGATAAAATAATTAGAATTACATAACAATATATAATTGAAGTTTTAATATGCCTGGTTAAGAGTGCAAAAGGAGCTTCACACGCATATACGCTCAGATTACATTAAAGTAGAATTCTATCTCGGATTTTAAATGATAAAAACAAAAACAAAAAATTCTGCCAAGACTAGTCTTGTCGTTGTTTTAGTCTGCGGCATTAATTTTGGTTAATTCTTGTATATAGAATTCCGTCTTATTTGTTACCCTCAAAACAAAACGCTGGACTTGGAATTCTGTTACCGCTTTCAATTCATTTAAAATAATAATCACACTCTTCACAACACCTTAAACAAAAGTAAAGGCTGTGTTCTTGAGCCTCCTTCACATGATACATAAATACATACGTACCTTTATTGCTTCCTTTGAAGAAGCAAGGCTCCAAACTTCACAACCAAAAGGCTATCTTCTCTAGCATGTTTCCAAATATCTCCGATGGCATTAAAGCTACTTCACCTTCTCTTGGTTCTCTCTTTCTTAGGTATAACGACAAAACAATTGCACCCACAACTATATCTTTCGTTTTCCTTTTCTTCTTAATATAACAAAATATTTTTAAGATACTATATATCAGGATATTATTCTAATACTATTAATTTCTCGGAAATTTTCAAGGTTTAATGCTGCTGTTTTTACACTACAAAACAGATGTAGAATCCAAGCCGGAGAAGGTAAAACTCCACTAATGAATGGTGGCTTATGGCTAAAGCATGGAGAAATTGTGAATATCAGTACCCCAGAAGGTTGGTCAAAACGATTCCTAGGGCCTTGGTTTGTCTTAATTTGTTCAATCGGGTAAAGGAATATGCATTACCTCACCAGAAACCGTCGTGGTAAATTAGAATCGTCTGGTTGAAAGAGATCTGTGATTCATAGAGAGAATGTTCTAGAAGAAGAAGTAATGAAAAACTGAATCTTCTATTATTCAATAGATTACATGAGATACAGCATATATATAGGCTCACCAATCATAACAGATTTTAGAGCCAAAACTATTCTAACAATATCGTGTAAAGACTAACAGAATACATACACGTGGACAATAGTGTAACTAACCTATACTTAAAGGTCACATACTAAACTACATACAAGTTTACAATATCATGGCTAAACTACAAGCCGTTTATGCAATGTATGCAGCTATGCTTGTCTATGAACTAAAGCTCTATTGGCAGATTCACTTGAGGCAGCACCATCATCCTTTACATCCTCCCTCAAATGAAGGGGAGGATTCCCCATGAGTTTGAAAGACAAAGTATGAAAACAAAGGGAAGGCAAGCCCTTAGTGAATATATCAGCTAATTGATCCAAGGTAGAAATATACTTGAGAATCATATCTCTATTCAACACCTTCTCTCAGACAAAGTGGTAATCCACTTCAATATGCTTAGTACTGACATGAAAAAATAGGATTAGAGGCCAAAGTGAGAGCTGAAACATTATCACACCATAAAATAGGAGGGTGATACAAATAAACCCCTAAGTCCTTGAGAATCATTCTCAACCAATACAATTTAGCAATGGTAAGAGCAAGGGACTTGTACTCAGCCTCAATGGAAGATCTAAACATAACAGACTGCTTCTTAGCAAACCAAGTGATAGGAGAAATCCTTAAGAAAACAATCATGCCAATGATGGACCTCCTATCAATAGGATCCCCAGCCCAATCAGCATCACAATAAGCTGAAAGGGTGAGAGAACCAGGCCTAAAATAGATCCCTTTGTGCAGTGTACCCCTTAAGTATCTTAAGATCCTCTTAGCAGCAACAAGATGAAGCTAAGAAGGCTTACTCATGAACTGACATGCCTACTGGACAGCATAAGACAAATCTGGCCTAGTGAAGGTCAAGTACTACAAAGCATTAATGAGACTTCTATAGGCAGTTGGATCAAAGAGAAGAGGATTGACAGCAAGAGCATGAGAATGAGCAGAAGCACACGAATTAGAACAAGGTTTACAATCCATCATATGAAACTTAGACAATAAATCCTTGGCATACTTGGACTGATGCACAAAAATGCCATCACCAAAATACTCAATTTGCAGACCCAAGAAATAGTGCAAAGGACCCAAATCTTTGAGAGCAAAGGAGACTCCAAACTGAGTAATTATCTTAGTAACAAGTGCATTATTACTGCCAATAATGATAATGTCATCCACATACAAGACTAAGTAAACAACATGCTGTGAATGAATAAGAATAAACAAATTACTATCTGCACAAGAAGCATGAAATCCCAGATGGAAGAGCTAAGTGTTAAAGCTGTCAAACCAAGCCATAGGGGCCTGTTTCAGACCATAAATGGCTTTGTGCAAGAGACAGACATGATGAGACTTAGAGATATCCTTATACCCAGGTGGCTAACTCATGTAAACCTCCTCTTGCAACACTCCATGAAGAAAGGCATGAGAAACATCTAATTGCCTTAGGGATGAACCAAACTAAACAACCAAAGCAAGAATAATCCTTACAGTTGTAGGCTTGACCACTAGACTAAAAGTCTCAGCATAATCTAGATCATATTGCTGCAAGTAGCCCTTGGCAACAAGTCTAGCTTTGAACCTAGCAATACTACCACACTATTCCTCTTAACTTTGTACACCCACTTATAGCCCACAACATTCTTATCAGGTGGCAAAGGAACTAAAGACCACGTATGCTGCTGCTACAATCTAGTAAACTCAGAATCCATAGCTTCCACCCAACAAGGATACTTAGATGCAATAAAATAGGAAGGGGGCTCAATGCAACTGTAATCAATCTGAATAGCAAACACTTTAGGCTTGAAAATACCATACTCGGACCTGGTAAGCATAGGATGGGCATTTTTATTCATAGGAACAGGAGTAGGAACATAAGCAAAGAGACTAGGAGCATCAGTAGAAACAGGTAAGACAGACTCAATAGAAACAGCAAAGGAAGAAATAGGTAAGACAGATAAGGCAGAATCAAAACAATGATTCTCAGATGGAATAGAAGAAGGACTCTCAAAACAATGATTAGAATTAGATAAAGCAGAATCAGCGAAGGAATAGAACTAAACTGAGGAAAACTCAAAGAAGAAATTGGAAGTAAAGAGGACATCATAGGAAAATGAAGAAGCAGGAAGAGAGGAAGATGACCCATCACTCAAAACATGAAAACTAGGACAAACAGACTCATCAAAAACACAATGACATGAAATATTAATTCTACCAGTAAGAACATCTAAGCAAATATAACCTTTGTACTAAGGAGGGTAACCAAGAAATATGCATTGCTTAGACTTAGGATCAAATTTTTGAGAAGCATGGGGTCTCAATAAAGGATAACAAGCACAACCAAAGGTTCTCAAAGCATGAAGTGGAGGTTTGTGACCATACAATTTCTCCCAAGGTGAGACAAAATGTAAAACAGAAGATGGAAGTCTATTATGAAGGTAAACAACAACACTAAAGGCATAAGATCAATAAGAAGAGGAGAGATTGGAGTGGTGAAGCATGGATAAAGCACTCTCCATAATCTGCTTGTGCTTCCTCTCAGCAACACCATTCTGTTGAGGGGAATAAGGACAAGAAAATTGATGGAGAATACCATGTTCTAAGCAAAAATACTAAAAATTGGCGTTAACAAATTCACCACCACCATCTGACCTCAGTTTTTTTTTTTTTTTTTTTTTTTTAGCATTAAATTTAGTCTCAATCAATGAATTGAAATGTAAGAAAACCTAAAACACATCAAACTTCCTTTTCAACAAAAATAGCCAAGTAAAATGAGTAAAGTCATCAACAAAGTTGCAGCCATTGATCTTGCAGCCATGGAAGCAAGCTTAGCTGGAGCATGCCTACCTTGGTAAGCAAAGTTCATACAATGATAACAATACAAAGTAGAATGGCCATTCTTGCCACAAATCTAACAAGCAACCTTCTATCCTTAAGAAGAAGAAAACTTATTCTGTGAAAAGAATTGAGGATCCAACATTGGATTATTGGTATTATGAAACTGACTACTACTAGAGAACTAATTATTATGAAACTAACCACCACCAGAGAACTGATTACCACCTCTGCCATTGCCATGACCTCTATTATTTCCATTCTTGCCTTTTCCTTTTGTAAAGCCTTGATTGAATTGATTGGCTGCTATAGCAAATGATGTAGAATCTCCAAGATCAGAATGAATGGACCTCTTCTTGATTGACCTTTCTTCATTCAAGAGTTTATTCAACTCTTCAAGGGTAAGAATGTCATTCCTAGTTCTGATCGTAAAACAGAATGCATCATACTCTAGAGGCAGGGCTTCAAGAGCTAAATGGATTAGCTCTTCTTCATCAACACAGACTGCTATAGCCCCAAGTTTATCCCTAACCTCTTTAATTCTTTGAAAGAAAGAATCCATTGATTCTGAACCCTTCTTGATACTCATTAGCTCATCCCTCAAACTAAGCACATGAGATTGTGACACTGATGCAAACCTTTTCTCAAACACCTTTCGGACTCCTCGTCCAAACTACTGACCCACAATAAGAGCCAAGATTGATGGAGAGAGTTGAATTAAGAAAGGTAAAACAAGGCTTGCTTGCAACTCTTCCATTGGAAATACTCTAGATTAGCCTCAGTTGTAAAATTCCCTGAGCTATCCTTGAAAAATGGATCTGGAGCATGATCATCATCACTGATGAAGTTGATCATTGATGCTACCAAGATCACTTCGATTTGATGTCTTCACACCATACAATTGTTGTAATCAAGTTTCACAGTAGCCATACTTGCCATATTTGACAAGAGTAGCAGTGAAGGATTGACACCATGAGTGATTGAAGAACTCGTGGTTGATCTTGTTGTTGCAGAGGATGAAGAACTTGTAGAGGACACCATTCTTGGCTCTGATACCATGAAAGAGATTTGTTTTTCTTAGAGAGAATGTTCTAGAAGAAGAAGTAATGAAAAATCTGAATCTTCTATTATTCAATAGATTACATGAGATAAAACATATATAGGCTCACCAATCATAACAGATTTTAGAGCCAAAACTATTCTAACAATATCGTGTAAAGACTAACAGAATACATACACATGGACAATAGTGTAACTAACCTATACTCAAAGTTCTCATACTAAACTACATACAAGTTTACAATATCATGGCTAAACTACAAGCCGTTTATGCAATGTATGCAGCTGTGCTTGTCTATGAACTAAAGCTCTGTTGGCAGATTCACTTGAGGCAGCACCATCATCCTTTACACTGGTTTCTAGGGCAGGTGGTGCACATATTACACTTGCAGATAGTTTACCCTAGATAGTCCTAAGGATTATTATGATGTTTACCTAGTTGATGGTTGTAACATGCCTGTCTTAATATTTACTTTGGGTGTTTCAAGCTCATGTGAGTGTGCTTTGTGTCTTTTCGACATAAACCAACGCTGCCCTAAGTCTAATGGCATGGAAGTGAGAAGAAACAGACGTGTTGTTGCCCGCAAAAGTGCTTGTTTGGCATTCAATTGATGCCTATATATGATGATCAGACAAGCCATTTCTACTTGTGAATGAGCTGATTAACTTGATTAGGCTTTGTTAAATTTTATGCAAAAGAAAGAAATCTATATGTGCATATTTGCTTATTTATGTGTTTTTTTTTTTTTTTTTTTTTTTTTTTTGATAAGGTGTGTATGTTATTTGTATGTAAAATCTTTACGGATGCAGGTTGTATAAGCATATTTATTAATTAAATAGTGAAGATATACATAATATTGCATGAAGCTGGTTCTTTTCATTCTTTACTTCTTCTTTTTTCTTTTTTATCTCCTCAGTTTGTCTTAAAATTTTAGTATATTCTGCCCACACAAAAAAGGGAAGATTCCTTATTCATGATCCCCAAGTTTCTGTCATGGCTGTATTGTCATGTACTATTTGTAAGGATTGAGGGTTTCAAATAGTCTAATGGTTCTGTGAGTCAATTTCCACTCAAAGTATGTGTTTGTCTAATTCGCATAATTTTTAAGAGTAGTAGGCTGTGTTGTATACTATTTGAAAGTCCCACTCTATCTTAAAAGAAAAAGTCCCACTCCACAAATCAAGATACGATATTTAATGAAAATAATTTTAAAAATGATGCGATATGATGTATGTATTTAAGTTGGATGGTATTGAGATTTTTATAGTGGGATGATTGATGTCATGTTGATTACTAGATATATGCTAGTATGTGTGTGTGAGAGAGTATAGATAACAATATTGAATGAGCCTTTAATGAGATTAAAACATAAGACATAATAACTAGAAGCCAACCTACAGATCAGATAGAGTTGGGTGCCTCATCCCCATTAATTACTTGGAAGTTGGAAATTGCATCCAAGTAATTAATGAATATACTTTGCAACTTCCAACTTCCAAGTAATTAATGAATATACTATTGCAACTTCCAATTAATTACTTGGAAGATGGAAGTTGCATAGCAACTTCTAAGTAATTAATGAATATACTATTGCAACTTCCAATTAATTACTTGGAAGTTGTAATAGTCGATGGCTAAATTTTAATTAAGGAAAATGCTAACAAATACACTTAGAGTATTAGTTAATAATCCATTTAAAGAAAGCTTCTATAGAAAAAGAATAAAAAAACAATTAATATTTTGACAGTTTTTTTCATTTTTTATAAAAGTGGTATCAAAACTTTCTTAAAATAGATTGTTAACCAATACTCTAAGCACACTTGACTCTTTAATCAATACTATTTCTAAGATTCAGGTTGGCAAGTTTATCGGTCAACCATTCTTTATACAAATTTTTAGCATACTTAATTTTTCATTGTCATGAGCTAGTAGATCGATGCGAAAGGTAGGGTTATCCATTATCTGAGATTCAGTCCAATCAATTTTAATTAAAATATCATAAATCAAAGTCAACAAAGCTTCCATGGATCAATTATAAAGCTCCCTCAAAACTTGAGATTATAGCATGCAACCTTTTTTCTAAGGTTGGGAGTTTAGTTTTACATAAACATGGCCGTGCATAGACTACTCAATATTGCCACGATTATTGATATCCAATACTACTTCCTGTGTTTCCTCCTTTATTTCCTCTCAGCCCTCTTACTCATGTCCTTCTTCAAGACAAAGACCCCTCTAAACCTCCTTCCAAGCCCACCAGCCCTCCCAATCATTTGTCATCTCCGCCTTCTTGATCCATCCTTATTCCAATCCTTCCACAACCTCTCCAACAAATATGGCCCTCTCCTCTATCTCCGGCTTGGCGCTTCCAGGTGCCTTTCAATTTCAACAGCCTCCATGGCCACCGAAATATTTAAAACCAATGACCTTGTATTTGCAAACCGGCCAAGTTTCGCTTTTGTTGATAAATTACCATATAAAAACTACAGAATTTTCGTAGCTCCATATGGTGATTGCTGGAGGTTCTTCAAAAAGCTTTGCAAGAATGAATTACTCTCTGCCCATCAGGTTGAAAAATCACGTTTTATCCGACGTGAAGAAATGATTCGGTTTTTGCATAAAGTGTTAGAGAGTGGTAAGAAAAAACAGGTCCTTGACATGAGTTCTGAGTTGATGAAGTTAACAAACAACTCTACTTGTAGGGTGGTCATGAGCATAAGGTGTTCAGATGACAATGATGAAGCTGAGAAGATAAGGCAGTTGGTGAAGGAGACCAGAGAGGTTAGTGCAAAGGCATCTGTTGGGGATGTGTTGGGGCCACTGAGATTTTTGTCTTTTTGGTTTTATGGAAAGCAGGCTATAGATGTGATTTTAAGGTACGATGAGATTTTAGAAAGCGTGTTGAAGCAGCATGAAGAGAACCCTAATGTTGAGAATGAAGATTTCGTGGATATATTATTGAAAGTGTATCGAGATGACAAAGCTGAGTTTAAGATTAACAGAACATATCTCAAGGCTTTCTTGCTCGTAAGTCACACGCATTCCTTGTTCTCCTTAATTCAGTATTCCTTCATTTTAATTATCTTTAAAAAAACAATCAAAAAACAAAAAACGTAAATGGTATTTTCCGTGATATTAAAGAAGAATAAAAAAAATAAATAAATAAAGCTTTTTCTTACGGTCACACTAATTTGTCTAAAAAATAGAGCAAAGTGGTGAACTTATTTGGCACTACAACCAGGATATGGTTGCATGGAAAATAGCTTTCTTTAGAGCACATTACTATGGATAGCATGTCGACTAATCCTTAACGAAGCCCATCGCTAGAGACCTTTTCTATACCCATATTATGGGGCCTGAAGTGTTCGTAGGTTATGATTAATGATTGTTGTATTGCTCAGTCAGTCTTATATATGCATTTTCTTTTGGCTTTTTGAGGACTTTTTATGATTTGTATAATTTGTGTGATAATTTAGTAGATGCTTTATCATCTTGTTAGTAAGCATCAATTAGTTTATAGTTTGGCCCAGTCAAAACCAAAATCTTAGTTTCGTCCCTCACTTTATATTTACTTATATCAATTACGTGTTTGATGTTATAACTAATATCAATCTACAAAACTCTATATGTCTAGTTCATCTATTCAAATGTTTCCCATTGTCTAGGATCTCTTCGTCGGAGGTACTGCTACAACAGCAGAGACATTGCAATGGACAATAGCTGAACTAATCAACCATCCAGATGTATTCAATAAGGTTAGGGAGGAGATAAAAGTTGTGGTTGATAGTAGTAGACTAGTGGAGGATTCAGATATCCCAAGTCTCCCTTACTTGCAAGCAGTTGTGAAGGAAGTATTAAGGCTACACCCACCATGGCCTATTATTATAAGAGAATGTCGCCAAGACTGTAAAATCAAATACTTTGATATACTTGAGAAAACTATGGTGGCAATCAATGTGTATACGATAATGAGAGACGCAAACGTCTGGAATTGTCCAAATGACTTTTGTCCAGAGAGGTTCTTAGTTTCCTTTGAAAAAGAAGATGTTATGAAATATATTCCTTTTGGGGCAGGAAGGCGAGTATGCCCAGGCTCAAAGTTAGCACTTGGTTTGGTACACACTACAATTGCAGCCATGGTTCAATGTTTTGATTGGAAAGTTGGTGGAGAGGAAGACCATGCTAAGGTTAATATGCAAGTTGGACCAGGCATTACCAAGCCCATGGCTCAACCACTTATCTGCCTTCCCGTTGTTCACTTCAATCCATTTACTTCTTCATTTTAATTTCATACTCATGGGCTACTTCAATTGTGCAAATCCTTTACGTCATATCCTTTGGTGCTAGAAAATAATTGTATAATAACACATAATTACAGATGTATTTTCAATATCCGCAGATTACAATCTGTATGTTTTGTAACTGTAAAGTATTTCCACTGCATGTCATGTTTAATAAATGTTGTTATGAAATATGTGCAATAATATAAAATAATTATTGTTTAATTGTCTCTGTGTTTTGATAAAAGATAGGGTAATGGGTACTTTTCATTGGACAGAGTTTCCTCAAAATCGATATATTAAAGTGTAAAGACACTTTTTTATGATAAGATTCTTAAATAACTTTTATTAATGATTAAAAAGACACGTTCTTCTACCACCTAATTAACTACTTTGATGTGTACACGAGGTGCCATGAAGTGGACAATGGAAAAGAAATTGTGGCGGTCAAAATAAACAACTTCAAGCCGGCTAGTGGCTTCTGTTGGTGTTTTCATCAGAAATGTTCATAATTCAAAATTTTAAATTCCCTTCCATAGTTATCAAATTATAAGGGAAAAAAACGTATTTTTCTTTTTCTTTTTCTTCTTCAAAATATATATTGTCATTCTTTTAATTGCTAGGTTTAATATGGTCAGTAATGTTGAATTCCCAGAAATTTTCAGGTGCTCATGATGTTTTGTGTTAGTTTTTAGACCCCTAGACAAATAGTGTTTAACCAATTTTAAGTTCAAGTTGTTAATTAAATTAATTATGCAAGCCTTAGAGGTTAAACAAATAATCAAACATATCATGCACAACGGAAAAATAGGTAATATAAGATATGATGATCCAAGAAACTAATGAAACAAACGAATTTCAAAGTAAAAAACCTGGGAGGACCAATCCCAAGAAGAACAATCCACTATCAAATAAAATTTACAGTCAAGAATATTTAATTCATAGTAAACTTAACTGTGATTATCAAACCTAGCTCTGAAACCCTCAAACTTCTTTGATGTGGATCTACTCCAATATGAACCTCTAGTTCATGCTTTTGTTCTCCAACGTAGACCTCTAGTCTACAACTCCAAGACCACACTTGAAGGTTTAGATCTCTAGCACCCTTGATGACTAGAATGAGATAGCAACTTCTACAACACAGGATCTTTGAGTTCCTTTAAAGAATATTACCGATAGAAGATTTGAGAGAGCTATGAGTACAAAAACCCTAGATCTACAAGAGGAGGCATACGAAGCACTCTTCTTTCTCTTTTAAAGCCCTCTAGGGTTAGCTTATAATGTCCTTTAAATACCGCAAAAATAAATCACAATTTGGATTTTAAATGGACAAGTTATAAGCTTTTCACGTTTGTTGATTTTTGCTAATCTGCAATCTTTGATCGATCGAGAGAAGTTGAACGTCAATCAAGAGCAATCAAGAGGACCAGATTGCATCTCTTTTTTATCCCAAACTTAAGTCTTTGTCTTGGACTTAAAAGTACATATTCTAACTCAACAAGACTTACTATTTGTCATGGTTTGCCAACACTACAAACTCAGATCCTAATGCTTTGGTCTTTACATAGCAAAACAAATGTGATAGCATAATTGTGTGGGTGGGGATCCAAGGAGGAAATGGAAAACCCCTACTAATGAATGGTGGGGTAGATCTAACATCTAGAGAAACTATGAAATATCAATGCCCCAAACAGGTGGTCAGGCCTATTTTGGTGTCGTAACGGGTGTTCATTTGATCAGTCAGATAAGGGAACATGCATTACTGGAGACTATGGCGGTAATTTACAATGTCTCGAAGCATGCAGTGCACCACCTATTACACTAGCAGAATTTGTTACCCTTGATAATTCTTTGGATTATTATGATGTTAGTAGAGCTGTGCAAAATACCCGCCCGATGCGCTCGACCCACACGGGTTCATTAGGTAAGCAGTTTGGGTTGAATGGTTTAAAGCCCCAAATTAGTAGACTGGGTTGGATAACGGATTAAAAAATTGCCAACCCACCACAAACCTATCCAACCTGCCCATATTATATATAAATTATATTTATATATATATATATATATATAAAATCTCCTGATTAGAAATAGACTTGTCTCCACCTAATCGATACTCTAAATAGTGGGTATGAGACTTTCTTATGCATCTTTCCTGTAAGCTCATAGTTAGTGAAGAACTTTTGTTATGCATTTCGTGGTTTCACTTGGTTATATTTGTGTTTCTTTTCAGTTGATTAGAAATAGACTTGTCTCCACCTAATCGATACTCTAAATAGTGGGTATGAGAATTTCTTATGCATCTTTCCTGTAAGCTCACAGTTAGTAAATAACTTTTGTTATGCATTTCGTGGTTTCAGTTGGTTAGATTTGTGTTTCTCTTCAGTGGGTATGAGACTTTGGCTTCGTTGGTTTAATTTTCCTCAATTGTAACTTGTAAGGCAGCAGGCAGCAGCATACTGTTTGTTTGTTTGTTTGTTTTTTTTTTTTTTTTTTTTTTTTTTTTATAGTTTTGTGGAGACAATGTTTGTTACAGCTTACAAATATGATATATCACCGTTGGAATTGAGTTTTGTTATTCAATGAAATCTGTCATTAATTTTGTGTGCATGAGTTATATATTTGAATGTAATTCATTATTTTATGGTAGCTTGAGTGTTGCTAATAAAAAATTGTAGTATGTGATTTTTTTTTAATTTTTTAAATATATAGAAAATAAAATAAAAAAAATAAAAAAACAATGCTCCTGCAAACCCGCCCAACCCCGCTTAACCCACCGAGTTGAAACCATCAAGATTTTCAACCAATCCGCCGAATTTAGACTTTGATAGGTCAGCGACAGATTAGAATTTTCCTAACTCGCCAATGGCATATTGGATAAAAATATTGACTTCATCCACCCAATCCGATCTGTGCATACCCCTAGATGTTAGCCTAGTTGAGGGCCTTATATTCCAATCTCAATAGAGGTTTTGTGGGAAAATTATTGTATAGTCCTAAACTATACTCCCTTTCTCTCAGAGAGAAGTGGGCCCCATGGTGGGTAGGACCCACTCCTCTGTGAGTGGGAGGGAGTTTAGTCCGGAACTATGCAATAACAGCCCGGCTTTGTGCAGTATAGGCTCATGTACGCCTACTAAGTGTATTGTAGACATAAACCTATTATACTGCCCTAACGAATTGGCTGCGTGGAAAGATGGTATTGTTATTGCATTGCATGAAAGAGTGCTTGTTTTGCATTCAAACTATTCGAATGGGTTCAAGGCTGCTTGTCCTACTGCTATTACTTATGTCCTTGATACTCTGACAAGCCTTAATTATGATGTAAAATCTTTATGGATACAAGATGTATGAAGATATATATAATTAGCTAAATAAAGTGAAGATCTTTTCTATCTTTTATTTACTCTCCTCAAATTGTCTTTTTTAGAATATTCATTGTTTTTTTCCAACTATAAATATAGCCACTATTTGATAACCCTCCTTTGTATGACCTCAATTATAATTTGATTAATATACTCATTGTTTTTTCCAACTCGTTGACCAACTTCACTTCATCCATATATATGATTTACCTTCCTACACTTAATGAAATGCCTCTTTTGTTTTCTAATCATTCTAATACCATACATAATGAAATTGTACACCTTGCTGCCTTACATCAGAGAGGTCTAAGGGTGAAGCAACACTTGTGGAAAGAGATGGACCTGGTCCTTTCTTCAGTCCATTTGGTCCAGTTTGATCCATTCAGTCCATTTAGTCTACTCCAGTCCACCTCGGTCCATTTTGTCTACTTCAGTCCACTTGTTCATCTTAGGTCTATTCAGTCTACTGCATTCCATTCAATCTAATTCAGTCCATTTCGGTCTATTCGGTCCAGTTCAATTTATTTGGTTCACTTAGGTCCATTAGGTCCACTTTGGTCCAATACAATCCACTTTGATTCATTTCCGTATATTTGGTCCACTTCAGTCCATTAGTCTACTTTGCTCCATTTAGTCCAATTCAATCTACTTTGGTCCACTTTAGTCTATTTAGTCCACTTCAGTCCGTTCGGTCCATTTTGGTCCATTTTGATCCACTTCAATCCATTTGGTCCGCTTCAGTTCATTCGAGCTGCTTTGGTTCATTTAGTCCATTTTTATTGACATGTGAAGCTCATCTTGCAATGTATAAGCTATTCAACATACCATGGCAGAAATTCATTTATAACTAAATTTATTGTCCTATCCATTCTCTAATAAGAATAATCATATATATTTTCATACAAGCACTCAAAATATTTAATATGATAAATTAAAACATCACACAAAACAAACTCTTTATGTTTGAATCTATTGTGTAGTTGGAAGAAATGCCAAACTTTTTTACTAAACAAAAATTTATTAACTATCCCACATTTTGTGTGGGCTTGCAACTAGTCGTCTATAAAGCCCAAATTAGTCACACATTACAACACGCTTTTTCAAATCAAATTAAATCCCAAGGTATCACAATCCTCTCACATAAATTCCTTAATCTAATAGTACATAATAAAAATATAACCAGCATATTAGAGATGTCTATGAGTGCATCATGTGTATTAATATTTTATAAGAATTTCTATGTCGTTTCACGGGGTACATGTAGCCACATTAAATTAGAGTTGCTTCATAAAAATAATAGAAAATAAAATTATTATAAGTACTATCACAATCCAAGAAAAACACTCCCTCCCCCTTTGTGGGGGTCCGGACCCCTACGAGTGAGTTGAAAAGGGCGGAGGAAAGAGGCCTGGTAAACCGTCATAATTAGTGAAAAAGTGTAAGCATTGACTACCCAACAGTATGAAGTACTGACCACACTGAGGGGCAGGCCCTGAAGCAAAGGATGAGAACGAGTGGAATTAATGTGTTCCAATTTCTGGCTTTGCACCGACCATCTCATGGACCATGTACTAAACGGCCACTGCCTTAAAGGACACATGCAACAAGAGCATGATGAAGCGTTGCGCAAAGATTTTTATTCGAACATTTGTGCTTATACTCCAAAAGAAGTACTCAAGATATAATTGAAACTCCTTATAATCATTCGTCATGCATGCTACCATGAGTCATGACCCAAGCTATCACAAATTCAGTCTCCCTCATATAAATTGTGAACATCCACCTCAAGCCCAAACCCAGTTTACCTTCCTCAAGGAATTTCATATTGATTATGAGGTGTTAATCTAATACTCCAAAATGAAAACGTACTACTCACACTGATGTCTAAGGGTTCATCATATGTAATAATATTAATTTAATAAGAATTTCTTTTATATGATAATTAAACGACATCATTTCGTGCATGTAGCCACATTAAATAAAAGTTTTTTTCCAGAAAATATAAAAATAAAATTATCAAGCATGTCAAAGAAGATTGAATGTTACTCAAGAGGCCCTTGAGAGAAGGTTATATGAAAAACGAAAAGAATAAACATTTCATATGATAACTATATATATATATATATATATATAAATGGTAGTTACATTTGTGCTTATACCCAAGAATGAGTAGTCAGGACAAAATTGGCCTATACCCTTTTCGCCCAAATTATATAGCCTTCTGCCCCTCTTCCCAAACTAATTAGGGAAATTTCCCTCTTTTGTAACTCGATTTGCTCAAAATCAAGTTTAAAAAAAAAAATATGGAGCCCTATAATGGCATTTTAAGGAGCCTATAGTAACGTTTTAAGAACTTATAGTGGCATTTTGTAACTCGACCTCCATGAACTCGAGTTATAGGTAATTTTTTTTACTTTTTTTACTTATAACTCGAGTTCATGGAGGTCGAGTTATAAAACACCACTATAAATCCTTAAAACGTCACTATAGACTCCTTAAAAACTCCACTATAGAGTCTAACTCGATTTTGAGCAAATCAAGTTTTAAAAGAGGAGCATTTTCCTAATTAGTTTGGGAAAGGGGGCAGAAGGCTATATAATTTGGGTGAAAAGGGCATTGGCCAATTTTGTCCTGAGTAGTCAAGTTATAATATGAACTTCTTATAATTGCTTATGAAACCCAAAGAACTTATAATTGCTTATGAAACCCAAATCGCCTACGCAACACATAGTTTCCAATCCAATCGAATTTGGCAATCATAATCTCCCCCAATTTAATTATGACATCCTCATCAATTCCACAACCCACAACCAGTTTTGCTTTGACACAATTTGTCACAACCTAAGAAAAGCACTAACGTTGAAATGATCAAACAAAATGTAAATGATTCTTTCCCTTCTTTTAATATAATTTTACACCATTTTTTTTTTTTAATTTTAAATCTATCTTAATTGATTTTTCGGCAATCATCCTTAACCAAAATATTTTTAAATTAATGGCTGATGTCGTAGCTTTCAAGATTGATAGGATACTTCCGCGTATAGTAGTGCATGAATTTGGAATGAACTAAAATATATAATTAAATAAATAGTACACAATATATGATTGAAGTTCTAATATGGCGAGATGGTACACAATATATGATTGAAGTTCTAATATGACTCGCCAAGAGTCTTGTCGTTCTAATATGTATCGGCTTGATTCTGTTACTGTGCTTTCTGTTAAAATAATAAACACACTTATTGCAACGCAATCCAACGCTCAAACACACGTAAAGGCTGTGTTCTTGAGCCTCCTTCACATGATATACATATATATATATATACATATATACCTCTATTGCTTCCTTTGAATTAGAAAGACTCCAAATTTCACAACCAAAAGGCCATCTCTTCTAGCATACTTCAAATTATCTCCAATGGCATTAAAGCTACTTCACCTTCTCTTGGTTCTCTCTTTCATAGGTACAACAAAACAATTGCACCCACATAACTATATTTTTCCTTTTTCTTTCCTTTTCTTCTTAATATATCTTGTAGTTCTTTTTGCATCAGGATATTACTCTTAACACATTTAAATTCTTGGGAAATTTTTCAGGTGTTGATGCTGCCGTTTTTACGTTACAAAATAATTGTAGAAACACCGTGTGGCCTGGGATCCAAGGCGGAGAAGGAAAAGCTCCACTAATGAATGGTGGTCTGCGGCTAAGAAGTGGAGAAACTGTGAATATCAGTGCCCCAGAAGGGTGGTCGGGCCGGTTCTGGGGCCGCAGTTTGTGTTCATTTGATCAGTCAGGCAGGGGAACATGCATCACCGGAGACTGTGGTGGCAAATTACAATGTTCCGGGGCAGGCGGTGCACCACCTGCTACGCTTGCAGAGTTTACCCTAGATAGTCCTGTGGATTACTATGATGTTAGCCTAGTTGATGGCTATAATATGCCTGTCTCAATAATCCCTTTAGGTTTTTCAAGCTCATGTAAGCGTGCTACGTGTGTTTCTGACTTGAACCAACGCTGCCCTAATGGCTTGGAACTGAAGAGAAATGGACGTGTTGTTGCATGCAATAGTGCATGCTTGGCATTCAATAGGCCTCAATATTGCTGCACTGGACAATACAGCAATGCTCAGACTTGCAAGCCTACAAGCTATTCGAATGCGTTCAAGGCTGCTTGTCCTACTGCTTATACTTATGCCTATGATGATCAGACAAGCCTTTTTACTTGTGATGGAGCTGATTACTTGATTAGGTTTTGTTAAATTTTATGCAAAAAGAAAGAAATCTATATATATATATATATATGTGTGTGCATGTCTATAGATTATACTTTCTGCTGATCAGCTTATACTGTTGCAAGCGAGGCTGCTAGTTTTTTTTCTTTTTCTTTTCTTTTCCTTCTCTCCTCAAATTGTCTTTAAATTTTAGTAATTCTGCAAAAAAATGGGAAGATTACCTTATTCATGATCCTCATGTTTCTTCCTTGGATGTATTGACATGTATTGTCTTATTAATATATATATATATATATATATACATACATATATATATATATATATATATAATTATGTATTATTTGGCAATTTTAGCTAAAGAAAATCATACTTGGCTCCCCTTAAATTGAAAATCAACTCCCAAGAAACCCAAAATTACTTGCAAAAAAAGTTCAGACAAAAAAATCTTTCAAATTATAGTGGCCATCTAACCCTTCTGCGTGGCTGGCTGGTGACCCCTTTCCAAAACAAAAACAAAAGATCTTTTTTATTAATAAATTACACAAACAAATCTTTTGATATATTTTGGTGAGAAATCTAGTTTTAATTATATTCATAATTTGAAAATGTCCATTTTATCATTGTAATAGTAATTGGAATAGTAAGTATGACCACTATATAAACAAATTGGTAGCTAGACTATTAATTTTCTAGTCCTCACTGGTCATTGGCACATTTCAAACATATTTAACAATTGTATAAAGTTTAGAAGTTGAACATCAAGTTCCATTTTGATATATATTAAATGACTGAGTTGAAATGAATTAAGAATAGTTATTTGTGTCTTTTACTTTGTTTATATTTTTTTGCAACTTAGTAAATACTAGTTTTATTTTTCATGTATTAATTTTTTTAAAAATTTTATTTTTTTTTTCTTGGATTTTTTTTTTTTTTCATTTTTTGGCTCCCCTCAGCCAAATTTTTGGCTCCATCCCTGGTTATGTATTATTTGTCAAAGGATTATGTTTCAAAAAGTTGATGGATTTGTGAGGGAATTTCCTATCAAAGTATGTGTTTATTTAATTCACATAATTTTTAAGAGTGATAGTGGTGTATACTATTTAAAAGTCTCACTCCACAAATCAAGATACGAAATTTAATGGAAAATAATTACAAAAATGATGTGATGTGGTGTATATCTTCAAATATATAAAATTAAACTTTTACATGGAATGACCTCTTCAATATTTCACAAAGAAAAAAAAAAAAGACGGTCTTGATAGACAATCACTTAAAGTTGACAAGCACTAATATAATCCCATCATAGATTATCTTTTAGAGAGGGACATTTCGTTTCTTTTTCTTCCAAAAACTAAGAGTGGTAGTGGTGTATAAGTGGGCAGGGCTATTGCCTTGATGACCCATTTTGGAAAATGACTATATTAGAAAATTATAACTAAGAAAAATGACTATATTTTGTTTTTCCCATTTTGAAAGGATGTGTCTTGGGTTAGGTTTAAAATCAGGCTTGTTTAGCTTATATATAACTTATAAAGCCTAACTTTTTGACATTTCATCAATTTTCTTTTATAATTTTGGTTTAAATGCTTCCCACTCCTATCTCTATAGATATAGAAATTGTCTTGACAAGAAAATAGACTTTCGATGGAAATTTAAATATTAAAAAAAAAAAAAAAAAAAACAATGTACATCATTCTTCTCTTTCCCTTCACGAATCCAAGGGTCCCCCTAATTAAGTGTTTTCTTTTAACTAATAAAAATCTTAGAACTTCAAAAGACTACTAAACAGTATATAAACAGACCACTTATATTATTTATATATATAGTAGTAGTGCTATGCATGATACAGTACGTACGCAAAAATATTTAATATCAAAGTATAATATATTATGGAGAAAGCTAAGCTATTATTGCTTGTTATTTAAAAAAAAAATGTGTATGTTATTAGGGTGATTAAGATTTAAATAGCAATTTATATGAGGAGAAAGAGAATTTGGTAAAGAAGAATATTTATATTGGACCGTTTTTTACAATATTCCTTATGTGATTGTTCACATCTACATCATGAATGATTGAAAGGATCAACTGGACTAGTTCACATCTACGTCATGAACGATTGAAATCCACATAAAATTGAAGCCATTTCTTTTACTAATTAAAATTGAAAGTGTGATATGAAATCAATCTATGTTCCAAGATTCTATACATAGTTAATCCATTTGTCACAATTAGAAGTTCAACTCTAGATATCAAAGTCCCAGTTCATATCATTGCTCTATTTTTAGCTTGAAGTAGTATTGCTTAGATACCTGCATAATCTAACCCAACACACCATTCATTCTAAGAGTCCGTTTGATTGAAAGAGTGGAAAAGTAAGAAAATAGAAAAGATTTAATTTTCTCTCGTATGTGTTTAATTGAGATGATAGAAAAGTTGAGAAATAGAAAACTATGAAAAATCATGTTAGTATAAATTTATAATTATGTCCCTGTTAAATAAAACAAAAGGCAATACAATTTTTTTTTATGCACATTTATTTATTACAAAAAATTATGCATGGACATTCACTTTTTTTTTTTAATTATTATTTTAAAGGCACAAGCCAGATCAGAAAACTGGTTTTAAAAATAAAAAAAAAATAAAAAATAAAAAGGAAAGTGATAAAAACAAAAGAAAGAAAAAGAAAAAAGTGAGATAAAAATAAATAACAAAATAAAACCCAAAACAAGGTGAACGTGCATTTTAGTAACAGGGGAAAAAAAAGGAAAAAAGGAAAAATGAACTACGGAAGAAAGTGATAAAAACAAAAAAAAAATGGGATGAAAAAAAAAATCCTGAAACAATGTGAACGTTAACAGAGAAAGAAAAAAATATATATAAGTTAGCAAAAAAAAATGTACATGAGCATTTTGGACGGCTCATATTAGTGAGTTTTTCACTTAGTTTTGAGAAAATCCAAGGAGAAAACATCTAAACTCACCACATTTTTTTTCACTCCCCTCCCAACCAAACGCCCATTAAAACTTCTTTCTCTCCTAAATTTTCCATTTTCCCTAAAATCTCTCCAAATCTCTCCAAACAAACACACATTAGGGGTCGTAGACGGTTTCAATCTCTATGGTCAAAGAAACACTGGGTCTAAATTTTTCCTAAAAAATGGTTGTTAACTGAGAGTAAGGTGAAAGTGAAACAAAAATCCACCTGATTAACTTGAATCAACCAACATATATGCATACATGGGATTTTTTTGGTTTATGTAGCTACTTGTGATTGGCCTATCTTCTCTTTTCTTTTTTTTCTTTTTTTCTTTTTTAATGACATAGGGAATCTTTCTAAAGAATAGCCATTTGGACTCGCCACCTCCAATCAGTAAAACCTACAAAAACCTAACCCCACCCCCCAAAACCAATTGCCAGATTATCCAAGGGCATTCACCACTAACAAGCTAAGCAACTTGTGATTGCTCTGTCTATCACTCTAACACACCCTTATGCCTAATTTGTAAAATCGGTAATGCCTAATCCCCAAAATTTCATTTCTCTTTCACCTCTCTATCATTGCCGTGATGTTGCTCTTCTATTCTATCTTTTGACTCTCATCTCTAGTCTCATCATTGCCACCCAACAGCCATAATCATTATTCATGCCTCTCCTCTCTCACTCCCCAAATTTGGTCTCTTGCACTCTTCTCATTTCTCATCAAGGCCTGTCATAATTAGCATGCTACCACAACAATGAGATGAAGACAAATCTGAATTGCACACGATCACTCGATCACAATATATTTTATCCATGGTTATAAAAATCGAATAGGGGGCAAATCACCAATATACATACCCTTGTAGAAATGCCATATTCAGTCATCACCAACCTCAGTCGAAATTTTCTAATAGAAAGGCATTAGTTTTGAGTCAAATCAACATTCAGAACATTGCAATCAGGCAGAAGTGTTTATGTACGTTTCAGCCACATTATAATGCGAGAAGATATAACCATGGTAAATGAGTCTATTTTAGCTACAGACAACTACTGTCATGTTGAATTCATAGAAATCTTAAGTTTTAACTTATCCAAAATCCATTTGCAAATTAACCACCACCAACTTCTTACAAGAGGGGGAAAAATGTTTTTGATTACCTGTAATACAAAAAAGGTTTTGTACAACAATATTCCTGAAAGTCGAAGGTTGTGACCATGTCAGACATTAACCAACAGTAAATATTATACCCAAAGAGAGAGAGGGAGGGTGGTGGAGGAGCATCACCTAAGCTATAAAATGCAGCAGCCCATGTGGCACAAGGTCAGAGGAGACAATCCTATCAAGAACTGCAACAGCTGAATCTCCGTACAGGTTCAACTGGCTCCTGACCAGGGACAACAATCTTTGTTCCCGTGAGAAGTGATGAATTTCCTCCAGATTCATGTTCATCATTAGCAATAAGAGCCTTCTTGCTGATGATTCGATAGATTTCTGTGAGGATTGTGAGGAAAGCTGATTCAACATTAGTGGCCTCAAGGGCTGATGTCTCCATAAAGAAGAGGTTCTCCCTTTCGGCAAACTCTTTGGCGTCCTCAACAGGTACAGCTCGAAGGGACCCCAAGTCAGACTTGTTGCCTACAAGTATGATGACAATATTTTTGTCAGCATGGCCCCGTAACTCCTCTAACCACTTAGCTACATGATCAAATGATTGACGCTTGCTGATGTCATAGACTAGCATCGCCCCCACTGCACCTCTGTAGTATGCACTAGTCACTGCTCTGTATCTGAGATTACCACCAAGAATGTGAGCACAACATATTAAAAATATATAAAATTACGACTTGCATCCAGGAAAAAAAAAATGATGGATTGACCATAATTGTAAAGATTCACCATGTGAACCAAGTACCCATAACAGTAACAAATCATATTTAACCACTCACTCTCTCTCTCTCTCTAACTGAAATAATGCCTAGTCCAACCTTTATCTGGGATTACCACCAAGAATGTGAGCATTGCAACTTGCAGCCAGGACAAAAAAAAGTTACAAATCAGGCTCAAATATAATAGTGCTGAATCACGATGTGAATAATGAATCAAATGTAACCTCTCTCTCTCTCTCTCTCTCTCTCTCTCTCTCTTCCCCCCGTGCTGAAACAGTCTCTAGTCCAACCTTCTTCTTCTTCTTTTTATAAGAGTCTAGTCCAACCATTTTTTATTGCCATGTAAGTCCCGCTCTCTATTTCATCCCATCAAAAACATTACCTAGTATTTTTAGTCTCCACTTATTAAAGATATCTGTATTGACCTCAGTGATAAATTATTACACTAGCTTACAACTTTTCACTAGGGCTATCACTGATCTTCTCTATCTAATGAATGACCCTACCATCTCACTTAGCAGTGTCAGATACTCAGATTCTAGTATCCCTGTTTTCATGACAGTCATCACTTACCTCAACAGGCTTTAGTTTAGAATACAATTGATTCTCTATCACCAGAGTTCTACTCCAGAAACTGTAGCTCTTTTATCCCTATTTGGTATCACAAAGCACTATATCACCTCCAATCTCAACCAATATCTAACTGTATCTTCTACTTATATTAACTCTCTAATACATAGGGCAACTGTACACATTCATATATAATTTATTGACACCCCAAAGGACAATCATACTGGAAATGGGTTGCTAATTTATCTGAAAACTAATGCAAAAGAATAAGTACTAAACAAGGCCTCTACTGTAATATACTACACAGATTAAAACATTTTCTTCATTGCATACTTTCATTACCGCCCCTCCCCCCCCCCCCCCCCCCCCCCCCCAAAAAAAGACCCCAAACTACCATTAGCCTTGTTAAATATCATCACTCATCCTAATGAGGGTATCCTAAACATGGCGATACAGAAATCATATTGAGTAGTTTTTCTTAGTTTACCAAGCAGGAAAAAAAAAATAGTTCAAGGCAATAAGTATAGCCCATTTGCAGTTAAGGATGACAGAAAGATTGCATAGACTTTTTTATATATGAAAACAACACAAGAAATGGAAAATATACAGAAGCCAAAATATGGCATCCTTGTTTCTCATTGTGTTCATTAAGATCACAAACTTGTGTAAAAAAAATGCACTAACTATAGTGAAAATTAACAACTCAAAAAAGCCTATTTACCTAACTTGCACCAGCAGAGAAAAACTACAAAGTTTGGATAACAACTGAAAGACCCTCAAACACTATGAAATGTTATTATTGCAACAGCTTCAGCTGGATATAGTAATTCCAATTTCTACACTCTTCTTTGTTCAATGCTTACAACAAATTCAATGTCTTGTATGCATGTGTTGATGGACGGCCTCTAATTAAACAGTGTTGGAATAATACATAATCCAACTGATATTTCTAGAAACTAAATGGAACATTATGCACTTAATGGAACCAACATTTTGGTTTTAATATAACTCTGAAGTCTTCACCTACTTTGTTCTCTCTTTAATAAGGGCTCCAAACATACTTGCCTCCCTCTCACCATAACAAGTAACAAATTGCATTTTCAAGGATCCATTACTGTGAAGCTGTGCAGAACTTTAATACCACCTAAAAACTTGTATCCGTTATCTTTAACCACTAATTTACAGATAGTATCACACCAATAAGCTGCCAACCCAATTATCAAATTGTTCTCACATCCCTCCAGACAACTCTCAAGTAAACATGAACAAGAGGATCTTCAAGCTCATGAAAAGAGAGGAATATACCAGGTCATATATTATGGGAAATACATAACCTATTAATTCCAAATAATTGGTAGAACATAATTTGCTCAGACGCTCAAACTTATTTCTTAATATTATTGGTAAAAATCAAAGTCAATGCCACTTTCATTTATAGTTTCCAAACTCATGTCCATCTACTTCAAACATATAATGAAGGGTGGCCCTCCGCCATGGCCATTAACCTCCCAACCCCCAATGAAAGATCCCAAGTAAAACTTTTATAGATAATCAAACAGCCCAGTTATCCCCTTCACGAAAGATAATGTTCTACTAACTTTGCAGACATCACATACATATAAAGCTCATATCACCACATAATCTTGTATCATCTTCCCAGACCACCCAACTTAGCGAATATCTTCACACCAAAATTCACAACCCAATAGTCCTTACATTCCTCTTTCAACAATTATCCACCTAAAACAGAAAATGCACATATTCAAGCTCATATATTTATGTCCTAGAAATCCATGAAAACACCGCGTTCGTGAATAGCATTCAAAGAGATCTACGGCCCGTTTGGTAAGAGATTTCTAGTAATGTTGTTTAAGTTTTGTGGAAATACGTGTGGGTGAAAAAGTGTGTGAAAATACATGTTTTAGTTTCGTTGTTTAAACAACAATTTTCGTTGTTTAAACACCATTACCAAAGGGGGCCCTAATCTCCCTTTGTTCGGCAATAGCTCAACAGTAGAGCAGTTGGCTATTAACTGACTAGTAGTGAGTCCTACCTACTGGGGAGATTTGATTCATTCCAAACTCTTTAGCTCAGAATGAAATAATTTGCTTCGACTGATAAGAGTAGTTAACACATTCCCTGTGTCTATTTTTCCATTTAGTCATATCACCTTCTATTTTTCCGTTTAACACACTTCTCCAGCTCCTAAAACCACACTTATCCACTTCAAACAAACCAACGAATAAATAGCATACCAAAAGATCAAAACATCTTTCAAAATCCAATTTTCCTCCTTCAAATTTATGAAGTCATAATTTGGTCCTCAAAATTGTTACAAAGTTATCAGTTACATCTCAATTCTTTTACGGATACACACTCTTGCCACACACTTTGACACAACTTGCAAATTTTTTAATGTGAAATTGGATTACATCACTTACACATGTGTACACCCCACTAATACCTTGTCAAGTATGTGGGCCTAGATTTTTTTTTTTTTTTTATTAAATCCTTTACAAATCTCTGCATACATGATAGACAAAGTGCTGATGTGGCATATTAAAAAGCTGACACGGCCTAAAATAAATCACTAAAGTTACAAACTAAAATAAAATTTCACAATCTTTTTCACACGACCCACCACTGATATCACATTTATCATCACCCATCATAACATATCATCTCACCAATTGTCACGTTCCTAGACTTATTGAAAATAAATTAACACGGCCAAAATATATATATATATATATATATATAAATTTTTTAAAAAAAAAATTATGGAAGTAATCATTACATTTATTTATCCCCCACAAATCCAACAATATCCAAAGCTAAAAATTCAACTCGTAAAGTCTCTTATCATTAGCTCATAAAGTCTCTTGGGATTGAACAAGTAACATACCAATCCAAAATTGTAAATTTTTTTTTTTTTTTTTGCTTTTGTTTTTTGACATAAAATTAGGAGATTCGAAAATGAGAGTACGCAAATTGTAAAGCGAAAAAAGTAAAAGGTGGTACCTTTCTTGACCAGCAGTGTCCCAAATCTGAGCCTTGACGGTCTTGTGATCGATGAGGAGCGTCCTGGTTTGGAACTCGACTCCGATGGTGGCTTTGGAGTCTAAACTGAACTCGTTCCTCGCGAACCGAGCAAGCAGCTGTGATTTCCCAACCGCCGAGTCTCCGATCAACACCACCTTGAACACGTAGTCGATCTTCTGCTGTAAATTGGCCATATCTCTATCACACACACACACTCTCAAAAATCTCAAAATCTACAAAATCCGATCAAGTCCAAGGAGAGAGAAACGATCGCCGATCGATCAAGATCGGAGCTGATTTAGCTTCAAAGAGCAAAAGTCTTCGTTGTATACAGAATTTTAGCTATGGATTATTGGTTGGTGAAATTTACAGTGTAGAGAGAGAGAGAGAGAGAGAGAGAGAGAGAGAGTTAGGGTTTGGAGGAAAAGGGAAGGAAAGAACAAAGAAGTAGAGAAATGGGATTTTCGAAATGGTGGAATGGAAAGGAAAGGAAAGAAGCGTGGAAGAGAGAGACTAACGGTTTCTGAAACGGTCTTCTTACACTGCGTTTTATATTTTTTTTTTTAATTATTTAAGGAAAGAAAAAAAAATCATCTGTACACTTCGGTAATTTAGGCTGTGGCTTCTATCCAGTGCCTGTGATACTGAATTCACTGCAATTACAATTCGTGTTTGAATATAGACACGTGTTCTAATCGCAGCCGGTCTAATGCATTAAAGGCACTAGATAAAAGTCATGCCTGGTAATTTATGAAGAATAAAGTTTTTCTCCAAACTCTTTAAAATTCTCATATATTTCTTTTTTAGTGTGAATTTTGAAAATTTAACTATTGAATTTCATGTATCTTATGTTCTTAACTTGTATATCAAATTTCGTTTAAATCATATGTTATTTACTATTTAATCAATAAACTTATTTTTTATATACAATTTTAGATCACAAAAACTTGAAAATTTAATTTTTTTTGATAACATAGCAATTAATCTTTGATGTTCTTAAAATTTTGCAAGCGTAAAGAATATAATAAAAACATGCAATTCAACGGTTAGATTTTCGAAATTCACACTTAATACAAAGATATATGAGGAGCTTGTAGAATTTCTTTCCAAACTAGTTTGGAGAGAAACTTTATTCATTTATGGTGATGTATAGTTTTATCTTCTTCTTTTTTTTTTTTTTTGTTTGGTAATTGGATTGTTACCATAATTGAGGAAATGGTGAATTTGAAAATCAAGTAATATTATTAAGTTATGACTTCTAGTATATTCAGTATATGTAATATCTCTCTCACATGATGGACGTTACATATTCTAATACATATGATATTTTCCTTAATGTCCTTAAAAGTGTTAATTTCCTTCAATCTTCTATCCTTTGTTTAATTTATCTTAATTCATAGCAACCTTTTAAGGAATTGTATTAGTAATTTATTTGTCATGTTATGTATGTAATTTCTTTAGTGGTAGAAGGATGGGATGATTAAATTGATGATTCCTTTTTGAAAAAAAAATGTGGACTAAATTATAAGTTTTAGATTTGAGAAATGAAAAATTGAATTTAGACCAAATTTCAAGAATAGAAAAGGTATTTTTTTTATTTTTCTTTTTTGTCCTCTGCTATAAAAATTGCTTTTAGATTGATTTCATTCAATTAGTTTTTGTGTGATCTAAAAGAAGTGCTTTTTCTACGATCATTATTTTTGTAAATAAAAATTATGGGAAAAATGAATTAGTTTTTTTTTTTTTTGGAGAAAATGTTTGCCAACCTCCCTTGAAGTACAAGGAAACAACAATATTCCAAAGTATACCAAACACAATAGAATTTATATTTTGCTCTAGAATTACTTGGTTAAATTAGAAACCCCATCCATAAGTCAAGGACAAATAAATTAGGAGTGCCATCTTAAACAATGGCAAGTTTTTCTTCTTCTTCTTTTTTCAAAATTTAAAAAATGGCAAGTTAGTCCAAAAAATAATTAAGGTACCCAAGATAAAAATAGAGATTTCATTATATCTAATATACTTAATTATCACAAAGTAGATAAAAGAAAAAGGAAAGAAAAAACTAGTGTTGACAAATTTACTAGTGAGCCGGAAGGAAAGTTCTAAAAGGACTACTAATTTTATTAGAGAAGTTTTACAAACTAATTTGACAATAATATAATAAATAAATTTCTTAATTACTTTTTTGTATTTAAAAACTGATACATTGTGATTTATGTAATAAAAAAATTTGACAACTTTTTCATTTTTTTCATAAAAAAATTTCTTAAAATAGATTATTAATATATGTCCTAAAAGCATGATTTAACCAGACCCGGATAATAGTCTGTTATCTGTATACAATTATGTGATATCACTCCAAATGAAAATGACAATAACGGTGTTATAATAAGGATCATTGTGCTTACAGTGATGAGGACGTCAAAGCCGGTAGTAAAGAAGTGATGATGATTATGGTAATAAAGGGATGAACAAAAGGTTTTTTTTTTTTTTTTTTTTTTAAAAAGACTTTATGTAATCAATGCGTTAATGTAATCATATATAGCCATGTGCAACCGTGTTCATGTGAATTTTTTCTGTCTCAACAATATTTCTTGACTTTCTCAAGAATTGTGTGAAAATAAAGGAAAATGCAATCATAGAGATTTGAATTCTCTCTATGCTATAATGTTTGATTCATGTTGTCTTGCTTGTGTTCTTATTAATAAAAAGAAATGGCAATCATAGAGATTTGAATTTTCTCTTTATATGCAATAATGTTTAATTCCATGCTCTCTTTGGTTTTGTTCTTAACAATATCCGACTCTTTTGTTGATTGATATAAAAAAAGAGAATGTGAACACAAAAAAAAATAAATAGAATGTAATTATTAGTGTTTCCTAAGACCTTATGATATCTATGAAATTCTAAATTTGAAAACTCTCGTCAATATCTTGAGGCCACCTTAATGAGATTTCTCCTTATAATAATCTAGTGTGTGTAGAATGGAAGGACTGCATACAAGTTTTGAAAACACATTTGAAAAGCCATTTCATACTTTAATTACTGTTATTATCATTATTATTGGCTTTCTTTTATATAATGACGGTTGAATGATTCATGCACAACCAAATAAGTATTATTTATTCTCACATTTCTAAAGATTGTGTCATGATAGAACCTACACTATGCAACGTGACCTCCTTAAGCATTGTTTCCAATGGGGTATAAGCAAGGAAAGCTGGATTAGTGAATTGATTTGGAAATTATAATTTATAATCTAAACCACCAAAAAATAAATAAATAAATCTGGCATGCAACATGATTCATGAGCAATCAATAAACTTTGATATTACCACTGTGCACCCTTGGTGCAGTGGTCACTCTATAAGTATAAGTGCTTGCGAGGTGTAAGAGGCAAGGGGCAAGGGTCAGGGTTCAAGTCTCCAAGAGGGATCTTCACACATATATACACTTAAACTAGGCTAGAGTAGAAATTTTATCTTGTATCAAAAAAATAAACTTTGATATTAATTAGAGAAGCAGCCCTTAGGACTTTGAGAGAAACTTTATGTAAAGGCAACATAAATATTTCTTTTTTCCTATTTATATAAATCCAATACAAAATTTCACTTTCAATAAAATCAGCCAAGCATAATAATCAATATAAACAAGAAATTTTCAAAAACAATCAACATACACAATACCAAAATTTACATGAAACCCTTCCAATGTGAAAGAAAAATCATCGGACTAATATCTTCCAATACTAATTCAAAATCAATGGAGTTACAATTGGTCCTCTATAGTTTAAACTAGAGGTGTACAATATGGGGTCCCTGAGCCCTTTGGGCCTTAGGCCCCGACCCTATGGTACGTCCCATAACCTCAACCCCTTGTATGGGCCCTAACCTTGTGTCGCAACGCCTGACCTTAGCGATGGCAATTTTGCCCCGACCCGCTTTAACCCGCCCCTCTCCGCTTCGCCCCGTGCTGGTTTTTCCTGCCCCGCAAAGGTGTTGAGGCGGGGATTTTATATCTTAAAACCCTACTATTTAAACAAAAATATTATCGACTTATTTTATTCTACTTAACGTGGCTCTCTACCTCTTTTTTCTCTCTAGCAAAGTTAGAAATAAGGTACCAATTTTAACGTTTTCTTTTTTTTTTATTAGAAACAAATTTATATACTATTGAATTACTGATTTCATTCATGATTCATACGTCTTTCTCAACTTACTTCTCATCATGAACATAATTTTTTTTTTTTTTTAATTCGGTACAGGTCTGGGCCTGAGTCTGAGACTCTAAATATTTGTGTCTGTGTCATTGTGTGTGTGTGGGCATTTGGCTGTTATAACTTATAAGATACATGTTTGAGACTTTGTCCCATTCTCTATCAAATAGTCACAAAATGGGAGGACCTGAGTATGCTAGTTTTTAAACATACATAGGAAAAAAAGATAACCAATACTTCTTATAGTTTTTCTTTGTTTGGACACAATCAGTTACTTTATTTTATTTTATTTTATTTTATTTTTTGGAGGGCTGCTATCTACTAGTATCCTCACTTTTTGTAAGTTTTTAGGTTTCAGTCCCTTTTTTCAATATAATTCTATCTTCGAAGTCAAAAAAATTATGCACACTACTTAGTAATTTATAACATTTATTGGGTTCAAGTATATTTTTATTATTGAAACATGTCATTTTATTTGAAAAAATAGTAATAATTGTAGGGAAAATTAACAAGAAATAAAGTTTTACGGGGTGAGGCGAGGCTTCGCGGGGCCTTAAGGGGTGGGGACGGGGCAAGAAATTTTCCCCGTCATGCGGGGCAGGGGTGGGGATGGGGCAAGAAAAATCCGTAAGGGGCGGGGGCGAAGACCCCATCCTTCGGCCCGGCCCCGCCCCATTGCCATCCCTACTTGACCCAATGCCCATTGGACTTATAATCATCCGAGCCTCCCCCGATCAAATGCAGCTTGGATGGGAGTGCGATTACTCGAGATACCAAAACTCGATTGCCCCAGTATTGCCTTGGGGAATATCACTGTCGAACAGCCTTTTGGAGGTGGGAACCAGTTCCAATGCCATTACTGCCTCTACCAATGGAACACCCACTTAGAAACGATGGAATTGGACCCCCATTCCCACTAATGATCAGGAATAATCATGATACCTCCATTTATCTCAGGCTATAAATAAGATAATAGAATGAGGAAGAGGGGGTTGGCAATTCTAGAGAGAAAACTGAGAGAAAAGAGCAACCAAACCAAGAGAGAAAGGGAGCGACTCTGTGAGTTAAAGAGAAGGGTTTGAAAAGACAGGAGTATACTTGGTTCTCCGAGCATAGGACAACTCAGTAGGAAACCCAAAGCTCACAATATAAATAGATTGTGAGCCCAAGTAAAGGTTGAGCTCAATAATCATATTTTGGGTACGCACAAGAGGCATAGAAACATTAAATATAAAATAATTGGCACACAAATAACAATTAATTCATCGAGAAATGTTATGTACATGATTCCTTCACAACACATTTTAAATGGTAAATTGTTATTAGTTGTACTAGTGAGAAAAAAGTAATTTCAATAGTAAATTTGAATTAGAACCAATAACAATTTATCACCTATAACTTGTTGTGTTAATATTATGAATATAGAATTTCTATAATTCATCAGCTAATAGTTGGGTTTCAATAAAAATCAACAAATAACAAGTTTGCATCTTAGTTGTAAACTACCAATCTAAAATGCAAATCTTTATAGAAAAAGATGACATAAATCTTGAATGAAATGAGCCAGGCCTGGCATCTCCACATTGTATGACGGCCCAAAGAGCCCTCTCAAACGAAAAGGGCTAATTTCTCGAATACTCTTCCACTGTTGAATCGAATTCAGATGAACAAAATTGGGGTGATAAAATGCATGTCAAGCTCACGTTGTTGCAATGTTAGTACATGGTTCAACCATTACATGTTATGCTATATTTGAACCTTAGAGAACTCACATGTGCCGTTTATAATCGAAAAAGTTCAAAATTTATACAATTTTGTTTAAAAATAACTTACATCAGTCCATATATAATTGTCTAAATTTACAAGTTTGCTACAATAATTATGTAAATTTATAATGGCACTATTTATTTTGCATTTAGTTTTTATTTTTTTACGTATTCCAATGATGAATAAAGAGAATAAATGGTAGTTATTTTTTTTAGAAAGAAAAAGAAACAATTTTTAAAAAAATCAAGAAAATTTGATATTTTAATAAAATATAGTATAAAATAGATAACTGATTTGGGATGTTTTGAAAATTGAGTTTGTAAAATAAAAAAGAAGTAGGTTCTAGTGCTAAAATAAATAAAAAATTTTGCAAGCACTGATGCAAATACTCTTAGATTTAGAAAAGAGTAAAGACACTATAAGTAGTGCCGGCTATTCTTTTCTAGAAAGGGTAAGAGAATCTGTCGTGACTACCTGATCATAACCAAAATAACATCTTTATATATTGACTACCTGTTAGATTGTCATGAGAATTGCTCGCAACAAGTTGTATTCTGCATGATTAAATTAAATTTGAAAAGTGAACTACAATATAGATGACAGTTAATTTACAAAATAAGTAATCTAAAGCACAATCCTCTTGACTGTACTGCTGCTGCTGCCGCCTGCGGGGCCTATCTATCAACTAAACAACAATAACTACAACAACAAAGCATTAATCCCATAAACACTCGAGTATCTCACTAACAATTTTGCTTCATGATCAGATCCATTCAAATGTGTTGCATTGAATCTGTCAGGTTAGTTTCCATGTGAGAGACCTAGGTGTCATATCTTCAAACTCAGACATGGGGATGGTTTTATGAAGGATTTCGAGCTGAAAAACCTCTGAAAATTCCTTGATCAAAGATGAGTGAGTGATATCAAGCAATTGACAATCATTGGAATGAAGCACACCTGCCTTCCCACATCCAGTGGATGGCTGAAATTCTCCTAGCAACCCCTTAATGCTTCCAACCTGACGGTTTCGTATTCCACATGGGACTATCGAGTGAAATGGGGTTAGATCTGTGTTGACATTCAGTGCTAACCCGTGATATGTTATCCACCGAGATACTCGTATCCCAACCGCTGCCACTTTCTTATCTCCTGTAGTGAAATTGAAAAGTAAGATCAGTCACGAGAATGATAATCACTTAGGCATTCTGCATGTTATTCACCCCAAAAAAATTATATTAGGATAAAGAAGGGAGGGTAACTTTTGAACAGAATGCTAAATTAAATGACTGTACAGTATAAATCAATTAACACAAAGTGAGAGGAATGAGGCTGTAGAGTCTGCCTCTTTTACAAAAGGCAAAAACTATTAATATCTATAGAATAGCAAATCGAAGTCCAGGTTCCCAATCCAGCAAAAATATAGAATGTGTGAAAAAATATATGAAAATATGGTGAGGCTCCTGGAGTCATTTTCTCAGATTATATCCTTATATGCAGTGCCACCCGAGTCTTGATACTAATAAGGATCTACAAAACTATCAATCAAGCAGAAATGATGTCGAGCTATATTGTATGCTATTTTGGTTGATAACACCATCTCAGAGTCCATTTTTAGTTCACGAAAGATAAAAGGGAAAATAATATAAAAATTCAACCATAAGCTTTCAAAGGAATCCAATTAACCACTCATAAGTTGGTAACAGAAAAAATGACCATATGAAATTGAGAAACTATATTTGTTGCACATTTGCTCATTACTTGCAGTTAACATTCAGATAATGGATTGAAAGAAATGAGAACTACAAATCTAAAGAGATATTGAGTTGAAACATATGTTGTAAATTTCCAAATTTATATTTCCCTTTCACGGCATCCAAATAGAGCAGAACAGAAAAAGTAACCATTTTCTTTATGAACGAAAGAGTAACCAATTAAAAACTACAAGTAATCATATTACTTATAACAGAGACTAAAAAGCTAAATAATTCAAAATTGTATTCGCAAACACGAACAGGTAAAGAGACTTTCAACATGATTTGTTCTATACAGTGTGTTGCCCATAAAAGTTTTTAAATCAAAGCTAATGTAAGTGCAGAAAATATGAGAACATGTAATATGCACACCAGTACAACATAATGGACTGATTAGGAAACATACCAACCCAAACACCAGTAAAGCCCTCAAGTCGAGATGCCTTGATAGAGAATGTCGAGGAAAGAACACGGATGACCACCTCTTCAAGTGCCCTAAGGTACCAATGAAGATCCATCTTGTGATTTCTGAGATTTATAATAGGGTACATAACTAGCTACAGTCCAACACACATGCATTAAAAGTTAGGTAGCAAGTATAAAAATAAAAGCAGAATTCCCCTATAATCCACTGAATTTTATTGCTTAGTGAGAAAAAGTTTGTAAGTTTATTAACCATAAAAATAAAATTCAAACCACAGCAACAAAGCCTTAAGCCCAAAATTTGATGGTTAATAACCATAGACCTTCAAAAGGGTAATCAGATTTGGTCATATGTATTTTTTTAAAACATCACTAGTAGGGGATGCAGGACAAACCAAAGATTTTAACCTTATAAGAGTGGAAAACTGAAGATTTTAGTTACCGTGCATTGTCCTTAACTTTGTTTTTAACCTTATAAGAGGGAAAAACCGAAAATTTTAGTTATGGTGCATTGTCCTTAACTTTGTTTTTTTTATATGAATACATTGTCCCTAATATCTTTGCAATTTTTTTTTTTTTTTAAAAGAATTTCAACCTATGTCGTCCGCTCCTGATGATAGCTTTTTATTATCAGACCAAAACACTAATCAGTTTTCAGTGTAGGCAGAAATTGAACCCCAGATCTCTTATACAACCATTAGAGATTTTATCAATTGAGTTAACTGAAACCCACTAATATCTTTACAATTCAGTAGGCTGTTCTTACAATTCATGTGCTATCCAAATTGTAAAAATGAAAGTCTTACACACCAACAGATTATAAATTTTAGTTTATGTAATTAGCAATGTGGGACAAGTACCTGGCCAGGACCATGATAAGTAACCTCCCCGCCGCGTTCAGTTTTGTAAACATCGTAAGGAGCATCCTTAATGTCGAAATTAAGGTATTCTTCTGAACTACATGTGCCCAATGTATACACAGGGTGATGCTGTAGAATGATTAGTGTGTCCTGGCAATCACGGTTTTTCTCAACCAAGGCCTTCTTCTCCTTAACAATTTGTTTCTGCCAATCCCATGCCTTGTCGTAAGGAACCAGCTCCTTGTACAAATCGAAACACTCGCACCTGCACAATGTATGATAGTTTTTTTAAGTCTGCCTGGTGAGTTTTGTACTAATGGTGTTTGTGAAAATGCCAGACAAAGAAAACTCACGTTCTTGATTGGTCATTGAATATTATTGATGTGGATTTGGAATCTGAGACTTGGTTTGATTTTGACAAGGTTGTTGTATGAGAGTGAAGCCGGTATGATTTTTTTGTGTGATTGTGAGATGGGCTTGTCGGAACAGTGATTAAAAAGTGAGTCGATGCTGCGAGAATCATATCTTGTTGTTGTTTTTTGTTTCTATGATTTGTGATAAGCAGAGTGAGAAACGAAATGGCTGAGAAACCAAAGTATGTAGCTACGAAAATCCATTTCTTTTGAGGATAAAAGAAAAAGGATTTTCATTTTAATTTTCAAATTTGATAAGAAGCACAACCAAAAAAATAAACTAATTGACCCGCCAACCTGCTCAATCCAACCCAACTCATGCGGGTTCATTAAGTGAGTTGTGTCAGGTTGGGTTGGTTAAATAGATAATTTAAATGGTTGGATTGAGATATTTCTAACCTATCAGTGTCCATGGGTTGAGTCGGGTCAGTTTGAGTTTGGGCTCAATCCAGACACGACCTAATGGAGTTGGGTGGCAGAAAACAACACATGCCGCCGACCGAAATGGAGATCAGATTGAATTGAGTCGGCTGTCAGGTGTGGCATATCAGGTTTCAGTTGAAATTAAAGTGATGGATTTTGGAGGAGAACAGAACAGACTACAGAGAAGGTAAATCTGAGCGGAGCTACGCACAATGAATGGAGATCTGGCAAGAAATATCAGCACCAAATATCAGACAGGGATAACTGTTTATTTCATAAGCATTCATCATCCACAATGGTATCCAATGAAAAAAAAAAACATAAAACACAAGAAACAACAACATAAATGGTTTTGTTCAAAAAAGAAAGAGAGGCATCAGATCTTCCTATTCAGAGTTTTGAATCATGGTACCCAAAATCAAAGTCTGAGCACTCTAAACAATTCAAAAAAGATTCATCATTTGCCCCATACATAAATATACATACAATACACATGAAAAAAAAAATGGAGATGGAGAAGAATCAACCGGTACAAGGAAGATAGCAATGTATGAGCTAGGGTTTTTGCAGGTTTATGGTGAAATGGCTTGGCTTTTATAGAGTTAATTCAGCTGGGGCTTCAGTGGCAGATCTTAAATCCCGGCCCAACAGCAGCAATGGAATCTGTATCATAGGTTGATAATGGGGTGACTGAGCTGCATAAAAGGGTATATTAGAATGATACCACCATCTTGCCGCATTCATTTTTGCATCATCAATCGTTGCTTTATATAGCCAAAGCACTTCTTATAGAGGGTTGAGCACCGGGGGTTGTTCTTGGAGCAAAATAACTATTAATTTTCTTCTTTCCTCCTCCTCCTCATCAACATCAAATGGATCACCACATGGGTTCCCAATTTCTGATCGAATCCTCTTTTTAGTTTATTTAGATTTTTTTAAGTCTTCAATCATTTGAAACTTAACATCAGATGAAACCTTTTTACATGGTTCAACTTGACCCCTAATCCCAGCAAGATGATACTTAACTCTAGTAATACCACCCCCTTCTTCAATCAACTTATTACAATGCAAATATATAGTGTTATTGTATCTTGCAGGGGCAGAGGCCACAGAAGCAGAAGAAGCACCAGCTGAACTATGATGAGTATGAGTATGAGTATGATCAACCATAGCTTACTGTTCAATCAAATGCAGTAGCTAAAATTGAATTTAATTTGCTTTGCATGAAGTGAATGAAAAAACAAAAGACACCCATTTAATTGTATACCACAAATCAAAATCACAGATACCACAAAATCAAAATTCAAAAACAAAATCTCATATACCACAAATCACATATCTTAAGTTCTTAATCTGAACTCCTAAATCCTACGTTCTTAACCACAAATCATAAGAAAGAAATTTATAAAAAAAGAAGAAGAAGAGAAAGAATACCTGAATCTGTGAATGAAGCAATGGACGTGTTGGAGGTCGTGTTAGATTACTGAGATTTTTTGTTGCAGAAAGAGTGAAAGACAGAGAGAGAACGAAGATTAGACGAGAGAACCGAGAGTGAAAGAAGATTAGGCCTTTTAGGGAAGTCCAAAACGACGTAGTTTAGACCTTTAGGTTTTTTTTTTTTTTTTTCGAGAAGAAAAGTTTTAGTTTATATATATATATATATATATATATATTAACATGCAAAATCTGGTACCGGCTTAAATTCGCATCTCGCCCGAAATTGGCCAAAATGGCCCGAAATGGACCGAAATCTAACCTGAGGTGGAATGATAGGTATTCTCATACCAGTTTGTATATCGGTACGAAATATTCTAATAATTCTAACTAAAACGACACAAAATCAATAATCTTGGTCACAAACAAATAATGTTGTACCACCTCTTTTTACTTTTAGTGATGCATAATCGGAGATATTGACCCTCTGGGATTGGAGATCTGGGCCTGTTGGATTATGAGGGCCACAACAATAAATCAAATTGGGCTCTTAGGGGGCTAAATTAAACTTTTGATCCTAAGTTTAAGGGTTTTTTTAGTCTTTTTTTTTATTCTTTTTTTTTATATATAAATTTGATTGTTAATTAATTATAGTAGGAAAATATGATCGAGTAAAAAAAAAATTGCAAATCTACGTCATTTTTTTATACATTAACATATATGACGTAAAGAGAAATATTATAATAATAAAAAACTACTTGAAAAACTTTATTTTATATGAAAAAGGAAAATTAGGTAGAACATGTCCCAACTTTTTTATTATTAAAATCCTAAAACCTTATAATATTTATGAGATTCTAGGTTTGAAAACTCTCCTCAATATCTTAGGGTCACCTCAATGAGATTTCTCCTTATAATAACCTGGTGCGTATGGGACGAAAGGACTGTATACACCTAAGGGTTCATTTGTTAAAAAAAAAACACAAGTTTTGAAAACACATTTGGAAAGCCATTTCATACTTTAATTAGTGGTTATTATCATTAGTATTGGCTTTCTTTTATATAATGACGGTTGAATGATTCATGCACAACCAAATAATTATTATTTTTGTGTCTCAAAAAAAAATTATTATTATTTTTCTCATAATCAAAAAATAATTATTTTTTCTCACGTTTCTAAAGATTGTGTCATGATAGAACCTACACTATGCAACGTGACCTACTTAAGCATTGTTTCCAATGGGGTATAAGCAAGGAAAGCTGTATTAGTGAATTGATTTGGAATTTATAATTTATAATCTAAACCACCAATAAATAAATCTGGCATGCATCATGATTCATGAGCAATCAATAAACTTTGATATTAATTAAAGAAGAAGCCCTTAGGACTTTAAGAGAAACTTTATGTAAAGGGCAACATAAATATTTCTTTCTTCCTATTTATATAAATCCAATACAAAAATTCAACTTTCAATAAAATCAACCAACCATAATAATCAATATAAACAAGAAATTTTCAAAAATAATCAACATACACAATACCAAAATTTACATGAAAACCCTTCAAATGTGAAAGAAAAATCATCGGACTAATATCTTCCACTACTAATTAAAAATCAATGGGGTTACCATTGGTCCTCTATAGTTTAAACTATAGGCATAGGAACATTAAATATAAAAATCATTGGCACACAACTAACAATTAATTCATCAAGAAATGTTATGCCCATGATACTTTCACAACAAATCTTATGTGGTAAGATGTTATTGGTTGGTACTAGTGAACAAAAAGATAATTTCAATAGTAAATTCGAATTAGAACTAATAATAATTTACCACTTAAAATTTGTTGTGCTAATATTATGAATATAGAATTTATATAATTCAATAAAAATCAACAAATAACAAGTTTGCATCTTAGTTGTAAACTACCAATCTAAAAATGCTTTTGGAAAATTATACATAAAAAAAAAAAAAAAAAAGGCAAATTATACATATAAAAAAAAGAAGCCATTATTTATTGCCTTGAATAAAATGCTAAATCTTTATCAAAATGAGTTGGGCCTGGCATCTCCACATAGTATGACGGCCCAAAGAGCCCTCTCAAACAAAAAGGCCTAATTTCTTGAATAATCTTTCCGCTATTGAACCGAATTCAGATGAACAAAATTGGGATATGATAAAATGTACGTCAAGCTCACGTTGTTGCAATATTAGTACATGGTTCAACCATTACATGTTATGCTATATTTCAACCCTTAGATAGCTCACATGTGTGTTTATAATCGAAAAATATTTAAAAGTTACACAATTTTGCCTTAAAATGACCTACGGCAGTTCATATATAATTGTCAAAATTTACAAATTTGCAGCAATAATTGTGTAAATTTATAATAACATTCATTTTGCATTTAGTTTTTATTCATTACGTATCCCAATGATGAATAAGGAGAGTGGATGATGGTTGTTGTGTACAAAGAAAAAGAAACAATTCAAAAAAAAATTGATATATTAATAAAATGTTGTATAAAACTGATAATCCAATATGAGGTATTTGAAAAGTGAATATAGAATAGAAAAAGAATATTCTTATGCTAAAATAGACAGAAATTTTTGCACGAATTAAAACGAGTGCTCTTAGATTAGAAAAAGAGTAAAGACGCCTGTTGATGCTCATTTTTGCAAATCTGTACCCAAAGGCCCATAAAGAAGAAAGGCTAATAAGAAGCAAGGCCCAAAGACCCACCAAGAAGACCGAAGAGCAAAGAAAGAAGTGCAAGTGAAAGCCATCTGCTGCAAAATACAAATCTGCTGCAAAATAAAGTTCTTCAACAGAATACAGATCTGCCGCAGAATACAGTTCTCTAGCAGGATGGCTTCGGCAGATGAAGACAAAATTGGGCCCAATGCCCTTTTGATCCAGTCAACATTATTTGGCCCACAAAGGCCCAAATACTTTTGTATAAGAAAATAGGCATGAAAACTGATATGATGAAGCATGATGAAAAGAAACAAGGAATGACAGGAAGTGTTAGCAGCAGGAATTGCGTGAAGAGAGAGTCAAACTAAAGGAAACGACAAATGCAGCAGGAAACGCATGAAGAAATAAGACAAAAACACGCAGCAAACAAAACAGAACTGATTTGCTATGACAGGAATGGCGTGGGAGACAAAAACAAAAGATAGTGGAGCAAGCACAGAAGGGCCAGGGCACCACCAACCTGTACCCAGCCAATACAAGGGAGGTGGGCCCACGGTCAAAGAGATTCAGAGGTCGTGGTTTGGTGGTGGGGGGAAAAGGGGGTCTATATTTGGTTTCCTGCTATAACTTCTTTTGGGATATATACCTTGCTGGGATGGTATCTTACCCAAAAGAAGTAATAAATGGTTGGGACCACTGATGCATGCCATAGAGCTAGGTAGAGAGGTAGAGGTATACAGCAGGAACAAACAAAATGGAATTTTGTCGTGGAATAAGTAATGGTGCAGCTGACCTATTCTAAGCAATGACAGGGGCAACCAATGGGTGGATGGATAATCTTGAAAGGATGCCCACAACAAACCAAAAACAATTGGTGAAGCCCTAGGGGTAAAAGGGAGAAATCCCATTGAATTAGCTCGCTATAAAAGGGAGGTAACCATGGTAGAAAAAGGGGAGCAGAAAACGGAGAAGGGAGAGAGGAAAAAACAGGGGAAGAAGAAAAACACCCAGTGGGGAGAAAAAGAAAGAAAGAAAGAAAGAGAAAGAAGAGAGAAAACGCGGTAGGAATAGGGGCATGCATCAATAGACCATCTTTTCTCTCCCTCTTAGGAAACCCACTCTTTGAAATCTCTAAAAATAATAACTAGTAGCCATTTAGGCCTATTCTCCAAAATGAACAACTTTTATGGCAGGAGCCCATGATAAGGTTGTTGAAGTTGGAGTTTGGGTTCCTTCTTGGTTTACTTATTCTATGGGCAGATTTATTACTTAATTTTGATTATAAATATATTTGATTTCTCTCATTATAACTTATATCTGCCGTATTTAGTCATCCTGCTGTAACACATTTTTTATTAAGTCTGCCGCATCAGTTGTCCTGCTGCTGTGTCTTTACTTGTTGTACTTGTTATTCTGCTGTAGTACCTTTTTTATTATGTTTACTGTGTTAACTATTTTACCAGCTAAACATTTCCTGCCGAAGCTTTCCCCTTTATTTGTTATTACGTATTTTACTGTTAACACAAGCTAATCATTATCCTGCCATAAGTATACATATACATATATCTTTATTTATGAATATGTGTATATATTTGAGAATATGCTAACCCATTTAAACTAACACTTGTTTGATGGGTATTTTCTTTGGGTTTTAGATTTGTTCATGTACAGGAAGTAGAAAAGTTTTTTCTGCAGTAAAAGCAAAGAGTGGTCATTCACATTGCAGAAGGCTTTAAAGCACTGCAGATAGATTTAAAGCACCGCAGATAGGCTTAAAGCACAGCAGACAGCTTTATTACACAGCAGAAGGCTTTATAGCAGGAAGCTTTACTGCACAGCAGAAAGCTTTATTACACAGCAGGCAGCTTCACTGCATAGCAGAAAGTTTTATTGCAAGGCAGACAGTTTTACTGCACGATAGAAAGTCTTGCTGCACAGCAGAAAAGTTAGACCTGTGGCAGAAACTGGAGAATAGTCCCTTCTGCAGCAGAAAAGTCGGACCTGTGGCAGAAACTGGAAAAAAGTTCCTTCTGCGACAAAAACATCAATCTTGCAGCAGAAACTGGAGAAAAGTCTTTTGCGGCAGAAACAGAGGATAAGCCCACTTCTCAGCATCTTCCCTTGGACTTGGACTCAACGTTTGCGCACAAGCCGGCCCAAGTTAAGTTCCAGTTGGACCGGTCTCAACTTCCTTACTCAGAATACTCGGACCTATTACTGCGGCAGGCAGCCCAACGTACAACAACAAAAAGGCCCCCACAACGCCATAAGTAGTGGCGGCTATTCTTTTTCTAAAAAGGGTAAGAGAATATGTTGAGACTACCTTATTTGAACATAAGCAAAATAGCATCTTTATATGGTAAGGAACCAATGTCAGGAGAAATAGGGATGGCTATGGTAATTATCATCCTAAGAATTAAAAAGAGTGAGGGGAATCAGTCATAACTACCTTATCTAAATATAATCATACGTTTGTTTCATTATAGTTATTCTTTATTATTAGTTTAAGATTCCAATTGGTTTTTTATCTAGGTGAAATTCAAATCTAATCCCTTATTTGACAATAAGAGACGTTTTTAATTGAATAAAATAGAATCCACAACCATAACGGCTTCTATATATACTGAAGAATCAATGTCTAAGAAGCCTAAATCAAGATGGGAGGAGTATCCACTGCTATTTTGAAAATTAATTGTCTTTCTAATGTTTCTTAGGACATAGTAATTTCTTCCAAACAACCCTAATTGAGCACTTGTTGAATATATCTACCGTACCATTCAACATAGAGAATTAGAGTAACACACCAAAATGGCAAATTCCGTACGGTAGGTAACCAAGCACCTACCAATTTGGTCGATTCCACTTAAGATTGAATGGAATCAGATATTATGTTATTTTATTTTTGGCTTCGGAATAAAAGTATATACCATGTAATTTTTTATTAAGTTCCATTAAAAGTATGGTTACTTCTACAGATCAAGCTCCAATAACTCAAAATATATTGTAAATAACTGGACCCAGATAGTATAATAAACTCAAATCACCATCCAAATAATTGTCAAGCCTATGGCTTTCCTCAGCCGCCACCTCCAGTTCTTCCATCACCATTACCATGACTATAGTGCACATTTTCTATGTATCATTGGAATTCTAATTAGATTATAAGTTAAAAATGGAGTAAACAATTAGTGACAGCTAAACTAAGGCGGCGTTTGGATCCGGCATTCCCTGCGTCTAGGTTTCTTGCGTTTTCTTCTTTTCTTTTTTTTCTTTTTTTGTTTTCACGCGTTTCAGAGAGGACAATTAGCATTGTTCATGTACTGTTGATTACTGTTTACACACTGTTCACGTACTGTTTATACACTATTTACGGGACCCACAATCATTTTATTCAAAAAAAATTATTAAAAATGAGTTCTACAGTACTATTCACACATTTAAAAATTATTTTGCTACAGTGTTTTCAGTTTTCAGCACAATAAGTTGTATCCAAACAGACCCTAAGAGCCAATTGAATGAGTTTTTTAGCATTGATGTCAGGATATGCCCTGTCCTAGCTAAAACTCCATGATCGTAATGGTACCCTTCTATGGTCACATTTACACCAACCCCTAGGTCACATTTAAATTATTTAATAGACGTGTCCGTGTCTGTGCTTCTTAAAAAATTAACTTCTCCACACACAAAAATGAAGTAAGGCAGCACACCAATCATCTCTTTCAAACTCCGTAGAAGTGGGAATGTGCGTGACCTTCTATTAGATATGTAATTAGACAGCTCAATTGGTTGAATTTTATGCTGAAAATTGGTATATAGCATACAAGTGTAATGGTTTGAAACATTTGATCTACAATATTCTTTTAAGGGTATCAATCAAGGCTTGGAAAAAAGATTTGGTTATTAATTTCTTTTCTCTTGATATAAACGATAGGTTATTAGCCTATTGGATCTTTATCTTACAAAGAAGTAAGAAGATACATATTTGTCACACCCACAATCTCCTAACATTTTATTATACTTCAGTGAATTGGAAAAAGAGAAGTCAGTGTTGCACTCTTGGTTACTTTGCCTTGTTCCTAACACCATCTGTACAGAAAGAAATTAGGCAGAGTGATTTGAATATTGCTTTTGTTTCCTTGAACACGAGCACTTTGCCTTTGTATCCGTGAGTGTCTGCACGAGAAAGTGAAAGATTTGGTAAGGGAAGATAAGAGTAGTTGAAGGTTCATGTGGGATTTTTTTTTTCCACCAAAAGAAAAAAGTTTCAGGTGATTTTGATGTATGGATAGCAATTTGTATAATACCTTAACCTGTTTCTGAAGGTCTTTAATGTACTCAACTGCCAAATCTAACATATCTGCTGTGTTTGTTTGCTGCAAAATAAATAAGAAAACTTTGAGTTCCTAACAACAATTTTGACATTCACAAGTCACAATGTTTAGTGTAATTGTGTAAACTACCTTGTCCATGTTTGGGAAAAGCTCTTGCAGTTTCCTCATCCTTTCACTAATACGTGTTCTTCTCACCTAATGTAACAGATATCAGTGTAACGAGTTTGATTAGCTCTAGCTAATAAAGTGATTTTCATAAAATTGGTGAACATGCCTGGTACCCCCAAAAGAAAAAAAATTCAACATGTTTGCTAGCTTTAAATGTAATAGATGAGATTTACCCTCTCTGCAATGCTTCGCGGATGAGTGGCGCAGCCTCTTTTGGCTCTAATTTTACAAGGAACAGAACCTTGAAATTGCAAAAACTTCTCTACAGCGGCCATCTCAACAGAAGTCTTAGGCAAGCTCAAATGATGAGTCAAACGATGGGTTTGGTATCCAGAATCAGCATTCTGTTGAAAGAGAAAATCATTACTCATGATAAGATAGGATAAGCAAGTGCACTGCCAAGCAGAAAGCAGAAAGAACTACAATCAATTCTGCCAATTTTACCTGAGTTTCCAATGCATTTGAAGTTGGGAACATGTTTCCTTCGTTGTCTCTGGCTCTTCTAAGGCTATTGAATGCAGATTCATCCCAAGAATCACTTGTGAACTTGGGGATGTACTGTTGATTGCTACCATTAGCATTTCCGAGACTTTGATCCTCTGGGCTAGTAATTTCATTCCCTATTTCAGCTATCTGAGGCAAACGCCGGGCTGAGAAGCTTAATTGATCATTCAATTTAGTCATTGATGGGCTGGCTTCCCCATTTGTATCATTGCAAGCTCTAAAAGTTCCCACATCCCTCATCACAGCAAAGCCTGTTATTCATTGAAAGGTTCAAATTAGGAAGACTTTCAAGATAAAAGGTTCAAATTAACATCAAATTGAAGCTTGAATAACTTAATTTTTCATAGTTGATAATTTGGAACTACCTACATAACTTCTTTCAAAAGAAATTGACCTTACAGCAATTGCTAAATTCTCCCACTATTCTTCTATTGTTTTTTGTTTACCCAGAAATATGCTTTAAAATTTCTTTTTCCAACTACAATTCAGTGTGAGAGGAAGGAAAAACATGTCCAACCTCCAACTCTCTTCCCTTTAAAACTAGTATAAGATCCCTTCTTACTAGTCAAGTTTTATTACCACTTTTTTTTTCCCACCTTGGAAAAACATATGTTTGGTTGCTGAGGTAGTCTAGGGACACAAATTTTTTCACAAGATTTTATAGGAAACGAATAGTTATTCTAATCTTTGAATCTAAAAATTCCCATCATTTGCAACTTGAGAAAACATGACTAGCCCAAATCAATTTACTTAGCCCACTTTCAGTGAGTTCCTCCAACATCCTATGCTTTATTTTCTTTGTCTTGTCCACAATTTACTCAGCATACCAAACACTAGAGAGGAAAAGATAGATTAAAAATAAATAATCTCCAGTAAGAACATTTAAATAAGCACTCAAAAGAAAAAAAAAAATTAAAAAGAGCAAGTGAATAAGCAACAATACCATTATCCATTGTTAAATCACAGAAAAGCCCGGCTGGTGAGCTACTTTGCCTAACAAGATTGGAGCGGTTTCCTGCTCCCATTTTTGCTTGCATAGAATTCTCTAATCCTACAGAGTTCAAACCACTAAAAGAGCTATCCAAAGTAGTCCCAGCAACCACTGAATTATGATTTGGCAAAGCTTGAACTTGTTGAGCAGCTTGAGCTTGGTAAACCATTTGAGAATTTGAATCTCCTGAGCCATTGCACGATGTCATGAACCTTGCTAACACGGTCTCAACTTCAGGATTCGATGATCGAAGATCCCGATAATCCTCACATCCAACACCACCTTCACCACAATTAATGCTACCATCAACAAGGCTTGCAAGCAATGAGCTTGGAGCCGAGCGGTAACGCATTAGACCAGAATTATGCTGGTGCTGTTGTTGATGTTGTTGTTGTTGTAGTTCTTGTTGTGGATGATGGTAAGTATTGGAGTCCATGAAATCCAGATGATTCTTTTTCAGCTTCACATCTGAATATTTGAAGGTAGGACTATACAAAAGACTCATAATACTCTCTCCTGGAGATTCCTGAGGAACAACAATAATTATTAGAAAAATATAAAACAACTACAAGTAAAGTATTTATAAACTGACGTAGCAATAAATACGATATCTGAATTACTTTTTTTTTTCTGATTAATAATACATTAGTTTAAAAAGTTTAGAATAAATTGTACTCTTACTAACATTATGCTCTTTTATTTTCATACAGTGAGCTTGATTCTCAAACAAGTTCGAAGCTATTAGTATAAACTTTAAACCTGAATTATTGTCTTGACCAACTCTAAAAACTTTTCTTCAACTTCAAAAGTTACTAGCTTGTTCTTGAAAATAGCACATACAGAATGCTCAAGTAGGATCTGCCTTTTCTCCAAACTAAACCAAACCAAAAAGCTGTCAAAAAAGAAAAAAGAAAGCAAAATAAATTAACTTAAATTCAGCAACCAAAAAGTCAAAAACTCAAAAGCATACAAGTATAAATAAATAAAAGAACCTGCTTGAATTTGCACATACTCTATGGTATAGCTTTCTTTGAAGGGGGGTTCTATAAGGTTCTTCTAATAACACCAACTCAAAGTCACAAAAAGATATGAGAACCTGAGGACTCGTACCAGTGCACAAAGAAAAGAACAATAGCTTGTTTCAGCACAGAATCTTTCTGGGATTTTGTTCCTCTACCGTATATGGAAATAGCTTCAAGACAAAAATAGAAAGAAAGAAAAAGAATCTCAGTACAAACTAGTCAATTTACAAGTTACAACACGATTTAACACAAAAATTTAGCACCATTTGAGCTCCAAGATTGATGAGATCATCAAGCCAAGTACCTCAGCTTTTCTGGGTCTGATTTAGAATCGCTTTTACTCTCTTACTCACAGAGAGAGAGTTGTGAAAATTTGGAGTTACAGTCACACAGAAACCAACAACGTTGTCTGTCTATTATGTGGCACATTTATGTACTAGATTTGTTTCGTAAGTGCCCTTGATGTTCATCTTAATTACGAGAATGCACACATGCACTGCATGATATAATGTGGTCCTTGACGCGTCATCAATTTGGAGAGTTGACCAAACTACCCTGTATTTGGAGCTCAAAAATACCGGAGGCTTTGCTTGGTTTTATTTTTTATTTTATATATATTTATATATATATATATATATATATTTTAAAGAGTGTTCAATTTTATTATCACTTTGTTTGTGAAAAAGATAGGATGGCTGTCTTAATTTTGCTTGCTAATTAATTAACTAATTGAGAATGAGAGAGGTGAACCAATATGATATTGAGATTTTTATTTTATTCAAATAATAGTTTGATTGGTTTAGAAGATCATTTCCTACTTTAAGCTTTTTATTAATTAAGAATAGAATTGATATTATGAATATTAAAAGTTTTACTACATAAATTTTACAGACAGATAAGTCAAATTTTTTTAATATAAAATAAAAAAGTTTGAAAAAAATTATTATTATATTGTTAATGTGATACTAATTATATCTATTATCACGTGAGATTGTTCGTGGGATAAAGTTCTTAGACATCTTCTTTTTTTTTTTTTTTTTTTTAATCGATTAGACCCTCTATTAGGAAAGATAGAAGTAAGAAGATTTATTATTTTTATATTGAAATTTTATAAGCTTAAGTTAAAACTAAATGAAATGATATATATATATATATATATAAGTTAAATCTATTAAAAATTATTGATACAAGCCTCAAATTCACATTAAAACAAATACTCTAAATTCAAAATAACTTAAACCCATATGAAACCAACATTTTTTTTATCCTTTAGCAATATAGAATTAAGCTTTACAATTAAAAAAAGGGGTAATATAGAATTAAGTTGAAAGAGAGACCTTTATATAAGTAGTTTTGTTTAGTAATTAATTAATTGAGAATTTTTTTTTTTTTTTTTGAGAATCCAGACCCAAAGGCCAAGTTTTATTTATGGATGAAAAATAACAATGCGTCTCTCGTAACAAGAGGAGCTATATCATTTGAAATAGATTCAAGCCAAACTTGTAGTTCATTACCTGACTTAGAACGTCTAGTAAGAAAATGCTCTATATTTTAGTTTTATTTTTAAAGTTTTACTGCCTGACTTGGAATGGATAGAATTGCAGTCTTTGTTGTATTTTTTCTTTGTATATATGTGCGTGTGTCTATTTTAGTTTTATTTTAAAGTTTGAAAGCAACGTTATCCAAGCTTGAAAGCATGACAGCGGATATGATGCTTTGCTTATGGGCCAAGCGACATTAGTCTAACACGTAGAGTTATTTGTGTGTACATGTGTGGCTATTAAACATTAAAAAAGTCCTAGCATAAATTTTTATTGTGTTCTTTGGCTAAATTGAAGGGTCACTAGCTTTAGCCTTATAGCTAGCTAGTCGGTGAATATGCCTAATTATTTAGACATATCATTGATCAACTTTCTTTGAGCAGTAATTATTAGTCACCTTTTAAAGTATTCTCATTTACTTGTGAAAAAAAAAAAAAAAAAAAGCATTTTTTACCACAAAATCGATCCACTTTTACGTATTTTATACAGGAAAAAGTTAATGAATGTTTTATGGACACTAGTTTTAAAAAAAATTTTAAAAATTTTTTTATCAAAAAAGAAAAAAAAACAATTAATTTCTTGACGATTTTTTAATTTATGAAAATGGTATCAAAACTTTTTTTTAAATTGTTTATTAACAATTGTTTTAAGAGTACCCATTAACATGACTCATTTTACATTATACCACTTTACAACATACTCAATATCTCATTTTTTATTTTTCATTTCATCATATTAAAATAATATAATAGACTGACTAAAAGAGAAGAGAGAATAAAAAAAACAATTAATTCGGTAAAGAATGTTGCTACAATATTAGGCAAATATAGATAATACTATAGCAAGCATGTATATTCAAATGCAAAATGCACGATCCAATGGAGCTAGGTCTTGGTGCATTTGTGTCAATAGTGTAATGTACTTTGCATTGTTAAAGGTTTTGCATCACCCAATGTGAATGCTCTTACTAGTCTCTTATTCTATTTGACCTATAATTTTTAGCTATTCAAGTTATGTAATTTTATTAATGTGCTTCAAGCTGCTTTTTTCTTGCATATGAATTACCCACCAAAAAAAAAAAAAAAAAAGTTCAAAAGGTGCAATTCATAAAAAAAATAAATAAATAAATAATCATATTCAGGAGCCAAAAGCACAGGTCACAAAACAACTAGCTAGAAAACTGGGTATAAGAAAAAAAAGAAAGAATGGGAAACGGTGCCGGCTCCAAAATTTTCTTTTAGGGGGGGTTAATAGTATCTTGAGTTTGGAGTTTGTTGTTGGGGAGTAAAAAATAAAATAATTATTTATTTTTTTTATATACAATTGTCATATTCCATACAATAATCTAATATAGTATTCTAAATAGTATACAATATAACTATATTGTAAAATGGTCTAAAAAAATTATTAATAGTTTAAAGATCGGTAAGAAAACAATGATAGAATGCATATAAATAAATAACTAATCATAATATTTGTCAAATTAATAATAATTTATTATAATCACATGTAATATCAATTAAATAAAAATATATGATAAAGAAGAATAGTAAAATACCTAAGAGTAGGTCTGAGAGTAAACATTAAACTAAGGAAAATAAATAGTAACTTATATAAGATTTTGCTTTTGAAGTGTATGGATTTTTAACCACACATGTGATCATTCTCTTGGAATTGGAGCAAGCACTAAAAGACTTTTTGGACTCAAAAAATTGTAAAACACTTATCAAACTACTTGATTAGATAGAAAGAAAATATAGAAGGGAGAAAGGGAGAAAGAGAGAATGAGAAAATAATTATAGATTTAAAGATGTCAGATATAAGTTTAGATAAAAAGTCAATTACAACTTGTCATTTAACTTTTATTGTAAAAATATTGTGAAAATAGCACTAATATGATCACATTTCAAGTTTATTTTAATTGGGTTTAAACAAAATTTAGGGTCAAGATGTTCAAAATTTTATTTTAAGGGTTAAAACAAAAACAAAAAATTAAAAATTTTATATATAATTTTTTTTTTGGAGGGCCAAGCCAGGGGGTTCATTCCTGGCTGGCTGTAGAGCCGCCCGTGATGGGAAATGAAGAAATGTTATTGAGACTATTTGCAAGCTGTTAAGTTAGACTTTGAATTTTCAATGACTCAAAACTACCAAAAGTTGGTCAACTAGATTAAAAATGGTTTCAAATAATCACAAATTCTCAGAGGCAACTCATTTCTTTATTTATTTATTTGTTTTCTCTAATAAAAACCTAATCTACCTACAAACTCTCTGTGTTTTCTGGAAATTCTTTTTATATGTCACATTTTTTTTCTTCATTTTTTCTGGGATATGTTAGTTCTTTCAGTATTAGGTAAATCAATAAAAATATCCAGCTAATAAGATCCATAAAGTATGAGTACCAAGTGACATAATTAAACACGGTTCCCTCTTTAAATAAGAATTGAAATAATTAAACATGGTTCCCTCTTTAAATAAGAATTGAAAAGTCATGATATGCATGCTGTCTACATTAATTGATGTCAAGAAATTCTGACTAGAGAGTGGAAATTTTCAAGGTTCTTCACAAAAATGTAAGTAGTGGCTTTGTCAATGACCTATCTAGCTAGGTTACATAAATGCACTTTTTATAGTGAGAAACACAGGGTTCATACCAGTACAAACTGTACAATACCTCTAGCAGAAACAAAAGAAAAATACGTGTTATTGTACTAGAGCCATTCTTTTAGTTTTTGACCCATTTATTATAGCCGTAAAAGGAATAGTCCTACTTATAGTAGACTTTGTGACAAGTACGTACATACAATGACAGTTTAATTAATTAACATATGTTTGAATCATAAATAGTCTCTCACAAATGTTAATGTATTCTTTACTAACACAATTTCACACTCGATGTCCACACTTTTATAAGAATGTCCACGTTTAAAACATAAAAGTGGTAATTAACGTGTATGAATTATATAATAAATTAATAATAAATTTCTCATAATCATAACTCTATTTGAAAATTAGATGATTTACATTTCAACCTTTAGATTTAATTTAACAAAATTTATTGTAAATACGCACTGACTCTTTGATTCTAATCAACAAAGTCAATGGTCATAGAATCCTCACAGAGACACAATAATGAGTTTTACAGCAATGGCTGATCAATGAAGAAAATTGTTACAAGACAAACACAACAAACAAGAAAAAAAAGTCCCAGTCAAGCAAGTTTTCAAGCTCCAGCTAAGTTACCCAGTAATTAGGGAGTGTATATAGGTGATCTTAATCACTCAATAATTCAAAATGTTCAACACTGGTTGCTAAAAAAGTCCACTAGTCTTCATTGTACACATGGATGATCAATGGTTTTGACAGAATTGAAAGCAATCTTAGCCACAAATTTGTAATTGTTGACTTAAACAAAAACATGCTTTCCTCATGATATGCTTAGAAAATTATATTTGCCCATCAAAAGAAGGAAAGTTATCTGTGATGTTTAACCACAGCCAACTGTGGAGCTCGTTGACATAATAAAAAAGTCTCTCCTCTCCGTGAGATTTTTGTAATGATTCTGACTTTACTGGTGTAGATTTAATTTAATTTAATTGAATTGAATAAGTTTGTGTCGTACAAACATGTACTAATCTCCATACATTGAGTATTTATTAAGTAGAAATTGACTATTTAGCAAATACAAGGAGATTTAATTATAGAGTGTTGAGAACACTTTTTTTTTTTTTTTCTTTTTTTACATCTACGGATCTATTAAAATACTTACTATCATCGCACACCGTTGGTGCAATATTCATTCTACAAGTATAAATGCTTGTAAGGTATGGGAGGTAAGGGACGGAGTTTAAATTTCTAAAAGAGAGCTTCACACACACACACACATATATATATTTAGATTATGCTATAATAGAATTTCTATTTTGTATTAAAAAAAAATACTTACTAATTTCAGAAAATAGTTACAAAAAATATAAATAAATAAATAACCCCAAACTTATGGACCAAGCCAATGTGTATTTCTTCTGATTTGAAACCTTGCAAATAGGTTTGGGGTCTTGGCAAATTTATCCACTTTTCTGATTTGAAATTTATATGTCGCCATATTTGCTTTGAAATCGCTTCTTCCTTTTCTTTTGCAAGTTTGCTTACTCAAGCATTATTCTAAGATGTACCATTAACCTTTTTCATTTTCTTTGTGATGTGAGTAGTGGATTCGACTTTGCTGACTTGAACAAGGATTTGAAAGCCAAACAATTAAATATTAAATTATTAACACATGGCAAGTCGACAAGAAATACCCAGCATAGAGTAATAAATTATGGGTTACATTGAATAAAGTTAATTATCATTGAATAAGGAGCCACGTGTATTGAAAAAAAATTTATTAGCGTGGAATAATCATCACATATGTAATATGTTTCAAATCATATGTTATCTACAAAAAAAAAATTAAATAAATAAATAAAAATAATAATAATAATTATTATTATTATTATTAATTTGCTAAGTTGAATTGTATTAATTGTTAATTGAATTTTCTCTACCCTAGCCGCAACCGCTAAGATAGTGGGATCCTTTTATCTTCCTCTTGGAGTGATATTTTCTTCCCTCTAGTAACACTGTTGCTGGTAGGGCTAGTCGGTTCTTCATCTTCTGGGGTGGGGAAACAGTCTTGGTCCTTTTCGAATTTCTCGCCTACCTACTTTTTCTCATCTTTCTTTCGTGGTCTCTGAAACTAAAATCTTCCCATGGACCGTATCCTCGAGGGCTAGAGCAAACTTTCACTTTCAAACAAGGACGAAGAACGGGTCAGGCTTGAAAGAAAACAACAATAGTCTGTAAGTAATGGAGTGGTATTGGAGCAAAGTTTTTGAACAGAAGGTTGCTTAATGTGGATGCAATTGGTCGTACGTTTAGGGCAATATGAAGGACCCGAAAGAGCTTCAATATTCAACAAGATGCCAAACGGGTACTCAATAATGAACCATGGAGTTTTGGTAAGCATCTAGTCTTATTCCGTCGCCTTGAAGGGTCTCGGAATATACGAAGCTTGCAATTTACTTCGACAAAATTTTGGGTGCAGTTGCATGGATTACCTGTGGATAGGTTAGACATTCCCACAGCCATCCAAATTGGCAAAACTATTGGAGCAACCTTATCTTATGGATGTGAGGTAGAGATGATAGCAAGGGACTTTTTGAGGATTAAGGTGGAAGTGGATGTTTCGAAACCATTATGTCGAGGGAGGAAGGTGGTGTTAGATAATGAAGAAGAGGTTTGGGTGGCCTTTAGATACAAAAAATTGCCAAACTTTTGCTATTGGTGTGGGATGGTTTGCCATGACGACAAAGACTGCAACTTGTGGTTATCAAGCAAAGGATCACTTCCTTTGGAGTCGTAGGAGTTTGGAGCTTGGTTGCGAGTAAGTCCGTTTAATGTAGGACAGAAGACTTCATGTTCTATGCCAGGCATGGAAGTCTTTCAAGCAAAGGGGACTCAACAGGATAACCATGAAGCAAGAACAACCGAGGCAACCCCTTCACTGCCACCGCCCTCCCCCATAGTCCACGGTGAAGACAGTTCAATGGGTAAGGATCCAAATTTGGAAATATTAGATTTGGGGGGTAAAAATTCCCTCAGCTACTTGTCCTTAAATATTGCCTCCAAATCAGGTAGTCAAATTGATTCTGTATCCTCTTTTTCCCATTGTGAGCAAAACTCTTTTGAATTTCAAATTCAAGAGATTGATATGGAACTAAATAAATTTGATAGTGTGATTGAGCTTAATTCATAAGTAAAAGTTTTGGAGTTTGATTCCTATTCCAAAACCATCCCTAAAGAATTTGATCAAGGAGAATTTGTGGGAGAACTGAATTTGGACAACTTAAGACCTCTAGACATTCTTGCCCTTGATTTCACTCCTTCCACATCACCCCAAAACAACCCAAATCAAAAGAAGTGGAAGCAAAAGCCCACGTGGGGGACTCCTCCATACAAAGCACGAACACAAGAAAGAGAACTGGAGATGAATGTGGATAGGATCAGTCTACTGAACCATGCAAGAAAATTCAACTATCTGAGGAGACTTATTCTCTCAATTCAATGGCAGAGGTTGCAAGGCAGCCCCGCCGAGATCAATGAGTTGCCTAGTGTGGAACTATCATGGGCTTGGGAACCTACATATAGAGAAAGAGTTTGGTACAATAGTCCAGGCAAAAGATCTCTCTGTCATGTTTGGAATTTGATCATGTGTTTGTTGTACCTCGTATCAATAGAGGGGGCGGGCTGGCTCTGTTCTGGAAAAATTCTATGGATGTTACCATGGAAACTTTCTCTAACAATCACATTCACTCTATCATCAATAAAGGCAAGGAAGGTGCTTGGAGATTCACAAGTTTTTATGGGGAGCCGGTGACACATTTGAGACATGAATCTTAAACTTCGGCAATTAAATTCTCGCTTTAGTCTACCTTGGCTTTGTGCGGGGGATTTCAACGAGATAATTAGGAGTAATGAAAAGCATGGTGGAAGCACTCGTTCACAATCTCAAATGCAACTTTTCCGTGATGTAATTGATGATTACGATTTTCTTAATCTTGGTTTTGTAGGTCCTCAATACACATGGAGTAAACACTTTGTAGTAGGACACTCGATGTGGGAAAGACTTGATCGTGGTTTAGCAAATTATGAATGGTTCTCAAGATTTGCAGGGGCACGAGTTTACCACCTTCACTCAGATTCATCTGACCATCGTCCTTGCTGATTGTGGCCTCAGGTCTGGAGATGGATAGGAAAAAGAAAGTCTCTAGGTTTGAAGAGATGTTGCTCTTGGACCAAGGCTACACAGAAACAATAGAAGCAGTGTGGTGCTCAAATGATTTTGTTCACTCGGATTCTCGGGTACTTAAAAAGATTGAGAGATGTGGTGTGGAATTAACAAAGTGGAGCCAAGATAAATTTGGAAGCATGAAGAAAGAATTGGATACAAAGAGAAGGATGTTGGCTGTCGCTGAAGGGGAATCCATGAAATCAGGGATGAATAATCGGGTAAGGGAGCTGAAATTGGAGATTGAAGCCTTAATGGATAAGGAAAACCGGATGTGGTTGCAAAGGTCTAAAACTATTTGGGCAACTCAAGGAAACCGTAATACACGGTTTTATCATAGTAGAGCAACTAAAAGATATCATAAAAACTTTATCAGCAGGCTTAGAAAACCGGATGGACAGTGGAGCTCCATAAAGGAAGAAGTGGCTGGAATTCTCATAAATTACTATGAAGATCTGTATACCTCGGCAATCCTTCACAAGTTGAAGCAACCTTACAGTCTATTAACACTCTGGTCAATGCTTAAGATGAATGAAAAACTCTCATCAGAATATATGGCATGGGAGGTTATGGAAGCAATAAAACAAATGGCCCCTCTTAAGGAGCCAAGTCCGGACGGCATGCCCCCAATTTTCTTTCAAAACTATTGGAATCTTATTGAGGGATAAGGTAACAAATTTAATTCTTTAGTTTCTCAATTCAGCTTCTTTTCCTTCACACCTTAATCATACGTTTATCTCCCTAATTCCAAAAATGAAAAATTCGGAGTTAGTTTCTAAATTTCAGCCTATAAGTCTATGTAATGTCTTGTATAAAATCTTTTCAAAGGTTTTGGCTAATAGATTAAAAAAAGGTCTTACCTGCACTAATTACTGAACACCAAAGTGCTTTTACAAAGAGTCGTCTTATCTCGGATAATATATTAGTTGCTTTTGAAACTATTCATAGCATGCAGAATCACAAATTCGGTAAAGAATGCTATATGGCAGTAAAATTAGACATGAGCAAAGCCTCTGACAGGATGGAGTGGCCTTTCTTGGAGGCAGTCATAAGACGGATGGGATTTACAAAAAGATGGATTCAATTGATGATAGTGGGGGTTAAAACGATGTCTTATTCCATTTTGGTCAATAGTGAGCCCAAGGGTTTGATCAAGCCAACCCAGGGACTCAGATAAGGAGATCCCCTTTCTCCTCTCTTATTCCTGTTATGTACAGAAGGTTTACATGGCCTTATCTCACAAGCAGCAAGTCAAGGAGAACTTCATGGTTATTCGCTTTGCAAAAATGGTCCTAAACTAACCCATCTTCTCTTTGCAGATGATAGCTTGTATTTTGCAAGGCCACTCCTTAGGAATGTGAGAAAGTATTGGAGATTGTTGGGAAATTTAGACCCCGGTTGATAGAATTAACAAGTTTTAAATCCAAGTTGTTAATTAGATTTATTATCAATAAAACTTGTTAAAACAAATAAACATCAATATCATGTCAATAATGAATGCAGCGGAAAAATAAATAAGACAAGATATGATGACCCAGGAAAACCAATGAAACCAACCAGTTTCACAGTAAAAAACCTGGGGGGAAACCTTCCCGAAAAGTAATCCACTATAGAAAAGAGAAGTTTCAGATCTAGTACAAAACCTTTGTCCCTAGACTCTACAATCCCCGTAGATGAACTCACAGCAGAAACCTTCTACCGCTTCAGAACCTCTGAACTCTTCAATATATGAACGCCACCCTTTGATGCACAAATCCCAATAAGTGACTAACCAATTGCGCGGATCCCAGTACGCGACTTCAATCACCAACTAGAAGAAGATGTTGGCTGCAAAGTTCTTCACTTCATCAAGAATGAAGATCAAGAAGCACTTAGTTACAAAACCCTAAGGCGCAAAAGACGCAGTAGCTTCTTTTTCAGAGAGAATAATCTTTTTCATATGTTCTCCTTGTATTCTCTTATTCTCTTGTGATACGGCCTCCAAAATAAGCCTTATATAGGTCTAGGGTTGTGAGAAAAGAAACCCTACTCAAATACATAAGCCTGGCCCAAAAATCAAAAAGCTGAAAATTCTGATTTCCCGTAACCTCGATCGATCGAGAGGTGTCGAGGAGGTGTCGAGGTTTAATGAATCTCAACAGATACAGCTATCGAGAAGGTGTCGAGAAGGTGTCGAGGGGACAGAAACTTTCTCGATCGATCGACCAGCTATCGAGAAGCTATCGAGATTGCGATAAGAATCAGCTGAAGATCTCGACAGATAGCTAGGTGTCGAGGTAGGTATCGAGAAGGTGTCGAGCTTTAAAAATTCTGCACTTCGACTTGCTTTTTCTTGGATAGACTTGATGATTTCAACACTTGATCTTGAAACATTGTTTCTTGAAGTATTAAAAACACCTAGAATTACCCAATTACAAGTATAGTGCGTTTTGTCAAAGGATTAGCCAATTTACATAAACATTATGACATATGTTCTTAATCATGTGAACACATATGTCCTAACAATCTCCCCCTTTGGCAATCCGTGACAAAACCACAACAAACAAACGAACATATGAGAGAAGTCATAAATCACTCAACTCATATTCACTTGTTACATACAATAAAATCTATCCTAACACAAACTCTTGAAAAACTTTGCAAGAAGAGAGTTTATGGCAAGTAGACTTTGACAACCTGTATTTCTGAAACACTTTTAAACAAAACTCATCAAGGCATCTTGTGTGAAACAGAAATTAAATAGATTGCTTACAAAATAAAGAAACATGTGTATAAAGATAGAAAAGAAACAACATATGTAGAGATAGGTGAAAGAAACATACATTAGCATATAAATAAGATAAGCACAATGTATGTAAACATGGTCACAAGACCCAAGATACAAGAAGAAAGAAGTAAACACTCCCCCTAACAAAATGAAACACAACTCCCCCTTATAAAGGAATGTATTTCTCCCCCTAACTTGTAGAATCTTAAAGAAAGAAACCACAAAGTCTCCACAATTTCTCTCCCCCTTTTTGTCATGATTGACAAAGGGTACAAGAAGCTAAAAAGCTTCACCCGAGAAACAAAAAGATGATCAAGGATGATCATGGGGGCACAAGAAATCCATATGAATGCATGAATGTAATGAAACAAAATGCTATGGATAACAAAAGAAAGATGTAAAACACACACACATACACTAAACAAGTCTAACCAATTTTATATTTCAAAAATAAGTCATGATAGTTTAGTGAGCATACAAAAGCACATGTAAAACCTTTGTGATGGCCAAATCACATTGTACCTGCACATGTATCAAAAGTAGCAAAGAATATTGCGTGTTGTGTGTGAAAAACATCGCAAGATTGCATATGTGTATACATGTTATGACGATCTGAGATATGAGAAAATAACTTTAACTCACACACAATCATAACTGTTTGATGGGGACTATCACCTTCGAGGTACATCCTATAACTCCCACATCTCCTAGAATACACGCTTGCAACCATGTTTAAAGCATTTTTAATCTTTTTGCTTTTTATTTCTTTGCATATTTTCTTTTTAAACATATCATACATGGGCTTATGAGAAAGAAAAGAAATACTCATTGATATTTGACATTTCAATTTTGCTATGCCTAAGCACACAAATGTCATTGACATCACACTTTTGCTATGCCGAAACATACAGATGTCATTAATGATTGGCGGGCAACAGTGGTGAGATGGTTATTTATGCCTTTCTCTTAGGATTTTCTAGTCCTACTCGTCAAAAAGAGTGATATGAGTGCTAAATTTAAGAAATAACCTAATCTTACTCATCACAAACACGAGCCACAAAGCTCACTTGCTTAATTGTGCATAAAGATGCTCATCTAAGCTACAAGAGATACAAAGTTTAGAAAACTTTGTTTCATTGGCCATCCAAGGTACACAAAACACACACTGTTTTTGTATTTTTCTGATTTTTCTCTTTTTATTTTTATTTTGAAAACAAAGCAAAATAAAAATTAAACAACCAAACAAAAACAGACAAACAACATGAATGCATGAAAGAAAAATGCATATGCATGAAGGCATGATAGAAAAATGCAGATGCATGAAAGCATGATTTCAAAAACAGATAAGAAATCAAGCAAAGAGTGTCCTACTTTAGATAGAAAGAATTAAAGCAGAGGACAAACAGAAAAGACAATTAAGTCTTAGGCTCCTTTCTCACCCACACAGCACGAGTCTTTGGCCGTGAAGACGAAAAGGCACGTGTCCTAGTATGTCTACTAAAGGACATAGAAGAATTAGAATTCTCCTGAAATTGAGTTAAAAAGCTCAAAACTTTTAATAACTCTCCAAACAAAGGTGTAGGTCCTTGAGAAGAAACCTGTGACTGTTTGGACAATTGCTTATAAGGATACAACTTAAAGCAATTAGGACGAATATGTCCAGGAACACCACAATGGTGACAAACATGAGGTTTAACAAAGGATTTAGATTTCATACCTTTATTACCTTTCTCAGATTGGGGCACAAAGACAGTCCTTGATCCAGAAGCTGTGGATGAGGAGGGGCTGGAGGAAACAGCATATCCTAAGCCAGTCTTATCAGAGGCTTCCTGAAGGGTCATCTTCTTAGGTACTTCATCATCAGAAGAATCCTCACTGTCACTAGCACTCTCCACAATCACCTTATCGGTTGTGGCAGCAAAGGCCATAACTTGACGACATTCATCCACAAACTCATCAGAAGAGTCAACATCAGTATCACTCCAGGTAGCAACCAACCCTTTCTCTTTTGGCTTCTCGGTCTTTTCCTTCATGAGGTAGTTTGGATACTCTATCCTCATATGACCAAAACCTTTGCACTCATGGCATTGAATAAGGGGTTTTTCATTCTTGCCCTTCCTAGAGGATTTAGGTTTCTTAGAAGGTTTGCCCTTATCCTTTTTCCTAAACTGAAGAAGCTTGATAATCTCATCAGTTATGAAGGTTAGATCCTCATCCTCATCTTCACTTTGATCTTCATCTTCAGAGTCTTCAGTCTCTTCCTCTATACCCTTAAGAGCCAAGTTTTTGCTCTTTCCACCTTTTCCCATTGAGCCTAATCCCATCTCATAGGTTTGAAGGTTCCCTACAAGCTCAGTCAAAGGAATTTGATCAATGTCCTTGACTTCTTCAATGGCAGTGATCTTGGAATGGAATTTTTCAGGTAAGGACCTAAGGATTTTTCTAACAATTTTGGATTCTGCAATACATTCTCCAAGGTTGAAAGCAGAATTCACAATATCCTTGAGTTTGGCATAGAACTCATCAAAGGTCTCGTCCTCCTCCATCCTTATTTCTTCAAAACTACTTGTGAGTTGTTGAAGCTTCACAGTCTTTACTGCCTTGGTACCTTCATAGGTGGTCTCAAGAATAGTCCATGCTTCCTTGGCAACTTCAATGGATGAAATTTTCTTGAATTCTTCATTGGTCATCCCACAAAACAAAGCATTCAAGGCCCTACTATTGAAATTTGCAGCTACAATTATTGCATCATCCCAATCCACAGGTGCTTCCTTTAGCTTAATCCAGCCAACTTCAACAGCTTGCCATACCTGTTCACCTAGAGCCTGCAAGAACACTTTCATACGAACTTTCCAGTACGCATAATTAGTTCCATCAAATAAAGGAGGAATAAATAAAGATTGTCCTCTATCCATGACAACAGGGGTCAATGGATCACACTCAGGAAATTAATCCAATCAGAGTGAACCCGCTCTGATACCACTTGTTGGGAAATTTAGACCCCGGTTGATAGAATTAACAAGTTTTAAATCCAAGTTGTTAATTAGATTTATTATCAATAAAACTTGTTAAAACAAATAAACATCAATATCATGTCAATAATGAATGCAGCGGAAAAATAAATAAGACAAGATATGATGACCCAGAAAAACCAATGAAACCAACCAGTTTCACAGTAAAAAAACCTGGGGGGAAACCTTCCCGAAAAGCAATCCACTATAGAAAAGAGAAGTTTCAGATCTAGTACAAAACCTTTGTCCCTAGACTCTACAATCCCCGTAGATGAACTCACAGCAGAAACCTTCTACCGCTTCAAAACCTCTGAACTCTTCAATATATGAACGCCACCCTTTGATGCACGAATCCCAATACGTGACTAACCAATTGCGTGGATCCCAGTACGCGACTTCAATCACCAACTAGAAGAAGATGTTGGCTGCAAAGTTCTTCACTTCATCAAGAATGAAGATCAAGAAGCACTTAGTTACAAAACCCTAAGGCGCAAAAGACGCAGTAGCTTCTTTTTCAGAGAGAATAATCTTTTTCATATGTTCTCCTTGTATTCTCTTATTCTCTTGTGATACGGCCTCCAAAATAAACCTTATATAGGTCTAGGGTTGTGAGAAAAGAAACCCTACTCAAATACATAAGTTTGGCCCAAAAATCAAAAAGCTGAAAATTCTGATTTCCCGTAACCTCGATCGATCGAGAGGTGTCGAGGAGGTGTCGAGATTTAATGAATCTCAACAGATACAGCTATCGAGAAGGTGTCGAGAAGGTGTCGAGGGGACAGAAACTTTCTCAATCGATCGACCAGCTATCGAGAAGCTATCGAGATTGCGATAAGAATCAGCTGAAGATCTCGACAGATAGCTAGGTGTCGAGGTAGCTATCGAGAAGGTGTCGAGCTTTAAAAATTCTGCACTTCGACTTGCTTTTTCTTGGACAGACTTGATGACTTCAACACTTGATCTTGAAACCTTGTTTCTTGAAGTATTAAAAACACCTAGAACTACCCAATTACAAGTATAGTACGTTTTGTCAAAAGATTAGTCAATTTACATAAACATTATGACATATGTTCTTAATCATGTGAACACATATGTCCTAACAATCTCCCCCTTTGGCAATCCGTGACAAAACCACAACAAACAAATGAACATATGAGAGAAGTCATAAATCACTCAACTCATATTCACTTGTTACATATAATAAAATCTATCCTAACACAAACTCTTGAAAAATTTTGCAAGAAGAGAGTTTATGGCAAGTAGACTTTGACAACCTGTATTTCTGAAACACTTTTAAACAAAACTCATCAAGGCATCTTGTGTGAAACAGAAATTAAATAGATTGCTTACAAATATAAAGAACATGTGTATAAAGAGAGAAAAGAAACAACACATGAAGAGATAGGTGAAAAGAAAAACATACATCAACATATAAAGAAGATAAGGTCAATGTATGTAAACATAGTCACAAGACCCAAGGTACAAGAAGAAAGAAGTAAACACTCCCCCTAACAAGATGAAACACAACTCCCCCTTACAAAGGAATGTATTTCTCCCCCTAACTTGTAGAATCTTAAAGAAAGAAACCACAAAGTCTCCACAATTTCTCCCCCTTTTTGTCATGATTGACAAAGGGTACAAGAAGCTAGAAAGCTTCACCCGAGAAACATAAAGATGATCAAGGATGATCAAGGGGGCACAAGAAATTCATAAAAAAATGCATGAATGTAATGAAACAAAATGCTATGGATGACAAAAGAAGGATGCAAAACACACACACACACTAAACAAGTCTAACCAATTTTATATTTCAAAAATAAGTCAAGACAGTTTAGTGAGTATACATTAGCACATGTAAAACCTTTGTGATGGCCAAATCACATTGTACCTGTACATGTATCAAGAGTAGCAAAGAATATTGCGTGTTCTGTGTGAAAAACATCGCAAGATTGCATATGTGTATACATGTTATGACGATCTGAGATATGAGAAAATAACTTTTAACTCACACACAATCATAACTGTTTGATGGGGACTATCACCTTCGAGGTACATCCTATAACTCCCACATCTCCTAGAATACACGCTTGCAACCATTTTAAAAGCATTTTTAATCTTTTTGCTTTTTATTTCTTTGCATATTTTCTTTTTAAGCATATCATACACGGGCTTATGAGAAAGAAAAGAAATACCTATTGATATTTGACATTTCAATTTTGCTATGCCTAAGCACACAAATGTCATTGACATCACACTTTTGCTATGCCGAAACATACAGATGTCATTAATGATTGGCGGGCAACAGTGGTGAGATGGTTATTTATGCCTTTCTCTTAGGATTTTCTAGTCCTACCCGTCAAAAAGAATGATATGAGTGTTAAGTTTAAAGAAATAACCTAATCTTACTCATCACAAACACAAGCCACAAAGCTCACTTGCTTAGTTGTGCATAGAGATGCTCATCTAAGCTACAAGAGATACAAAGTTTAGAAAACTTTGTTTCATTGGCCATCCAATGTACACAAGTACCAAAGTACACAAAACACACACTGTTTTTGTATTTTTCAATTTTTCCTTTTTATTTTTATTTTGAAAACAAAATAAAATAAAACTAAACAACCAAATAAAAACAGACAACCAAGATGAAAGCATGAAAGAAAGATGCATATGCATGAAGGCATGATAGAAAAATGCAGATGCATGAAAGCATGATTTCAAAAACAGATAAGAAATCAAGCACAGAAAGCCCTACTTTAGATAGAAAGAATTAAAGCAGAGGACAAACAGAAAAGACAATTAAGTCTTAGGCTCCTTTCTCACCCACACAGCGTGAGTCTTTGGCCGTGAAGATGAAAAGGCACGTGTCCTAGTATGTCTACTAAAGGACATAGAAGAATTGGAATTCTCCTGAAATTGAGTTAAAAAGCTCAAGACTTTTAATAACTCTCCAAACAAAGGTGTAGGTCCTTGAGAGGAAACCTGTGACCGTTTGGACAATTGCTTATGAGGATACAACCTAAAGCAATTAGGACGAATATGTCCAGAAACACCACAATGGTGACAAACATGAGGTTTAACAAAGGATTTAGATTTCATACCTTTATTACCTTTCTCAGATTGGGGCACAAAGACAGTCCTTGATCCAGAAGCCATGGAAGAGGAGGGGCCGGAGGAAACAGCATATCCTAAGCCAGTTTTATCAGAACTAGGCTTTTGAGCACTCAAAACCTCATCAAGCTTTGCACTAGACATCCTCTCTATTTGAGTTCTAGCTTGACTAAGCTCAACCTCAAGATTCTTGACCTTCTCTTCTAATGAGGTGTTCTCCATAACAAGAGTCTCAACTAATCTTATAGTCTCATCTAGCTTGACTAACAAATCAGCTTTTTCAGTATTTACCTCATTAAGCTCTTTTCTACAAAGATAAGAAGTCTTTTCAGATTTTATGAATTCAGTGCATAGCTTTTCATAGGCTTCCTGAAGGGTCATCTTCTTGGGTACTTCATCATCAGAAGAATCCCCACTGTCACTAGCACTCTCGACAATCACCTTATCGGTTGAGGCAGCAAAGGCCATAACATGACGACATTCATCCACATACTCATCAGAAGAGTCATCATCAGTATCACTCCAAGTAGCAATCAACCCTTTCTCTTTTGGCTTATCGGTCTTTTCCTTCATGAGGTAGTTTGGACACTCTATCCTCATATGACCAAAACCTTTGCACTCATGGCATTGGATGAGGGGTTTCTCATTCTTGCCCTTCCTAGAGGATTTAGGTTTCCTAGGAGATTTACCCTTATCCTTTTTCCTAAATTGAAGAAGCTTGATAATCTCATCAGTTATGAAAGTTAGATCCTCATCCTCATCTTCACTTTCATCTTCATCTTCAGAGTCCTCAATCTCTTCCTCTATACCCTTAAGAGCCAAGTTTTTACTCTTTCCACCTTTTCCCATTGAGCCTAATCCCATCTCATAGGTTTGAAGGTTCCCTACAAGCTCAGTCAAAGGAATTTGATCAATGTCCTTTGCTTCTTCAATGGCAGTGATCTTGGCATGGAATCTTTCAGGTAAAGACCTAAGGATTTTTCTAACAATTTTGGATTCTACTATAAATTCTCCAAGGTTGAAAGTAGAATTCACAATATCCTTGAGTTTAGCATAGAACTCATCAAAGGTCTCATCCTCCTCCATCCTTATTTCTTCAAAACTACTAGTGAGTTGTTGAAGCTTCACAATCTTTACTGCCTTGGTACCTTCATAGATGGTCTCAAGAATTGTCCAAGCTTCTTTGGCAACTTCTGTGGATGATATTTTCTTGAATTCCTCATTGGTCACCCCACAAAACAGAGCATTCAGGGCCCTACTGTTGAAATTTGCCGCTATGATTGTAGCATCATCCCAATCCACAAGTGCTTCCTTTGGCTTAATCCAGCCAACTTCAACAGCTTGCCATACCTGTTCACCTAGAGCCTGCAAGAACACTTTCATACGAACTTTCCAGTACGCATAATTAGTTCCATCAAATAAAGGAGGAATAAATAAAGATTGTCCTCTATCCATGACAACAGGGGTCAATGGATCACACTCAGGAAATTAATCCAATCAGAGTGAACCCGCTCTGATACCACTTGTTGGGAAATTTAGACCCCGGTTGATAGAATTAACAAGTTTTAAATCCAAGTTGTTAATTAGATTTATTATCAATAAAACTTATTAAAACAAATAAACATCAATATCATGTCAATAATGAATGCAGCGGAAAAATAAATAAGACAAGATATGATGACCCAGGAAAACCAATGAAACCAACCAGTTTCACAGTAAAAAACCTGGGGGGAAACCTTCCCGAAAAGCAATCCACTATAGAAAAGAGAAGTTTCAGATCTAGTACAAAACCTTTGTCCCTAGACTCTACAATCCCCGTAGATGAACTCACAGCAGAAACCTTCTACCGCTTCAAAACCTCTGAACTCTTCAATATATGAACGCCACCCTTTGATGCACGAATCCCAATACGTGACTAACCAATTGCGCGGATCCCAGTACGCGACTTCAATCACTAACTAGAAGAAGATGTTGGCTGCAAAGTTCTTCACTTCATCAAGAATGAAGATCAAGAAGCACTTAGTTACAAAACCCTAAGGCGCAAAAGACGCAGTAGCTTCTTTTTCAGAGAGAATAATCTTTTTCATATGTTCTCCTTGTATTCTCTTATTCTCTTGTGATACGGCCTCCAAAATAAGCCTTATATAGGTCTAGGGTTGTGAGAAAAGAAACCCTACTCAAATACATAAGCCTGGCCCAAAAATCAAAAAGCTGAAAATTCTGATTTCCCGTAACCTCGATCGATCGAGAGGTGTCGAGGAGGTGTCGAGGTTTAATGAATCTCAACAGATACAGCTATCGAGAAGGTGTCGAGAAGGTGTCGAGGGGACAGAAACTTTCTCGATCGATCGACCAGCTATCGAGAAGCTATCGAGATTGCGATAAGAATCAGCTGAAGATCTCGACAGATAGCTAGGTGTCGAGGTAGCTATCGAGCAGGTGTCGAGCTTTAAAAATTCTGCACTTCGACTTGCTTTTTCTTGGACAGACTTGATGACTTCAACACTTGATCTTGAAACCCTGTTTCTTGAAGTATTAAAAACACCTAGAATTACCCAATTACAAGTATAGTGCGTTTTGTCAAAGGATTAGCCAATTTACATAAATATTATGACATATGTTCTTAATCATGTGAACACATACGTCCTAACAGAGATCTTGAATACATATAGTCAATGCTCGGGGCAACATATAAATAAAAGCAAAACCACCATTTTTTTTCCACAGATCTACCACACCAGAAAGGAAGCAATACATAAAAGACGCTTTGGGGGTTCCTGAAATTAGAAGCTATAAAAAATACCTGGGGTTGCCCTCTCTCATTGGTAGAAAGAAGAAAGCAAGCTTTGAATTCATCAAAGAAAGAGTGTGGAGAAAACTTCAAAGATGGGAGGAGAAGCTTCTATCACAAGCAAGCCAGGAAATTCTTATCAAAGTCGTGGTTCAAGCCATCTCAACTTACACGACGAGTTGCTTCAAACTACTGGTGGGACTTTGCAATGATTTAGAAAGCCTTATCCGAAGGTTTTAGTGGGGTCAAAGAGGCAATCGACGCAAGATTCATTGGGTTACGTGGGAGACCATGTGCAAACCTAAGGTTGAAGGAGGGATGGGTTTTAAAGACTTAGCTATGTTCAACAACGCCCTATTAGCTACGCAGGCCTAGCGACTCTTACAGAATGAAAACTCTCTCTTTCATCGGTCTTTCAAAGCTAAATTCTTCTCGGATTGTTCTATCATGGAGGCATCCGATTCAATCAAGGGGTCATACACCTGGAGAAGCATCTTACATGGGAGGGAGATTTTGCAAAAAGGTGCACGGTGGAGGGTGGGTAATGGAGAGGATATAAGTATTTGGGGAGAGGCTTGGCTACCATCTATTTCTATTCCACGAGTCAACAATCCAATGGGAATTGATTTCCTAGAAATAAAGGTCAGCTCATTAATAAATTCCCACACTCAAAATTGGGATATGGATCTGTTGCAAGCTTTAATTCAACCCGAGGAAGTGAAATTGATTAGAAGTATCCCATTAGGTAATGTTTCTGCCCGAGACAAAATAGTTTGGTCTCACTCTCAGTCTAGTGTATACTCGATCAAGTCTGGATATTACTTCCTCTCAAAGGATCTGTCTATGCTGAATGATGGAAGTGTCTCCTCTGAACAATCTCAAAAGCTTTGGAAGCTAATATGGAGTCTATCGGTCCCAACAAAATTCTGAAACTTCATGTAGAGGACCGCAAAGAATGCTATCCTAGTGAAAACCAATCTGGTCAAACGAAAAGTACTCCTTGAGGTATCTTGTGATCACTGCCACCTTCATCTAGAGGCCGTCATGCATGCTCTGTGGTCGTGCCAGTGTTTAACAGAGGTACGGGAGTCAGATCAAGCTTGGAACTTCAGACGTGTGAAGAGCTTCACTAACTTTCAGCAATTAAGTTTTTACATTGCTGAAGTTGGTCTTGACCTGGATATGTTCTCAATGGTGGTATGGACTCTTTGGCATCGATGAAATCAACTCAGAATAGGTTCTTCAATCCTCCCTCTAGGTCAAATCATTTCCCAAGCCTAACAGACGCTATTAGATTTCTATTGGGTGTAGCCAATGCAAACAATGCCATCAAGTTCCATTTCTCGCAAAGCTGCTCTCTAGTCACCCCCCCCCCCCCCAAGCCTGCACGGTGAAGATTAATTATGACGAGGCTGTTTTTAGAGAAACAAACAAGGCAGGCCTCAGAGCGATAGTTTGTGACAGCGAAGGTCGTGTGTTGGACTCCCTTGCTAAAAAAATACCCCTCCCCCAGTCAGTGGCAGATGTGGAGACAGCTGTGGCACGGAGGGCACTTATCTTGGCTAAGGAGCTTCAATTCAATTCCATTGTTTTGGAGGAAGACTCAGCTATCATTACTCGGGCTCTTCAAGCTGAGGAACCATCTTTGGCATTGTTTGGAAATATCATCGAGGAAGTGCGAAGCTATGCATAAACTTTCCATAGTTTTTAAAGAAAACCACATTAACCAAAGAGGGAATTCTGTAGCTCATAACCTTGCTAGACATGCAAGACATGTTAATGGTATAGTTGTATGGATGGAGGAGGTGCCTCCCCACCTTATTTCTGCACTTTTGGCCGATCATGGCTAATCTTTTTTCTTTTAATATAAGTTGATTTCGTTTGCTTCTTAAAAAAAAAAAAAAAAAAAAAAAAAAGGTTGAATTGTATTAACTATTAATGAAAAAAATGTACAAAAGATTAGTGGCGACTAGCAATCATCTTTGGTATCATGGTTTTCATATTTACTAAACAATTAATTCCATCAAAACAAAATATTTACAATTTTTACAAAGGCATTATTAATATTGTCGCTTCTTTCTATGCATTTCAACTTCTCTCTTTTTATAGCTAGGATTTTGCCAAGATTTGCAGAATTTTTCTTTACCTAACCCGTTTCCCCTTGATGAAGTTCTTATAATTTACTCACCAAAAAAGAAATTTTCGTAGAATCCATTCAAATAAATAAATAATTAAAGCCGTGTAAATTTAATTCATTTGACTTTATATTTGCCCATCGAAAAAAGGAAAGTTATGTGTGATGTTTAACCAAGGCTAACTGTGGAGCTCTTTGACACAATACAAAAAGTCTACCCTCTCCACGAGATTTTTGTAATGATTCTGACTTTGTAAGCCCTCAACCATTAGTAAAAATTCTTCTTAACATAGGCATTACTGGTACAGGGCACACCTCTCAGATTGTGTAGATTTAATATAATTGAATCCTTCTCCCAAAAAAAATTATAATAATAGAATTATATAAGTTTGTGTTGTACAAACATGTACTAAGTTCCGTATATTGATTATTAAGTATTTATTAAGTAGATCTTGTTTATATTAGCAAGTACAAGAAACCTTAATTATAGAGTGTTGAGAACACCTTCTTCTCCTTTTTTTTTTTCTTTTTCTACATTTACGGATGTATCAAAATACTTATTAATATCATAATATAGTTTATAAAAAAAAATAATAATAATAAATAAACCAAAAAGATGGACCAATCCAATGTGTATTTCTTCTGATTTGAAACCTGGTAAATAGGTTTGGGGTATCCACTTTTCTGATTTGAAATTTATATGTCGCTATATTTGCTTTGAAATCAGCTCTTCCTTCATTTTTACAAGTTTGTTGACTCAAGCATTATCCTAAGATGTACCACTAGCCTTTTTCATTTTCTTTGTGACGTGAGAGTAGTGGATTCGACTTTGCCGACTTGAACAAGGACTTGAAAGCCAAACAATTAAACATTGACAATTTGACACATGGAAAGGCAACAAAAAAATACTCAACATAGAGTAATAAATTGTGGGTTTCAACTTCTTAACTAGATAAAATATATTATCATTGAATAAGGAATCTATGTTTGAATCCCATGTACACCAAAATAAATTGTGGGTTTCAATTTCTTAACTAGATAAAATATATTATCATTGAATAAGGAGCCTATGTTTGAATCCCATGTACACGGTACACCAAAATAAATTGTGGATTTGATCCTATGTTTCAGATCATATGTTATTTATAAAAATAAATTAAAAGGCTAAATTATTAATTTGCTAAGTTGAGTTGTATTAACTACTGTATTAAAGAACAAAATGTACAAAAGATTAGTGGCGAATAGCAGTCATCTTTGGTATATCATGGTTTTCATATTTACTAAAAAAATTCCATCAAAAAAATATTTACTATTTTTGCAAAGGCATTAATAATTTTTGCTGCTTTCTATGTTATTTCAACTTCTCTCTTTTTATATCTAGGATTTTTGCCAAGATTAGCAGAATTTTTCTAAATTAGCCCGGTTCCCCTTATGAAGTTCTTACAATTTACTTGCCAAAAATAGAACCCAGTCAAATAAATAAATAAAGCCTTATAGATTTAATTCATTTGACTTTAAACCTTTTTTTTTTTTTTTTTATCTAAGATAGAATTATATTCTAGTCTAATCTAAGTGTATATGTGTGAAGCTTCTTCTTAGAGATTTTGACCCCGGCCCTTGTGTCCTCCCCCCCCCCCCCCCCCCAACTCCACCTCACTCCATACCACAAACAGTACTTTTACTTATAAAATGATCATTGCAAAAGGTGTGTTGTAGTGACTTTAAACCTTATTAGTCATGCATTGTGATTCAACCTAGTAACATTGCATAATGTTTAATTAATCTTCATTACTAGGCCAAGGCACTGATTGGTTTTTGGTGTAAGTAGAGTTCAAATTCCAGATCTCTTATTTGACAACTGAAAACCTTTATCAATTGAGCTAATCAAAACCTAAAACACGGTAACCCTATTGAATATCAGACTAAGACAACTTTTTGCGAGTATTTGTGAGATTCTTAAATTATGCTACGTTCTCATAAGTGAGATGACCTGTCTATTGGCTTACAAATCATTTGTCAATGGGTCATCTTATTAGAAATGTTCCCTGTACTTAAGGAAAAGATCAAAATCAAACTGTTCCATCGGATTAATTGCATATATTATAGGACAATGAGATGCTTTGACTTTGCAATTCGTAGTATTTTAGAATCAATTTTGATACTTCAATCAAAAAACTTGAAGCATCTAGAGGTGTCACTGTCCTTTCCCACTATGTCTGTGATCACCACCGTCAACTTAAGAAAAATTTTATCACGTACTTTCTTTTTCAGTCTTCGACGAATTTCAAGCTGCCTAAAAACAGGTTAAGTTGTGTGTAGCTTTATATTAAACATGATAAATTACCAATTATTTTAAAAACATAAATTGTTTGAAAATTTTAAATTTAATCATTTAATTCAACACTCTTCTTTCAAGCATAGGTTTAAATTGTCCTCATTTTGTGAGGCCCAACACTTGAAACTTTTTTAAATTTGATACCATAATAAATTACTAATTATCCAAAAGCTTTAATTCTTAGGAAATTATGAATTTATCATTTAATCTAACAAAGAAGTTGCTAAAAAACTCATCCTATCTCACTTCATCCCTAATGAATTTTTCCTGTCTCAAAGATGGGACAAAACAATGATAAATTTTTCCTTGTTGAAGTTTGTGTGTGTGTGTGTGTGTGTATATATAGACCAAAATAGACATTTGTCCATTTTGCCCAAAAGATATAGCAAAATAATCATATTCTAAAATTATCTAGCAAAATGCCCCTATTTTGAAACTTGATTTTTAGAAAATTGAGTTTCAATATAAAATTCGATTTAATGAAAATCGAGTTATTTGAAAAAATTCACATAGAACTTAAGTTCCACAAATTTTTTTTTTTTTTTATTTATTTATTTTTTTTTTTTTTTTAAGTTTGATTGCCTATAACTCGATTTTTTAAAAATCAAGTTTCAAAACAAAATTATTTTGCTAGATAGTTTCAGAACATGGGCATTTTACTACATCTTTTGGGCGAAATGGGCAAAAGCCCATTTTTGCCTATATATATATATATATATAAATAGATATTTATATTATATTATATGTATAATTGAACTTTTTTTTTATATGCATCTTGTTTATAATTTAAATTATACATATTCTATTATCATTCATTCCTTAAACACTCATTTCACTCTCTTTCTCAGTATTTTTACCATCTTCTATCTCTCATTAGTACCATAACCACCTCATTAGGAATAGAAAAATATCTTTACCTCAGTCCACATCACTCATAACCACCTCATTGAAATGAAAAAAAATATCTCCACCTCGGTCCACATCACGTACTCCTGGTTTGTGCAAGTTTTTCTCACCCCAAAAGCTAGACTAAGTGGAGAGGGAACACTCATAATTCGATCCTACCTTTTAGCTGTACTTGTATTGTGTCTTCAAGATGGACTCGACCACTCTACCAATGGCATAAAATATGAATTTCATCTATTGTGGGAGATGACCAAGAAAGACTAAGGTCATTGCCATGAGGTGGGCTAATACACACTGCATCGCACGTTGATGGAAGTATATATGTGTGCTTCAACAGTTGACAGTAGAGAGACAAAAAATGATTAGTTAAACTTGAAATCAAGCAAGCACAAATAGTTGGCAGATGGATTAATTTAAGCTATATATTATTATATCCTTTTTTTTCATTGACATATAAATACAGTTATTAGATCAAACTCAGAGAAAGTCGCTTCAAGTTTAGGTTAATTATTTGAGCACACATATAAAGATCAAAGTTTAAATATACCTCTTCAGCCTAAGTTGCAGAGATATATATATATGCACATGAATTGTGTTCAAAATGTATACAACAAATCCAGAATCAAGCATCTGTCTAGATAAATTTATGTAAGTAAACTAAGAACTCACAAATTAAACTTCTAGTCATCAAGCTATTTGCTCCTAGGATGGAAAAAAAAAAAAATATATATATATATATATATTAAAGAAAGAAAAGAGAAGAGAGAAAAACATGCTTAAAAATGTGTATTAAACATATAATTCTAATCATGTAAAGAAAATAAAAATAATAATAACGTTCTCATGAATATTGATTAATTAAAAATTGATAAAATTATTGTTAATTTTACTATAAAAGAAAATTACAAGGTAACGCAACAATAAACATTAATGATGTCACATCAATATATAACAAAAAAAAAAAAAATTGTTATAATTATTTTTGTCTTGTTCTTAAAAATAAATATATCTGTAGAGTCTATATAATAAAATTTATAATATCCCAATATCACTTTCATATGATTTCGCCGTCTTTTTTCCAATAACTACACCAACTACTAATGTCCTTTACTTTCCATCAAATTGTGATAATTTTCTATATATTTACAAATTGAACAAAACCAGACAATCGCAAAGATAATCTAACTTAAGATTACAATCATTTTGAAAGAAAAAAAAAACACTATGCGACCAATGTGATGAACATATCATCTAATGCTAGGTACTTTTAAACAGATATTTAGGTCTCACCAACACCCACCTAATAATACCAACCCATCAATTGGAGTAATCTCGGCGTGCACTTTATTTTTTATGACCTTTCTAAATGGATGAGGTTAGGTTTTCTTGATAAAAAGTGTGGCATTTTCTTAATTGTTCTCTATCTCTCTCTCTCTCACATAAACTATTAAAGAATCCAATAAAGTTTTTGTTCTTAAAAGAAGATTGATTGCTTACGAATCTACCATTAAAATTTTTTTTTGGGGTAAGAATCTACCATTTTGATAAAATGAACGAATATTCTACAAAGAAAGGAATAATTGGTCTCATATATCTTATAAGCATTTTTTTTCCTTGAAAAAACCTATAGATATAAATTTTTTTACAAAAACTTTTACAAACTGTTAATAAGGTGAGTAATTATTGGTAAATAAAAAACATGATGTTATTGGTGGGTCCAAATAAAAATCAATATGAAATTTATCACAGCAACAAATTATAAAAATGTTGTAAAATAAATTGTGACAAAAACATTACTCTTTTTTCTTTTTTGTAATGGGATAAGCACATTTTCAATCTTAAAGTCTCATATTTGGACACACGATTTTATGCAAATGATACTTATTCCCTCAAATAAAAGGTGCAATATTACTATGCATCTTGAATTCTTGATTTGATTTGTCTAATAATATTAGCTGTACACTCCTCAGTAAAGCGAAGAGATGTTGGGTAGCATGCATCAAAGACATCATTGGATGGCATTTTGGTAGGCAAAGTGCCAAAGTCCCCAATAAAACAATCTCACAAATTACAACTGTAAATTGGGGTTAAGAAGTAATAATTTACATATTATTTTACTTGGAAATCAAAACTATGTAGGCCAATCTCCTAGCAAACTCCTTGATTAGCGACCATTTGGATTTTTGACCACACTTTTAGGTACATATATGATTTAATTTGCCAATATTTAACTCCTAAAAAAGATTAACTTAATAATTGTAAAATAATAGGTTTCTATGTTTGATAATGTTCTATGTGGGTGCATTGATTCCCAATAGTAGAGATAGGAGGTAAGGCATAAAGCTGGTGGATAAGAATAATGACCAATTTAACCCATAGCCGCAAAGCAAATTAATAATGCAAGATACACAACATTTTTTTACAATTTTCCGTTCCCTAGTAAGGCGATAAGTTGTTATTAATTTTCATTTGAACCCACTACTAGCACCACTTTATTGTTTCTCATTCATAACTTACCACAACCCAACAGTTCTAAAAAAGGTATTTTTATATATCTAAACTGTTACAATATTCACATATGAGCCGTATGGTTAACTAAGTAATAAAGTCCAACATTAAATACTAACGACAAAATTGAGTGGTTAGATTGGTTAATAGAATATAATTAGATCCAAATCCCTTTTCTTTTCTTCTTTTTTTTTTTTTTAGAAGAAATCAGATCCAAATCTAATGGCTTAAGTTTTGGGTCAATTGGTATCTCTAACCACAGCCAAAGACTTAATATGCTATCTTAAATCTGAATCTTATTAGGGATGGATTGGAGTGGAATCTATGACATAGCCAATTATTTTTTAGTAGCTATTCCAAATTCCTCAGCCAAAATAATAAACAAATAAATGCAAAAGGACTGGCTATTCTATATGCAAATATGCTGTTGCCTATGAATTGACCAAGTTCTGTCTCCCAAGATAGAAAAATATTCTACAGCAAAAAAGATAGTGTGAGAATTTTTTTTTTTTTTTTCTCATCTGTTTCACAAAAGGAATTTATGTTTCTCAATAAATGCACATACATGATGATGAGTTATTATCAACTACTTGCAACTTTTTTTTTTCTTTTATATTCACGGGATATATCCTATAGGAGATCCACAGCCGTTTCATCATCTTTTTCTTTTTTTTACTTTTTATGACATTTTGTCTTTTTTGATAGATGCCAGAAGCTGTTCTGAATTCTGATTACCAAGTTTGTTGTATTCTTAATTCTTTGCCATATAAATCAATGTTTATTGAATAAAAAAAAAAATCCAAGTTTCAGATATATGCATATTTTTTTTCCTGGCCACAACTTGAACTTGATTTGATGATATTAAGCATCACCAATGTTGTCTGAGACCCAAAATCCATTCATGATAGTTAGTACTCCTAGGATTGTGTTATTACTTTTTTTTCTTTGAACAAAATATCTAGGATTCTTTGCATACCCTAGTAAGATAATATTACTTTTTGTAGGGGAAAAAGATAATATTACTTGGAACATAATAATAACTTCAATTTTCTTATATTATTTATGGATCCAGTTAATGAGTGTTCTTAGAGTATTAGTTAATGAACTATTTTTATGAAATTTTTAATACCACTTTTACTAAGAAAAAAATATATATATATATATATATATTCAAAAAATCAAATATTTTTTTGTCTTTTTCCATAAAAACTTTCTTAAATTGGTTTAACAACAAATACTCTTTTTTTTTTTAGAATCAAGAATGAATACTTTTAGGGTATCCGTTAACAAAATTCATTATTTATTTCTGTCAAACTTCAAATTCATTTTACCTTCTTTTTTTTTTTATACAAGATATAAATTTTACTTTAACTTAATCTAAGTGTATATATATGCGAAGCTCTTCTCCTAAAAACTTAAACCCTGACTCTTGCCTCCCGCACTCCACAAGAGCACTTATACTTTTGGAGTGACTTTCAAATTTATTTTATCTTGTTAACTCTCAAACTCATTCATGAATATAATTAGAATAAGATTCGATAGAGTCAGATTGAATTTTTGATGAGTTGAGTTAAATTAAGACTCAATTAAGATGTAAATGAATTTAATTGAATTGAATTGAGTTTAATCTAATTGTCAATAACCACATACATAGAGAGCATCTCAAAATAAAGAATTAAATATGAGAGAGAGAGAGAGAGAGAGAAGACAAAAGGCCTCCGTGTCCAAGGAGCTATGGTTGTTACACGTGAAAGTACCTTTGCTACTGTTGTTTGTGTGGAAGGAAACACAGACACGTGAAAGTACCTTTGCTACTGTTGTTTGCTCAAAGCTAGTTTAGATTTTATGCCTCTGTTGGCTATGAGACTGAAAATGCATTAAAATACAATTTTGGCTAAGAAAGAGAAAGAAGGGAATGCCTAGAATCGAATGAAGTCGAATATTGAGGCATATGTACCAAGATTCTTGTCATGTCCAAATATATGACAATGATAAGGATTCACTAGTTGGATCCCACTACTTTTGCTTTACTTCCATAATTGGAAACCCCAATAGAATGCTGAGAAAACATTTCGATTTTGTCTTCTTCTTTTTTTTCTTTTTCTTTTTTTTATAGTTTTAACACTATCCTCTAGATCTATTGAAATTATTCGGTACAATATATTGTAGTCTCCACTCATAGGAGTCATACCTAACTTATTATAGTCTCCAATCGTATCAAATTCGAACCAAGTCTACATCGAATTCAAACTCGTAAAAAAATTCCAAAATTTTGGGCTTATCAAAGCTCAACTTCATTATCAAAAACAAACTAAAGCTTAATATCAAGTCCTTGAACTTAAGCTTAAACATAATCCATATTTTCCCAAGAACGTGGTACATAGAACACGTGCACAGAAAAAGAGAGAGAAAGAGCCTACACAATTATCAAACACTTTTAAAATTGTATGTCTCTCGCTTATATTTTTTAAACTTCAAATAATTAGAGATTTTAAGAAAAACTTGGATGGCGGCTAATTCAAGAAATTATAAAAAGAAAAAAAGAAGAAGAAATTTGAAAGAAGAGATTTACCTTCTATTGTCGGCAATAGAATAAGACTGTGAAGTGTGAACGGCATGAAACAAACGAGATGAGATTACAAAAAGGGGCTTCAAGCAAACAAGGAGAGAGAGAGAGAGAGAGAGAGAGAGAGAGAGAGAGAGAGACGTATGTTCTTTGAGAGGAAGAAACTAAACTAAGACTGAAAGAGAGAAGACACAAAGTTTCTTAAAGAAGATTACTGTGTAGACTAAGATGTTTGAGAGTGAAGAGTCGGTGAAACAAAGCTTAAGGGTGGCAATTAGGGTGAGCGGTCCCAAGTAGGACACATTTATTATCTATAAGTCTATTTTTTCATGCCCATGTCAAGCTTATTTTCAAGCTTAGAAACAAGCCTAAACTTGGCTTGTTTTGCATCAAGCTCTATGTTCACAAGCCTGTTTGTGGACAACTTTTTTATTATTCTTGGGTTCAACTTGTTTAATAAACAAGTCTAAAGTAAAGCTCAAATTTGACCTATTTATAAATAAACAAACATTAACAAGCTTTTTACATTCGGTTATCTTAGAAATCCTTTTGTGAGATGCTTGTTGGACCAATTCATGAGCCTTGCTTATGGTCCTCAAAAGTAGCCAAATAAATTGTATTATTATATTTTTCACACACTGTAATCTCATTGTGCCAGTGCCACCGAGTACCATATTTGTTTGGCATTGACAACAAAAGCTTTTTCCAAAGATGAAAGTGAGGACCCTTGCCAAATTGAATACTGGACCTCAACCTTTCAATCAGATTCAACCATTGAAGAAATTGACTCGACAGTTAATCCACAACACTTTCCTGGTCAGCTTTTTCCCATTCGTGTCCTTTCTCTTTTTTTTTTTCTCTTTCTGATATCATAAAGAAACCAAAGTTACATACCCCTATAGTGCAATATCATTACAAGATCAGAATATATTCATAGAACTTTTGGTAGCCAGAGATGCTAGTGAGATGCTAGTGATCTTAGTTTCCAGTCTCTACAGATCTTTGATGGTTCTTCACTATTGATGACATTTGTCATGGCACCACCTTTGTTTACTTTCCAACTGTCTTCCATCTCTCTACTTCTACAACGAAGCAAAACGTCATAAAGAGACCAGTTATTTTCTTTCAAGATGCCAAGAAACACTTTTGAATTTTGATGCTTTATTTTGCCATTAGTGCGAGTCTCAATTAGTGTACAAGTGTATTTACCTAAAGTTAACAAAATTATAATTGTACCTAAAAATATGAAAAATTCTAAGGTATTTTCGGAATATAGAGAAACTGTGCTCACTTCTTTCACTTTCATAGTAAACCCCACTATAAATGTGAAAAGAGAGAACACTATTCTCCGTGCTTATGGCTTGTTTGAATTAAGAGGGAATGAAGGGAGTATAATATAATAAATTTACTCTACTCCCCCTCATTCCCCCCTCAATCCAAACGGACTCTAAATGTGAGAAGAATAAACATCATTTATACGTACGCCAAGTGTACTTAAAAATTACACTAAAAATATAGGTGATAGTTAAAAAAACAGGACAGATAACTAAGCTAACAAACTAACCCAAAAATTAAAAGGCTAATCTAAAAGCTAAGAGTCAAGTATAATATGAAACTTTTTTTTTTTAAAAAAATAATATAAACATAAGACATAAAGGATAGGGAAGGGAGGAGTGAGAAGACAAAACTTACAACACTGTCACTTACAAAAAAGCTTAACCTAAGTATAATATGAAACTTGAAAAATATGATAGTACAAGTGTTTATTAAATAGATATCTTAAGGGATTCAAAATAAAAATATCTATTTTTATTATTCTTATATAAAAATTCAAGACTTTGGAAAGAGATGAATGTGTCAGGTAACAAGAAAAAGAATTACCCGCTTTAGAGTTCTTTCAAAAAAATGATCTATCAAATTGATAAAAGAAAATTCAAGGTTGAAACAGTTACTAGAACTAAGAAGGAAAACTCGATTAAGTTAATGAATTTACTCTAAGTTAAATGATTTCCATACTTAAAACCCATTAAAAGTTGGTTGATAAGGAAGATCACTATGATCAAAGATCAAACAGCTCGAAAGCCAGGTTGCACAGCCAAGAGACCTTTTGCTACCCGATGTTATGTTAAAACAATATCAAATTATCAAGCACCTGTTACATTTAACTTTCCATTATTCCACAACATTGTTGTTCCAATAAATTATGTCAAAACAAGACAAGTTTGTAAAGGTTACTTCTTTGAACACACATCAAGGATTATGCCCATATCATCCATTTAAAAAAGAGTCACTAAGTGTGAAACTGTGAATAGGAACACTACTATACTCAAAAAGGAAGAATTTGAAAAGAAAGGGCATAGACTACAATCCATCAAACACTGAAATTCACAATTCACAAAAAGTAAAATCCACTCAATATGACCTGCCACAGGAAACCAAATCAATTTTTTTGCTTCTCGAATATACTTTTAAGCATTTAACTTCAAATTATTTCTTTAAGACAATCTTGTCATGTAGGCTTCCATAGTATAGTTGCTCAATAGTATGCTTTCCGAGGATTGTTCTGAAAGAAGAGAACAAAAGGCAACACATAAGAACTCATTTGTAAATATAACCATAGGAGATCTATTTAATAAACACATTCAACACTAGGATTAAAAAATATTCAAGGTAATACCAGAGGGTTAGGCCTGTAACGATAACCAAGCATCATCCGCTTCTTGTACTGCTCATATATATCATCCTCAGGAGTCACATCCCCAGGATTGTGAGCACCCACCCCCAAGTTGTCTATCTTGACATTACCTGCCATGATTGGATCTGCAATACCACTTTTGGAGCTCCCCAGACCTTCACCTGAAATTCACATAAAGGCAACTAAGTTTCTCACCAAATACACAGCATCTTGGAAAAAAAAAATTTGGATCGTGAATCAGATTTTAAGACATGTATGTGTTTATTTGTCTCTATGTGAAAATGTTTCTGCACGCCTCTACATGTGGTGTGTGCACGATAGAGAGGAAGAGGCACCTTCTTTCCAACCCATTTTAGACAAAAGTCTATGCCCCACATTATCAGCCTGGATTTTTGCTCTTTCTGCAGCCTCTTTGGCAGCTTTCTGTGCAGCTGCATCATTACAAGCAGCCAAGAATTTCTCAAGCTCTTCTTGTGGGATGTAATCACCCATGTGATGCCCTTTTTTAGAAGAAGCCGCTGTGACCAACAATTGGAAAGAGGACAAAGATGTTCATGGTGAGCACAAAATAATAAAAAAAACACAAACAGGGGAAGCCCAAAGTTGCAGATAAAAATAGTTGGTCAATGAAGGCTCAAATAAAAACGCCTTCAAGGAAACCAAAGAAAATTTGCTCTTACTGAGCAAATCGGGACCTTGAAGAGAAGCTGGTGGTGGCATTTCATCTTTTGATTGTTTAGGTTGTTTAAATTTCTCTTCCTGTGCAGCCTTCTTCATGTAAAACTCCATCATTGCTATGGGATCTGCACCTGTTGGTGCACTAGCTTCACCTACAAACAAAAAAACATGCAATCATAAACACATGTATATCAAACAAGTATTCAATACCAATCAATCAAAAGCACTTATACTTCATAATTTGGGAGGCATCCAAACATAACATGATAATAAACAAGCAAAATACCAAGTATAAATCTGTAAGGTACTGCCAACACACATGATATCCTGTTTAAAAATTTGAATTAAGCATTCTAACACATTCCAAAACACTCAGATAAAATCTTCACTCTCAACGGAACACCAAAAAATATGCTCCTCGTCCATTATAACAAAGTTCTTACCAGTGTATTAAAAACAAAACTAGGGATTATCCTCCAATATTTCATAAAATAATCTGGTTCTAATAGTCCTTTTTTTCATTTTTGCAAATCACCATTGAATTCTTCTTCTGAAACAGAAAACATATCTTAGGCTTTTCCAAGAAGTAATGGAGCAAGTCACTTCATTTTCAATGGGAACTGTGGGAAGTCTTTCAGAATCCGGTCATAGGGTATGTGCAAGAGAGAATAAACACAGAAGATCCTTTGAGAAAACAATAACCCTATGTTTGGATAGAGGGACATGAGGGGGGGAGGAGTGGAGAGGAGAGGGAAGGGGAGGTGGCTCTCCCTCCGTTCCAAACATACAGTAAGGAAAAGATGGAATGGTCATCACGATGACCTTGTAGGGCTCCTCTTTGGTTGAATCAATTAAGAATCATTATAGCCAATCACACTCATACTATGTTAATATATATACCTTTTGAGCCTATAATACCCATTGCACCTTCAGTTTTTCCAAATCCCCAATCTTGACGCTAAATATAGGATATCTATGTTCTCCTATTAAAAATATTTCTAGGATATTTTCTTATGCAACTATTCTTTGTAATAATGTATCCTTTGATCAAAGTAAAAACAAATTCATGCCAACTGCAACTAAGAATGAGATCAGTAGCTAAAATCAGCCGTATATAGAAGAGCTTGACCCAAATTAAGCACGGCACCAACTGAAAATGTTGGAAGAAAAACTGAAAGTAGAAGTTGAATGCATTTCCCATGAAAAGCCAAGAGGAAATATTTATATATCATTACCATATCTTCCTGCTGATGCTGTTTGAATTCTTGGATCCTCAGTGGCTGCATATAAAGCGGAGGCAGGGGTTTGATAGTTCGAATGCTGATGAGAAGACCTTTGAGAACCACTGTTGGATTTAGAAGCTGAAGTACTTGTACCACCTACACACTCAAGCACGAAAATTACAACTTAGGCTGGAAGGCAGTAAAAAAAATAATGATATTATAACAACACTAAATTATAAATAAATATTGAGGGAGGAATGTAGCAATACCATGACAAGTAGACAAACAAATAAATAAATGATTCTTCCCTTAGGATCATAACCCATATGTCTATAGAAAACCAAATAAAAAGTGCATATGAAATCTAGATACTAGGAATTGTACTGATGGACCACTACTACTACTTCAATTGTACAATGTGCAGAAGGCCCAAAAACATACAAGTCAATAAATTTTTGTTTTAGCAAAATATCCAAGACTCAAACCCCATGTATTATTAAATTTATTTCAAGCTATCTATGCTAGCAATTTTTCTTCACAACTCCTGATTTTAATCATCAAATCCAAATGCAACCTAGCTGAAAATTCCATACCCAAGAACCACCAAAACCATTTTGTCAAGATTCAACTACTAACCACTGTGAGATGATTGGGAATCACTTGTCTGTGAAAGAGCCTTTTCCTCTTCAGCAAGCTGATATTCATAATATTTGTAATCTGCACAACTTTCATCAAATAGAAATCTGCAGAAGAATATATAACACCACGCATTAGAAATTTCATAATGTATCTGTGGGGAGGGAGCATTGCCAACACCAAAAAGTTGAAAATTAAATAACCCCCTGTATAAATGACAAAATTATATAATATGACCTAATAGAAATGGGAAAACAGCCATGCAAAGGACCTCAACAGAGACAACAGAGAGCATTAACTAATAAATAACCCATAATAAGCTTCAATTGTCATTAAGGAACTCACTTAAAAGGGGTATCTCCAGGATTCTTTTGACGTGTAACATGCTCAAATTGCCTTCCATGTTTAGCCACAAAACTTGCTAATTTGTCAGCAACTTTCTTCACTGTAGGATCACTTGGAGAAGGTGGTGCTGCATATCACTTATAAACTGATTAATACCGAGAGCATGAACAAGGTTATGCAAATTACTCTTGTAGCAGGCTTGCCACATATTCCAAATCTTTCATTGAACATCTCTTTCCACCAATGTTGATAGGTATTTAAGGTATAAGCTGCAGTCATGAGACAAGAAATATTCAAGAATGTTTTGTCCTCTTCATCCATACCACTTCAAGAGTAGAGACATACACCCATATCATTTCCTTGATAAAAGTGTACCCAATGAAAAGGATGAAGCTTATTTACAAGAATAACTATAAATGTAAAAGACCAAAGGATCAAAAAGTTTTGAAAAGGCTATGCACAAGACCTACAATTTTGAAGATGGTTAACCAAAAAGAGAAAAGAAACTACTTTGATTGGCGGAGGAAAGGGAAGGAGTAAACTTTAGTTTGCCTCTGCCTAAAACATTTCCTAGGAATTCAAAAGAGCATGAAGAGAATCAAATATGAGTTCTACATATTATAATCCCAGGCCCACTCCAAAACAAATTAGGTACAACTAGGAAATACAAACGCCTCAGCAACAAACCTACTTATTCTTCCTCCAATTTCCCCTACTTTACCCCTCCCCCACCCCCAAAAAAAGTTATAAAAATACAAACAAAATCTATTCTCTTCCATTTCCCTACTTTCACTCTTTCTAAAATTTTGTAAGGTGGCCACTGCTTATCAAACTTTACAATAATAACTATAAATGTAAAAGGATGAAGCTCATTTACAAGAATAACTATAAATGTAAAAGACCAAAGGATCAAACAGTTTTGAAAAGGCTATGCACAAGACCTACAATTTTGAAGATGGTTAACCAAAAATAGAAAAGAAACTACTTCGATTGGCAGAGGAAAGGGAAGGAGCAAACTCTAGTTAGCCTCTACCTATAACATTTCCTAGGGAGTTCAAAAGAGCATGAAGAGAATCAAATATGAGTTCTACATATGACCATCCCAGGCCGACTCCAAAACAAATTAGGTACAACTAGGACATACAAACACCTCAGCAATAAACCCTACTTATTCTTCCCCCAACTTCCCCTACTTTACCCCTCCCCCACCCCCAAAAAAAGTCATAAAAATACAAACAAAATCAATTCTCTTCCATTTCCCTACTTTAGCTCTTTCTAAAATTTTGTAAGGTGGCCACTGCTTATCAAACTTTAATTTCATCAAGAACCATGAATGGACCATAAAGTGCCTTAAAATTGGTAAACAACGCAAAATGAACCTTCTACTGGAGAGGAGTACCAACTTCAGACAATAATACAATGTAATCACAGTAGTTGAGAAATGACAACCAAAAGTAAAAGGAAAATGGTACTGAGAATGCTTTTCCATCCATCATAGCTTTATATCATATGACAAATGGAAAAATCAAGATGCACTGTTAACATCATGAAAAAGATGGCCACTTGAAAGTTCAGGAAAAAAAGTAAGTTCCATAACAAAGCCAACAACTTATCAAAACAGATAACGAACTAATAAAAGGGAAAGAGAAAGAAAAGATAAGATAAATTCACATGGCAGCTACTTAGACAAATTCAATACTTAAAAATTAAGACTGTAGAAATATTGAAGTTAGACTTATCCCAAAAAAAAAAAAAAAGAAGAAGAAGAAGAAAGAAAAAATGAATTTAGCAGATGGATCTATTTTGTACTCATGCTATGGAATGATACAGAAAAGATTTGCATCATCCCTTCATAAATGAAGTTTAAAAAACATGTGCAATTCTAGAACTATAAAAAAGGCTATTGAAACAAAAAAACTAACAACAAATAGTGGCAATATTTTCCTAATTCTGTTCCTCAGTAAATCAAAATACCAAAAGATCTGCAGAGCTTCTATAGCAACCTAACAAAATAAAATAATTATTATGTATTCAGTAATTACCAACATCCACTTGTCTTGATGAATGTTCGGAAGCATCTGAGTGATCTAACTTTAGTCGTTTCGTTGGTGCATCGGCTGAAACTTTACCAGCATCTGTTTCATCTTCATCCTCATCTGCTAGCTTAACAGGAGGCGCCACAATCTTTGACTTTTGTTTCAAGCTGAAAGCAAGTTTTCCACCTGAAGAAGCTTGGGGTTTCTTCTGTGCATCATTGGTTTTATCCACACTTGTTCTACTAATGGTAGAATTAGCCGTCAATGACCCTGATTTAATTTTGATCGGTTTAGACTCCTCTAGTTTGGCACTCTTCTCCTTTTCCTTCTCTTGTTGAAGCTGTTTGAACCTCTCCATGAATGAACCATCATTAACAAAGAGACTAGGAGGGACTCCTTTGTCCATTGGCAAAGAACCAAGTATACCTAGGATGCGTACAGCAGGTAAACTGTTTGACAAACAAGCTTCCAAGCTATTTAGAAAATGAACTGGAACTTTAGCTCCAGTCTTTCTAATTTTTGAACGTGAAACAGTTCTTAATCAACTAATGATAGCATTTGCCACCAGGAAAAATAAATAAATAAGTAATTCAAATGAAAAGGTGCTATGTATGGTTAACCAACAATAAAAATCGATCACCCACAAACACCAAAATCACAACATTGAGAGCAGTGGAGTGCATTTCTTTTTTCTTTTTCTTTTTTAAATACAAGATTTAAATTAACAATCCAAAAAATTCAACCTAAAAAAAACATAGTTGCATGTTATATGTGAAAGTTAAAGGCAATAAACAGGTTCTGATTGCCTATGTACTAAGCAATTTTCCATAAAATACAAATCATAACTAGTTAACCACAATAAAATTGTCCCATATAACCTATAAAGAAGAAACAAAACCAACTTCCAAGTTACAAACTACCATAATATAATACTCAGATTGAAGCTGACTCATGCATAGCAACTGTAAAAAAGGGGAAAAGAGATGGCGACTACAATGCACATTATGTACTACTCCCTTTCCTTCTATTGGCATCTAAGGTCCACAATAAGCAGATTGCATAAAGCCAAGAGCCTTGTAGGCGTAGCTCAACTGACACATCCTGGTATTTCCAAAAGAGATGTCCAGGTTTCAAATTCCCTCACCCCCAACTAATGAATAGTCAGATAGTATAACAGTTCTAATACTGTCCAACTTATCCAAAACTAATGCCCAAGCAATACAGGGAAAATTGCACATTATGGACCATTGCAAAACCCCAGTAGAAGGTTCATTTTGCGTTGGGGTTTATCCCACTCAGCTGGAGATAAACCCCATATTCCATTTATCCAAAACTATATATTTCCTATTCTGTACAATTTTAGCTCTAAATATAGAACAAATATCTCCAACGTCTCAAAAAAAATCCCTAAATCTACGAAAAAGAAAAGCTTTTACTTTCATTCAAAAATACACCATTCAATCATATTCAAATTTAATCTTTTTATGCTTCAAATTTGTTTGAACACCCTAAACAACAAAACTTTCATACAATTTCTGCACCATATTCAGCTGAATAGAATTCCAAGCATTTCAATCATTCAAACACAAACCCTATCAACCCCAAAAACCCAATAACCCTATAACAACTCGTCAAATTTAGTAATACCCAATCACTAACCACAAACACTGATTAATTTCATTACTTTTTCATAACCCAATATTCAAAATCCCTAAAAAAGCTTGTAATCAATAAAAGTACATGCAAATCGAAGCCCAAAAAAGCCCAAAATCCAAACCCTAACAAACACAATACACCTCCAATGAAAACCAAATCAAAGTGCCACAGCAAACACAAAAACGAAACGATTTCGATCGAAATTGACTTACTTTAATCCGAAGATGTTCGCGTTGAAAATCGATTCGATCTCAGATCGCTAACCGATCGGAGTCAATTTGCGAAAATTTTCTCGTTTGCCCTAATTTCGGATTTTGGGTATGCAATTTCCTTTTTAGAAGCTAGAGGACGATAAAGCACGACTGGCTTATTTATAGGGTCGGTAAAAGCGCGGTGTAGATTCACGGTTTTCTATTTATTATAGTATTATGCCCATGCGACGCACTTAATCAAGAATCACGTGTAAATTAATGAAAATAAAAAATAAAAATTTATATATTAATTAAAATTAAAAAGATAATAAAAATTAAAATAATATTTTATTCTATCTTTTTTTAAATGAAGTAAACTTTTACTTTGAGTTATATAATGAATGCATATTGTGTAAGATTAAGTTTTTATTAAAAAAAATCATATATAAGTCCAAAATTAATTGAATGGAATATAGTAGATAACTATGCAACTAATATAAAAGGAGATGCCTGAAAAATATAAAAGGGAGTTTGCATAATTAAAACTCAAGTGCATATTTAAATGAAAAACCTTGAATTCAATAATTAAAAATAAAAATAATTGAAAGCATATTTAAGTGATAATCTCAATGCAATAGTTAAGAATTATGAACAACCCAAATTACAAAAAATTAAAAAATAAAAGTAGATAAACTTACATAAGAATTGAATTTTTGTCTTTGAAAGTGTGGGGGAAGGCACTGAATTTCACCCTATCAAAACAAAATATGTAAATATAAACTTCAAGAATTTTTTTTGAGAATAACTTTTTATCGAGTGCTTCGGAACCTCAATGAAACTCCCTGAAAAAAATAAAATAAAAAACAACATGAATAATAAAACAAAAAAAAATTGGGAATTTATTTTTTGAAGTGAAAAGGCTCAATGAAACTCCTTGAAAAAAAAAAACATGAATAATAAAACAAAAAATGAAGAATTTGAATTATAATATACTACACTTAAAAAATAAGGATTAGATGAAGAATTTGGATTATAATCAAATTAAGATTTTTATCAACTTAAAAATTATAGGAGAAGAAAAATTATATATAAAAAATCTAAAAATATTAAAAAAAAAATTGCAATTTGGTAGCAACAACGCACAAACATGAAAGAAAAATTAATTTAATAATTACAAACAACCAAAAACAAAATTAAATAGAAATCTCAATTCATTCATTAAGAACAATCCATTTTTTTAAGAAAAAAGAATATTCTAAATTTCTAAACATTAAAAATATGAAAAACAAATTTAAGTTAAGTAAAGAGAGACTTACATAAGAATTGGACTGATGGATCTAATTTATCCAATTTCTTTTTCTCTTATCCAATTTAAATTGGCAGCAAATTTTGCTTTTAGAAAAGCTAGACCATGCATAAGAAAGTATCAAGCAAAAACTGCAACAAATTAAATCCACAATATCGATGTCAATAACATATAAAATAAAAATAAATAACATATAAAATAAAAATAAATGATAAAGCTAGCATAATCTGTAAATATATCCATACATGAAATTTTAACCTATCTATAAAATGAACAAATTCAATAAATGAAAAAGAGAGAGAGAACAAAAGAACCACTTTATTCAATTACAGTTTCTAAGTCTAACTTGTACTTCCTTCAATATTGTAAAACCTACCTACTTCTCATTTGCCTTGCACATCAGCACATCTAAGTCTAGCGTATTTACTTAACTAAATAACATTAAAATTTATATACATCTTCAAAGAAAAAAGTTATATTTTTATTTTTCTCAAAACGTGAAATGGAAAAGATTCATCTACATGTTACCTGTAGAGGAAATTGAAATCAACAGCATTTCAAATGATAATGATTTTGCGTTTAAAGTTTTCTATACAGTATACTATTCCTTTTTAGTTCTTTAAAAATCTAAAAATTTTAATAAAATTTCTGCAATTTGGTGAAGCCACGTGGCACAACCACGGCGTCTAAATCAACTTTTATTATATATAATATGATATGCCTTTTTTGACGATTATAAATATTTAAAGTAAATTATCCTTTAAAAAAAAAATTTAAAAGCTTTCCTTTTTCTTTTTTTTTTTCAAATTAAAGAAGTTTAGTAAATGAGTGATGCAATATATCTTTTATAATTTTTTGATATATATTGAGGTAGTATATTTTGATTAGTTTATAATAAAATTTGTGTTAATAGCGAACCCATGGAAAATAATAAATCTTCTATACTACAGTATTATTTAAGGGATTTTTCTTGTTTTCTATACTACTATTTAAGGGACTTCTTCTACTTAAAATCCTTAGTCTGTGTCTTTACAACTCTAACTCCCCCTAAAACATTGCCCAAAAAATAAGGCCACTCTCCTATTAATTTTTAAATTGCTTTATTCACTTATAAATTATATATAAAAAATAAAGACACAAACTTTTTTTTGGCTATAAAATAGGACCACTAAACCCAAAAAAAAACCTCATCTCAAGTACAAAGTGCATGTGATAAGACTAGCAAAGATTTAATGTAAATTATCCTTAAAAAAATAACAAAAAAATAAAGCACTTTAAGTGTATTGCATTTTTTTCTGCAAATTAAAGAAGTCTAATGAATGAGTGATACAATACATTTTTATAATTTTTTTATATATATTGAGGTAGTATATTTTGATTAGTGTATAATAAAATTTGTGTTAATAGTGAACCCAAGGAAAATAATAAATCTTTGACTTCAATTTATCACATTAGTAAGTTATGAACATTTTTTAATGTCTTTTTTATTTCAAAATCATCGTTAATTACAAATGTGATTGAGTACTTAAAGTTTACATTAATAATTACCTTGCTGATTATAAAAAATAATAATAATAATAATTGTTGTGCATTTTCCTCTTTTAAAATAGTTGGCTAGCATTTTATTATAATTTTCTTCAATTCAAAAGGTAAAAGGTTTTGATTTTCACTCTCTCTTGGAAAACTAAGGTCAAGTTGAGGAGGAAGTATACCCTCGTACTAGTATATGAGTCCTCACCCTCACAGTTGAGTGGGACCCACCAATTATGAGGGAGATGACTCATATACCCATAACAGGGTATATTTTTCCCAAGTTGAAACATGTCAAATTAAGAAGGTTTTCGAGCTCATTGTTGAGAACCATCAACAATAAAACCACCACACCTTCATCAGAGACCACCATCAATCCACCCCCAAAGTAGAAACACCTTCAACCACCACACAAAAACATATAAAACCACCGATAACTATCAATTGACTCTCTTAAGACCCTCACACTAGTAACTAGTAACTTATTGTCCTTGTTCATGTGTGTTAATGTCACTTGTCAAGTTTGCTAATGCTAGATGCCATCTCATGTGCAAAAACTCATGTTTTACAACACTCTCGTGCCTCCTCACAACCAAAACCCTATAATGCTCCACAAGGAACTCTTTCGGTGTCGCTAAGGTTAATGTGGGTCGATTGGAGAGCGGATTTTTTTTTCTAGGTTGATGCAGGTTTAATAGGAAAATCAGATTAGTGTAATTTGGATTTTGTGTCTTGAATTGGAAATGTGTAATGAATAAAGAAATAAGAAATACATAATATTAATAATAATGAAATTGTTGAGGACCGTTTTTTCGGCCCACGTGGCATTACGTCATTGGCAACCCATGCCACGCCAAAATATTATTGATTCTTATGGGTAAATCTATTTAAAGCCCAAAGTAAGCTCATATCTCACTGAACTACATGGATTGAGCTCACATGACCCACGAGATCCTTACTTCAAGAGGCGGATTCATGGTCCACATTTCATCTTCATTAATTGGGATCATAACCCCATGACATCATCAACATCAACATATAGATTGGGCTTAAGCAATGAATCAAAGCTCACAGCCCATATTACCTCTTTTACACTCATGGCAAGCGGCTTCTTCAACAAGAGTTCATATTTACACAAAATGACAACAAAACCTGAGGTACGTCATCTCACCTTCGACTTATGATCCAAGCTCATAAGTCTCTTTGGGAAAACTTTAGGAGTCATGGTTTGGAGGGCCAAGATGTATATTCAGTAAAGTTCCAGCGGTTTAAAGTTGATAAAAGAAACATGTTGCTTAGCGTGTCTTCTTTAACTTCCTAAACTCTGACGAGTTCGTGTGTAGCGGGTTACATATGGTAAGCATCTCTTACCACGTAGCACTTAAAATTATAAAATTCCCTATTGCTTTTTTCTTAATGCTTAATATTCATCATGTGACAAATGCTCATTATCCACAGCCATCTAATTGCTGGGCAGATAACTGTTCATTCAATCCCTAGCTGTTGCTATACAAATTTAGAAACTTCATTATATTATTCTACATAAATCTCATTACTTCTTTCAACTAAAATCCAACTCAAACACATAGCCTAATCTAATTGGCTATCTTTTATCTCTCTCTATGCAAAATATTCATGATATCTCTGATACCTAGCTACTATCTTCCACAATTCTGACCATATATTTCTCTGCCAGCTGCCAGAGAAAAAGCATTAAATACTCCTCTTACTCACCAAGTTTATATCACAACACAGTGAGACCTTAACCAAATCTCTAAAGCTTTTTTGACTATCAGCTAATCTTCTATTACTTGCGAGAAATGTGTTGTAATAGAACCTGGCACCAAAAACACAAACACCCGAAAACGAAACATTTCCAGCTGAACCCCAGCAGTATATTCAGCACTTGACACTTGGCTGGGAGTGATATCATCAGTCATTTAATGCTGAAATCCCAGCAACCAGCTGTTATACCCAAAATAGCAAGATACCCTTCAAAGAGATCTTACCATTTTTCAACCAAATCTATAAAGTAACTGCTGAATGACCTCTCCAGCAGTCTGAAATGACCCATTTGACCTCATTGGCTTCTGCCCAAAGCAAACAGCTGTCTCATGATAGCTGTCACAGCTTTTCCTGACAGCTGTCACAGCTTTTCCTGACAGCTGGGACAGCCTTTTAAAAACAATTGTGGCAGCTATCATAAGACTGAGCATTACTGATTTTTCCACTTTTGGCTAAAACCAAAACCAACTATTGAAACCACATTTCTCTTGCTAAAACACTTTCCTTTTCTGCTACTTTTTCCCCCAGCAGCTCTTACCCGAAATAGTAAGAATACCTTAAAGCTAAACATACCATTTTTGGTCAAATCTTAAGATGGATTCTCTGAAAATTCATTACTGTTTGGGACAAATTTTGGCTGATATTATTTGCTAAAAAATACCCCCTTAACTCAATTCTAAAGGGGACCCTTTATCAACACCTCAAGAGGGGACACCAATAATGAGGGAACTCTTTCATAAACTTCTCTATCCCTCTAATCATCTTCTGAAGATCTTAATGAAGTGCTGAACTTCTGAGTTTTTAGTTTCCAAATTAGGAACTAAACTCTTCAGCCCTCAGCTCACAAATGCCATTCATAAGCCCTCATACATCTTCCAGTAGAAAAACCCAGCAGTAAATCTTAGCAGCTTTGCTAAACACACTACAATACTATTACTCTCACATACTCATTATCTCACTCTCCATATTCTGAAAATACATATATCTTGCTGCCCATATTTCTAAACGTCTCTTCATTTACTTCTCTTACACAATCTCATACACACTTACTACACCATTACATATAACACACCACAACTCTTCTAAGCTCCACTCTCATACTCTCTCACTCTGAAATTCTACTATTTTGCTGCTCATAAACACATCCATGTCTTTACCATCTCTACACTTCTTAAGAGATGTCAAACACTCATATTAAAAACCCTTCTCAAGGAAAGCATGAACTTCTATTACTAAAACCCTTCTTCTAGAAGGCACCATGATCTCATATCAAAGCCATTCTCTTAGAAGGCACAACTACTTCATATCAAATCCCTTCTCTTAGAAGGCACAAATACTCTATGCAAAAGCCCTTCTCATTGAAGGCAACACTATTCATAACTTCACAACAACTAAAAGAGCATTGTCAAAGAGGAAACTCATTTAAGTGTATGATAAGAGGAACAAGCTTAACTAGCCCCTACACACAGCTGGGCATACTCTCTCTCCCTCCAGTTGCACCAATTTTTCCCCCTCAATCTTGAAGTTATCATGGCAAACTGCCTCTCTACCGCTGGGGTCACTCTGCTGGGATATTATCAGCTCACAGAAGCTGTACAGCTGGGGCTACAAATCATACAAAGGCTTAACTAACTTCTACCGTTGGCATTTTGCTGGAATCCTATTAGCTCACTGATGCTGCACAGTTGGGCTACAAACCATACAAAGATAAGTGACTTTACTTTCTTATCTTTAAATTTACATCATTGACTCTATGCTTACTTCACTTTTAAATACAAATTACTCTATTTCAACTATAATTACAACTACTAATCAAAGCTATCATATCAAGCACATATTACATATTTACTCAACCATTATCGTGATTCTTAGACTAAGACCTTAATGGCATTGTAGGCTTAAAAATACGCCGGTAGCCGTTGGACTATGTGGCCCAATGTTAAGTTCCGGACGCAACTCCCCAAAAAGAACCCGAGCCTAGTAAGTCATCCCTACAACGAGCCACACGTGGCTGGGCAACCGAAAAATGGCCCCGAATAGAAATAAAGACAAGTAGAAAGGCTAATGTAGGTTTACATGAATGGTGGATTAATTAAAATAGTATAAGTGGAGTTTGTAGGTTAGATTTAACAAAAACCCTATTAAGCTTGATGATAAATTTCTTATTGGATGAAAAATATTTTCAATGGAGAGAAACCAAATATTTTTGATAAAGCCCCCTTCCTCCAAAAAAAAAAAAAAAACCATATAAATAAAGCTATTTGTCTATCTTATTAAAAATAAAATAAAATAAAATTGAGGACTAATTTAAGCATAACACAAGAAGAACACAAGGACAATAGAATGAGAGCAGCAAGAAGTAGAGGAAGAAAGGAACTCAAACAAAGCTAGCTATAGCTAAACATGGACACAGCAAATCTCCTAAAACCGCTAAATCATATAACCCCTTTTCATTTTCTCTCCAGAGCTCTTCCCTTTCGCTCTTCCCACTTTGCCCACTTCAAACTCAAACTCAAACTCAAGCGCAAGCACTTCCACCTCTCTCTCTCCTCCCCTACCTTCTGCTCTCTCTGTAATCTCTCTCTCTCTCATTTTTTCTATATATATGTGCACCCATGTCTGTTTATATGTATGTATGTATATTTGTATATACTGTTGTTGATTAAATTGGGTGGTGTACTATATGTGTTGTTATGATGGTGCAGCGGAGAGAGGAAATGGGAGTTCTTTGCCTTGTGGGGTTGGTGAGGCAGTGAGCCAGGTTTCAACAAGAAAGCTTCTTCAAGTTGTATTGGTTTCACCTCAGGTACCCAGGAGGAGTTGCCAATGGGCACATGTTAAAAGGAGTTATAAATATTCAATTTTTGAGCTTTAAAGTACTTGTCAATAATTCCTTAGTTTATACAAACAAATTTCATTGTGGCTGTGTGTGTGCGTGCTTTTCTTCATATTTGTGCATAATTTGAATTTACATTTTGAAAAATGTATAAGAGCATGGTTTAGTAAAGTATGAAAAGGACATTCGTTAACAAAAGGCAGTATAAAAAATTTACTGTGAGAAGAGGAAAATAGTGCATTAATGTGTTTTAAGGGATGCCGTGGTTATAAAAGTTTTTAAGCCTTGAAGAGATGAGTAAAATGTGCTCGCTTCTCAGAAGATTAGTCTATTAGCTGCTGTGTGTGCTGGTTTGTCTTGCCAGATTTTGTAATTGCTGGCAGTGTTTGCTAGAGTTTGTGATATTTTTAGAAGTTTTGTTTTGGTTCATCTGTTCTGCAGTCTGTGTACTACTCACACTGCTTTGTATTGAGTCATTTGACTCTGGATTCTGTACTGTATTTCTTTTGATCAATAGTTTTCTGATTCATCAAAAAAAAAAAAAAAAAAAAAGTCTTAAAAAGCTACGTCTTTACTTTTATGTTATTGATATATAATGTATTTTTGATACCCTGAATTGAATTGTATTGTATTGTATTGTATTGTTTGAGTCTATGTTGTGCTTGTGTGTATTGAGTCCTGCATCAAACATATAATGGGTCAATCTAGGCTACATAAGTAATTACGGGGTGTTCCAACAGTAGTCCTTTAAGCCTTTTAGGCATATAGAACAAATGCTTAGCTAGCAAATCCTAAGGTTGTCACAATACTTATTGAAGGATAGTATAAGTTATAGTAGCACTAAAAGTATCTAATTGTCAAATAAGAGGTTTTGTATTTATTCTGTTTTAGTTGAGTACATAGTTTGTATGACCCTTTTTTTATGCGATCTTATTGGGTACCCATGATGAAGTTTTCCTCTGCAGAAGTTTGGGCATATTCAGGTTATGTTGTGCTTTTATGGGTGAATTAAGTAGACAGACAACTGTTTTTATCATAAAATTTTTTTTTTAAAAAAAAGAAAAAAGTTTGTGGTATTATTGTATATTTATTAGTGTATTATGTATTCAAATATAAAGAGTATCAAATTTATAGGGAGTACAGGAAATTGCAAATGTTTTGGATAGTGAAGTACAGTTCTTTAAGTGGTAAACTGGTAATAATAATTTCACATGAGGTGCCAAATATAAGTTCTAGTAGCACTAAATGTTCCAAATTATTAATGAATCATCTTGTACTTATCTTTGTTTCACTCAAGTGTAGGCTGTAGGAGAAGAAAAAAGGATTTTTGCAGAATAATCTTTAGACAAGTTTAAGAATGGGTGTGAAGTCAAGAACAATATTTTAACCAGGATTTTTTTTAATAAAAAAAAAATGTTATCAATTGAACAGAATTTGAAGAGTTTGTGATTGTAGTAAACTAATCATTGATAGAATAACTGTATAAGCAGTACTTTACATGTGAAAATCAGGTTCAAGTTTTTTAGCTGCATTGGATGCTATTGGTGGCTGATGACTTGATATTTGTTGTTGTAAAATTGTTAGAGTGAAAATGAAGGTGTATTGATAGTAATGCCTAGTTCTTAGTTTGAATTCTCAGTATTTACTGTGCATTGATTTGTATCCGTTGTGTCAAAGATGGTTAGTGATTTCACGTCTATAGGTGGTGCCATGTTGAGTTTGGTAATTACTCCCAAGTGAGATAACAAGTGTATCTGTACATGGGAGTTTAATCTATAGTACCATACTACTTAAATTTTTTTGGTTAGATAATTAAAGTTTGAAAGACCATGGTGTGTCACTTTTCCTTCTTCTCATTAATTCTCCAAATCGTGGAGAACAATATTTTGGGTATTCCAGACTTTGGTGACTCCAAAATCATAATTTCTCAATGTTTTATTGGGTTGCAGACAACCTCATTTTCTCAAGGCTGGTACTGAGATTTCTATTGTCAATGGCAGATTCCTGGAAACACAGGTTGTATTGCCAGAACATGTGCTGCATCAGCTGTTGGACTACACCTAGTTGGGGTAGATACTGCCAGTTTGAGTTCCATTATTATTTTTGTTTGTATAAGCAGGAAGATTAAATTGTTTTATACTGCCCCTTCATAATAAAGTTGCTACTGACTCTTGATGAACATGCTTCTTTTCTTCTTCAGCCATTAGGATTTCAGGTGGATGATGCGAAGCTAAAGCGTGCAGGGTTGGATTATTGGCCGTATCCAAGAGTATCTGTTCTATTTGTTGTTTCTTCTATGAATTTTCTTTACTTGAGCTAATCTTTGTGTCACATATAAAAATTTACTTGTAGCATTTTAAATTACTGATATTGGTATGCGAACCAAAAGCATAACCATTTTTTTCTGCCTTGAGGTTATAAAATAGTACTGAGCTAATCTTTTCACAACCTGGAAAGTTACTTTTTCTAGGAAGGATATGCTTGCCTTGCACTCTTGCCTTTCATGCCAACTTGAGATTGAATAGTTTGAACTTGTTTGATTGACAGGATTCACTCATGGCTTGTTGCAGAACAGTTTTTTTTACAACAGCTTTACATAATATTTTATATCATCAAGTCCTAATACTTACTGTTTTCAACAACTAACTCTCAACATTAGATATGTGGTTGTTAAAGTTCATGACTCATGGATGGAGTTTCAAGACTATTTCAGGCAACAGGTTCTTTTTTTATTTTTAAATTCCTAAAATGAGATTCAGCAACCTTTCTTTAGCTTTCTGCTTTATGATACAGGATGGGGAAAAGCGGTTGCTTGCGTTTACCAAAAGAGGAACAGCAATTCATTCGGTAAGTTGCCAACTTTCCTTTTTCTATTTTGCTCTATACCTATATGTGTTTGTAATGTGCATTGTGTCACTCCATTATTCTAAGAATTATTTATGATGTGAAAGCTTGAATACCTCAGTTAGAGTCCCCAAATGGCATGTTGATTTCTCATAGAAACCTGACTTGAACTCTGAACTATTTGTATGTGTTGATCACCGTTTCACTGACATTGGGGTGGATCTTAAGGTTTAATGCAACCGAATAGAAATATAAATGCCAATGGTTGTTAGACCAAATAGCATTCCTTCTTCATAAAAAAGTGGTGGAAGTTTAGTTCATGGGGTTCAGCCCACTATAGCATGAGTTGGATTTGCCTATCAAACATAAAAGGTACAGTCATGAATGAAAAAGGCATGCAATGTAAATGAATAGGGGGTTGTGTAAATTACAATTATAAGTTTGAAAAAGCCATAACTATAATGCATGTTACATGTTGATATTTAATCAATGCAATAGTAAGAGTGAGAGATACAAAATGCCAAGACACTTGGAGCTCATTCAAGGAAGAAACTAGAAATCTTAAGTAACTAAGGCAAGTTGAGGACCCTGAGGTTATAGACTTATAGCTTGCATTTTTTCTATCAACCTTGGTGCCAAGACAGCTATCTATAAAAGGGTTTCCCACTTGCTTAGGGGCATCAACAGCCAATAGTACAGAAACAATTGCCTGTAGAAGCCATTGGTGGCCCAAGTTTAGGAGTTAATGCATGAAGATTGACATGTCTTTCATAGCTGGCTTCTGAACTTTGGAGCAATGGGTTGAGATGTGGTATCATCATGAGGACACTTCCTTTGTATTATCATGTAGTTTTCTGAAATGTAGTGAAACTAGTAGACCTTGACCTTTCTCTCTATTATCATGTCATTCTCTATATGATTTCTTAATCAATCACGTGAAAATGATTTACCATGAATTTATAGTCCTTCCTTTCGTTCCTCATAATTTCGATGATGCATGAGTCACTCCTCTATATTTAGAACTCTTGCAGAATTTGCGAGTCAATTCATGTTACTTCAATATCTCTCAAAATGGCACACCGTTAAAAGTATATAAATATGTTCAGGGGAAATTTTAATGATCTAATCATTATGTGGGTTTTTTGTTTAGATTTCTTTTTTCTTATTGGAAATTTGCATGATACAGTTTAGTAACTCAGGTTACATCATTCAGCTTCATATTAAATGGAATGTCTTTAGATTTGAACGTCATCAATTCTATTTTTTGCAGGACTTTTCATACAGAAGAGGTGATTATCTCATATTTGGCTCAGAAACTAGTGGCCTACCTCCTGAAGCTCTGCTGGACTGCAAAAGTGAAACCTTTGGGGGGGGTACTATTCGGATTCCAATGGTTGAAACCTACGTTAGATGTCTAAATCTCTCTGTAAGTGTTGGCATTGCCTTGTATGAAGCTTCCAGACAGCTAAACTATGAACAACTTCAAATCCCATCCGAAAATTGTATGGATACAGAACAATCTCAATCATTTATTACTGAGGATATATTTGCTTAATTCAATGGTAGCAGGTTTCATAGTTTATTGGAACCTTGAACTTCATCCAATGGAGATTGCATTTTTGGAATAAGTATAGACTATAGACTGCAGTGTTCATTCATTCATAGACAGGACAAGATTATTATAGGACTATTTGATCCTTTTGAGTTTTATTGTGATTTTATGACATTTAAAATCCTGAAAGATATCTTGCAGAATGAGGGTTTTTTGTTGTTGACAGTTAACTCATTAAAAACATGATTGGGAAATAGGGAATGGAATTGAGTGTTTGCTAGCCTACAAAAAGAGGGTGAAGGATGTTATTCCATTAATCAAATGCCTGTTAATGGGTTGGTATATGGTTTGACCTTCCATCTATTTCCAACAGTCCTAAACAACCAGCATTACTGAGTTGGTGACCCAAGTTGTTTGGCCCAAAAAGAGTTATTGGGCCAGTTTAGATTCATGCATGACCTCGTTCATCTCTTACTATAACCAAAACAGAAAACACACACAAAAACATATTAAAAGAGCAGTAAGTCCATCAAGGGCTCTGTTCTTAATGTTTTTACTGGAGATATTCAGGATTTAAATCTCTTCACTCCTAACTCTCAAATTATCAAAAAAATGAGCAATAAGTCGTTGATGTGACATATTGTGATTGATATACAATAGAGGTAATATCTGTGGTAGCAGATTATTTAAAAAGTGATGTTGCATGAGTGATCTTGACATCTTAGTAAAATGCGAAAAGCTAAGAAAAAATATTGTGCACTAATTATTTGTCTTTTGAGTCAGCATACACTATTGACCTTTTTTGAGTTGTAGTGACATTGCTTGAGGCTTGAGAGTGAGACCTTTCAGGACAACCCCAATTGCCTATTTAGCTAAGGGTTACCTTTCTCTTTTTATAAGATAAGGTTTTCAGTTTAATATATCAAATTAAAAAATATCTACAAGAAGAAGACAATTTTCTACTATATTGTGTGATCTACTAGAATAATTGTTTGATAAAAAATAATACTAATAAAAACCCTTCATGTGGCTGCAAAGCTAAACTATTGTCAATCTTGTATTAAAACTTGCAAAGATTTGTCGATATTCGTTGTACACCTAACTACTAATTGAGTCCACCGACATGTAAAGTTTCAACTATTTAATTATTAGTAATTAAATTTTTTAGAACAAGTCTATTTTATACAAAAATAAATCTTATGCCTTTGTCCCCTCACCACCAAATAAATTAATAATGATAGAAAAAAAAAAATAAAGGAAAACAAGGACACTGAGCACATGAGAGGTTTTGTCGTTTTGACTCATCCACGTGAGATAACAAAAGTCCCATATTTTCTTCTTAAAGGATCATCATTACTTCAATGTTACCGACCCTTTTTTTTTTGGATTTTTTATATAATTTATTAATATGATAAGTTGTAATTTACGTAATATAATATTATTTTTATCGGACTCATAATGGATATCATTTTTATTATATACTAATAACTACAATATATCACCTTAACAATTTTCTTTTTTCTTTTTAAAAGTGAAAATTCTAGAGAACAAAGGCCCATATTTTTCTTGAAAATTATTTTCAAGAAGCTAATAAAAGAATAGTAACACTTTTGGCTATGACAATAGCACTGGGGACAATAGTAGCTATGATAATTATAACTACGAATCTTGGGAAAATTTTATTATGAACCATGAATTTAGCAAACAAAATTATTATTATTATTATTTTGGTAATAGGGAATTTTGATCAATAAACCACAAGAGTTACGTTGCCATAAAAGCATAAACGATTACAACCAAAACCAATAAGGTCATATAACAAAAGTAAGGACAATTCCACAAGCAGGGACAGAACCAGGATTCAAACTTAGGAGGGGCCGAAGTTCTTTGTTCAAAAATTTAAAAAAATTGGAATATCAATACTAGAGGTTGACAAAGTTGCATTATTAGCATTAATTTATTAATTATTATTTGTATTTTTTCTTTTGAAAAAATTTAATAATAGGATTTTATAATTAAGAGTTTTGTAAGTCAATTGGCACGTCTTAATATTTTCAAGGTCTAACTAATGTGTGGATGGAGCGATCAATATGTGGCACTGGAGTTGTCTCTATGACTAAGAGGATGGAGTCATTTGAGAGGGGCATGGAGCTCTCAAGTGAGAGGGAAAAATTGGGTAAAGGTTATTGGGTTTTTGTGATTTTTTTTGCTAAGATTTGTAATTGATTTGTTGTTATTCTTTTTGCTTAGACCGAATTTATGATTTTTCCAAAGATTTTTCTTATTATTCGAGTATGAGCATTTTTTTATTGTAGATTTTTCTTGTTATCTATTTGTTAGATTTCTTAGGTCAGTTTGTAAATGTTTTGAGGAGGGGGGCCAAATATATAAATTTAAGAGCCAGAATTAAAATTTTTTTTGTTAATATACATACTAGTATTTTTTTTTTCGAGGGGGGGGGGGGGGGGGGGGGGGGGGGGCATGGCCACCTTGAGTAGTTCAGTCCCTGTCCACAAGAGGTGTCCAAAATAACAAAATCTTGACAGCTATTTTTGCAAGCACATCGGCACAGACATTGACTTCCCTATAGTAGTGATTCAGCTTCACCTGAGATTTTTTTTTTTTTTTTTTGGTTCATTAAGTTCTTGCAATCATCAACCATTGGTGCATAGTCAACAGGTGAATCATCATTGTTGTTTAGCAATCCAACAACGGAGTTAGCATTTAATTCGATTTCAATTGCCTGGATTTGGAGATGTACACAGAGAGCAAGGCTATCCCTCACGGCCCAAAGTTATTTTTCAAACAAACATGGAGCCAAATTCTAAAAACTATTCATATTGTAATCATACAATTCATTTGTTTTTTGTGGAGTAATATATGGATCATATGGTTGCTGACAAAATTTCTGAATTGTCACTATATGTTTGCAGTATAGTACGAAAATGTTATCCATAAATCTAAGTACTTTTTCATGCCACGTACTCCACATTCATTTTAAAAAATTTTATGACAAGGAAGAGTGCAATTTTGAACTCAAGAGGACCAATGGAAAAATGCAAAGTGTGGGTACCGAGGACCAAGGATGAAGCTAAAGGGTCACGATATTGGCCTGAGGACCAAGGGGGAAGTTGAAGGGTCGCAGTAATGACGTGAAGGTGCTGTAAGCCACGAGTCCAAGAGAAGAAGTTGCCCGAGGAGGGGAAGAAGCTAGCCAAAATACTCCAAGGCATCCTGAGAGGAAGTTAGGATCTAAAGAAAGTGGAAGACAGTGGGCAATAGGGAAGCTTTAGGCCTGATGTAGCCTATTGCATTCGCATTTATTGGGAGACAACAGTTTTATCAGCCGCATTAATGAGGAAGTGACCTGAACAATATAGACCACAGCTAAGTAGGTTCCTGCCACCATCTTCTTCATATGTGAAAGGTAACAAGTGTCGGAAAAGGAGTGGGATTAGGTATAGATGGACGGGGAAGTTGCGATGGGAGAGGGCTATATAATGAAGGGAAAAAGCGCCAAAAGGGGGGGACAAAAAAGGAGGAGCAGCAGTTGTGTATTTGGTAAGTGTTAGAAACTAAAAGAATATGGACAGTCACCCAATGTGAGCATGTCCCTCTATTTGCTTTAGATTGTAACATCTAGGAGTAATGATATTAGACCGTTACATTACCCCACTAATCCATTATCCCACTCAATATTAATGGAGTTGAGTGTATATAAACACCAAGAATGATAACCATTGGAGTGTGGACGAATTCTGCATTTCTCATAGTGTTTATAGAGTGTTGTGAGGCTCTTAGGTTGTGGGTTATGTTTGCATCACTCTAGTAGTGTGCAACACCATCGGAGAAACGTTTTTGGTTCGTGGGTAGCTCAAACTGGAATTCAAAACGTGTTTGGATAGCTAGTCTGTGTAGAGGCTAGCTCTAGACAACTAGAACAATCTCAAAGCTCATGTGCGATCATCAGCTTAGGCCAAGAGAGGTATGTCGAAAAATCGATTGTTTATATATCCGCTGCGATTCTCTATTTCTTACAGTAAGAAAAGGGAATAGTGTCATTTTCTATAGGAACCTTGTCTCCTCAGGAACCTTTGTGCAAAGCTTTATGTTAATTTGTTTTCGAATACAAGTCTGATCCTTCCATATTATTGTCCTCCGGCAGAACTCATTGTTGTTGATCTTTCTCATCTCTTACAAATTTCATTGATTTGGGCCAAGTTTGAGTGAGTGGAACATCCCACTACTCTAAGTGAGCTTGGGCCACTAACCTCTTTTTTGGTCCTTACACTAAGGTATTATATATTGATTTTATTATAGAAATCTTGCAAACTAAACAACTTATTTGAATGGTGTAACACCATAAACTTAATAAATAAATTAAAATCTCAATTTCAAAATTGCATTTTGTTTTCTATTTAAAAATAAAGTTTTTTTTTGTAGTAAAATTAATAGTACCCCTAAGATTAAAAGATAATTGAATTTAAATATGTCAAGGAGTGTAATATTTAACTTTTGAGACACTAGGCTAGCTAACAAGTAATTTAATATTATTAAGCTTCCTTTCAAGACCACTCTCACTACAGTCTGGATTGCAAATTGTTTCCATACTGAATAAATTGGTGCAAAGATGCACTCAAATAATTTTATAATAGTATTGACAATATTAGTTCTCTAGGCAAATAACATAATGGCATAGAAAGGGCACCCATTTAAATTATGGTTTCTAATGAGGCAGAGGCACCAAATCAATAAAGATCAACTATATATGAAATAGTGGGTTTCAGTGAGTTCAACTAGTAAAATCTCTTGTCGTCAAAAAAGAAATTTGGGGTTCGATCCCCGCCTACACCAAAAAAGCAATTGGTGTCTTAGTCTGAAAATAAAACGTAATCATTAGAAACAGACATCGTAAGTTGAAACTATCTCTAAAAAAAAGACTATATATGAAATATACTTTTTATACTATGGATGGCATATTATTCATGAGGAAATTTTTTAATGAGAATTAAATCATCAAGATGAATCATATGGAAGCAAATTAAAGAGAAAAACAGATCTTGCTCTTTTGAGAATAAGTGATTCTGACCTACTTTCACTCTTGTGTGTTACAACATGGGCTATCCTCTATGCTCAATTGTTCATTATTAAGAAATTTGGACAAAGATCTGGAAGATACATATAATAATCTTGTGAAAGAAAGAATCAAGTGCAAACTCAATTCATGGCTTAATCATATTTCTCTTGCTTTTGAGTTTGTTATCATTATGACATTATCACATGGGCAAGCCTGCAAGTATCCTATTGTAGGGTCACCGTCCATCTTACATTCTTGCTCCCACTACAACATGAACATAGAGACAAAACTATTTCTAATAAGTTTTGTATTTTGAGTTTTCAATCAAACAAGGTCAATTTGTGGATAATTAGTTTCACTTTGTCCACTTAATTAGGTAGGAAATGTTAATGTAATATGAAAGTGACAAAGGGAAGGCATGGCCGAAGAGAGTTGGAACTTAGAACAAGAAAAGGCTTACATTTTATCTTTTCTTTTCTTTTGTTTTTCCATGAGAGTGAAAGTGAAGGCCTTTCTAATAAAAGCTCTTAGATTAGGCATTCTTTTTCTTCTATAATTCTACACCTTAGTGACTATATGATTCATTTCCAAATGAATAATGTTACTTTAGGGACATAAAAATGTAAGTTTTGATTGCAGCACATCACTTTTACATGAATTTTTTTTGATAATTTGATAATTGGGTGTGTGGATCTAGATATTTATATTGAGAATACTGAAAGATGCCAATCAGTTGAGTTACAAGTTACAACACTATTGGTAATGAGAATTTTTTTTGATACCATATTTATGTATGTACTGATTATGACAAATAATGTCAACGATTATGAAATAAATTTTGATTTTTATGTCATTACATTACATTTATTGTTAATTGTTAAAACTTTAGGCGCAGAATTTCATTTTTAATAGGATAATGAAATTGAGAATCTCCCAAAAGTAAATAGCAAAGAATGTAAGGAAGAATAAAGAAAAGTGGTCACCCAATAGATTAGGTAAGCTAGCCCACTTGTGATTTCTGAACCCCACTCAAACGTTCAAACCAACCAAGGCTAGGCCTACTGACAGCCCATTGGACATGGTCACCATCCACTGAGTTAAGTTGGACCAACATTGAACTCATTGCATGTGTACATAAATATGGCTTGTCTGTGTGAGAAACTTTTTTTTTTCTTCCACTATAAAGAAAATACAAGAAAACATTGAGAGGGTTAAATCTTCAAGCCAGCTTTTGTGGATATCTAATCAACTTGTCTGAGAAAACTATTTTAAGTTCAAATTATCATCATCACACAAATTTTCTCAGATCCATAGTTATATCAAGGACATAGAACCACAAGTAGTTGACATTGAAAAATTATGTAACACATATCATGTGCAAATATAGTCACCTTTGGTACTATCAATCCTTTTTTCCCTAATAAGTGTGGCATTATGATATCATTGATAAAATATCACCAGATCAAATTTAAATGTAGATCACTAGCTATAATTCTAAGTATATAAGCCACTGCTTAAGTTTGGAATAAAGTTCCAAAATTTGAAGCCAATTTAGTGGTTCTTTTTAATTCATTTGACCAAAGGATGGAATAATATTCTTAATAATTGGACCGACTTGTAATTATTGGAGAACAAATTTTAGAGTGTCCAAATTGAGCCTGGGTTCTGCCAAAAAAAAAAGGGATAATGTCAAAAAATTAATTGACCAAAAAACTCTTAAATTAAAAAAACTATAAGCTTCTTTAAAAGAAAGGGGGGAAAACCTAGCATTTTTCTTCATTTATTCTAGTTTCATTCAATGAAAAAATTCAAAACTCAAGAATGAGAAGAAAAAAAAATTGAACAAAAGGAAACAAGGTTGTTTAGAAGGAAAACGTTTTCCTGTTAATTTTTCCTAAATGACATTTTTAACTTAAACCAATCACTGTCTCCATACTTTTTCATGTAGATTTTGAATTTGGGTTTGTTTTTTCATTTGAGACTCTCAAATGACCCAAAGAATGAAAAATGACTTCCTATTTGGAGTATGTTTTTGTGAATGGAAGTTTTTATTCAAACAATTATTTGGAATTACAAAAAAATAATAATTATTTGTTGTGCAAACCAAACAAAAAAAAAAACTATTTTCTAATTCATTTTTAAGATTGCAACTAAACATTCAATGACCTTTAGGTCAAATGGTATTTTGTGTGTTTTCGTCGGAGAAATCTGAATCTCCCTTCCATACTTAAAATGTATATAAAAAATCTGCAACTAAACATAAAAAAACAAGGAATAACTATTTTTTTTTCTTCAAAAAATAAGGAATAATTCTTGGTACTATCAATCCTTTTTGTTTTAACTTTTGCAAGCACCAACTTCATCACTTTGTTTTAGAATTTTATGCAAAGGACAAAGACAAAGAATAACACTTTATGATATGGAAAATCAATATAACTAAAAGGTAGAGAAAGCAGCAAATGCAGACATGATAATTCCCATTAAAGTTTTCAGTGCATCATTTTACTTTAGAAAAATGGACCCCAGGCCAGGCCTCTCAACTAAGCCAGTGGTCAGTGAATTTAGTGAGAGCCGACCTACAAGGAACAAAGCAAAGACATTTCATTTCGTCTGATCTTAATGATGTTCATAATCTTTGCCTAAAATCTTAGACAGGACATGCCCATGAGCTGGAAATTTTATCAAAAAGTCTCACATTATTAATGGACCAATGGAATAGAAGGCATTTGATCTAATGGGTCATGGAAATGATTTTTCCCTTGGGCATTAGAAAGCTTAGTAGGGATAATTTAGGTTTTCAAATACTGTGAAGGGAATTAGGAAAAGAAATGCATTTTTTTTTTTATGGGAAAGAAATGCTTTTCTAATCATAGAAACAGAAACTCAGAATAGTTGTGAAATCATAGTAAGGACTTTGGTGCACCTGGAATAGAAGATGATGTTGACAATACGAATCTGACATTAAAGTTTGTAAATATTGTTTTAAAATTTTAGATATGTTCTTTGCATATATGTTGGTAAAAAATTAAAAATCAATGAGGGAAGGGCCACTTTAATTTTATCTTCTGCTCTTAAGAATTACATTTGGCCTTATGTGTGGATGTTGGATTTTTTTGCTGGCATGGTTGTTTTTATAACCAAATGTTTTTTGCATTTAGGTACATGCATTCATGATTCATGAAGTTCAATGTCCTAAACTCTCCAAATTATAAGACCAATTTAATCTCTTAAACATTGATCAGTGTACATCAATTAGCCAATTGTCATCTCTTTATCTTTTTGCATATAGATTATACAAGGTTTCTAACCATAATACACTTTTTTGGAACATTTATCATAAATTTTATTAAATAAACCTTACAAATTGGTATGTCAACTTTTAAAATGCTAAAAATTGATTTATTACGTTGTTGGTGTAACACCAATCACATTCATTGTCATGTTAATTTGTAAGTCTTCCATTCTAAAATTTGGCAGTAAATTTAGAAAACAAATATCATCACTATAAAATACCAATATACTTACAATTGTTTAATTTTGAATTGTTTTAGAGATAATCAAACTTATATACAAGTATTTATGATTATGTCACTCTCAAATCTAGCTTTTAGGACTTATTAACGGTCCGTTTGGTAAGAAATTTGTAATAACATTGTTTGTATGTTTTAAAAATACGTGTGGGTAAAAAAGTGTAAAAATACATGTAATATTATTTAAATACTAAAAGTTGTTGTTTAAACAACGGTAACAAACAGACCCAATAATATAAATCTAAATCGTTTCTTATCTTATGGTTCCTGTTCTATAATAATTTTTCTTTATTATCAAAACAAAACATCAATTAGTTGCTAATGTAGTTGGAGTTGCACCCAAATTTATTATTTGTAGAACAGTAACTTTTAATAGTTGTACCAATAATATGCATGTGTGCAATGAACCAATCAAATCAACCCCTAGAACTGTAATTTCACCCCCCATACCAAAGGGCTGTTTTGTCCAAAATCATGTATTTAAACCAACCCCATCTTCAACATCTTTTATTCCCTCTCTCTCTCTCTCTCTCTCTCTCTCATACAAAAACACACACAGACACACTGATATCATATTTCATAGTACATACACAAAACATCCTCAAACTCCATTTTCACATTCTTTAAAAAAAAAAAAAACCAAACCAAACCTTCCAAACACTCATGGGTTTCTTCTTCTCCTTCTTCATAGTACCACTCACTCTAACTCTCACCGTTATCTCCACCGTTAACTCCTGCCCGCCGTCAGACCGGGCAGCACTGCTAGCCTTCAAAGCCGCCCTGACCGAGCCTTACTTGGGCATCTTCAACACCTGGACTGGCAACGACTGTTGCTCTTCCAAATGGTACGGCGTTAACTGTGACCCAACAACAAACCGAGTCGCCGATATAAACCTCCGCGGCGAATCGGAAGACCCGATTTTCGAAAAATCGGGTCGTACCGGGTACATGACCGGTTCGATTTCGCCCGAAATTTGCAAGCTCGACCGTCTCACCAACCTTATAGTCGCTGACTGGAAAGGAATATCCGGCGAGATACCCAAGTGTCTCACCTCTCTCTCCTCTCTCCGAATCCTAGACCTTATCGGAAACAAGTTGACAGGCGAGATTCCGACAGATATCGGAAATCTCAAGCGGCTTACTGTTCTTAACATAGCCGATAATGCCATCTCCGGCGAGATTCCGGCGTCGATTGTTGGTATGTCCAGCTTGATGCACCTTGATCTCCGAAAGAATCAAATATCGGGCGAGATACCGGCAGATTTCGGAAAACTCGGGATGCTGAGTCGGGCATTGTTGAGCCGAAACCAAATCACCGGTTCAATACCCACTTCCATTTCTCAAATGTACAGGCTTGCCGACTTGGATTTGTCCGAGAACCGGATTTCGGGGCCGATACCGGAACAACTCGGGAAAATGCCGGTTCTTTCTACTCTCAATTTGGATTGTAACTCGGTTTCGGGTCAAATACCGGCCGGTTTGCTAAGCAATACCCGAATGGGTATCTTGAATTTGAGCCGAAACGGTCTTCAAGGCAAAATACCGGACGTTTTCGGGTCCAACTCGTATTTCATGGCTCTTGATTTATCGTATAATAACTTGAAGGGTCCGATACCCGGTTCGTTATCGTCGGCGAAATTTATCGGGCACTTGGATCTGAGTCACAACCATCTTTGTGGGTCTATTCCTGCTGGGTCACCGTTTGATCACCTTGAAGCGGTGTCGTTTATGAACAATGATTGCTTGTGTGGAAGTCCATTGAAGACTTGTTAATTTTTCGGCCGATATATCGGATTCAGCTTCACAAGCAATATCGGGTTATTGTTTATTATGTGTTTTATAACTGTGATAACTGATAAGTGTTTTTGTTTTTGTTAATGTTTAATATAAGCTACTTTTTAAAAGCAATGTTGTAAGGGGTTTTTTTTTTTTTTTTTTTTTTTTTTTTGGGTCTTGTTGATAGACAAGAAAAAAGATAAGGCAGTTGCATGCACATGAAAATCAGTGCGATATTGGCAGGAAAGATTCCAAGTTATAGTGAGCAAATGAGCATGGATTTCATACTTGGGCATGTATTATATAATATAGGTTGCATTGGGATACACAATTTCAAAATTTTAATTTGTTTTTTTAATCAAATTGCATGGATTTATGTGGATGATGCAGCAATCAAAGAGAGATCTTGGGTTATGGTTTTGAAGGTGTATTACATTATTTAATTTGGGCAAAAGATCAAATTATTACGTTGAGGGAGAAAGTTTCATTCACATGAAAAGAAAAGCTGAAAAGCATAAGCACAACAACTTATTTAGCTAAAATTAAATTTTTTTTGTTAAAAATATTGTAAATAAAATTAAAAATTAGTTAAAATAGTACAGTAAAATTTATAAATAATGTCAAAAAGTGTAATAAGATTATAAATAATAACAAAAATAAAGTAAATAGTAAAAAAAACTGTCTAATATAAGTTATCTCCTACGCAACTTTAGTAAAAATTAGAAGTTGTTGGGAAGGTTAGGTACGTTATCTTTGTGCTGCATGGAATACTGTTTGATCTAATTGCAAAAGGTTTTTATGCTTCTCTTTTCCTTTCCAGTTTCCATTATGTTAATATAAGACTAATAAATGCTTTAAGTTCTATACTTTGAGAAATTATTAGACGATGGGAAAATTGCTGAGGTGGTCTTCTTAGTCCTTCTAACCAATAAAGTGTTGCAATTTATGCAAATAATATTATCTAGTAGTTTTTTATTATTAATTCTTGTACTGATTAAGAATCCCATTGTCATAAAGAGGATGTTTTAGCTGTCTTAAAAATCACAATGTCATTTTAAATGGGTTAAAAATTAAACTTATATTTGATGGAATTCTTCTATTTTAAATACTTCAACCAAAAAAATCTTTAAAAACAAAAAAGAGGTTGGTAAAGAGCCAAGAAAAGTATGCAATGTTATATTAATGCATTTAATGAATTTTAGTGTACAACGGGAACAAGTTGAGCTGTGTGTATTGATTTTCCTAGCATTAATTTTTATCATTGATACTTGCAAATAATAAAGCAGAAGTCAAAGTCCCAAACAGCTATGCATGTTTCTGACGAATTATGCTCCCTTCTTACAGAAATAAATGTCGGTCACGTGGTCCACTTCCTCTAGTTAAAGAAAAATGTTAAAAATGTAGCCCCACTTCACTGACATATCCATATGTGAAATGTTAACTCAGTAACTCACTCTAGCAAAAGAATAGTAAAGTTTACTCTACCATTAGCTAACTCCTACTCAACCTAAAAGGCCAAGAGCTAGTCTGGATTCCACAGTAAACCCCAAATAGAAACTGATGGGAACTTAGATCCAACAAGCATAAAAAAATAAACATCACATGGTGCACCCTCTCAATGACCCTCCATAAATATGGCAATAGAGATGTCTTCCCAATCCTGCAATCCAATGCCAATATAATATCTGAACATTTCTTGATATGTCAATTTTATAATCAATTTTTGACAAGAGTAATGCTATAGCCACAAACTATTTTACAACATTTTTACAAACTATTGATGTGGCAAATTCTTATTAGTTCTAATATGGGTCCACTACTAACATCACATTTATGTTTACCAATAATTATTGAAAGTTATTAAAGCCACATCAGCAATTTGTAAAAATGTTGTAAAATAGTTTGTGTCTGTAGCATTATTTAATAAACTTAGCATTCATTGGCCTATTAAAATATTAGTTTATTTAAAAGTCTTGTAATTTAATTGACACTTCTTCATGATTAGGGGTCTAAGAGGAAGGGTTCGAATTGCGGGGTTAACATGTTGTAAATATTTCAAAAAAATACTAGCTTATTTGTTTTTGGATTAAAAAAAAAAAAAAAAAAAAAAAAAAAAAAAAAGGCTAGCTGTTTTTCAAGTAAGGCAGTGACTTTAATCTCAACTTCAAACAAATAAGCTAGCAAAACCCTGATATATATTTGTTTCTCATAGACATCTAGCCAGGTTCTCATTTCCAACTGTACAATTTTATAAATAGGTTAACTCTCCATAGAGAATTTCAGAATTTTACCCTTCAAGAAAAAATAGTAGACATAGGATGTAACTTTTAATTTAATAACCGAATCAAAGAGTACTACTAGTACCATGTTAGCTTACACTAAGCATCCTTTACCACCATATAAACTTATTTCTATTAAGGATGTCAGTGTGAAAGATTACCCACAAACACTGATTGTATGGGCCTCTGCAATCATGTGGGTGGGTGTGTATCCAGTCTAGGTGCCGGTTCTACTCATTCAAACTGTGACATAATCATACCAACTACTACCAATTCACAAGGTAGAGAGAAATGGTGTAGAAGAATATCACCCTTGCCATTTTATATATATTGGGATTTTGGTACTATCATTTCCTATGGGGTAAGCAGGACAGGAATGTTGAATCTATTTTTTAGGTATAATAGTGGGAAGTATTTTTTTTTTTGTTAGCATACTTGATTTTATTCACTTGAAGTAGAAAAACAGAGAATTTCACATCATTTCCATTTCTCCCAAGTTTATCAATGACACAAGTATCACTTTGTAACCAAAGGAGGGGAGCCATATTGTTACTGCTAGTTGCATATTATACTACTAGTCTACTACCGATCCCTTCATTTTATGTGGATTGCTTGAATCAATATTCTATTTCTCCAATAATTTGCTAAAGTTGTTTTTAACCAAAAATTCCCATGCATACATACATACATACATACATACATACATACATATATATATATATATATTGAAAATTTGAAACAATAAATTGATTAGATCAGTGCATTTATGAACAAAGAACACAATAATGAAAGAATTAGGATGACTAAAAGACGTCATTATTTTCAAATTCTAATTACCAATATGTACCAGGTGTTGGAAACAAATGCATGTCAACTGCTGCATAACTAAATAGCAAATGAAGAGAATTAATAAAGAGTCCAAAGTTACAGCAACTTTGAAGCTTCAAAGTGATTGAAGTAAGCTAAAAATATATAAGTTCAGTTTCAAACCTAATGCTGATTAATGGTCAAACGGATTAAAAGGATCAGAAATTAATCAAACTGAATTGTGGAATAATGAGATTGAAGAATCCTAGACCATAAGGGCATAAATACCAAGAGTTCAGATTCTCTAAATAAGACATGCTATGAGTGCCTAAAAGGAAAGCAAAAGAAGAAATACACAGAAAACTAAGATATCTAGCATGGTAGGTTTTGGCACAAACTTCAAGAATCAATTTCATATATAAATCAAAAGGAGATATAGAAGTTTATAAGAGAATGGTACTTTGAGTAGTATCGATATGAACAATCAAAGATAACACAATATGAAGTACAATTATGAAAATGAGAAATATAGAGAGCTATCAATGATATGCAATCAACAGCAGGGAAAACTTGCAACTATTTTGAGTTTTAATATCTGGTGTCCATTTAATCAATCACATAAATGATTCTAACAAGGCTGAGAACAGATAGAATAACTTGGAATCCACAACATTTTCAATATTTACCTGATGATTAATTACAAGGAGTGATGAATAACCAACCCGCAATGAAAAGGGAAGGTATAGTAATGCTATGAGCGACTCAGTATCAATATTGCAGTGGAATTTGTTTAATCAAAAGGTTTTGACCACAAAAGGAATCCCACAAAACACTACCAATTTTTTCCTTGGACTTTGTACAACATTCTAAAATTTTAAACCTCAAATATTGTACAGACAAGTGTCACTACCAGACAACAGAATCAAGTGAAGTCTACAAATATTTGTTCTTGAATACTAGATATATATAATAGATTTCCTTTCTTGATAAGTAAATTTTTTATAAAAGAATAGAGAAGGAAATTGGGTACATGGGTGGATATACAATAGAATTTAAAATCATAAATATATGTATATATATATATATAATTTTAGGGTTCGCACATTGAGTAAAACCTTGGGGGATATATCATGTAATTGAAGGATTATTTTAGCTTTCTTGGAACTATTTGCTCTTTTAATTTACTTAGGACCACAAAGTTGCAAAACTGGAAGTAGAAATCAAATGAACAGCTCAAACAAAGATAAGAATTTTGAGCTCAATAATACTATGACATTTCAGATTCAAATCCAATGTTCCAAAATCCTTCAGGGGTCAAAGGAGGAGCATACCTATATCGATGCCTAGAAACACCATCATGATGTTCACAGCGTAAATTCTGCTGATTACCATTGGTGTCCCTGCCCCCATTATTGGGTAGAACCGCATCATAGAACTTCTTACACTGCTTGCATTCAATTCCTTTCAAGTTTTCCCGATCAGCTTTCTTTCTCACTGGTTCAACATACTTGAAATCTTTCTTGCCAGCCTCTGGAACTGGCATCTGCTGCTTTTGTACTTTGCGATCAACATTCATATCCTGTGTTTCATCATCTGAACTGTTGAAATTTATGTCTTTCTGAATAGGGACTGGAGGATCATTTTCTTGTTCTTTCAAGGTCTTGTTCAAGTTTCCTCTGATGTTCTCGAGAGGAGTATCAAGAAAATCATCATGAGGATCAGGCCCACCTTGGCACTGACGGGACCTTGTTTCTCTCCAAGAAGATGCAGGCCGCTTTGTACCAGCTACAGGGGCTGATTTTACATTGGAGGGACATTTTGTTGTAATAGGGAAGCCTGAAGGAGGAGAGTCAGAACTTGAAGTTTGAATTAATTTGGTGCTTTTCTCATCCTCTGAGCTTCCACTGAAACAGATGTCATTCTTCACTTTATTTTTGTCACTGGGAGTCACAGGAGTGTCTGCAATTTTCTTTCCAAGATCTAAAATACCAGGAAAAAGATAATTCTTTAGAAAGAATAACAGAGGATGCAATATGTAAAAGATATCTAGCCCATTGTGATTCTAAGTTGAACCAACCATAATATGAAATTCAAAAAATCAGGGAATTCAAACAAGTTTGGACCTCATGTGAAGTGACAACGTAGTAAAGAACCCACTTCTAAACTAAAGACTAACTACCAGCAGATCATCATGAAACTTTTTTTGATTAATACATATGCAGCTAATGGTTTAGAATTACATAAAGAGAAAATGCATAATAAAAGCAGTAGGCTTACCAGGTGAAGTCAATATATTCTGATTATGCCTTAGAGAATCACTTTGGGGGAGCATATTATCGATAGTAAGACCACACTTTGACAAGAGGTAGTCGTATTGAGATTTCAGCTTTTTGTAACGATCAACAACATCCCTTGTTTTCTTCTTCTCAGCTTGTAACTCAGAGGCTTTTGTCTCAATCTGTTGAAGTAATTTTTCATATGAATCGTTTCCTTCTGCCACCTCACTGCTCCTCCCTCCATGATTTACCTGTAACTCATTAATTTTCCCTTCTAAAACAATTATTTTGTCCACAAGCAGCTTCTTCTCTTTCTCACACTCCTCCAACTGCTGTTTGTTCTTTGATATTTCAGTATTAGTTGACTCAATCTGTTGAAGTAATTCGTTTTGTAAATTTCTTCCCTCATCAACCTCACGAGTCATTTTCTGAAGCTCCTTTTGGAATCTACCAGCATTGTCTTCTGAATGTTCTAATTTGCCCATAAGTAATTTCTTCTCTTTTTTATTCTCTCTCAATAACTGTTGATCATCTGAAATTTCAGAGGTAAGCCTTTCAATCTTTTCAACCAAATTTTTTGTCAACTCCTTTCCCTCTACTACTTTTTCTTGCTTTATTCTAAGCTCATCTTGGAGCTCATCAACTTTTTTCTCAAGGCCATTCACTTTGGCAAGAAGCTCATTTGTCTTTTCTTTATACTCTTTAAGTTGTTTTCCCGTGTTTACATTATCAGAGGTTTTTTCTTGAACCAATTGGATTAATCTATTATGCAATTCCATTCCCTCATCAACTTCCTTAGACTTATTCTTCAGCTTCAATCCTAGTTGATCAATCTCAAGTTTTTGACATTTAATATTGGCAAGTAACTTGTTTGTCTTCTCTTCCTGCTCCTTTGATGGTTTTTCCATCTCTAGCTTGAGAGACTGGTTCTCTTCTAGGGCTTGTTTCTTTTCAAGTTGAAGTCTTTCTATTTGGATTAAGAGATCATTTTCCTTCTCTTTCCACACATCTTCTGCAGCTTTCCTGGCCTCAAAATAAACTTTCTGCAGGCTTTTAGACTTTGATTGGAAATTAGGGTAGAGCTGGCTGCAGAATATATATTCTATCTGAGAAATCCTGTCTTTTGCTTCTTGAACAGTAGCAACCAGAATGGTACTAAGGCCAGAGACATACTTTTCATCACCACTGTCAACAGGATATCCTAGTTTAGGAGAGTTTGGGAGGTGCCCTGCCATCTCTGGAAAACACAGAACAGTACCCAAGCAAGATTTACCATATCATTAGTATTGGACTTCAAAAAAACAATAAGCAATAGGCAGTTTCAAATATAACAAGTTATTAATATGCCAGGAATTACTGCGAACAACTGAAAAAAATCAAAATGTTTGCATTGTCCACAACACTTCAGAATTCTACCTAGCTATGAAGCATACACAAGAAAAAAATAAAATAAAATAAAAATATTGTTATATAATTAATTCTTATCAGATACTTGTGAACCCATTTGAAAGTTTATCCCCATGCCCTCAATTAGAAATGGACTTTAATCATATAGTTCAATAGACATATAAGCTTAAGCCAGAACCAGACTACCAATCAATTTCATTAGCTCAATTTTCATCCTCGATCAGTAAGGTTGATGATTCTTTTCTATCCAATTGGGACAAAGCAACTCCAAATTACCATAAAACACCATTTACTATATCCCCGCAAAGCAAAAACTTGCATTGATTCTTAGCTCTTAGAATGACAAGTAAAATGCTAATAAACATATAAGATCACCTCAGTACATCCTTCCTTTTACATTATTATTTTTACCAATGCTTCAAAAATCTACCTAGCTATAAACTATACAACAACAACAACAAAGCTTTAGTCCAAAAACTTTAGATTCGGTTTCAAATGCACAACCAGACTAATTGGGATCGGCCACATGTATTCACCTAGCTACGAAGCAAAACATGGAAAAGAATCAAATACTTGTGAACCCATTTAAGGGTGCGTCTTTGCGCCCTCAATTAGAAATTGATTTTCAATCAAATAGTTGAATAGACATATAAACCAGAGCTACTCTTCATATGCCAACACTATCAGTCCAAGTTAACCCCTGCACATAGACCAAGTTAAACCCACTTCCCAACAAGTAAACTACACAAACCGAGCTCAGCCAAAGCTCAAAATATATTTCACATAAGCAATTAACAAAGCCCACCCAAAAAAAAAAAAAAAAAAAAAATGTAAAACCACATTGACAACTTATAGGGTGCGTTTGTATAAGCTGTTGCAAAAATGGTATGCAAAATGGAATGTTGGGTTTTAAAAATGCACTTTTAAGCTCTCAAATCGCCTAACCAAACAGACCCATGTAACTACTTTTTTAAAAAAAATAATTTTCTTGTTAATTTTTCAAATTTCTGGTACTGAACCAAACAAGATAACTAAAACATGCTGAGAGACTAAAAACAAAGGCATTGTAGAATAAACGTAACGAGATCACACAAACTTTCATTCATCATTGTGATAAAATGATGTTATGGCAAAGTAAATTTGAAAAATCAATACGAATCAGAATTGAACCGAAAAAAATAACATCAACCAGTACAATTCAAACCAAAATAAATAAATATTAGGTTTTCTTGGTTCTCATTTTCCGTCTCATGTTACCTAGAACCAAACAGAAGGTTAAAAAAAAAAAAAAAATGAGTGAGAGAAATACCTCATTGAAAGTAAAACTTTCAATTTTCCAAGCTCTCTCTCTCTCTCTCTCTTGCTTGGTTGGTGGCTAGGGTTTTGGGGGTGTGTTTGGATGCGGGGATTAAGAGTGGGAGGTATTTTCTGAGAAAACTGATCGGAAGTGTTTTTGGGAATGGCGGGATATTGTTTTGTATGAAAAAAAAAGCTTGCCGCGGAAGATTTGTGACAAAAAGAGGGATTTGATTCACTGCGGTCACAGTGTACGCTTGTGGGTTGGTGTGTGGCCCACTTTATCATATTCTAGGCCCAAAAGATATGGGACATAGATGTTTGGGCCACCATGAGCCCGTTTTGAGATTGATGGGAGAAATATTCTTCTAAAAAAAAGTTAGAATAAAATATGTTAGAACTCTTTGTAATTTCGGTCAGAATAGAGGTTTAGTATTTGATGTATTTGATAAACTAGGCTGTTTTAATAATCAAATTCATTAAAAAAAAAATTATGGGAAAAATTAGAACATTTTTATGTTCATTATTTCAATTTAGAGTTGGAAAAGTGCACTAAAGAATTTAGAGCGTATTTGGTTCAAAATCTATTTTTAATACAAAATTTGAGTACAAAATACACCATTCTCTCATTCTCTGGTTTGGCACTTGTTCTTTATTTTAGAAAAAAAGAACTTTTTTCACTTAAAACTCTTCTTTGGTGGGTCCCAACCATTTTCAACAATATAACGAAAATGTCTTTATATTCATTTTCACTGACTCTAAAAACACCCCAAACATGTATTCATTTTTAGCAAGTCAAGTACACTTTTTAAGATATTTTTGAGGATAAATGACAGTCTACTTTTTAGGATATTAAAAATAAAAATTGAATACAAATTTGCAAACAAACCTTTTTTTTTTTTCTTTTTTTTTGTGGTGGGTCTCATAGAAACTAAAAATTAAAGCATAAAACACCTCTTTTTTTCTCAAACCAAATAGCCTCTTTAAGAGAAACTATAAATTGTTTTTACTTTTAAAGTGTTTTTCAATTGTAAAGGCAAGACGAAACTTTTTTAGGTTATGTAGATGGAGAGAAGCTAGATGGAAAGACGGCCAAAATGTACCAATTTTCAATGTATTACGACAATCTACCACTTTTTTTTTTTTTTTTTACTCTCTCTCTCTCTCTCCAAAATGGAACTTTTTTTTTTTTTTTTTTTTTAATTTTACAAATGAGAACTAGTAAAAATCGCTACATTTATAGTTTGTAAAGATGTGGTAAAAAAGTTTGTGTCGCTAGTATTACTCATCCAAAATTAAGGTTAGTAAAATTGCCAAAACATGGTAAATTTTGATAAAAAGTTTTAAATACCCTTAAAGCTCACTCCTGCTCTATGTTTACTGGAACTGCAATCCTTGATGACCCCCCCCCCCCCTCCCCCCAAAACCCCCACAAAAAAAAAAAAAAAAAAAAAAAAAAAAAAAAATAGAAATACAATTTGATTTTGAAATTTGATTTTTGTTATTTATAGAAAATCACAATTTCATCCTGAAAATTTAACAAGTACCGATTTCATGGTTGTCACTCTACATTCAACCATAACACAAAGCTCAAACTTTCATTCTGAAAATAGTACACTGCCTATCAAAATTTACATCATTTGATAATGATCTTCTAAGCAGCAAGCACCATGGCTGGGGTCCTGGGGAATAGTTAAAAGTTCAGATTTGCAGCTGATTACCATGCCATGACATTATAGGTCACAAAATCAAGTCAATATGTCTAATAATGAAATTCATCCAAGCTAACAGGTTTATACCTCACTCCTTTCTCCATGATTTACTTGCAACTCATTACTTTTCCCTTCTAAACTAATTATAGTTTCCACATGAAGCACCTCTCACACTCCTCCAACTTCTCTTTGTACTTTGACATTTCAGTGTTAGCCAAATCAACCTGTTTAAGTAATTGGTTTTGTAATTTGCTTCCCTCCTCAACCTCATGACTCTTCTTCTGAAGCTCCTGTTGGAGTCTACCAACTTTATCTTCCAAGCATTCCAATTTGGACATAAGTAATTCCTTGTCTTGTATATTCTCTCTCAATAGACGTAGATTATCTAAAGTTTTTGAGAGAAGCCAATCAATCTTTTTGACTAAATTTTGTGCAAACACCTTTCCATCTGCTACTTTTTGTTTCTTTCTTGTAAGCTCATCTTCAAGCTCGTCAACTTTTTCCACAAGGCATTGACGGAACCATGTATCTCTCGAACAGGGTGCAGCCCGCTTTGTGCCAGAAAATGTGCCAAATTTTACATTGGAGGGAGAATTTGATTCAATGAGGAAACTAGAAGTAGGAGAGTCGGAGCTTGGGGCTTGAATTAAGTTGGCTTCTTTCACATCCTCCAAGCTTCCATTAAAACAGATGTTATTCACTTCAGCTGTGTCACAAGGAGGCTCAGAAGCGTCTGAAACTTCGTTTCCATGATCTACAATACCAGGCAATAGATAATAGTTTAGAAACAATGAAAGCGACACAACATCTATTATGATATACCATGATAAACTACCCAGTTGTCCACAAACTTAAGCTGTTACAAAAGAATTAATTTAATCATTTGAATGCAATTCTAATATAGCCAATTGTGGGTCTGAGCTGAACTAACCATAATCCACTTTTAAATCAGACCAGAAGTGCCAGAAGATTATAAGAAACTTCACCAAACTTAATGCAGCTACTTATGATTTACAATTATAGAGATAAAAGATAAAGTTTAAAAGAAAAACAATAAAGAAGAAAAGCAATAGTCTTACCAGGTGAAGTTATTGAATCCCTTCCTTCTGCCACCTCACCACTTTTCCTCCATGATTTACCATCAATTCATTATTTTTCAATTTTAAACCAATTATTTTGTCCATCAGCAGGTTATTATCTTCCTCATACTCCTTCAAACACTGATTGTTCTTTGACATTTCAGTGTCATTCCAAACAATCTGTTGCTGCAATTGCGCTCTTAATTGTCTTCCTTCCTCAACCTCATGAGTCTTTTTCTGAAGCTCCTCTTGGAGTCTACCAGCTTTATCTTTGAAATGTTCCAATTCGGCCATAAGTATATTCTTCTCGTTTTTATTATCTCTCAACAGCTGATAATCAACTGAAAATTTAGAGTTAAGCCATTCATTATCTTTGGCTAATGTTTGCACCAACTTCTTCCCTTCTACTACTTTTTTGTACTTCTTCTAAGCTCATCTTGGAGCTCATTTACTTTTCGCTCGTGGCCATTCACTTCGGCAAGAAGCTCTTTTGTCCTTTTTCATACTCTAGAAGTTGTTTTCCCTTATTTACAATAGCAGAGTTGCTTTCAGGAACCAATTGCACAAACCTATTCTGCAATTCCATTCGCTCATCAATCTCAAGTAGTTGACATTTAATTTTGGCAAGTACCCCATTCAAGCTTGAGAGACTGGTTCTCTTCAAGGGCTTGTTGCTTTTCGCGTTGAAGTCTTTCTATTGGGAGTATAAGATCATTTTCCCTTTCTTTACACTCATCTTCCCTGGCTTTCTTGCCCTCAGGAAAAAAGTTCTGCAGGTTTTCAGATTTCAATTGGAAAGTAGGGAAGATCTGGCTGCAGAATATATGTTCTATTTGAGATTTCCTATCTTTTGCTTCCTCAATTGTAACAACCAGTGTAGTTCCAAGGCCCAAGACACTTTTCAATGTTTTCATCCTCTCTGTAAGCACGATAACCTTGATTAGGAGAGTTTTGAAGGTGTCCTCCCATCTCTAGCTTAAAAAAAAAAAAAAAAAAGCACAGCAGCCTAGTTAGATAAGATATCATCAACATAGGACTTTGGTTTTTGGACTTCAATAAAAATTAAATTAATAATTTTGAATTTAATCAATTATTACTATGTCAGCTATTACCACACACACACACACACACCGGTAAGCTTTGATTCTTTTGAGGCCATGACCTCACCATCTTCATATTCTTGTAGTAAGAGGATTGAGCCAAAGTTCATTGACAAATTCTTCAAGAGAGTTTCACCATAAGACTATCAGACTGCCAATATTGTCATAAAGCAAAAACAAAAGCTTTCCATTGTTTTCAATGCTTCAAAAATCAAATTCCACCTAGCTATGAACTACAGATAGGGAATAGGCTTGTAATAGCTACTCTTCATACCAACACTATCAGTCCAAGTTAACCCTACATAGACCAAGTTAAACTCAATTCCAACAAGGAAGTGACCTGAGCTGGACCAAAGCTCAAAATATAATTCAAATAAGCAATTAACAAAGCCAACAAACATATATAAAACCACATAAAAAAAAACTTATATAACTACTTATATATATACAAATGTCTGGTACTAAACCAAATAATATAGGAGGGTTCATAATAAAATTTTGCTTTATATTTTCTAAAAATATTATTTTTTGTCTATGTTATTATCTTATTTTCTACCACAGTTAAACAGTATTAGAGCTTATCATCATTGTCTCATGTGGCTGGGACCATACAGAATTGAAGCTCTTTGAACATTTTGTGTATTGTGTTTCCCATTGCTTAATGGGAACTACTGCAAGAAATTTATGACAATATTCTGCTGGCCATGGTCATTTAGCTTGAAGAATGTATCATGCCACTGAAACTATAGATTTCAAATGCACCAACAAAAAATAGAATCCAGTCAACCCACATTGCTTGAGGACAGAATAGAGGTATAGAGCTCAAAAACTATTAAGTTGCATTTCGTGTATCCAAAAACTGATTCCAATACCAGTGCCTTTTGTTACTACGAAATTCATAGACAACGCAAAATTCATTTGAAAAATCCATTGGACATGCACTGGCTTTGATTGCAGAAGCAACACATATTGCCTAATGCTCCAATTGTGTCTCCAGGTTGCAAAACAAGTTCCTGCAGGGTGTTAAAACATATATGCTCATACATGTAACATGATATTTGAGATTAGCTATTATCTAATGTACATTATAAACAGGGAGAGGATTAGAAGCTTATGGATCATGTGGTTCTACCAAGCTAAAACAGCATTTTGGCACACAGACCAGAAAGCCTTCCAATGGCATACTCCCTCCAAATTAGTGTATTTGGCAAACCACAAAACTAGTTCAATATGGTTCTGAAATACTCCTAAAACCACTTACTCTGAATAGGTTTCCATTATATTCCACTTGTGTAAACCACATGGTAACCATGTCAACCATTCCTCAAACACATTGCACATTAAATCATAGGCCCGTTTGGCCCTATGATTTCGACGGACAAAAAAGCAATTTGGCTTTACTCTTTTATAAGAAAATTACATTTTTAAAACCAGGGAAAAAGGAGGCAGGCTGCTCATGGGGGTGTTTTTCCCTCTTTTTGGTTATATATAGTTTTTCATAACATTTTTCACTAATTTTACTAATTAAAATAACTGTATTTTTTAATTGCAATTCTAACTCAAACAGACACTAGAAAGAAGTAAATATCACTATTTTATATACTTAAAAATTATATACAGATACTCATTTCAATCACCATTCAGTGGTTGGAATTCTCCTCCAAATCAGTTTAGACTCTTCAGAGGAAAAACCTTTATTAAAAAAAATGAACAAGTAAATAAAAAAAGAAAGAAAAAAAAAAGGGAGTAATAATTATTTAACATACCTATACCCCTGTAAAAATTTCAAGGCAAAACTTATTCAAAATTTTCTAGAGATTGATAAAAAGAAAACCCAGATCAGGAAACATGTGTAAAATCAAAAGATCCCTCAGAATGCCTAGTATCTACCTGGCAGGGCATGAAACCATGGTTCCTCAACCTCTGCAACAAGCTTGCAAAAGGGAGCCCCATGTTTTTTTCCTTTTTGTGGTATAAATTCCATGCACCATTTTCAGATTACTAAACTTTTCCTCATTGGGATACAAAAATTGTAAGAAATCAAACTTTAGCATAAAAAGATATACATCAGGGCACAACACATTTCATACATATATTATATATATGGAGAGAGAGAGAGAGAGAGAATGGGAGAGTACCATTGGAGCTATGTCTCGTGAGTGTTAGCTGGGGTTTTGTTTTGTTGCAGCTATGACAGTGTGTTTAGCCTTATATATATGCAAACACTCGCGAAGTCCACTGGGGAGAGAGACAGTATACGAGGTTGTGCGGTTTCTTTTCTTAAGCAGGTGTGTTTGAAATGAATTTAGCATGTGTTGTTACTATTGTACAGGTAGACTACAACATTTGTCCCAACTTGCTGAACTGCTCAACATGTCACACGACAATCAGTGAATGAGAGTCCACCATGTCATAATTGTGACACAAATTAAACTTGTGTCCTTTTTTTTTGAGAAAAATTAAACTTGTGTCCTTAAACTTTCATAGACCGCTACTTTTTATCGAGGAATGGCATAACAAGAGTTAACTATGTCATAATTGTGACATAAATTGAAATTGCGTCCTTAAACTTTTTCATAAGCCAAATTTGTTATTTGGTAGGCATTGTATTTCCAGACTGATTTTGATTACGTGGTCATCTTGATCAAAGATATAAATTATTCAAAGATAATATTGCTTTTATTGAATTAGTTAATATAATTACATGATTGTATTTAGTTGAAAAAACTCACTGTACAATATCTAAGAAATTATACATAATTTTTTCTTTTATATTTCTCTTTTTCACATATGCACAGCTCACACATATAAAAGAAAGAATCTAAAATGGAGATATGAAGTATGCGTTTAGCACAAATTAAAAAATCAGTTTATTTTACTATTTAGCTTATTTTTACTACTATTTATGGGTCTCGTTACAATTTTTATACTATTCATGGGTCTTACTGTACTATTTCGTTTAATTTTTACTTTTATCTACAGTAATATCAATAAAAAGTTTTCAATTTTAGCAAAATAAGTGAATCCAAACAGACCCGAAATAAGGTTAACTAAATAATAATTTAATTGATATTGCATGATGATTCATAAAATTCTAAAGAGAAATTTATAGGAAGCTCCTTGAAGTATTACGAAACAAACAGTAACCCAAAATTTTGTAGAAATAACAACTCTGTAACATAAATACAATGGTGCCCAACCCCTTTAAGCCCTCTGGAGGGATCTCTACAATAGTGAATAGTGAGAAAAACTCCTTTGCATCTTCTTCATCATTTTTGTTACGCGTAATGCGGACACGAGCTCTCCTTGGCACACTCTGAATCCCATGGCTCTAGACATGCTTGTTAAGCTTAACAATTAACATCCACTCTGACATTAGTTGTTCCCATGGCCTTTTGGGCAAACTTCTTGATTTTCTATATGGCCTTTGGAGCCATCTTCTTGAAAGTGAAAGTGCTGCACATTAGGTTGGCAAAATTGAAAGGTTACTTAGAGTTGTCTAAACAACAATCCATTAACTAACTGGGATACATCAAAGAATCAGGAACAAATGAAGCCTTATTTGAGATTATAGTTTCTCAATGAAGCTAATAATAAAAGAGCTTAAGGATTGGCTTGACAAGGAGTTATCTATGTGCGTACCAAAAATGACAAACTTTTGGGGATGTGTATCTACTCGAGAAAAATTAAGAATTTGACAACTCCCACACTTTAAAAAGAGGTGAGGTGCACCTAGAAGCACTTTGTCAAGGATTGGCTTGACAAGGAGTTTCTAGTTCTCTAGCTCTTTAACAATTTATTTTATTTTATTTTAATAGAATCAGTCTGAAATACTATCAATCAATTCATGATCTAAAATGGTTTACAACAACATTATGGATGTCTAGTGGCAAAGTAGGCTTTATCTTCCACTTGTGCAAACCATATAGTAACCATGTCAACCATTCCTTGACTTTACTTATTAAATCATAGGCTCGTTTGGCCCTATGATTTAGGGACAAAACAGCAATTTGGCTTTACTCTTTTATAAGAAAATTACAATTTTAAAACCAGGGAAAAAGGAGGCAGGCTGCCCATGGGGTGTTTTCCCCCCCTTATTTTTTTGTTATATATAGTTTTTCACACCAACATTTTTCACAAACTTTACAAATTAAAATAAATGTATTTTGAAATTGCAATTGTAACTCAAACAAACACTAAAAAAGTAAATATCACCATTTTATATAATAAAAATTTCTATATAGATACTCATTTCAAATTTCAATCACCATTCAGTGGTTGGAATTCTAATCAGTTTAGAGGAAAAACCTTTATTAAAAAAAATGAACAAGTAAATAAATAAATAAATAAATAAAAAGAGAGTAATAATTATTTAACATACCTATACCCATGTAAAAATTTCAAGGCAATACTAGTTCAAAATCTTCTAGAGATTGATAAAAAAGAAAACCCAAATCAGGAAACATGTGTAAAATCAAAAGATCACTCAGAATGCCTAGTATCTAGGGGTGTTCAGCAAACCGCATAAACCGCACAAACCACAAAAACCGCACCAAAACCGCCCGCAAAATAGCATTACCGCACCGCACCGCAAGTAATAGTGCACCACACCGCACCGCACCCTCTCTATATATTCAGGGCCGGCTCAACAGGTTATGCAACTGATGCAATCACCTTAGGCCCTCAAATAAAAGAAGGCCCCACTTGTAAAAAAAAAAAAAAAATTTATATATATAATTTATTTATATATTTTAATTAAAAAAATTAAGCACTTTTATTGGTCAATAAAATGCATTAAAAAGGCCCTATTGTATCCTAAAATGCAAAAGATTAAAATGGAAAAAATAAAAATAATCAAACTTCAGCTAACCAAATTAAATTTTAGGAGACAAATTTATTAATTCATTCCTGAAATATGCTAAAATCAAAATTAATAGAAAACAAATTCATTAATAATACAACATAATTATCTTGAAATATGCTAAAATAGAGATTATAAATTTCAAAAACAAAAGAAAAACCTCTCATCTCTCTATCTCTCTGCCTCTCCATCTATATTCTTATGGTCTCACCTTTCTTTTTTTCATCTTCATCTTGATTCTTTATCATTTTCCATAAACTCAGTCAATCAGTCTTGATTGATATTTTTCTTTGTTGATTTAGCATATCAGTCGGCAGACAGAGGTATTCTTCTTCACTCTTCAGTTCTTCCCCTTTTTCTCTTTGTCTTTCCGAAAAAGGAAGACTCAAAGTCTTCTATTTATTTAACTTAAATTATATACATATATATATATATATATATTTAGTTTGTTTCACCGCTGCAGTTTGCACAATAGTTTGATGGGAATATGGGACACATTTTCACTTTTTTGCTATGATAACTTTTTTGCCCTGTTTGGACCCTTCTCTGCCATGACAATTGATAGAATGATAGGACACATTTTTTCTTTAAAGCTTAGCCATAGGATGTGGAGTACAAGCTGGCCGGTTACTTACCTCTCTCTCTCTCTCTCTCCCTTTTTTTTTTTTTTTTTTAAAAATCTGACACAGTAGCACTTTATATATTATTTTAAATTATTGCACTAATTAATAATTTGATGTGTATCATATCAATTCATTTGTATTATAGTGACATTAATTTATTAAACCATGTATTAAATTAATTTTTATTTGCGCAGGTTTAAGTTTTAAAGTGGTCATGACTTTAAAAAAATTGCAATAACCAGGTTCTATTGTTCTATACTTTAAATTTTATTTTTAGTTAAATTATCATTTTTAATTATAAAATTGTGTTTTATTTTTCTGTAAATATTTTCTTATTATAAATGTCTACTAGAAAATATTTATCCGGATATGAAAAACTTCTAAAAAAGAGAAAAATTGAACAACAAATTGAATCTCAAAAAGGATCTATGGATAAATTTGTTACTAGTGTTAAAAAAAAAACACAGCAGAAAGTTTAGGTGAAAATATTATAAATGAACAAGAAACTTGTCAAAAAGAGTTGGAAGATAGTGAAATTATACAACAAAAAGAGAAGAATGAAAATAATCCTAATAATGTTGAAACATCTAATGTAACAATAATTGATAATGAAAAACAAAATAATTTAGAAGAAAATGAAAAACTGACTAACCTACTTACTAATAATATCTATGATCCAAGTCAATGGGAAAATATTGATACAAAATTAAGAGATTTATTAGTAAAAAAGGGTCCAATTAGATAATATGATCTAAATTTTCCTATAGATAAAGATCATAGACATTTTTCTACTACATTTTATTTTAAAAAGTTATCAAATGGGGAGAAATTTGATAGAAGATGGCTAGTGTATTCAAAAGATTTGGATAAAGCATTTTGTTTTTGTTGCAAGTTGTTTAATTCAACAACACATGGTAGTGGTACAAATCAACTTACTAATGAAGGAACTAATGATTGGAGAAATATTAGCAGTAAGATTAAAAATCATGAAACAAGCAAAGAGCATGTTACTAACATGAATGCTTGGATTGATTTAGAAATGAGATTATTGAAAAATAAAACAATTGATAAAAATTTCCAAGAACAAGTTAACAAAGAGAAAGATCATTGGAAAAAAGTGTTGTTAAGAATTATTGCTGTAGTAAAAAATCTTGGAAAAAATAATTTGGCCTTCCGAGGAAAAAACGAAAAGATCTATCAAGAAAATAATGAAAATTTTTTAAGTCTAATTGAAATGATTGCAGAATTTGATCCAATAACGCAAGGACATGTTCGACGTATTCAACATGGTGCAATTCATAATCATTTTCTTGGACATAATATACAAAATGAATTGATAAAACTGTTGGCAAATGAAATTAAAGGTAAAATTATTAAAAAGATTAAGGAAGCAAAATATTTTTCAATTATACTTGATTGTACTCCCGATGTAAGTCATCAAGAACAAATGACTCTAGTACTACGATGTGTGGATATTTCAACTAGTCCAATAAAAATAGATGAGCATTTTGTAGAATTTTTAGAAGTAGATGATACTTCTGGAAAAGGTCTTTTTAATGAAATTATAAGTGTAATAAAAAGTCTTGAACTTGATATTAATGATGTACGTGGACAAGGATATGACAATGGGTCTAATATGAAAGGAAAAAAACAAGGGGTACAAAAACGAATAATTGATATAAACCCTAGAGCATTTTACACACCATGTGGTTGTCATAATCTTAACCTTGTGCCATGCGATGTGGCCAATTCTTGTCCTGAAGCTATATCTTTTTTTGGAGTAGTACAACGTATATATACATTGTTTTCTTCTTCCAAAAAGCGATGGAAAATTTTACAAGATAATGTTTCAAGTTTAACTCTTAAACCATTGTCACAAACACGTTGGGAAAGTCGAATTGAAAGTGTAAAAGCATTAAAATTTCAAGCTTTAGAAATAAGAGATGCTTTGTTACAATTAGCAAAAACGAGTGAAGATCCTAAAACAAAAAGTGAAGCTGATTGTTTGACAACATATGAGCTTGAAAGTTTTGAATTCTTGTTAGGAATGACTATTTGGTATGATATATTATTTGTCGTTAACTCTGTTAGTAAAAATTTACAATCAAAAGACATGCATATTGATGTTGCCATAGATCAACTAAAGGGTCTCATACCTTTTTTCAAAAAATATAGAGAAGATGGATTTACATCTGCTATGATTTCATCTAAAGAGATTGCAATCAAAATGGAAATAGAGCCCATATTTCATGAAAAACGTATAATTCGTAGAAAGAAACAATTTGATAAGAATGCCAATGATGAGATAACACAATCTGCTGAAGAATCTTTTAGAATTAATTATTTTTTATATATAGTAGATCAAGCTATTTCATCAATTGAAAGTAGGTTTGAACAATTTCAAATATATGAGGATATTTTTGGTTTTTTATTTAATTTTGAAAAACTAAAAGCACTAGATGATAATAGTTTGAAAAAATATTGTCTTAATCTTGAAAGTTTTCTCAAACATGATGTTTATTATGATATTGATGGCTTAGATTTATTTTCAGAACTAAAAATTTTAAAAGAAGTTGTGCAAATAGATGAAAATACTCCAATTAATATACTTAATTTTTTAAAAAGACTAGATTCTTTTCCAAATGCATATATTGCTTATAGACTATTACTAACAATACCTGTTACGTTTGCATCTACAGAAAGAAGTTTTTCAAAATTAAAATTAATAAAATCTTATTTAAGGTCTACTACGTCCCAAGAAAGATTAAGTGGATTAGCTATATTATCAATTGAAAAAGAAATATTAGAGGAACTTAAATACAAAAACTTAATTAGTAATTTTGCATCTCAAAAAGCAAGAAAAATATATTTTAAATAAAAAAATTCAATATATATATATTATTTGATTAATATTTAATTATAAAAATGCCCCATTTAAAATTTTCACCTAAGGCCCCAAAAGTTGTTGAGCCGGCCCTGTATATATTAATATATTTATTTATTTTTAATATAAATATATTATTAATAGTTTAATAACCCTAGTTTTTCGAAAAAAAAAAAAAATTTAATAACCCTAACAAGTATTGACTAGAAAAGCCAACCCAAAATAATGAAAAATTAACTCAATAATTTAGAACTTGGCCCAAAAAAAGGAAAAAATTAGTTTAGGGCTGAGTAGGAAAAGCCCAAAATTTGAAAAATATACTGACTTCAAACCGCATCTTATACATAGTATCGCACATGTGACCGTAAAAATAAGATGCGGTGCGGTTATAGTTTTGGCTAAACTCTAAACCACACCACATCGCACCGCACTGCACATGTGACCGCAAAAACAAGGTGCGGTGCAGTTATGGTTTTAGCTAAACCGCACAGCAAAATGCGGTTCTAAAAATGACCCAAAACCGCACCACACCGCGAACACCCCTACTAATATCTACTTGGTAGGGCACGAAACCATGGTTCCTCAACCTCTGCAACAAGCTTGCAAAAGGGAGCCCCAAGTTTTTTTCCTTTTTGTGGTATAAATTCCATGCACCATTTTCAAATTACTAAACTTTTCCTCATTGGTATACAAAAATTGTAAAAAATCAAACTTTACCATAAGATATACATCAAGGCTCAACACATTTCATACACATAATATATATATGGAGAGAGAGAGAGAGAGAGAGAGTACTACCATTGGAGCTATGTCTCATGAGTGTTATGAAGTGTTTCGCTGCTGGGGTTTGTTTTGTTGCGGCCATGACAGTGTGTTTAGCCTTATATATATATGATATGCATACACTTGTGAAGTCCACTGGCGACTAGCGGGGAGAGAGTATACGAGGGTGTGCGGATTTTTTTTCTTAAAACAGGGGTGTTTGAAATGAATTTAACATGTGTTGTTACTATTGTAAAGGTCAAACATTTCTTGCAGGACAACAATATTTGCCACAACTTACTAAACTAGTCGACACATTACACGACAATCACTTACAGATAAATCACCATTTTTTTTCTTGATTAATAGCAGAATAAGAGTCAACCATGTCATAATTATTACAAATTAAAATTGTGTCCCTTGAACTTTCTCGTAAGCAAAAGTTGTTCTTTGGTAGGTATTGTATTTCCAGATTGATTTTGATTAAGTGGTTATATTGATCAAAGATATAAATTATTCAAAGATAATATTTTTTTATTGAATTAGTTAATATAATTACAAGACTGTATTTAGTTGAAAAAACTCAAGGTACCATATCTAAGAAATTATACATAAATTTTTTATTTTTATATTTCTCTTTTTCGCATATATACAGCTCACACATAAAAAGAAAAAAGAGTAAAATACTATTTTGATCTCCAAATTTTACCAAAAGTTTTTTTTTTTTTTTCTTAAACTTATGAAGTTCATTTTTCATCCCTAAACTATTGAAAAAATATATATCTTTTTTCATCCTTATTTTTGCCTCTAAGCCTAAACTATTAAAGAAACTATTTACAAAATTTAGGAATGAAAAGATAACTTTTTAAAGTTTAGAAATCAAAATAGTATTTTACCTAAAAAAGAATCTAAAATAGAGATATGAAAGGAGGTTACCTAAATAATATTTTAATTTATATTGCATGATGATTCATAAAATTCTAAAGAGAAATTTATAGGAAGCTCCTTGAGGTATTAAGAAACAACAGTAACCCAAATTTTGTAGAAATAACAACTCTATAACATAAATACAATGGTGCCCAACCCCTTTAAGCCCTCTGGAGGGATCTTTGCAATAGTGAATAGTGAGAAAAACTCCTCCTTTGCATCTTCTTCATCATTTCTCTTACGCGCAATGCCAACGCAAACCCTTCTTGGCACACTTTGAATCCAATGGCTCTAGACGTGCTTGTTAAGCTTAACAATTAACATCCATTCTGACATCAGTTGTTCCCCGTGGCCTTTTGGGCCAACTTCCTGATTTCCTTTAAGGCCTTTGGAGCCTTCCTCTTTAAAGTGTTGCACATTGGATTGGCAAAATTGAAAGGTTACTTAGAATTGTCCAAACAACAATCCATTAGCTAACTGGGATACATCAAAGAATCAGGAACAAATGAAGTCTTGTAGAGTGGCATCTATTTTAAGATTATAGTTTCTCAATGAAACTAATAATAAAAGAGCTTAAGGATTGGCTTGACAAGGAATTATCTACATGTCTACCAAAAATGAAAAAATTTTGGTGATGTGTATCTACTCGAGAAAAATTAAGAATTTGACAACTCCCACGATTTAAAAAGAGGTGAGGTGCACCTAGAAGCACTTCGTCAAGGATTGGCTTGACAAGGAGTTACTAGTTCTATGGTTCTTAACATTTTTTTTTAATAGAATCATTCTGAAATACTTTCAATCAATCATGATCTAAAATTGTTTACAATGACATTATGGATGTCTGGTGGCAAAGACTCCATCCACACAAACAAAGGGGAAGACAGCCAAGTTCTCCTAGCCAAGGCAAGGGCAACCTTGTTGCCATTTTGACGCACATGAGAGAAACTAAAAGTTTGCAAGCTATTAACATTAGACCTTACATCTCCAGCTCTTAACATGGTATTCAAAAATTTAGACAAAAACTAATAGCCTTCCAAATGCTACCCCTAGTGTATGTACAGACTCTATAAAATTCACCCTAGGGGCCTAATCAAGGATTTATATGTAACCCAACGATACTTAGTTCTGAACATGAAAGGCAAGGCACCCAAGATTACAAATACACAATATTTTCATGATTCAAAAGCATCAATACCTCTACAAATCTACAACACAACTCCCATGATATTATTCACCAAAGAGAGAAAAAAAAATATTTACCTCCAAATCTAAAGCCATTTTTTAGCACTTATCTTTCTCAACTAAAACATTGATATTGTTGTTGTCATTCTCGTTATGATCATCATTCTAGTTGGTTGTTTGCACTCTTGACAACATCAAATGCTTACAGGGACAGACCCAAGGTTTCAAGTTGGGGGGGCCAGAGATATGCGAAAAAAAAATTTTCAAATACGCATTTATATAGTATTAATAAATTATCAACCAAGACAAGTACTCAAAAATCATTGTTTCTTAATATATAAAGATACAATCATCTACTAACAAAAACATAAGACACGAAACACAATTGTTTCTTAATACAATTATCTATAAAAATGGAACTCAACGCTCTTTCAAATCATCAAAATCATCTACGATTGAATCAAAACTAAATGTCGAAACTATATCATTTTCAATGTATAACATCAAAAAATCCATCAAAAAATCATTTTTCATTTTGCTTCGAAGGTTAGTTTTGATAACTTTCATAACTGAAAATACTCGCTCTGTAGTAGCAGTAGAAACTAGAAGAGTAAGCACAAGTTTCACCATTCTATAAACAAGTTTGTAGTGTTCTAAATTTTTAGTTCTCACTAACCATTGACACAACTCAGATAAATTCTTCAATTTTTTGAACTCTGGATCCTGGACTATGAAAGATTTTAATGTCCCTCAAGGTTCTAAAACTGAGCTAAGCCTAAGTACCTCCATTGCATCTTCATTAAACCAATAATTTGGTTCCTGTAGTTGAGAATCTATTGCAACATAAAAAATATTTACTCGATAATGATGCTCAATTGTAACATTATCTTGTTGATTACGAGCTCGACCTCGCCTCGCAACATAACAAGCATTCATATCTAGGACATCAATGCAATGCTTCTCACAAAATGATATCATAGTGGTGAGTAAGCCATCCCATCCATCATCTCTAAATTTTTGGATAAGTGTTTTAGTAGATGAAATTAAATGCATGGCATTTAAAATGTCTTGAGATTGGCTTTGCAAAACTTGACAAAGTTTATCAGTGATCTCCATAGTTTCCTTTTCAAGATGCAAGATAAAGACAAATTCAAATGAAGTTAAACCATCATAAGCTGACCCTGCTTCTGCCTGATGTTCTCCATCAATTGCATCATCAATTATATTTTGTAAAACTTCAATAGTTGAAGTAAACATCCTTAATAAGCTAGAAACTGATCTAAAATGTGAACTCCAACGTGTTTCTACAGGTCATTGTAAAGTACCAATTTGATTAAGTCCACTTCCAGTCTCAAGCACTTCAAGATCAATCAAACGTACTATTTCATTAGCATTGACAACTTTCAATTGCTCATTGCGCTTGCATGAAGCATTAATAATTTTGATCAGAAAAAGCAATTTAAGAAAAAAGTGACTAATGGGGACAATTTTGTTTTGATGCTTTTACTAATGTCAATTGTAAGCGATGTGCAAAACAATGGATGTAGTCAGCATATGGACAATCATTCAAAATCAAAGCTTGTAATCCATTCCACATACCTTGCATGTTGCTTGCTCCATCATATTCTTGCCCTCGAATATTTTGTATATCTAAGCAATGTTGAGATAATAAAGAATAATTCCCCTTCTTTAGAGTCAAAACTGGAGTGCCAACAACATGAATAAACCCAAAAAACGTTCTTTCACAGAGCCTTCTGCCTCAACATATTATAAAACCACAGCCATTTGCTCTTTCGTGGACTCATCACGAGTTTCATCAACTATTACGCAAAATTTTGTATCACTAATTTCTTCCCGAATGGCCTTCTTCACTTTGGCTGAGAAAACATGTAGAATTTATTTTTGAATCCTAAGTGATGTGTAGGTTGCATTTTTGGGAGCTTTTTCTATTATTTCAACAACCTTCTCATTCCAAAAAGTCACAATACCCAATGATTCAAGAAAGTTCCCACGATTTAATGAACTAAAACTTTCATCTTAGCCTCTAAAAGCTACAACTTGAAAGGCAAGATATCGAACAATAAAAACTAAGACCTTCAGTTGCAACCGATTATTTACAATTTGTTCAGTAGTGAAATGATCAACTACCCTTTGTAAATGCTGAGATTGGTTCATCAAATCTTTACACATTTGCTCGGCAGCTCCATAAGCTAAGTTAGGATTTTTTCCTATATGACCTTGAAAATAACAATCTTTACCCCAACTTTTTTCCAATTTCTAAATCCATCAACAGTGAATGTATTTTGTCCTACAACCCCATTTGGATTATGAAAGACAAAGCAAGGTAGACAATAAGCTGCATCTGTCGTAGGAGAATATTTAAGCCATGTTTTATTATATTTAAACCAAGAAACTTGAAAGTTACGATTGTGCTTTCCACTTTTTTTGTATGTCTTTAGAGGAGGTTGGTGCGGACCTTTTGTAATGTAAGCCCATCGAATTTCATTACGTTGTTTAACATGATATTCTCATATTTGTTTGCGTGTTCCCGGATCATAATCCAAAGAAGCAAGATCAACTCTTTGAAATTGTGTTTGAGAGATTGGAACATCGACATTTTCCGGAATTGGGGAATACATATTTTCTAGAATTGGAAAATTCATATTTTCTAGAATTGGAATAGCAACATTAGTTGTTGGCAATCCCACGTTGATTTCGGAAGAATTTGAATATTTTCTTTTGAAAAAATCAAACATTGTAGTTGATTTTTTCATGATTTACAAATAAAATAAGAATCATATATATTAAATTTGTGTGACAATTTTCTATATTATATAATTTGTTTTTTTTCTTTTTGTCTTTGGTCTGCCTTTATTTATCTTTGTCTTTGTGTTGTCTCCATTTTTTTGACATTGACCCACTAACCCAATCCCACAACGACACTACCGAACTATCAACACTACAAATTTATTTTGTACTATTAACAAAATAAATTCTGTTTTTTTTTTTTTAGAATTCTGTCTTTCTAGATTTTTGTTTTGTTTTTTTTTTTTTTTTTTCCTTTTCCTGTCACAGTATTACTTGTCCCTATTATGCCCAACCACCAATCTAACAAAGATGAAAGAACAAACAAAAAGTCGAAGTAATCTCTACAAACTCTACTCTCTCTCTCTCTTATCTATATAATACAAAAGAGTCACAAACACACACAGAGTCACAAAGAGTCACAAAGCCAAAAAGGCCACCAAAAAAAAAACCATAGGCCACAGCGATTCAATTCATAGAATCACAATCACCAACATCAATAATCAGTTCATCACTCATTATCAGTCATCAATAAAAACACAAACACTCCACAAGCAAGCACAAACATTCTATTTATTTTTTAGGTTTTGAAGGAAACTAGAAAAGGATCATAGGCTAGATACCTGTGAAGGCTCGAGCAACCGGCAACGGCGGCAAGATGGGGCTCGCGTGGGCGGCGGCAACAGCTGAGACTCTCGTTGTCTCGCGTGAGCGTGATGATGGCAACGTCAATGTGGGTACTGCCGTATTGGGTCTGGGTAGACTCTCTCAGTCTCGCGTCGGCGTGGGTAGTCTCTATCTCTTTGTCTCCTTTCTTTTTATTTTTCCTTCGTCTTTCACTTTCTCCGTTAGGTTTACTGCTAAGATTTTTTTTTTTTTTTTTTTACATGGGTCATGGGCTCTTGCCTCTTGGGCTGGCCAGCTGGGCTTGGAATTCAGGATTTTTGGGAGGAGGGCCTGAGCTAAAAACTAGGGGGACCCAAGCCTAACTTTTTTTTTTTTTTGAAAAATTTAACCTGCTAAATTTTTTTTTTTTTTTCTGGGCTCCCTTAGGCCCCTACCTGGGTCTGTCTGCTTGGAACGAAGAATGCGGGTGTCATAGCCACAAATTCCTGTGTGCAAATTGTGGTGGAGATAAACGGCTGGAACATGCTCAATAATCCAGTAATGTGACCCTTGTTCAGGATCCAAACTTTCTTCTAATTCTTTAGGCAAGTCCACAATTCCCAATACTTTGAGGTTTCTCAGATGTTGGATTCCAAAAGGCACCTCCTTTAGTAGCGGACTAAGCCCAATGACAAGATCTTCAAGAAGAGGCAATGCTTCTTCATCTATCAACAATGAATGCACTGCATTTAAACAGTCAAGGCGTAGTTCCTTGAGTTTTGGTAACCCTCCTACCTTAAAGTGCAATTGCTTTCCATTGTATGCTTGGTGTGAGATTATGAGAATCCATAAGCTAGGTAGATTTTGAATGACTTCCAATGGGTCCTCATTCAACATTGACCAACAAATCATTAATTTAGCTAGATGTTGAAGCTTTGGAATCCAATCTGGTAACTTCTCTAAACGCCCCATTATGTAGAGGCGTTGGAGATATTGAGGTGGAGATGAAATGGATTGTAAATCAATTATCTCATCTTCCCTTATTGAGGCTATATCTAGTGATTGAAGATGGTTCATCTTTTCAATAGAGGCACACAAAGCCTTCTTGGTTTCCTTCGATACATTTTTTATGCCTAGCTTCCTCAATTGTCTCAACTTTCCCAACTCTTCAATTAGATCTACCCCTCCATGATTCAACTCCACAGTACGTAACTTTTGCAAGTCCTTTAAACACCCTACCCCTTCTTGTATCTTTACCCCTTTTTCCCAATACAAACTAAAATCTATTCGGTTGTTGCGATGGTAGGCTATAAGATGGCGCAACTTATGAAGCATGTTAATCTCAACTGGTATATCAAACACTAGGGACTGCTTTAGATCTAGAGTCTCTAGATTTTGCAACTTTCCTATGGATTTTGGAAGCATTTTTACTTTGGTATTTCTCAAACTTAAATATCTTAAGTGAAATAAATTTCCCACATCTTCAGGAATGCAGTTCAGTGGAGCATCTTCAAAATCCATTACTTTCAAAAGCTTGAAATTAGCACAAAAAGTATTCATATAGAACTTTGGCAATTCATCAAGATTGAACAATAAAAGAGAATGAATGTGAGTGTCCTCAAATCCCTTAAGTACAACATATGAAACTCCATCTATTGACATACGTCGAGTTATTCTTTCAAAACTAGACTTGTGTTTTGAGAAATTATAACAAAAACTCAAATCCTTCATCTTTTGGAGGATAATCTCACGCAAAAGATCATGGAGTCGACACTGTCTAACTTTTCCATCAGAGTCAGCCTTAGATACTTGAACCAAGTTTCTGTGGATTAATTCTATCAAGTATTCTTGTGAAACTTGTTCTAGTGTTTTACCCTCAGTTTCTTTTACAAAACCTTCAGCTATCCATTGCCGAATCAATCTTGTCCTATTAATAAGGTAGTCCTCTGGATACATACCAAGGTATAAAAAGCAAGATTTAAGGTTGTAAGGTAGGTCTTCATAACTTAGAGATAGAATCTTGTTGACACTTGCAAGATGGGGATTTCTTCCAAACTCAAAGCCAAGGCTATCATGTAGGTTTTGCCATTCAATGACAGTTTTGTCTTTAGTTGACAAAAGGCCACCAATAGCAACAATTGCAAGTGGTAATCCTTCACACTTCTTGACAATGTCAACTGACAAATTCTTCAATGCTTGGGGACACTGTCCTCCAAAATCAAATTGGAAAGCTCTCTTGCAAAAAAGCTCCCATGCCTTATTGAAAGGTAGTGCTTGCAACTCGTAAACATGAACGGGTGATGATTTTTTACAAAAACTAGCAACCTCCCAATTACGTGTTGTGATCAAAATTCTACCACCCATATGACTATTGAGTAAGGCATATTTTATACCCTCCCAAAAGTCAATTTTCCATACATCATCAAATACAACCACGTACCTCTTTTGCCATAAGTAATCTCTCAATTTATTGACCAACAACTCTTCTTCCATTGCATCAATTCCTAATAGCGGAGGCTCCTTTCTAGAATCGCGAAATTGCTTTATTATGCTTCTAAGTAAATCCTCGATATTGTAAGATTGAGACACTGGAATCCAAGCATGACAGTCAAAGTATCCTCTCACCATTTGGTGGTCATAGACTTTCTTCACAATAGTGGTCTTGCCTAGTCCCCCCATTCCCACCACCGAAACCACTGTACGATGAGACAGTCCTTCTACCAACCAGCCAATCAGTTCATCTCTAGGTGATTCAATTCCTACAACGTCCCTATCATCAAGATAAAGAGAATCCTTTCGAGGGTCATGCCACCTAACTTTCCAAGCACTATTGCTTGATCCTAGGCCAGTGGATTGAAAGCCATATTTTTCACTTCTTTCCTTGATTTTCTGGAGCAATGCTTTGATCTTTTGAACTTTAACAGCTATTTCGTGGTGAGGTATTAACATGGTAATCAAGCGAGCAGATTTTTGGAGGAAACTAGTGAATCCATGACGTGGATGAGGATGATGATGTTGAGCCACGTGAAGCAAGTACTCATCCATGAAAACATCTATGCGGAAAGCTACTTCTCTTACTTGTTTCACCCAAGTTTTGACACCCTCGCTGATGTCCTCCTCTGTTGCGGCCCTTGCATCTGCATCCTTGAGAAAGGACTGAATGCTCTCCAGTTCATCTTTGATGTCAGCTACTTCTTCATGGATGTCCTGTAGCAATGTTGCTTCTCCGCTTAACAAGGAAATCAGCTTGTTGATAAGAGGGGATACTACCCCCTCTGCCATGTAGCTTATCTTCTTACTCCAACGTTTATTTCATTTGAATTTTTGGCTCCTCCCTGTGATCAAATATTGCCTGAGGTTGAGCTCCTGTAGATCAAATATCCACTCTATACAAAGAATAATTGCAGATTAAAAAATATAAAATAATGTATGAACGAGTCCACAGAAGATGATAAATGATGAACCTGCATTGTTGATGGGAAAAGCAATGACAAAAGTCTTAGCCAGTAAGGTGGACTACACCAGTAGTTACCTTTGTCGAGCTATTTGTCATGGTAGACGCTCATTAAACTCATATGATTAGATATTGCTCTTTTTATTTGTTAATTACTATTGTACAATTTTACTACGGTTACACCTTCCCTTACTGAAGTCAGCTTAAGTTTGAGACCTCACTACCTCAGCAATAAACCACCTCTTATTAGAATTTTCTATTCCCAAAATTCTATCTCCTTCCCATTCCTCTCTCTGCTATTAGAATTATCTAAGTTCCTCAATGCTGCATAATTGGCCTATTTTCATGACTTTTTGGTGAGTTCATTTCTACCAACCAGGTGGAAACTACAATTTCTTGATCTGCTGGATTGAGGTCATTGGACCTTAGTTTCAAACTTGAAAGTAGGCTTTATTTGACTAATGGCTATTTTAGAATGAATATAACTCTAATTCGATATTCTAACCCAAGAGATTCCATCAACTCACGGCTTTTCTACGAGACTACATAATTCTCCACAAAAACTTCGAATGTACCAATTTGTTTTAGTTCAAGTTCAGAATTTAATCAATTAATAATAAAAAATACTAAAATACATGTTTAGTCTATCTAATTAAAAACTTTAGAATTATGAATTGATTCTTTATTAGATATAAGCTAAACTAACCCATGTGAAAATGGGTGTAAGAAACCCAAAAGTCACCTAAGTAACTGATGCTTTCTGCACAGGTCACCCAACACAAATACAGAACCAAACTTATCCAAGCTAAGATTTTGGCACAAAACTAAAACAGCAGAAATGGAAAATGCAAACCAAAAAAAAAATAATAATTAATAAAAAGGAAAATGAGAGAGAAAAATGCCTTAATGAAAGCAAACTTCAAATTTTATGTATAAAAGCAGAATGAGCAAAGCTAACGGCATTCCCTTCATTAAAATAAACCCCTAGTAAATTACACCATTGATGTGAGGAGGGAACATTGCTTCAATAGTTTTGGTGACTTCCAATGTTCCACAAAGTTGGTAGTTGGTCTTCCTCACCATGTCTTTTGGATTATAGCAGAAGAGTCCTTGGTGATTGAGGGTCTACAATTAATGGTTTAAAGCTTTAGTGTAGGATTATATTGTATGGATGGAGTCACTTCCTCTAGATATTGAGTGTATTTTGTTTGAAGATGCATGCTAATTTTTACTCGATTAAAAATTACAGTCTTGATTCTCAAGGAAAAAAGAAAAGAAAAAAAGGAAGCACATTTTCATGGAATCGACTATCATGTATGCATCTAACATCTGAGCTGTTAGGTGGCACACAATTCTTGGGTTTATAGATAGGAGTTCAAAGCACCCCTAGCCTAGCCACAATGACTAAAGGCTGGTTATATCCTTTAAAGTGGCTGATGAAACAGGGAACAAAAGAAAGGAACCACAACCACCTCTTACGCATGCAAGGTATCTCATGCAATACACGTGTATACCCTTGTCACAAATTGTAAGTCCCACAGGGCTACATGACAAAATGTGAGACTATTGTGAGATGGAAACATCAGTTGCATACTTCAGGCTACAAACGGCAGCCTAATGCTATGATATGATGGATTAACATTTTAACAAGGGGAAATTGCAGTAAACCCATGGTTTGGCTGGTTTTGACTAAGCCACTTGCGTTTTGAAAATTGTCACTTGACCCAATTAGTGTTTTGAAAATTGTCACTTGACCCAACTGTAGTTTGTTAGAAAAAACACATTTTAATAAATGTGCCACGTGTTCACTAATTCCTAAATTTATGCTTCTTATTTTACTTACCAAAAAAATGAAGAAAAAAAAGAAAAGAAAAAACACCCAACGTCATCTCACCCCATTGACATGAGTTTGCCAACGCCATATGTAACAAGAGAATTAAAGAATGGCAACAACATTAACATTAATATTTCTAGCATAATAATATCAAACATTAGTGAACTCAAAACAACCCTTAAAACAAAATCAAACGGCAAAGCAAAATATCAAACATTAGTGAACTCAAAACAAGTATAAATAGTATGAGAAAATACCACGGAACTCCTGAAGCCTTTGAGATTTAGTCTTTACTAGGCTGAAGTTGAATCTCTCAAATTTACCCCTGAAATTACAAGAAAATAACCGAAAAAAAAAATTTAGAATCAACAAAAAACATTCAGTGACTTCAAAAAAATAAAAAAATAAATTAAGGCTTAGGGTTACCAAAGACAGAACTAAATTATGTGGCTGAGAGCAAAAAAGAAAAAAAAAATGGTTAGGTGGGAGCCTGAGATTGAGAGGGAAACACTGGTTTGGAATAAAAACGAAGGTTGCTGAGTGAGTCTGATTTGTCTGAGTCTCTGAGAGCTGAAGTGGAAAGTCTACTCTAAGGAGAAAAAGAGAGGAGACAACTCAGTCTCAGACAAAGACGTTTGTGGCTGAGATCAAAAAAGCAAAAAGAAAATATCTTACAGACTCGCTCAGTGACTCCAACGGTAACCATTAACCAAATACTTGTTTTTATTTTTTTGGGAAAACTCAAGCGGCAAGACCAAGACTTAAGAGACAAGTCCTGATTGTGATTTAAGACTACTCCAATTTCCACAGTCCTGACACACGTTAACCTTATAATATATTTATATATATTATCTTTTTTTTTTAGAGGGCATAGATATATATTATCTTATACAATATATAATATATAAAATCTTATCAAAAAAAAAAAATATATATATATATATATGTATATATAAAATATACTCAGCGCCCTAGAGCTAGAAAAATGGGCAACCAGAACTTGGGCAATCTGAAACACACGGAATAAGTTTTAGTTTGACCTGTTTATCAAAAAAAAAAGTTTTAGTTTGACCATGTTCAGACTCGCCCAAAGCTTATTTTTGAGGGTGCTGTTGCTCTGTTGGAGGAATATCAAAGATTAAATGCAGCAAAAAGGTGATGCGGTCGTCACAGAGTAGGCGTCAGTACAGAGTAGGCGTCAGTGAGGCCGTTGGCTTCTTGAGTTATAGTTTCATTCTCGGTTTTTTTTTTGAAAAAAGTTTGGGCCCCTTTCGTACGTAAATTCAAATATGTATTTTTAATTTTTAAATAATATTATATGTATTTTTATATAGTTTTTTTTCACCCATGTGTATTTTTAAAAAAATTAAAAACTGTTGTTTAATCACACGTATCAAACGAACCCTTATATATTGCTCTTTAGGGCACCACATTGGGATGTTGGTAGTTACCCCCAATTGGTTTGATTAAGCCAGGTCATTCTTAATTCATATATATATATATATATATATAACATACTCAGGTTGGTTCAAGTCTCGTCGGTATGCACATCTTAGCGCCGACGGCTGCACCGGTCCGATGTAGGTACTAAAGAGATACATCTGACCGTCGTGCCAAAAACCTTTCGACGGAGCCCTGAGCGGGGTGGATCAGCGCAATTAGACCAGTTTCTTTGGTGCCGATAGAAACATGAACAGGCCTAATTAGACCTCAAATATTAACCAATAAAAGTAAAAGAAAGCCAACAATTTTAAGTAATAGAAATATTTCTTTACCGTTGAGAGTATTAATTAAGCTCCAAATATTAACCAATATATCAAAAGTTTTATTAATTTTTATATAAAAAAATTAGAAGGAAAAAAAAAAAAAAAAAAAAACATTGAATGTGCCAATAAAGTGTTCAATTCTCTATGTGAGTCATTAATCTCCCACTCCTAGAATCTGAAAAATCACTCTCTCCCTCTCTCCCAACAAAACAACATATATCAAAAGACAAAAAATAAAAATAAAAATAAATCTTAAACCTCAAATATTTTTAATGAATTGTTGGAAAGTGACTTTTTCATACGTTTCTTAGCAGCGCATTGGACCCTCCTCTTCGTTGAGCTTTGCCCTCTTTTAGGTTTTGCACTACTCTAAAATGTTTTATTCTTGCTTACTTATGTCATTGTTTGGTTCTTGCTACTTTGTTTTACTTTCTCGGAGTGTTTACTTGGTTGTTTGATACTTGCTTCACTATGAAGCTTTAACCTTCTTCTTTTTTTGATGAATGACAGGGGGGTGAAGACGACCATATGTGACTTACCCCCAATGCGTGACCTAATAGGGGCACCCCCTACTAGGGAATGTTGGATTGAGTCATAACTACTGTGACCGAAGTGCCACAAACCTCACCTTAGCATCCCAAGAGAGCCAGCGGATGAGGCGCAATGCATGTGAGGAACCTCCCCCCCCCCCCCCCCCCCCCAACATGTGAAGCTTTAACCTTCTAACAAAGTATAAATGTGTCAAATTTTATTGATTTACAAATTAGGTTGGGCTAGGGTCTTGGGGACATGTGGTAGCATAGTAATCTCCAACCACTCAACACTACGTACTTATCTCTTAGGTTTTTTTTTTTTTTAATTTTATTATTATTTTAGTCAAAATAAATTTATTTTTTAAATAAAATTTGACATTCAATTTCTTCTTTGTTTCCATGTGTATATATATATATATTTTTTTTTTTTTGGTTTCTTATTATAATATTCTAATTGTTAACTAAAAAAAATTAATTCTGCGAATAAAAAAAAATGTACAACTAATCAATGTGTATATATATATATATATTTTTTTTTTTGGTTTCTTATTATAATATTCTAATTGTTAACTAAAAAAAATTAATTCTGCGAATAAAAAAAAATGTACAACTAATCAATTATGCCAAAAAAAAAAAAAAGTGGATTAGTTATATCGAAGAAAATATTAAGGAAACTTGAATACAAATTTTTTTTTTTTCAATAACTTTGTATTTTAAATAGTAGGAAAAATCAGCTTCGCGACTCTAACTGCCACTAACAATTTTGGAGTTGGCGTATTGTTGTATGTTTGTGTTTTATCAAAAAATAAAATAAAAAGTAGGAAAAATATATTTAAATAAAAACTGACATAAAAAGTTAAATAAAAATTTATTAATTAAATATTACAATATGAGAAAAGGCCTCGCATAACATTTTCGCCATAGGCCCCACAATGTATTAAGCCGGCCCTATTTGGCAATTGCAATGGTCATTGGGTAAGATATATATATATATATATATTTTTTTTTTTAAGAAACCATTGGGTAAGAATGTTAAATGCATCTGTGGGTACCCGAGAACTGAGGATGGAGCTGAAGGGTCGTAATATTGGCTCGAGGACCGAGGAGGAAGTTGAGGGGTCGCAATAATGACGTGAATGTACTATAAGTCACGAGCCCAAGGGAAGTAGCTGCCCGAGGAGAGGAAATTAGGATCTGAAGCGAGTGGATGACAGTGGGCGATAGGGAAGCTTTAGGCCTAGAGTAGCCTGTTGCATCCGCATTAATTAGGGCCAACAGCTTCATCAGCCGCATTAATGAGGATGTGACCTAAGCAGTATAGGCCACAGCTAAGCAGGTTTCTGCCACCATCTTCTTAGATGTGAAAGGTAACAAGTGTTGGAAAAGGAGGGGGATTAGGTAGAAATGAATGGTGTAGATGTGATGGAAGGGGGCTATATAAGACAAGGAAACCGGAAAAGGGGGAAAAAAGGGTATTGGAAAAGAAAAGGGAATAGGGTTATTTTCTATACGAACTCTGCTTCCTCGGGAGCCTTCGTGTAAAGCTTGATGCTTATTCATTTCTTGAACATAAGTTTGATCCTTGAACATTAGTGTCCTTGAGCAAAGCTCATTATTGTTATTCTTTCCCATCTCTTACAAATTTCATTGATTTTGGCCAAGTTTGAGGGGACTATCTCACTATTCTAAGTGGGCTTAGGCCTTAACTCTCTTTTTTGGTCCTTACAGCATCATTCCATATACATTTCTGGGTTTTGATTTTATCTCATTCAACCTAAAAAATAAGCACTCCATTTTGTAATAGAGATTATTAACTCAAATTTGTAAAATTACTTTATAGTTTGAAAAATTGCTATGTCTACCCTCTTTCTTAAAACTTTGTGCTAATTATGTATATGAAAAATGATGAAACAAATTTTATCTTGACTTGCTTTTTGATATTTTTCTTTTATGTTTTATGTGAAGAAGAAGAAGAAGAAGAAGAAGAAGAAGAAGGAAAGAAAAGAGGAGAGAGACAAAATATAATGAAAAAGACACACTTATCCTTATTTTTAATAGGCAATAGGCGAGGTGGGTAACGGTTATCTAATAGAGCTCACCATAGGTAGGGTAAGTGACAATTTTCAAAACACATGTGGCTTAATCAAACTGCAATTACCCCTTTTTAACAAACATAATCAGTCCTAGACTCCATTATCTTCAACACATCACAGTAATACAGCATTTGCATTTGGCTACAAATTCAGAAGCAAAGGCCATGGGAATATAACATAAACTATGTTTCCCATCATAACACAATTTATAAGTTCTTATTGAAAGACTGATAACTTGAACAGGGTGAAAAAGTAGATCAAATAAAATTCCATAATGCTTTTCTCTCCACTGGAGATGGTCCTAAGAAAATCCAAAGCCAAACAAAAAAAAAATCTCTAAAACAAGTGTAGCCAAAATTGGAGCAACCAAACTATGATCTAGGGAAGTAGGCTAGTTTAATCTTCTTCCTCAATGACCTTGGTGCCCAATCCCTTTAAACCCTCTAGAGGGAAACAGTGACTAGTGAAGTAGGCTAGTTTAATCTTCTTCCTCAATGACCTTGGTGCCCAATCCCTTTAAACCCTCTAGAGGGAAATAGTGACTAGTGAGAAGAATTCCTCCCTCGCATCTTCTTCGTCATTTCTCTTACGGGCAATGCGGACACGAACTCTCCTTGGCACACTCCTAATCCCATGGCTCCAGACATGCTTGTTAAGCTTAACATCCACCCTAACGTCAGTTGTTCCCATGGCCTTTTGGGCAAACTTCCTGATTTCCTTTATGGCCTTTGGAGCCTTCTTCTTGGAAGTGCTGCACATGAGATTGGAAAAATGTGGAAAGGTTACTTAGTGGTGTCCAAAATACAATGCATTAGCTAACTAGGATACATCAAAGAATCAACAATAGCAAGCACAGAGAGAGCAGTGAGTAGATGGTAAAACATAAAAGATTTTAAGAAACAGATAGCTTTGTAAAGTCTAGACCGGTCCCACGGCACTATTCATAATTTAAAAATTATTTTACTACAGTGTTTTTAACAATAAGTTTTCAGTTTTCAGCAATAAGCGATATCCAAACAAATCCTTAGTATTTGCTGTATTTGATAAACTAAACCATTTTAATAATCAAATTCATTAAAAAAAAATTATGGGAAAAATTACAAGATTTTTATGTTCATTATTTCAATTTAAAGTTGGAAAAGTGCACTAAAGAATTTAGAGCATATTTGGTTCTAAACCTGTTTTGAATACAAAATTTGAGTACAAAATACACCCTTCTTTGGTTTGGCACTTGTTCTTTATTTCAGGAAAAAGAACTTTTTTCACTTAAACTCTTCTTTGGTAGGTCCTAGCCGTTTTCAACAATATAAAAAAAATGTCATTATATTCATTTTCACTGACTCTAAAAACACCCTAAACACGTATTCATTTTTAGCATTCAAGTCTACTTTTAAGGATATTTTTGAGGATAAATGGCAGTCTACTTTTTAGGATATTAAAAATGACAATTGAAAACAAATTTGCAAACCAAACCTTTTTTCTTTTTTCTTTTTTTTTTCTTTTTTTTTTGTGGTGGGTCTCATAGAAACTGAAAATTAATACATAAAACACCTCTTTTTTTCTCAAACCAAATAGCCTCTTTAAGAGAAACTATAAATTGTTTTTACTTTTAAAGTGTTTTTCAATTGTAAAGGCAAGATGAAACTTTTTTAGGTTATGTAGATGGAGAGAAGCAAGATGGAAAGACGGCCAAAATGTACCAATTTTCAATGTATTACGACGATCTACCCCTTCCTTTTTTTTTTTCTTTTTTTTTCTTTTTTTAAATTTTACAAATGAGAACTAGTAAAAATTGCTACATTTAAATTTTGTAAATATGTGGTAAAAAAGTTTGTGTCGGTAGCATTACTCATCCAAATTTAATTGCTAAAACATGTTAAATTTTGATAAAAAGTTTTAAATACCCTTAAAGCTCACTCGTGCTCTATGTTTACTGGAACTGCAATCCTTGATGAACCCCCCAAACCTATACCCACCCCCCACACCCCGCGCCCCCCCCCCCCCCCATCCAAAAAAAAAAAAAAAAAAAACTGAAATACAACTTGATTTTGAAATTTGATTTTTGTTATTTATAGAAAATCACAATTTCATCTTGAAAATTTAACAAGTACCGATTTCATGGTTGTCACTCTACATTCAACCATAACACAAAGCTCAAACTTTAATTCTGAAAATAGTACACTGCCCATCAAAACTTACATCATTTGATAATGATCTTCTAAGCAGCAAGCACCATGGCTGGGGTCCTGGGGAATAGTTAAAAGTTCAGATTTGCGGTTGATTACTATGCCATAACATTACAGGTCACAAAATCAAGTCAATATGTCTAATAATGAAATTCATCCAAGCTAACAGGTTTATACCTCACTCCTTTCTCCATGATTTACTTGCAACTCATTACTTTTCCCTTCTAAACTAATTATAGTTTCCACATGAAGCACCTCTCACACTCCTCCAACTTCTCTTTGTACTTTGACATTTCAGTGTTAGCCAAAACCTGTTTAAGTAATTGGTTTTGTAATTTGCTTCCCTCCCCAACCTCATGACTCTTCTTCTGAAGCTCCTGTTGGATTCTACCAACTTTATCTTCCAAGCATTCCAATTTGGACATAAGTAATTCCTTGTCTTTTATATTCTCTATCAATAGATGTAGATTATCTGAAGTTTCTGAGAGAATCCAATCAATCTTTTGGACTAAATTTTGTGCAAACACCTTTCCATCTGCTAATTTTTGTTTCTTTCCTCTAAGCTCATCTTTGAGCTTGTCAACTTTTTCCACAAGGCATTGACAGGACCATGTATCTCTCGAACAGGGTGCAGCTCGCTTTGTGCCAGAAAATGTAGCAAATTTTACATTGGAGGGAGAATTTGATGCAGTGAGGAAACTAGAAGTAGGAGAGTCAGATCTTGGGGCTTGAATTAAGTTGGCTTCTTTCACATCCTCCAAGCTTCCATTAAAACAGATGTTATTCACTTCACTGTGTCACAAGGAGCCTCAGAAGTGTCTGAAACTTTGTTTCCATGATCTACAATACCAGGCAATAGATAATAATAGTTTAGAAACAATGAAAGCGACACAACATCTATTATGATATACCATGATAAACTACCCAGTTGTCCATAAACTTAAGCGGTTACAAAAGAATTAATTTAATCATTTGAATGCAATTCTAATATAGCCAATTGTGGGTCTGAGCTGAACTAACCACAATCACAAATTAGCAAAATTCACAAATTCAAACAAATCCAGAACTTATGTGAAGTGACAACCCAGTACATATTCCACTTTTAAATCAGACCAGAAGTGCCAGAAGATTCTAAGAAACTTCACCAAACTTAATGCAGCTACTTATGATTTACCATTATAGAGATAAAAGATAAAGTTTAAAAGAAAAACAATAAAGAATAAAAGCAATAGAGTCTTACCAGGTGAAGTTATTGAATCCCTTCTGCCACCTCACCACTTTTACCTCCATGATTTACCATCAATTCATTATTTTTCAATTTTAACTAATTATTTTGTACATCAGCAGGTTATTCTCTTCCTAACACTCCTTCAAACGCTGTTTGTTCTTTGACATTTCAGTGTCATTCCAAACAATCTGCTGCTGCAATTGGACTCATAATTGTCTTCCTTCCTCAACCTCATGAGTCTTTTTCTGAACCTCCTCTTAGAGTCTACCAGCTTTATCTTTGAAATGTTCCAATTCGACCATAAGTACATTCTTCTCCTTTTTATTATCTCTCAATAGCTGATAATCAACTGAAAATTTAGAGTTAAGCCATGCATTATCTTTGGCAAACGTTTGCACCAACTTCTTCCCATCTACTACTTTTTCGTCCTTTCTTCTAAGCTCATCTTGGAGCTCATTAATTTTTCTCTCAAGACCATTCACTTTGGCAAGAAGCTCTTTTGTCTTTTATTCATACTCTAGAAGTTGTTTTTCCCTTATTTACAATAGCAGAGTTGCTTTCGGGAACCAATTGCACAAACCTATCCTGCAATTCCATTCGCTCATCAATCTCAAGTAGTTGACATTTAATTTTGGCAAGTACCCCAATTCAAGCTTGAGAGACTGGTTCTCTTCGAGGGTTTGTTGCTTTTCGCATTGAAGTCTTTCTATTGGGAGTATAAGATCATTTTCCTTTTCTTTACACGCATCTTCCCTGGCTTTCTTGCCCTCAGGAAAAAAGTTCTGCAGGTTTTCGGATTTCAAATGGAAAGTAGGGAAGATCTGGCTACAGAATATATGTTCTATTTGAGAAATCCTATCTTTTGCTTCCTCAAATGTAGCAACCAGTGTAGTTCCAAGGCCCAAGACGCACTTTTCAACGTTTTCATCCTCTCCGTAAGCAGGATACCCTTGTTTAGGAGAGTTTTGAAGGTGTCCTTCCATCTCTAGCTTTAAAAAAAAAAAGTACAGCAGCCTAGTTAGATAAGATATCATCAACATATGACTTTGGTGTTTGGACTTCAACAAAAATTAAATTGATAATTTTGAATTTAATCAGTTATTACCATGTCAGCTATTACCACAAACAACTTATTCTTTCATTTCTTCCTTTATTTTTTGAGGGGGTGGGGGGGTTGTAATTTACACACACACACACCAATAAGCTTTGATTCTTTTGAGGCCATGACCTCACCATCTTCGTATTCTTGTAGTAAGAGGATTGAGCCAAAGTTCGTTCACAAATTCTTCAAGAGAGTTTCACCATAAGACTATCAGACTGCCAATATTGCCATAAAGCAAAAACAAAAGCTTTCCATTGTTCTCAGTGCTTCAAAAATCAAAATTCCACGTAGATATGAACTATACATGGGGAATAGGCTTGTAATAGCTACTCTTCATATTTCATAACAACACTAGTCCAAGCTAACCCTACATGACAAAGTTAAACTCAATTCCAACATGGAAACTACATTACCTGAGCTGGACCAAAGCTCAAAATATAATTCAAATAAGCAACTAACAAAGCCAGCAAACATATATAAAACCACATAAAAAAAACTTATATAACTACTTATATATACAAATGTCTGTTACTAAACCAAATAATATAGGAGGGTTCATAATCAAATTTTGCTTTATCTTTTCAAAAAATATTATTTTTTGTCCCTGTTATTATCTTATTTTCTACCACAGTTAAATGGTATTAGAGCTTATCATCATTGCTTCATGTTGCTGGAAGCATACATGATAATAATTGAAGCTCTTTGAACATTCTGTGTTTTCTGTTCCCCATTGCTTAAATGTAAACTACTGCTAGAAATTTACGAAAATATTCTGCTGGCCACTGTCATCTAGCTTGAAGAATGTCTCCACGGTAATTTTTTCCTTTCCCTGCCACTGTAATTATAGACTTTAAATGCACCAACAAAAAATAGAACCCACATTGCTTGAGGACAAAATAGAGGTATAGACCTGAAAAACTATAAGCTGCATTTCATATATCCAATTTTTTAGTAACTGCATTTCATGAATCCAAAAGCTGATTCCAATACCAGTGCCTTTTGTTACTACAGAATTCATAGACAATGCAAAATACACTTGAGCCCCTTCAAATTCCATTGGAGCACCTAAATCTACCTTAACGCGCACCAGCTTTGATTGTAGAAGCAACATGTATCACCTAATGCTCCAATTGTGTTTCCAGGTTGCAAAATGTAACATGATATTTAAGATTAGCTATTTGCTTAGCACCTAATGTACTTTATTAACAGGGAGAAGATTATGGATCATCTGATTCTACCAAGCTAAAACAGCATTTTGGCACGCATACCAGAAAGCCTTCCAATGGCCTACTCCCTCCAAATTAGTGTATTTGGCAAACCACAAAACTAATTCAAAATGGTTCTGAAATATTCCTAAAACCACTTAAACTCCGAATAGCTTTCCAATTTTATTCCACTTGTGCAAACCACATAGAAACCATGTCAACCATTCCTTGACATTACTCATTAAATCATGGGCTCGTTTGGCCCTATGATTTAGGGACAAAACAGCAATTTGGCTTTACTCTTTTATAAGAAAATTACAATTTTAAAACCAAGGAAAAAGGAGGCAGGCTACTCATGGGGTGTTTTTCCCCCCTTATTTTTTTGTTATATATAGTTTTTCACACCAACAGTTTTCACGAACTTTACTAATTAAAATAACTGTATTTTGAAATTGCAATTGTAACTCAAACAGACACTAAAAAAGTAAATATCACTATTTTATATAATCAAAAATTATATATAGATACTCATTTCAAATTTCAATCACCATTCAATTGTTGGAATTCTAATCAGTTTAGAGGAAAAACCTTTATTAAAAAAAAATGAACAAGTAAAAAAAAAAAAAAAAAAGAGAGAGTAATAATTATTTAACATACCTATACCCATGTAAAAATTTCAAGGCAAAACTAGTTCAAAATCTTCTAGAGATTGATAAAAAAGAAAACCCAGATCAGGAAACAGACCCATATAACTACTTTTTAAAAACTTTAGATTCGATTTCAAATACTCAACCAGACTAATTGGGATCAGCCATATGTATTCACCTAGCTACGAAGCAAAACATGGAAAAGAATCAAATACTTGTGAACCCATTTAAGTGTGCGTCTTTGTGCCCTCGATTAGAAATTGATTTTCAATCACATAGTTGAATAGACATAGAAACCAAATCTACTCTTCCAAGTTAACCCCTCCACATTGACCAAGTTAAACCCACTTCCCAACAAGTAAACTACACGAACCGAGCTCAGCCAAAGCTCAAAATATATTTCACATAAGCAATTAACAAAGCCCACCAAAAACAAAAATGTAAAACCACATTGACAACTTATAGGGTGCATTTGTATAAGCTGTTGCAAAAACGGTGTGCGAAATGGAATTTTGGGTTTTAAAAACACACTTTTAAGCTCTCAAATTGCCTAACCAAACAAACCCACATAACTACTTTTTTTAACATAATTTTCCTGTTAATTTTTTTTCAAATTTCTGGTGTACTGAACCAAACAAGATAACTAAAACAAGCTGAGAGACTAAAAACAAAGGCATTGTAGAATAAACGTAACAAGATCACACAAACGTTCATTCATCATTGTAGAGAACATGATTTTTATTACTCATTTTATGATTCATATGGTTACAAAGTGAAGTGAGTTACAAAAACTAAAGCTACAAACTGAGAATCGTGGCCTACTTGATTTAATTAAGAAATAAATATAGTGAGTTGAAATAATTACATGTTTAGGTTGAAAATTTTCAATAGCTTCATTAAAAAGTTGTCAAATATCCAAGGAATCAGCTGCGAGCATAATGAAGCCATTCTTGAAAAGGAACAACTCTTCTGTTAACACCTTGTTGTGATCTTTATATATGCCAAACTACCTGAAATAAGTTTTAGAACATAAGAAAATAAGCCTATAAATGAAAGGAAAAAAAAAGGGATATTCCAACAACTTTTTCATTAGAGGCTTACAAATTGGAGTATTGATTCACTTTGGAGATCAGAAACTCTTGTCTGTTTTTATATTCCATACGCTACACAAAAATTATACTTCTAATTAAAGGAAAACATAAGGAATTTGGATAATTTATAAACAAAGAAAACTTAATTTAACAGAGATGAATGGACCTGTAATAATATTGGACCAGAACATCCTTCTGAAATACATTCAATTAAGGATTTGAGCAGTTTTGGACCATTTCTGCCTGGAATCATTCCAAAAAAGTGAGGAAAAAAACATAAAACAAAGTTTCTAATATTATGTTTCATGTCAGTTTGGTTTACAAAAAAAGGACTACGCATTCGATGTGAGAATTCAATTGATTTTTTTTCTCCTCTTTCAAATGACAAACTATGTTATGTATAACTCTATATTTTTATTTTATTGATCCTAACTTTTTATCCAAATATCGTGTATAAAGTAAAATCTGTCACAGCACTTCTGCATGTCTAAACTCAAAATCAGAAGCCATACTTTAATCCAAACTAAGTTATCATTGTACAGTGAACAAAAACCAGCAATTATGTAAGAAGCCAAAAAACCATATCTGGATATTTTGTTTGTTGATATAAATAGGTCATAATAATAAAGAGTTGAAGCAAACAACATAATAAATACCTGAATATAAAACTGCTTCCTAGACGGTGGTTGCCAAATAATGATCTCTCACCAGATGTTATCAAAATATCAACAAGTGACAGACTTCAATCTATTTAGCGTGATGTATGGAATATATGACAAGGGTGGATGTCAATTGATTTTTCCAAAGAACTGGAAGCAAAGCACTATGCCAAGCAGGGGACAGGAAAAGAAACAGCTCCGAAGAAAGAAAGTGGGGTTCCTGAAATCAAGATGTAGCTATTTTGGCTTTCTTGAAACACTGAAATCACATATTTATATTGTGAAGCTAATTTAGCTAAGCTATAAAGCCTTTTTGTTATGGATGCACCAGCCTACATAAAGGCTTTTATGGTGGACAGGGAGGCTCTTCTTGCCACAGACAGAGTAAGGCTGTGGAGAGATGGCCGTGGAGGAAAAGTCGCTGAGTGTGTGGGGAAGGCTCTTCTACTTTCCGAGGACATAAAGTACTGGGCAAAATGGGATAATGACAACTTGCTGCTAAACATGAAAAGGGAAGCCATCATGGTAATTCACAATCTCATTGCATTTCTTATTTCTTTTTAAAGGATTTTGCAAGCTCAATCAATCTTTCCTTTATAAATTTTGGCAGAGCTATCAATGCTCCATGGTCATTGAGGAGAGGTTTCTTGCTGTCAAGGCTAAGGTTGAAGAGCTGGATACTGATAATGAAGATTTGTTAAAGAAAATTTGTGACACGATAAACAAAGTTTCTGAATCCGAGAAGCTTAGAGATGAGGCAGATGAGAAGACCAAGGCCATTTTTGAAAGGAAAGAAGCTTTAGAGAAAGAGCTCGAGGAAACGAAGAAAGCGCTTACGGAGGAAGATGCTGAGCTGAAAGGCTATATGGCAGATGATGAGGCCAGAATTCAAGAGTCTTATGAACAAGGTCAGCTCGACTGCATTTCCTCCGTGAAGTCTGAAGTACAGTGAAACCTTCAAGCACAACAAACCATTCTTTCAAAAAGTAGACTTGAAGGTTTCGCTATACTTCAGACCTCACAGAGAAAATGCAGTCGAGCTGACCTTGTTCATAAGACTCTTGAATTCTGGCCTCATCATCTGCCACATAGCCTTTCAGCTCAGCATCTTTCTCCGCAAGCGCTTTCTTCTTTTCCTCGAGCTCTTTCTCTAAAGCTTATTTCCTTTCAGAAATGGCCTTGGTCTTCTCATCCACCTCATCTCTAAGCTTCTCGGATTCAGAAACTTTGTTTATCGTGTCACAAATTTTCTTTAACAGATCTTCATTATCAGCATTCAGCTCTTCAGCCTTAGCCTTGACAACAAGAAACTTCTCCTCAATGACTGCGGAGCATTGATAGCCCTGCCAAAAGTTATAAAGAAAAGATTGATTGAGCTTGCAAAATCCTTTAAAAAGAAATAAGAAATGCAATTAGATTGTGAATTACCATAATGGCTTCCCTTTTCATATTCAGCAGCAAGTTGTCATCATCCCATTTTGCCCAGTACTTCATGTCCTCGGGAAGTAGAAGAGCCTTCCCCACACACTCAGCAACTTTTCCTCCACAGCCATCTCTCCACAGCCTTACTCTGTCTGTGGCAGGAAGAACCTCCCTGTCCACCATAAAAGCCTTTATGTAGGCTGGTGCATCTATAACAAAAAGGCTTTATAGCTTAGCTAAATTAGCTTCACAATATAAATATGTGATTTCAGTGTTTCAAGAAAGCCAAAATAGCTACATCTTGATTTTGATCCCAACTAAAATAGATATGAGTCATGTTCTTTATATCTAAAATTTCATGAACAATTTCTCCCAAAAAAAAAATCATGAACAAAGCCAGCTTCACGATCTTCACTAATCTCTCCAGCACCCGCCTTTTCTCACTCTCAGTGATCAAAAGAAGAATAGCATACCTATAATCATGCCATTCAACCTGACAAAAGAACAAAATAGCGATTTCATTGATAAACATATATCAAAATTTCCAAAAAACTTGATCTAGCAGTAAAGAAACTTGATAAATGATAATAAGACCAAAAAATTTTCCTATCATGCATTACTTTAATGGTAATAATAACTGCTGATCACCACCATCACATCCATTTACAACTAATCCAATCGCCTTGAAGGACTTGAAACTTTTATGGGAACAGCTAAAACATAAAAATTTGATCAAGCAGGGATTCATTTGCTTCACAGTGAGTAGCTTGAAAGTCACAAGCTTGAGCTATTTGTATCAAGCCATTTTGCCACACTGAACTCCAAGCCATAATTCAGCTAAAACTACCCAAATACTCACAAGTTGATCATGATAATGGAATTGTACCCAAATACTGTCCATGAATTTAGCTACAAGAAAGCATGTCTCTAGTAAAAAAAGAAATTTATTTTTTCTGTGCCTGCAAGTTTGCATACACTTCGGAAACAAACAACAGAGTCCCAAAAATCAACCAATATCTAATAAGCTATGATAAATCCTAAAGCCCCCATATCTGCTAACTGCTAAAGAGTATAACCAAATCATAAGTAGAGCTAACCTTATAGCACTTTGACACCATTGTTTCAAATGAAGCTAATTCGATCAAATTCAACAAACTATTCTTCTCAATTATAGCCAATGGCCTTTTGGCCACTGTTTACAAATCAGATTTTTCATGAAAGACATAAAACAAGCACAAAATAAAAATTCAACCTTTAGCCAACTAAAAACACATTTTGAAGAAATAACAGTAACACATATCCAATATCTCAAATCAAAAGAAACCCAACATCCAAAATCCCACAAAGACCTTTTCTTCTTCCTTTTTTTTTTAACAATTCCATAAAAATTGATCTTCAACTAGAAGAAACAAAAAGGGTTCATTCTAACTTTCCTTACTTGCCCATTAACGCAGTCCAAGCCACAGACACACTCGTAAATTAAAGACATACAAGACAAGCACAAAAAAAAAAAAAAAAAATCGATCTTTAACCAACAAAAACAAGTTTCAAATCCCATCATTTTGATGAAATAACCCAAACCCAGTTTCAATAATTTCATTTAAACCAAAACCCAGACTTTTTTTACTTCACAATTTCAAAATAATTGATCTTCAACTAGAAGAAACAAAAGGGTTGAATCTAAATTTCCTTACTTGCTGACTACCGCAGTTCAATCCACAGCCACACTGAGGACACTCGTAGAAATTATCGATAGGAAAAGAAGCAGAAGCAATCCCAACAGAGAAGTAAAGGTCATCACCATCCCTGCCCACCTCGATTATGTTGAGCCACAAGAACAAGATCTTGATGCTGATCCCAGTGAGGCCGGTGACAATGGATTGAAGGAGAGGCAGAGAATGGGTTGAAGGAGAGGCAGCTGCGAAGGGGAGAGAGAGAGTGAAAATTTGAGTTTATGAAAAGTTAGGGCTGAAACTGAACAGTGGGCGGGTGAAATTTTTTAAGGGTAAAGTAGTATTTTTGTTATTGGGTGAGGTGTCAATGATTTAAGTCGTTAGATTAAATCTATGGCTGACATTTTAAGTATTGCACGGAATATGGATCCATAGTATAGATGATACTACAGAGTCTAGACAGTACACTGCTTGGAAACAGTGAAACACGAGATGCAATGTGTTCATGAATAAAAGAGAGAGGGGCGTCGAAAGTAATAATAAATAAGTGTAAATGCAATTTTAATCTTACTTTTTGACTTTTTTTTTTATTTTAGTCTCTATATTTTAATGTTACTATTTTTAATCTCTAAATTAATTAATACGTGTTATTTTCATCCTTTTAGTTAGTTAACCGACAAAAATAGCTGAGGTAGCTGCTGGAGGAATTAAAATATTATAAAAAATGTCACGTCAACATTTAATTTTTTTTAAAAATAATTTATCAATTTAAACTAAATAAAAAAAGAAAAAACTTAATTAAAAACATTAAGAACATAAAAACAAACCTTGAACCAACCCAAAACCAAACACAAACTCAATTTTAAAATCACAAAGAACACAAAAACAAACAAAAAAGAAGCAATTCAAAATCCCAAAATGGCAAAACACACAAGAGCACAAACTCAAAAAAATCATACAAACCTAGAAATCAAACACAAAAAAATGATAAAAGAATATTGTAATAAAACTTGATTGCTCAGCTCAACCAAAAACCCAACTCAAACTCAAACACAAACCCAGAACCAACCACAAACCCAGCTCAACCACAAACCCAGAACCAAACACAAACCCAGAATATTGTAATATTATAATCGATTGCTCAACCATTCCAACACAAACCCTACTCAATCCCTCTGTTTTGCCCTTTAACCTCCACATCTCATTTTTGTAAATCAAGCACCATTCAAGATGCTCTTAGCTTGTAAATCAGAGACTTTAGAAACCCCATATCTTCCTTGCGATGATGGAGATGTACCGAGCCAATCGCGATGTACTTCAGACCTGTTTGAGAACCTTGAAGAGGTAGATCTTGTAAGTCTCGATGCTCTTCTTGACCTTCTTCTTCTTCTTTAAATTGCTACTGCCTTCCTTCAAGATCTTCTTCTCGGCCTTCGCCGGAGCTTTCTCCGCTGCCACTGGCTTCTTCTCTGCCTTTGTGGATGCCTTTGATTTTTGAGAGAGAGTGAAAATTCTAGAGAGAGATTCGAAATGTGAAAAAGCTTGCAATGAAAAAAATGTCACGAAGAGGTTGGTGGGTTTGGGAGAGTTTATATAGGGAGGCAGAGTAGGTTCTTATTGGAGGATAGGGTTTGTGTTTGAGTTGGGTTTATGGTTGAGCTGGGTTGTGTTGAGCAATCAAGTATTATTACAATAATCTTTTTATAAATTTGTTGTGTTTGATTTCTGGGTTTGTATGATTTTTTTGGGTTTGTGCTCTTGTGTGTTCTGCTATTTTGGGATTTTGAATTCCTTCTTTTTTGTTTGTTTTTATGTTCTTTGTGTTTTTAAATTTAAGGTTGTGTTTGATTCTGGGTTGGCTCTAGGTTTGTTTGTGTTCTTATTGTTTTTAATTCTATTTTTTCTTTTTTCTTTTTCTTTTGTTAAAATTGATAAATTATTTTAAAAAAAAATAGATGTTGACCTGGCATTTTTTATAATATTTTAATTCCTCTGGTAGCCATCTCAGTTATTTCCGTCGGTTGACTGACAGAAAGGATGAAAATAACACGCGTTAATTGGTTTAGGGACTAAAAGTGATAAAATTAAAATATAGGTGCCAAAATATAAAAAAAGCCGAAATGTAGGGACTAAAAGTGCATTTATGCCTAACAAATATATGGGAAACACAAGATGGTATAGATGATATTACAGAGTCCAGACACTACACTGCTGGGAAACAGTGAAACACAAGATGCAATGTGTTCTTTAAGGGCCCGTTTGGTTTAGTCATGACTCAATTTTCATAACTCAATACTCATAACCCAAACTCAAAATCCATAACTCATAACTCAGTTTTCCCTTTCTCTCAAAAACTCTAAAATTCTTGTTTGGCAACATAACCTAGTCAAATAACTCAAAATTTAAGCCTACTTTTTGCCAAAATGGTGAAGCCCACCCACTGACACCGCACTATTTGTTTATGGTTGGTACCCGCAGGGGATTTCTTTTACCTCTCACAAGACATTTTCTCCCAATGCAGCACACCTAGTCTGAAACAAACCCAAACCCCATAAAGCGAAAAGCACTGCACAGACCTCCCTGTCTGACGCCGGCTCAGATCGAAAATAGGTTTGGTCTTCTTTACTCTTCTTTCTCTTTCTATTTCTTTACGCTTTTCATCAATACCCATTAACATCTCTTTTCCCAGAAACCTATTTCATGAACCAATACCCAGCTACACCGAAACCCAGCTCCACCACCACCAACGGCAGACCTAGAAATCCACAACAACAACCTCCACCACCAATAGCCCTCAACACAGCCACAACCTCCACCAAAAAACCCAAGAATCCTTAGATCAAAAACCAAAATAACGAAAATGAGGCGTAGGTTTTTGTTTCTAGGTATAAATTTATGCATGTATGAAAATGGTGGAATGGGTCTGAAGAAGAAAGAAAGAAAAAAAAAAAAAGAAAGAAGAAGGAAAAAAAAAAATGTTGGAGTGGGTTTGAAGAAGAAAGAAAAATAAAGAAGAAGATGAGGAAAAAAAAAAAAAGCCTTGAAATCGAAGTCCCAAAAGCACACCTTAACCCGATTAAAACGCAAATCACAATTGAAATCAAAGCCCTCTACCATCTTTGCCATCATCGCATGAAGAAAAAGAGGAAAAGAAACCAGAGTGAAGAAAGAAAAAAAGAAAAAAGAAAAAAAAGAATAAGGTGTTAGAACCCAGCTTGAAGAAGAAAAGAAAGAAAAGAGATAAGAGGTACCGGTGGAGAGAAAAAGTGAAGAAGAAAAAGTGGTATTGAGTATCTGACCGTGGGTCTCATAAAGTCACAATATTTACCATTATGCCACTGAAACTCAATTTTCAACTCCTAAAAACACCAATTTGGTGTTTCCAGTTTTCATCACTCAAACTCAAAATTTTTGAGTTTGAGTGATGAAAACAACATTAGGAAATCAAGTCAAACAAAAAAATTTGTGTGGGTCCTACATTTTTTGATAATTCAGTTATGAGTTTTGGATCATATCACTCAAAACTCCTCTAAACCAAACAAGCCCTAAATATTACACTGTCAGAAGTGATCTTTAACATCATGAGATATTTGAAAAAAGGAATCCTCTTGATATTAACTACACACAAGAAAAGCAGGACCGAGTTTCAATGTTGACGAGATGCAATGTGTTCTTTAAATATTACACTGTCAGGAGTGATCTTTAACATCATGAGATATTTGAAAAAAGGAATCCTCTTCTATATCAAAAAAAGAAAAGAAAAAAGGAATCCTCTTGATATTAACTACACATAAGAAAAGTAGGACCGAGTTTCAATGTTGACGAATCTTATCAGTATCATTAGTTTATTTTTCAGTTTCAATGTTGATGAGATGCAATGTGTTCTTTAAATATTACACTGTTAGGAGTGATTTTTAATGATGAAGTGTAAATCGTCAGTCTTCGTAAGTGCATCTAGATTAAGGCTATCCACGGGTTGGGTTTGTGCCCAACCCGGACTCAACCCGTTCAAGTGGGTGGGAGAGAATCAGACTTGCAACCGACCGTCGATCACCACAGGTCGAGTCGGATTGGATTCTAAAAAACGATCGGTCAGTTCAGTTGAAACCGACGAATGACGGTGACGAGCGATGGAGAACAAAATGTCGTCGGATCTGGTTGGAGGAGAGCAAAACGTCACCGATCTGAGCTTAAACATCGCCGGATCTAAGCCAAAGTTACCGATCTGAGCTTACACGTCATCGACTAAGCTTAAACGTCATCGATCTAAGCGATTTTTTGAAAAATATTGCCGGATCTGAGCTAAAATCATCGGATCTAAGTGGATCTGAGAAATATTGTCGCCGGATCTAAGCAAAAAATGGGTAATCGTCGCCAGATCTAAGCGAAAGAAGGGTAATCGTTGCCAGATTAAACGGGGGAGGCTTTCATCTGAAGTGGTGGTCGGGCGGGTTGGGTGGCTGCGATTTTAGGGGAGAAAACCCGCCACTCGACCCACTGGAATCGGGTTTGGAGGGTTGAGACCCTCCGCCGACCACCAAAGTCGTCGGATCGGGCGCTGATCAGGTTGGTCCGTGCGGGTTTCTCAGTTTGGTCGGGTGATCGGGTTACATAGACACCCCTAGTCCAGATGGAGATGAGTCCTCGTCTGTGTCCCTACAAACGTAAGAAAGGGGATCCCTCAAGGTGGTTATCGGTGTGGTGCCTACCACAACGTCTCCGATGCCAAAGTTAGTATTAAGAAACCTTTTAGAGGATAACAAAATATCAAAGTAACTATGAGTGATTTTAAGTGTCTACGTACCTTGTACTGGTGCTGTGAAGGCTTTATATATGTTTCTATAGCCCTTAGCCGTTGTGGTTGTTAATGTGGCGTTAATGTCTCTCTTGGTAACGCCTCATGCCTCAGTAATGTGGACCTTAATGAGGCTTCCAACGGTCTATATAGCTGGTCTTGTTACCGCTCAGGATATTATTGATTGCATTGAATGGCTTCGTTACTTTTGTCAGTGATATGGACATGCGGTTAGCTCATCTCAGAGGGCGGCCTCATTAAGCTAATTTTGCAAACATTAATCATGTGACCAAAATTGAAACATATTAGTCATGTGACCAAAACCTAATATGATATTTTTTTTTAAAGTTTCTAGTGGAACTTCAGATACTCGAGTTTCGAATGTTGTTTCAATTTTAATCACATAACTAATGTGTTTGCAAAATTAGCTTAACGGGCAAAACAACCCTATAACAACCTAAATTTGAAAATGGAAGAGAAATAGAAATAAGGGAAATGGAAAATGGAAAATGCAAACCAAGAAAAAAAAAAAAATTCAAAATGAGTGAGATGAATACCTTATTGAAAGTGAACTTCAATTTTCATCTACAAATTTGAAGATGAAAATATTGTTTGGATGTGGGTTTAAGAAGGTAGTTTCTATGATTTTAGACCCGTTCGGTAAGGGATTTCTAGTAATGTTGTCTGTATTTTTTGGAAATACGTGTGGGTGAAAAAGTATGCGAAAATACGTATAATGTTATTTAAACACTGAAAACTGTTACTTTAAACAACAGTACCGGACCCTTCATTTTCATGACTAGAGTGGTGGGAAGATTTTTTATTTTATTTATTTCTGATCGAGGGATTTTAGTTTACACTATGGTAGAGTGTACTATAACGCTTTCAAGTGCTGCTGATTGTATACCCTTGATCATCATCTGGGACACTTTAGTTGGCTCAAAACTAAAAGACATGGAGAGGAGGCCCAACTTATTAGTTTTAGACCCTGCCTACCAATGTTGTGGAACATTGGAACTCACCAAAACTATTGAAGCAATGTTTCACTCTTTCCTCACATCAATGGGGTATTTGAGGGAATCAGTCTTCCAACCTAGGATGCATGGGTACGAATACAAGAACGAATTTGATATAGGTACAGGTATGAAGTTACTACATTTCTTGAAAAACCTAGGGTACGATTTTGTATTAATTACTTATTAAATAATTTTTTTTTTATTTTTTATATATTGTTAAGCAAAAATGGAGTATTCGTGCTTCCTAACTTCCAACATATTCATCAGGAAGGGAGTGCCTTTGCTTATGTCTTAGCTAATATTAGTAATGCTTCAGAAGTAGAGGATTATACTATATGGATGGAGTCGGACTCGTTTGCAAATGCAGACTAGTTTCTGCTTGATTAAAAATTACAGTCTTAATTCTCCCAAAAAAAAAGGTGTTATTTTAATAGAATCCACTATCATGTTCCATAAGCAAGCATTACTCCGGATAATTACTCCGAAGTCACAGACCTATATCTCCATTTGATGATGATTTGGTAAGCTGTAAACCCCAAGGTTTTTTTTTTTTTTTTTTTTTTTTTTTTTTTTTTTTTTTTATACTAAAACCAAATTTTAATTGGAAAACAGTATATAAAATCTTATATGTTTGTACCCATTTTCATCGAAACAAATGAAGCTTACAAATTGTTAACAACTCACTTATGCATTGAATTGCTTACTTTACCATGACCAAAGTGTCTAGTAATGTATACACTGAGCTGATAGGTGGTGAACCGTTCTTGGGTTTATAGATAGCAGTTTAAAGCACCCCTAGCCGCAATGAATTAAGGGAACAAAATAAAGAACCACAATCTCTTAATGTGTGCAAGGTATCTCATGCAATACATGTATATCCTTCTCACAAATTGTAGGTCTCACAGGACTATATAACATACTATGAGACTATTGTGAGATGGAGACATTGGTTGCATACTACAGGCTACAAATGGCAGCCTAATGCTGTAATATGATGGATTAACATTTTAACAAACAAAACCAGTCCTAGACTCCATTATCTTCGACTCATCACAGTAATACAGCATTTGCATTTGGCTACAAATTCAGATGCAAAGGCCATGGGAAGATAACATAAAAGATGCTTCACACCATAACATGATTTATAAGGTCTCAATGAAACACAGATGACTTGAACAGGGTGAATAAGTAGATCAAATAAAATTCCTAGTTCAACCAAAAAAACTCAAAACTTTTCTTTTTCTTTTCCTCAACAACCAAGCATAGCTTTATAACTTGAGGACCCAAATTCAAATCCTATCCACTATCTACTAATAGTTAAATGACTGAATTAACTATGATTTAAAATAATATCAGAACATGTCATGGTATCAAACAAGCAATCCTAAGTTCCTATCTCCATTTAGTCTACTGATAGTTAAAAGATTATTAAGATTCAGTTTAAGGTATTTTGCTGCTTGAAAGCTTGGTCTAAAAGTCAGTCTACAAAAATCAATCTCATTAGCTCAATTTTCATCCTTGATCAGTTAGGTCAATGATTCTCTACCATCCAGTTGGGACAAACCAACTCTAAATTACCATAATGCACCATTTACTATCTTCGCAAAGCAAAAACTTGCATTGATTCTTAGTTCTTAGAGTGATAAATAAAATGCTAATAAAGATATAAGATCACCCCAGTACATCCTTCTTTTACATTATTATTATTTATTAAATCTACTCTTTAAACCAACATTATCAGTCCAAGTTAACTATACATAGACCAAAGAAAACCCAATTCCAAAAAGATAACTACTGAAACTGAATTAAGCCATAGGTCAAGACTGCTTTCTATAAGCAAAAACCAAAGCCAACAAAATGTGCAAAACCTTATAAACAACTTTTATAACCACTTTTTATTTTAATTTCCATTTTTCCAAGTGCTACAAAATTCTATCAAGCTATGAAGTATGTACTACAACTACAAGTACAACAACAAAGTCTCAGGCCCAAAACTTTAGATTCGGCTATGAATGCTCAACCAGACCAATAGGGATCAATCACATGCATTCAACAAGCTATGAAGCATAACATGGGAATGAAGCTTGTTATATAATTAATTCTTACCATTTACTTATGAACCCATTTAAGCTTTTATCTCCTCACCTTCGATTAGAAATTGATTTCAAACAAATAGTTTAATAGACATATAAGTTAAAGCCTCACCTAAACTTCTAAACTAATCTTATAATCAATGCACTCGTCATACCAACACTATCAGCCCAAGTTAACCCTACATAGACGAAGTTAAACCCAATTCCAACTAGGCAACTACATGACACGAGCTGGACCAAAGCACAAAATAGAATTCAAATAAGCAATTAATGAAGCCAACAAAAATATATAAAACCACATAAACAACTTATATAACTACTGTCTTTAATATATATACAGATGTCTGGTACTAAACCAAATAATATAGGAGGGTTCATAATCAAATTTTGTTTTATCTTTTCTAAAAATATTTTTTTTTGTCCCTGTTATTATCTTATTTTCTACCACAGTTAAATGGTATTAGAGCTTATCATCATTGTTTCATGTTGCTGGAAGCATACACGATAATAATTGAAGCTCTTTGAACATTTTGTGTTTTCTGTTTCCCATTGCTTAAATGGAAACTAATGCTAGAAATTTACGAAAATATTCTGCTGGCCACTGTCATCTAGCTTGAAGAATGTCTCCATGGTAGTTTTTCCTTTTCCCTGCCACTGTAATTATAGATTTTAAATGCACCAACAAAAAATAGAACCCACATTGCTTGAGGACAGAATAGAGGTATAGAGCTGAAAAACTATAAGCTGCATTTCATAAATCCAATTTTTTAGTAACTGCATTTCATGAATCCAAAAGCTGATTCCAATACCAGTGCCTATTGTTACTACAGAATTCATAGACAATGCAAAATACATTTGAGCCCCTTCAAATTCCATTGGAGCACCTAAATCTACCTTAACGCGCACCAGCTTTGATTGCAGAAGCAACATGTATCACCTAATGCTCCAATTGTGTTTCCAGGTTGCAAAATGTAACATGATATTTAAGATTAGCTATTAGCTTAGCACCCAACGTACTTTATTAACAGGGAGAAGATTATGGATCATCTGATTCTACCAAGCTAAAACAGCATTTTGGCACACGTACCAGAAAGCCTTCAATGGCCTACTCCCTCCAAATTAGTGTATTTGGCAAACCACAAAACTAATTCAAAATGGTTCTGAAATATTCCTAAAACCACTTAAACTCCGAATAGCTTTCCAATTTTATTCCACTTGTGCAAACCACATAGAAACCATGTCAACCATTCCTTGACATTACTCATTAAATCATGGGCTCGTTTGGCCCTATGATTTAGGGACAAAACAGCAATTTGGCTTTACTCTTTTATAAGAAAATTACAATTTTAAAACCAAGGAAAAAGGAGGCAGGCTACTCATGGGGTGTTTTTCCCCCCTTATTTTTTTGTTATATATAGTTTTTCACACCAACAGTTTTCACGAACTTTACTAATTAAAATAACTGTATTTTGAAATTGCAATTGTAACTAAAACATACACTAAAAAAGTAAATATCGCTATTTTATATAATCAAAAATTATATATAGATACTCATTTCAAATTTCAATCACCATTCAGTTGTTGGAATTCTAATCAGTTTAGAGGAAAAACCTTTATTAAAAAAAAATGAACAAGTAAAAAAAAAAAAAAAGAGAGAGTAATAATTATTTAACATACCTATACCCATGTAAAAATTTCAAGGCAAAACTAGTTCAAAATCTTCTAGAGATTGATAAAAAAGAAAACCCAGATCAGGAAACATGTGTAAAATCAAAAGATCCCTCAGAATGCCTAGTATCTACCTGGCAGCGCATGGAACCATGGTTCCTCAAACCTCTGCAACAAGCTTGCAAAAGGGAGCCCCATGTTTTTTTCTTTTTTGTGATATAAATTCCATGCACCATTTTCAGATTACTAAACTTTTCCTCATTGGGTTACAAAAACTGTAAAAAATCAAACTTAGCAGAAGATACACATCAAGGCACAACACATTTCATACATATATTATATATATGGAGAGAGAGAGGGAGAGTACCATTGGAGCTATGTCTCGTGAGTCTTATGAGGCTGTTTCGCTGCTGGGGTTTGTTTTGTTGCGGCTATTACAATGTGTTTAGCCTTATATATATGCAAACACTTGCAAGTCCACTGGGAAGAGAGTATACGAGGGTGTGCGGTTTTTTTTTCTTAAAGCAGGGGCGTTTGAAATGAATTTAATGTGTTGTTACTTTTGTAAAGGTCAACAGTTCTTATGGGACGACCAAATTTTGTCACTACTTGCCAACTAGCCCACAGCACGTCAATCACTTATAGATAAATCACCATTTTTTTCTTGATTAATAGCACAACAAGAGTCAATCATGTCATAAATATGACACAAATTAAAATTGTGTCCAAAAACTTTCTCCTAAGCAAAAGTTGCCATTTGTTAGGTATTGTATTTCCAGATTGATTTTGATTATGTGGTTATTTAATCAAAAGATATAAATTATTTAAAGATAATATTGTCTTTATTGAATTAGTTAATATAATTACTGGATTGTATTTAGTTGAAAAAACTCAAGATACCATATCTAAGAAATTATACATAATTTTTTCTTTTACATTTCTCTTTTTCACATGTGCAGAGCTCACACATACAAAAGAAAGAATCTAAAATACAGATATGAAAATTAAGGTTACCTAAATAATAATTTAATTGATATTGCATGATGATTCATAAAATTCTAAAGAGAAATTTATGGGAAGCTCCTTGAGGTATTAAGAAACAACAGTAACCCAAAATTTTGTAGAAATAACAACTCTGTAACATAAATACAATGGTGCCCAACCCCATTAGGCCCTCTGGAGGAATCTCTGCAACAGTGACTAGTGTAGAAAAACTCCTCCTTTGCATCTTCTTCATCATTTCTGTTATGTGCAATGCAGACGCAAATTCTCCTTGGCACACTCTGAATTCCATGGCTCCAGACATGCTTGTTAAGCTTAACAATCAACATCCACTCTGACATCAGTTATTCCCATGGCCTTTTGGGCAAACTTCCTGATTTCCTTTATGGCCTTTGCAGCCATCTTCTTGAAAGTGAGAGTGCTGCACATTGGATTGGCAAAATTGAAAGGTTACTTAGAGTTGTCCAAACAATCCATTAGCTAACTGGGATACATCAAAGAATCAGGAACAAATGAAGCCTCGTAGAGTGGCATCTATTTTAAGATTATAGTTTCTCAATGAAGCTAATAATAAAGGAGCTTAAGGATTGGCTTGACCAAGAGTAATCTACATGTGTACCAAAAATGACGTCCAACTTTTGGTGATGTGTATCTATTCAAGAGAAAAATTAAGAGTTTGACTACTCCCACACTTCAAAAAGAGGTGAGGTGCACCTAGAAGCACTTTGTCAAGGATTGGCTCGATAAGGAGTTACTAGTTCTTTGGCTCTAAAATTTTATTTTATTTTATTAGAATCAGTCTGATATACTTTCAATCAAATCATGATCTAAAATCGTTTACAACAACATTATGGATGTTTGGTGGCAAAGAATCCATCCGCACAAACAGAGGGGAAGACAACCAAGCTCTCCTAGCCAAGGCAAGGGTAACCTTGTTGCCATTTCGACGCACATGAGAGAAACTAAAAGTTTGCAAGCTATTAACATTAGACCTCACATCTCTGTCTCTTAACATGGTATTCAAAAATTTAGACAAAAACTAACAGCCTTCCAAATGCTACCCCTAGTGTACGTATAGACTCTATAAAATTCACCCTAGGGGCCTAATCAAGGATTTATATGTAACCCAACGATACTTAGTTCTGAGCATGAAAGGCAAGGCACCCAAGATTACAAACACACAATATTTTCATGATTCAACAGCATCACTACCTCTACAAATCTACAACACAACTCCCATGATATTATTCACCAAAGAGAAAAAAGTATTTACCACCAAATCTATAAACATTTTTTTAGCACTAACCTTTCTCAACAAAAACATTGATACTGTTGCTATCATTCTCATTATGATCATCATTCTAGTTGGTTGTTTGCACTCTTGATAGCATCAAATGCTTGGAACGGAGAATGTGGGTGTCATAGCCATAATATCCTGTGCGCACCTTGCGGTGGAGATAAATGGTTGGAACATGCTCAACAATCTAGTAATGTGACCCTTGTTCAGGATCCAAACTTTCTTCTAATTCTTTAGGCAAGTCCATAATTCCCAATACTTTGAGGTTTCTCAGATGTCGGATTCCAGAAGGCACCTCTTTTAGTAGCGGACTAAGCCCAATGACAAGATCTTCAAGAAGAGGCAATGCTCCTTCATCTATCAACAATGAATGCATTGCATTTAACCAGAAAAGGCGTAGCTCCTTGAGTTTTGGAAACCCTCCTACCTTAAAGTGCAATTGCTCTCCATTGTATGCTTGGTGTGAGATTACGAGCTCCCGTAAGCTAGGTAGATTTTGAATGACTTCCAATGGGTCCTCATTCAACCTTGACCAATATATCATTAATTTAGCTAGATGCTGAAGCTTTGGAATCCAATTTGGTAACTTCTCCAAACGCCCTTTTATGTAGAGGCAGTGGAGACATTGAGGTGGAGATGAAATGAATTGTAAATCAATTATCTCATCTTCCCTTATTGAGGCTATATCTAGTGAATGAAGGTGGTTCATCTTTTCAATAGAGGCACACAAAGCCTTCATGGTTTCCTTTGATGCATTTTTTATGCCTAGCTTCCTCAATTGTCTCAACTTTCCCAACTCTTCAATTAGATCAATCCCTCCATGATTCAACTCCACAACACATAACTTTTGCAAGTCCTTTAAACACCCAACCCCTTCTTGTATCTTTACCCCTTTTTCCCGAGCCAAACTGAAATCTATTCGGTTGTTGCGATGGTAGGCTATAAGATAGCGCAACTTACGAAGCATGTTAATCTCTACTGGTATATCAACCACTAGGGACTGCTTTAGATCTAGAGTCTCTAGATTTTGCAACTCTCCTATGGATTTTGGAAGCATTTTTACGTTGGTATTTCTCAAACTTAAATATCTTAAGTGAAATAAATTTCCCACATCTTCAGGAATGCAATCCAGTGGAGCATCTTCAAAATCCATTACTTTCAAAAGCTTGAAATTAGCACAAAAAGTATTCATATAGAACTTCGGCAATTCATCAAGATTGAACAATAAAAGAGAATGAATGTGAGTGTCCTCAAATCCCTTAAGTACAGCATATGAAACTCCATCTACTGACATGCGTCGAGTTAGTCCTTCAAAGCTAGACTTGTGTTTTGAGAAATTATAACAAAAACTCAAATCCTTCATCTTTTGGAGGATGATCTCACGCAAGAGATCATGGAGTCTGCACTGTCTAACTCTTCCTTCAGAGTCAACCTTAGATACTTGAACCAAATTTCTGTGGATTAATTCTATCAAGTATTCTTGTGAAACTTGTTCTAGTGTTTTACCCTCAGTTTCTTTTACAAAACCTTCAGCTATCCATTGCCGAATCAATCTTGCACTATTAATAGGGTAGTCCTCTAGATACATACCAAGGTATAAAAAGCAAGATTTAAGATTGTAAGGCAGGTCTTCATAACTTAGAGATAGAATCTTGTTGACACCTGCAAGATGGGGATTTCTTCCAAACTCAAAGCCAAGGCTATCATGCAAGTTTTGCCATTCAATGACAGTTTTGTCTTTGGTTGACAAAAGGCCACCAATAGCAACAATTGCAAGTGGTAATCCTTCACACTTCTTGACAATGTCTACAGACAAATTCTTCAATGCTTGGGGACATTGTCCTCCAAAATCAAATTGGAAAGCTCTCTTGCAAAAAAGCTCCCATGCCTTATTGACAGGTAGTGCTTGCAACTCATAAACATGAACATGTGATGATTTTTTACAAAAACTAGCAACCGCCCTATTACGTGTTGTGATCAAAATTCTACCACCCATATGACTATCGAGTAAGGCATGTTTTATACCCTCCCAAAAGTCAATTTTCCAGACATCATCAAATACAACCACATACCTCTTTTGCCATAAGTAATCTCTCAATTTATTGACCAACGACTCTTCTTCCATTTTGTCAATTCCCAATAGAGGAGGCTCCTTTCTGGAATCGTGAAATTGCTTTATTATGCTTCTAAGTAGATCCTCGATATTGTAAGATTGAGACACTGGGATCCAAGCATGGCAGTCAAAGTATCCTCTCACCATTTGGTGGTCGTAGACTTTCTTCACAAGAGTGGTCTTGCCTAGTCCCCCCATACCCACCACCGAAACCACTGTACGATGAGACAGTCCTTCTACCAACCAGCCAATCAGTTCATCTCTAGGAGATTCAATTCCTACAACGTCCCTATCATCAAGATAAAGAGAATCCTTTTGAGGGTCATGCCACCTAACATTCCGAGCACCACTGCTTGATCCTAGACCAGTGGATTGGAAGCCATATTTTTCTCTTCTTTCCTTGATTTTCTGGAGCAATGCTTTGATCTTTTGAACTTTAACGGCTATTTTGTGGTGAGGTATTGACATGGTAATCAAGCGAGCAGATTTTTGGAGGAAACTACAGAATCCATGACGCAGATGAGGATGATGATGTCGAGCCACATGAAGCAAGTACTCATCCATGAAAATATCTATGCAGAAAGCTACTTCTCTTACTTGTTTCACCCAAGTTTTGACACCCTCGCTGATGTCCTCCTCTGCTGCGGCCTTTGCATCTGCATCCTTGAGAAAGGACTGAATGCTCTCCAGTTCATCTTTGATGTCAGCTACTTCTTCATGGATGCCCTGTAGCAGTGTTGCTTCTCCGCTTAACAAGGAAATCAGCTTGTCGATAAGAGGGGATACTACCCCCTCTGCCATGTAGCTTATCTTCTTACTCCAACGTTTATTTCATCTGAATTTTTGTCTCCTCCCTGTGATCAGATATTGCCTGAGATTAAGCTACTGTACATCAAATATCCACTCTATACAAAGCATAATTGCGGATTAAAAAATATAAGATAATGTATGATCGAGTCCACAAAAGATGATGAATGCTGAACCTGCATTATTGATGAGAAAAGCAATGACAGAAATCTTAGCCGGTAAAGTGGACTGCACCAGTAGTTACCTTTGTCGAGCTATTTGTCATGGTACACGCTCATTACACTCATATGATTAAATACTGCTCTTTTTATTTGTTTATTACTATTGTGCAATTTAACTACAGTTACACCTTCCCTTACTAAAGTCAGCTTAAGTTTGAGACCTCAGCAATAAACCACCTCTTATTAGAATTTTCTATTCCCAAAATTCTCTCCTTCCTATTCCTCTCTCTGATATTAGAATTATAAAAGTTCCTCAATGCTGCATAATTGGTCTATGTTCATGACTTTTTGGTGAATTCATTTCAACCAACCAGGTGGAAACTACAATTTCTTGATCTGCAGGATTGATGAGGTCATTGGACCTTAGTTTCAAACTTGAAAGTAGGCTTTATTGGACCAATGGCTATTTTAGAATGAATATAACTCTTATTTGATATTCTAACCCAAGAGATTGGATCAACTCACAGGCTTTTCTATGAGACTACGTAATTCTCCACAAATACTTCGAATGTACCAATTTGTTTTAGCTCAAGTTCAGAATTTAATCAATTAATAATAAAAAAGACTAAAATACCAGACTAAAATACCAGTTTAGTCTATCTAATTAAAAACTTTAGAATTATGAATTGATTCTTTATTAGATATAAACTAAACTAACCCATGTGAAAATGGGAGTAAGAAAACCAAAACTCACCAAAGTAACCGATGCTTTCTGCACAGGTCACCCAACACAAATACAGAACCAAACTTATCCAATAAGATTTTGACACAAAACTAAAACAGCAGAAATGCAATACGCAAACAAAAAAAATAAATAAAAAGGAAAATGAGAGAGAAAAATGCCTTAACGAAAGCAAACCTCAAATTTTATCTATAAAAGTAGAATGAGCTAACGGCATTCCCTTCATTAAAATACACCCCTAGTAAAATACACCATTGATGTGAGGGAACACTGCTTCAATAGTTTTGGTGCCTTCCAATGTTCCACAAAGTTGGTAGTTGGTCTTCCTCACCATGTCTTTTGGGTTACAACAGAAGAGTCCTTGATGATCAAGGGTCTACAATCCACAGTTTAAAGCTTTCGTGTAGGATTATATTGTACGGATGGAGTCACTTCCTCTAGATATTGAGTGTATTTTGTTTGCAGATGCAAGCTAGTTTTTATTTGATTAAAATTACAGTCTTGATTCTCAAGAAAAAAGAAAACAAAAAACAAAAAATCAAAAATCAACAAAACAAAACAAAACAAAAAAAAAGCGCATTTTCATGGAATCGACTATTATATGTATACATCTAACATCTGAGCACCCCAATTCTTTTTTTTTTTTTGATAAGTAAGAAGAAATTATTATTAAAAAAGAAAAGCAAGAGAAACACAAAGAGTTCACGGTAGTGAACAATGGAAAAAAGAAACAACAAGACAAAACAACCCCTAATCTATTTTAATAGAAGAAATAAAATCCGTAAGAGAAGAACAATCCGAGAAACCCCAACAACGAGACCAATCAAAGAGGGTCCTTTGGCAAAGCTCTAATAACTGAACCACAGTTTTCCCCTCGTCCTCAAAAGTCCGCTGATTCCGTTCAGACCAAATAGTCCACATTAAACAGCCTGGGACCAAATCCCAAATATCAGAACTATGCTTCCCAAGCCAATGGAACCAACAGAATAATAAGTCCTCGACTGAACCTGGCATGACCCAAACAATCCCAAACAACCGAAGCATATACATCCACAAAGAATGAGCTATCGAACAAAAAAGTAATAAGTGATCCACAGATTCCGCATTACAGTAACACAAATAACATCGATTCGCCAAAAGGCGATCACGAAGCATAAGATTATCCAAGGTTAGAATCTGACCATGAGCTGCTGTCCACATAAAGAAAGCCACCCTTTTAGGAACCTTAACTTTCCAAATACCCTTCCAAGGGAAGGTGGAAGGAGCTGCATTACGAATCTTATGATAGAAAGATTGAGTATCAAACTTCCCACTGCCATTAAGATCCCAACACAGCCTGTCACACCCTCCACCCCTCGGGATTCGGGTTTGGATGAAATGAAGAAGGGAGTAGGAGGCCACCAACTCCCAATCATTGAACTCCCTCTGAAATCTTAAGCTCCACGCTCTGTCATTATCACCCACTAAAGGGCTTAACACATCAAAAATACAAGCCTCCTTGTTAGCTGAACACAAAAATAACTGAGGATAAAGACTTTTAAGAGGGACATCCTCAATCCACTTATCATGCCAAAAAAGAATAGGAGATCCATCCCCCACCACAATAGAGAAATGCTTAGCGAAAGATTCCCACCCTTCACTAATACTCCGCCATAACCCACACCCGTGGGCCCTACTACAAGCTCTAGTGCACCAACCCCCTTTTCCCTCCCCATATTTCATGGCTATGACCCTTCGCCACAAATGAGAGGTTTCATGGCCATACCTCCAAAGCCATTTCCCTAAAAGGGCCTGATTAAAAGGCACCAACTTCCGAATAGGAGTTCAAAGCACCCCAATTCTTGGGTTTATAGATAGGAGTTCAAAGCACCCCTAGCCTAGCCACAATGACAAGAGGCTGGTTATATTCTTTAAAGTGGCTGATGAAACAGGGAACAAAAGAAAGGAACCACAACCACCTCTTATGCGTGCAAGATATCTCATGCAATACATGTATACCCTTGTCACAAATTTTAAGTCCCACAGGGCTATATGACACAACATGAGACCATTGTGAGATGGAAACATCAGTTACATACTACAGGCTACAAACGGCAGCCTAATGGTATAATATGATGGACTAACATTTTAACTCCATTATCTTCAACACATCCCAGTAATACAGCATTTGCATTTGGCTACAAATTCAGAAGCAGAGGCCATGGGAATATAACATAAACTATGTTTCACATCATAACACAATTTATAAGTTCTCATTGAAAGACTGATAACTTGAACAGGGTGAATAAGTAGATCAAATAAAATTCCATAATGCTTCTCTCCACTGGAGATAGTCCCAAGAAAATCCAAAGCCAAACAAAAAAATATCTCTGAAACAAGCGTAGCCAAAATTGGAGCAACCTAACTATGATCTAGGGAAGTAGGCTAGTTTAATCTTCTTCCTCAATGACCTTGGTGCCCAATCCCTTTAAGCCCTCTGGAGGGATCTCTGCAACAGTGACTAGTGAGAAGAATTCCTCCTTCGCGTCTTCTTCGTCATTTCTCTTACGGGCAATGCGGACACGAACTCTCCTTGGCACACTCCTAATCCCACGGCTCCAGACATGCTTGTTAAGCTTAACATCCACCCTGACGTCAGTTGTTCCCATGGCCTTTTGGGCAAACTTCCTGATTTCCTTTATGGCCTTTGGAGCCTTCTTCTTAAAAGTGCTGCACATGGGATTGGAAAAATGCGGAAAGGTTACTTAGAGGTATCCCAAATACAATGCATTAGCTAACTAGGATACATCAAAGAATCAACAACAGCAAGGACAGAGAGAGCAGTGAGTAGATGGTAAAACATAAAAGATATTAAGAAACAGAAAAAGCTTTGTAGAGTCTAGATTGGCATCTTTTATAAGATCAGAGTTTCAAAGTGGAAGTAATACTGGAGCTTAAGCTCTTTAGGGTTAATTTTAGCCATATGGCAGCTGACCATCTACATTTGTACCAAAATGACAGCCAATTTTTTGAGATGTGCATACTCAGGAGAAAAGAAAGGAATTCAACAACTCCTTACACTCCCTAAGAATTGGCGACGTGAACCTACAAGCACTTAGTCAATGATCGGCTTGACATGGTATTCAAAAATTTTGGACAACAGTGAACAGTATTCCAAATGCTACCCACATTGTACTCATACTCTTATAGACACTCTAAAATTTACCCTAGGGGCCTAATCGACGGATCCATGTGTAACCCAACGATACTTTAGTTCAGAACATGAAATGAAAGGGACCCAAGACTACAAACACACATGATTGCCATGATTCAGAAGCATCACTACCTTTACAACGGTGAAAGGAATGTCAATATTCCTTGCAACACATAACAATACATTTCTCTGTATCTCTACAATACCTAAGTATCTCCAATTATACTAAAAATATACCACCACAATACATTAAGAAGTCAGGTATCATGATTCAGTGCACAGTTTAAACTTGATAGAGGAGAATCAGTCAGATAACAACACACTAATCACACTAAGAAGTTAATGTATACTTTCCCATTTCAATAGATAAAACCTTCAAAGATTCATGATTTTTCAATGTATGATATAGGTCACCAATCTACAAAAATCATATCATCCCAGCAACACTCAAAACAATAAAAATTTCTTTCACACCTAGAATATACTAGTTTCTAGTGCATACATGTCCCATCATAATAAACAGAGACTGTGTATCATTGACACAAGATATTTACTCCTCACAATACATTAATCTCAAATCTACAACACCAATTTGCAAAAATCAATCTCTTTTTCATTCACTCAATTCTTCGCAATCCAAATGAAACCCAATTGAGTCAAAAAAGAAACAACCTTCTTTTCTACTAGGAAATGAAAAATAAAAAAGTTTCAAAATGCACCAAAGCAATAACCAAAAAAACAGCTTTGACCCATTAAATCTAATCATGCTTAAATCAGATCTAACCCATTAACAAGCACAAAAATGATGTAACACAAACTTACAGAAACACAAACACTAATAAATAGAGAGAGAGGGTTGTGTTACCATCCATGAAGGCGTTTGTGGAGGTTGATGGTGTACTCTCTGGTGACAACCTCTTCCTTTCTTCCTTTGCTACCCTTGTCCACCATTTTTGCAGCTTTGGACTCTCTCTCTCTCTCTCTCTAAGCTCCAAAGCCTTGCTCTTACGGCTGCTGCTGCGAAGAAAACACTAGGGCATCACACGGGAAATATATATAGTGGGCTATGTTTTATTGGTGTAGCCCTCGGCTTTCGGTCAAAGTACCGAAATGTCCTCTTATGTGGTTCACAAATAAAGTCAATGTGTGTTATAAAAGCAGGGGTAATTGGGTAAAAAGGGGAAGATATTAAACGGTTTGTCGTTCCGATTTTTTTATTCTCTTCATATAAGGAGCGACACCCAGTTTTGTATATTTCTGGATAAAATGATACTATCATTCATTTTTTTGTCTTTCTTTTTTGGGTTTTAGATGACGATTATCTATTACATGTGCGAGTTCGGGAATTGTGGGTTCAAGTAGTGACGATACACATTAGTGTCCAAATCCAATAGGTCCCACGTCATATAGCAATGCGAGGGTTTAAGTGTTGGTGGGGTAATGACCACACCTGTAAATAAACCAAGTCATTCATAAAACAACTTGAGTTTGGCTCAATTCAAAATTCATTCATGTTGTTTGTTCATAGATAGCTAGAGTTTGGCTTGATAACGTACTTAGGTTGGATCTTGAGCTCAAAAGTTTGATATTGAGCTCAAGCTCAACTTGATTCTTTAATCAAGAGTAATTCAAGTTTTTAGATTTTTTTACAAGCTCGAGATCAAAAATTATTTATAAATTTGGTTCAAACTCGAGATAAGCTTAAACATTTTACTTTCATTGTCAAGCCAAACTTGAAACTTGACTCGTTTACCATCCTAAACCCTTTTTTCTTTTCTTCTATTAAAAAAAAAAGTAATACAAAAGGTAATCTATAACCCTAGTCAGCATGTTTTACTTTCGTTGTCAAGCCAAACTTGAAACTTGACTCGTTTACCATCCTAAGCCCTTTTTTTTCTTCTATTAAAAAAAAAAAGTAATACAATAGGTAATCTATAACCCTAGATAGCATATTTGGCTTCCTCTCTCCCTCTATCCAATTCTCCTTCCTTTTTGTGCTAATCCCATCGGACAATGACTTGGCAGCTAAGTACATAAGGTACCTGTACACCACCATGAGGAACAGGTTTCCCATTAACAAGGTGGTGCACAACAAGAACTCGTAGGTCTGGTCGCAAGTTGAAGTTGAAGACTCGTCGGAAAGTCAGTTGAGAATAGGGTAGGAACCCTACCCGAAATCGCGGTCGTGGACCCCATCAGAGATTAGACCGGACGATAATGAATGGTACTGGGTGAGGAAGTGATCGTAGGTGGGGACACAAAGGATTAGGAGGAAAAGGCCAAAGGTAGAGATGGGTAAGTGATGGTTTGACATGGTGTTGTGGCTATTTGTTGTGTATATAGCAGAGGCAGAACAGTTAAGTGAATTGCAGAGAGAGAGAGAGAGAGAGAGAGAGAGAGAGAGAGACGTTGGAACTGTCTAATGATTGTGAGAAACTATAGGTGTTTGAGAAAGTCCTAAGAGAGAGTAGAGTAAAAGAAAGGAAAATGGAGAGATGGATGACAATCTAAAATAGCAACTATTACCCAAAATTGAGAAGAAAATTTTGGTACAATATAGAAAGAGTGAGAGGTAAGAGCCTACTTATGCAAGAGAATGAGCACTTTTCTAATTTTCCAAAGCAAGCGCGTAAAATGAAAGTCTAGTTCTTTTTGACATGAAAGTAAAGTCAGGGTGTTCACATCACGGAGCATAGTGGGAGCTGAGGCAAAATGTTGACATAATGGGTGGCAGCTCTACATTGGAAAACATTTTTAAAAGTTGGGAAATGCTAATGAATGCCCTTAGTTCTTTTTGACATGAAAGTAAAGTCAGGGTGTTCACATGACGGAGCATAACGAGAGCTGAGGGCAGAAATGCTAACATAATGGGTGGCAGCTCTACATTGGAAAACATTTTTAAAAGTTGGAAAATGCTAATGAATGCCCTTAGGGCATTGGTTAATAATCCATTTAAAGAAAATTTTTATGGAAAAAGAAAAAAAGGAATTAATGTTTTGACAGTTTTTTTCATTTTCCATTAAAGTGGTATCAAAATTTTCCTAAAATAGATTGTTAACTAATGCTCTAAGGGCATTTGTTAGCATGACCCTCAAATGCCTGTTTGGATGGAGGGGAGAAGGAGGCAGAGTGGAGGGGAGTAGAGTAGAGTTGGCTAAAATTAAGCTAATTTTGGGCCAAATTTACTCTATTCTACTCTACTACCCCTCCTTCCTCCTTAATCCAAACGAACCATAAAAGTAATTAAAAATAAATGTATTATGAAAAAAGAAGTGTTACATCCATAATATTTTTCACAACACTTTCATAACAAATCATAGGTGGTAAATTTTTATTGGTTCAAATTTAAACTTACCAATGAAACTATTTTTTTCCCCATCAATAACAACTAATAACAACTTACTACTTATAATTTGTTGTGAAAATTTCATGGACATTATGAAAATGTTACGACATCTTGTTGTCATTACAATATTTTCAAAACGGCTAAGTTGTCAATTCTTTACAAGTCAAAATAAAATATAACAAAATTATAATGGTGTTATGAAAATGTTGTGCCATTTTGTTGTGTTTTTATAAATTTTTTGTTGGTTTAGTCAACTTTTTTGAGCCAAAATTCACTGTTTCATGTACAATTTTCTTTGGTTGACTTTTTTTTTTTTTTTTTTTGCATACTATTTTATGTAAACACACATAGTTTTACATGCAAAAACAAAAACAAAAACTTAGGAAAAAAAACACTTGTAGGGACACTGAAGTTAGTCCCTGAGGAATGGTTCTCGGATCGCTTTACTAAAATCCACATAATAAAGATATAATTATATAGCGGGAATAAACACTCTACAATGGGAAACATAAACACTGGATCTCTTTGACCATTAAAATATTATCTTTCCTATTAAAAATGCTCAAATGAACATGGGAAGCTTTTTACTTTTATTCTCGTGGTGTTACATTGAATGTTCCTCTCTCTTTTCTCTCTTCTTTTTCTCAGATAGATCTCTCTCTTCTGTTTTTAATCCCCCCTTCCTTTTGGCGTTTCTTCCTTTTATAGCTTCAATCCTTGTTCTTACCCTTACAGCTGTTCTACTTCTACCCAAAGTATCAGGGATATTTTTTCTTACTTTATCAATTTTCTTACTTCTTATCTTGGGATTCTGACAGCCTAGGGTTTACGTGTATTGTTCAAGTTGTCTTATGCACCATTAATGCGGTAGAAGTTAGGTAAGAACCCCCTCATTAATGTGGGGGTAAAGATCTTCCTCCTTCTTGCACCTTCCAGGAGTTTCCCTTGGTGATTAATATCTTCCAGAGGTCACACATTGATCATCCGTGCCTCATGACTTGGATAAGCTAATAATTTCCCTTTCTTGCAGGAATGGGCCAATCGTGGTACTCAACCTTGTCCTAAACACTTATGATGATCCAGCTTTCACCTCTTTCACAAATTATCACTCTTTGAGCATTCTTCTTAGCACAAAAGCCAAGCCTAACTACTTTCCCTTGGCCTAGTAACTTTTCGGGCCCTAGGTCCGAGTAGAGACTATTTCACTCCCCACAACACTTTCCATTCTTTATGTTTGTAGTAGTTTACAATTTCTACTTAAACTTTAAATCAAGCAATTTTTCCTTTATATATTTTGGAAAATAGCAAATATGTCATATTGTTATTCTCTCAATTAAACCTTAATGAAAGTTTATAATTCTTAAAATATTTTATTGTGTAATGTCTAAATTATTCCCACTAAATTTTAACATCCCAAATTTTTTTTTTCATGTATTTTAAGTTGTAAATGGTAGTAATTCTTGGAAAGTTGGAATGATAATATAATATGTTTTATTTGTTATCCAAAAAACATTGATTTTTTAGATTTAAATTTTCAAAATTTATAATTTATCTAATGAAAAATTTAATGATAAATACCTTTTGTTATCCTTTTTTTTTTTCTTAGCAAAACTCAGTTGTTTATTGTTGAAAGATGATGATATTCATTATCATTCTTAAAATTTTTTAGTGAGTGGATATGTTACCTTTAGCAAATAGGTACTAAAAAACTATTATAGTAAAATAGATATTTATATGTTAAATAGCTACCCTAACTTTGTGATTGGTCAAAATTCTTATACAAATGAGATTAACTTTTTATGACATAACTATCAAAATTCTTAAAATTAATCTCTCTTTTGATTAATGTAAATCTCTATGTATTTTAAAAATCAAATGATTTATATATTTATTTTGTGATATAAATAAAATCTAAAATTGACTTTAATCGCTACTCTTTTTCCACGGCAAGCACGTGCCTTGCACGTGCTACCCTAACTAGTATATATAAAATGACAGAGTAATGGTTGGCTTTTTTTTTTTTGGATGAAATAATGGTTGGCCTATTGACTATTGTTTGTTCCTGCTAGTCTATTGTCCTAGAATCATGGACCTTGGACCTTATGCGGGAACAGATTCAAAATTTTAAGCTAAAGGGGTCGGAATATAAAGAAAAAAAAAACTCCAAATAAGCATCCATATAGTATAAAAAAATTATAAATACTCAAAATCATTATTTCTAAATACATTAAGATACATTCATTTACCAACAAAGACAAAAACAAAAACAAAAATAATTTTTTTTTTTTAATACTAGGTTAGCTAGGATTTTTATTTTTATTTTTAAAGTTAGAGTATCCACAGTAGAGGTGCTAAAATTTTTAGTTTTTAACATTTCAAAAAGTTACTTTATCTATTTTACCACCTCACTTTACAATACACCAAATCTCAAATGTTCTATTTTTTTTTATCACTTTATTTAAAATAATATAAACAACTCATTAAAATAATAAAGGAAGCAAGAAAATTTGAGCTTTTTAATTGAAGGAAGAAATATAATCTTAATAAAATATTGTATTTTATTTTTAATAACTTGCTACAGTTAATTGGTATTTATACTAGTTTACTATAGTTGCAAAAAATTTAGCTTTAATTTCTCCAATAACACATGATTTTTTGGTTCTTTGTTGATAAAATAGTTTTTTTTTTTTTTTTGCTAAAATACAATCACCATTGTTTATTCTTTTTATTGTTTTTGTTAAGTTTTTGGGTTAGATAGTTACTATTTGATGATAGCTCTTTTATCATCAAATTAAGATACCAATTGATTTTTGGTATAGGCGGGAATTGAACCCCAGATCTCTTATTCAACTATTAGAAACTTTACCAATTGAGCTAACTGAAACTCACCATAGTTGAACTTAATTGTCCCTAAAAATTATAAGGGTACGTTTGGTACACTGAATGTGAATTAAGACATGAATTGTAATATTAATTACTAGGAATAAAATGTGTTGTAATGTAATAACTAAACCTATTCATTAGTTTGGTTGTGAGTTATAATATTAGAATGAAACTTAACATTTATTTTTGGAAATTTATTACTCATACAATTATATTTCCTTAAAAATTGTAATCTTTAAATTTAAAAGAGTTATGTGTTATTTTTTATGATTTTTTATTTTTATATTTGTTAGATGTATATGGAAGGTTTGCTTACTTGGAAATATATTACGTTTTGAAATTATTACACTTACTAAGGAATAGCTAATACAACTTTTTAAAAATGAATAGTTATTCCTCATTTTGAAGAATAGCTATTCATAAGGAATGATTATTCCTTGTAATAAAAATATAACCAAACTAAAGAATAATTAAACCATAGGAATAACTATTACATTACAGCACCTATTACAGCCTACCAAACATGCCCTAAGTGTTTTTATTGCATTGTTACGTTAATATACTTGTGTGCTATTGAATTGAATTGGATAAGCTAAGGTACAAAATAAAAGAAGTTACATATAAACTGCTTATTTTTATTAAAGAACATGCCAATAATGTCTTAATATTATTTGAGGAATATTGCGTGGTTAGTTGGTTTTTATTTTTATTTTGGGACACCTGTGATTCTTTGACCACCCAAAATAGTAATGAAGAACATAAACCAGGGCCAGGGAGAATGTGTAAAGTTTAATCTATTGGTCCAAAATAGTTCACTCCCCTTTCCATGGACCGATGGAGGGACATGTGGGATAGTATAATTTTAGGCAAGTTTATCAAGCGAGTGTTTTTGGTACTAAAGTTAAAATAAAAAAAATAAAATAAAAATTATGTTGGTCCTTCAAGTTTAATCTATTGGTATACTTGGTGTTTCTAACAGAGATCTCTAATGTTCAAATTTGCTCTTCCAATGACCATGGACGCCAAATCCAATGGGTTCTAGAGTTCGAAAATCAAGATATTTGATTGGAACTTCTAACACAAGCAAATAAAATTTATAAATAATGTTTGGTTTACCATTTCACAAATTACTATTTTTACTGAATTATTTCAAAAGGCACACACTTTTCTTGCCTTTTCTTATTGAATAATCCAGGAAAAAAGCGTCAGACCTTTTTGTTAGATTATTGTATATTTCTTCTTTCTTTGAATAAAGATTTTTCAATTTGATCGATCTCTTACAAAATTTAGTTATGACTGAAGACTCATTAAGATCATTCATTATAGTGGTGCTAAAAAACTATTTTAGCACTCAACACACTAAAAATACCCACAAATAATGGCCAAAATAGCCAAATATCACATTTTTGCTAAATATTTTGCTATCTACCATTGTTTCAGAAATATATAACAATCTACCACTATTTTGAAACTCGACTTTAAGGAACTCGAGTTTCCCATAGTACTCGAGTTCCATGAACTCGAATTCCTTTGAAATTTTCCACCATGGCAATGGCTGAATTGAAATTTTTTTAAATTAAAAATGCCACAACAGAGATACTCAAGCTTTATAAAGTGGAGTTTAAGGTAGTGAAATACTCGAGCTTCCTTAGTTCGAGTTCCAAGTAATGCACACCGTGTTCATTCAACACTCTCCCATTCTACTCCTCATCACCATTTGCCTCTACTTCATTCAAGCAAACACTCACCTCTACCTCTCATCACCACTTGCCTCGCATTGTTTGGTGGAGTAGTAGCTGTGTCGTTGGCGTGGGCTTAGTGGAAACAGCAAGTCGCTGATCTTGGCGCTGGCGGTATTGAGTACGAAATTGGCAATCTGCATATATTGTTTCGAATCAAAAGGTACATGTGGCTGTACTCTGTTTTCGATATAATTTGTTTGCCTTCAATGTGTCTGCATCCTCAATTTGATTGTGGTTTTGGTATTTTGGGAGAGGAAATTAAACGAGTTATGGTTTTAATACTTTTCATATTTCTTTGTATGACACTATTAAGTTAAAGGGTTAGGTTGTGGGAGCAGATTTCGTCAGAAATGACAAAATCTATTACTCATGTACCAATTCTCTTGATTCCTTGAACAGGTGGAGATTGTGTATTGTGATAAAGGGTTATTTAGGCTTTTACAAAATTTCATTCTTTCTTTCCCTGTTTGGTGGAGATTGTGTGCTCTAAGAGCAACCGTATCAGTGGGTGTAAAAGTTTCCTTCTATTTTACACTTAAAACTCACTTTTTCTATTTTACACGTCAATTTTACAAAACATCCACATTTATTCAATAAAATATTCATTCTTTTACAATTTTTTATTATTTCCTCACTCACTACCCCTCTCTCTCACATACCCAACATTACCAAAAAAACACTAAAATATTATATGCCCGAGCTACAGTAACCATGCATTTGTAGCCCTTGTTCATTTATACACAATTTTACACCTAATGATATGAGTTTTTATTTTTGGTCAAAATGTGCATATTTCAACACTGTTTCTATTTTGCACTTATTGATGCAAGCCCTCTAATGAGTTTGGGTTTGGGGCTGACATAGTGATTGTGTTTTGTGTGTTTATTTAATGATGATGCGGAGATTTTCTTCAGTCCTTTATATGTTTTGTTACTGAGAATCGTTGGAGAAAATTTGCCGAATATTTGTGTTCTTGACAAAAAAAATTTCAATATATATTTTCTTAATTGTTCAAAAAAATAATAATATTATTATTAGTTTCTTAGATTTTTTTTTTTTTTTTTAAATATAAAATCCAAAAACGACATTGTTTTAAGGGATAGTAATGGCACAATTTTAGTAAGACTAATGAGAGGATTAAATTGAATAAAATTAAAATTTAGAGGACTAATTTGAACGAAAGTGAAGTTAGATGACTGGATTAAATTTTAGGCAAAACTAAAGAATGTAATTTGTAATTTAACCCAAAAAAAATATTGTTCTTTTCCTGTAAGTCTGTTGTGATTTCTCATTTTTCTTTTTTTAGTCAAAATGACAAGTCATTTTAGTATATACCTTTTTATTAATACCCAACAGCAAGAAAAATGACTCTTTATTAGACAAAAGTCCAAAAAGAACTTAAAATTAGAGGGTACAAACAAAGGTCCCCCGCCCCCCCCCCCCCCCCCCCCCCCCCAAAAAAAAAAAAAACCTAAGATGATGGAAAACAATTATTTTCATTTTTTAGGCCTTAAAAAATTTATATATATATTAGTAAGAAGAAGAGGAGGAAGAAAAGGTAGAAATGTTAATTGCACCCTCTAAATTTAACCAAATTCATTTTAGGCTAACTTTTTGTTGTTTAATTGATTACTTTAAATTTTAAATTTTTATTCAAACAAAACCTTTTGTTAGTCTCTATCAAAAACCCCTATTATTAGTTTAGATTTTTTTAAATATTTCTAATTATAAAAAATTAGTTTGGACTGAATATATTTGAACTAAAAGTAATCAATTGAATGAAAGTAAAGTTGGAAGCCTAAAATAAATTTTAGAAACCTAAAGGATTTAATTTGCATTTTTGCCCACCCCCCCCCCCCCCAAAAATACCAGATTTTGAAAACAATAATTATACAACTACAAAAATTGCCCATAGTACGCAAGCACAAAAGTCAAAAACACTTGAAATAATAAACCAAATGTCTTACCAAAATTAAAAGAGATATGCTACGTCTACAACAATTTTACAACATTTTTACAACAAATCACAGGTGGTTAGTTGTTATTGGTTCAAATTTGAAACTAACACTAAGATTACTTTTTTGCCCCAACAATAACAACCAATAACAACCTGCCACTTAGGAAATGTTGTAAAAATGTTGTAGAAATGTTGTAGACATAGCATTTCTCAAATTAAAATGTTTTATACATTAAACAAGCACACCTTTTACTTTTAAGAAACAATCACACAAGAAAGAAAACGAGGAGGTTTTAGCATGCTCATCACAAACTCTACTTAAAAGTTACAGGAACTTTTAAGAGAGAGGGATGCAAGTTATTTTGCATAAGACATCATTTTAAGCAAACTAAACAAGCACACCGGATTTAAAGACACAACTCCGATTCTACATACAGGAAATGTAAGTACCCACCAATCACAATTTTGGGATCTCCGTGATTCTATGACCAGCCATAACCGTAATGAAGAACATAAACCAGGGCCAGGGAGAATGGGTAAAGTAGGAAAGCTGGTATAGATGTCCACATAGGGAAATGGGTGCGGAAGCTGGCCAAGGCACCTATCACAATGCTTACAATAAGAATAGCCAGCACTTCAGATGAGAAATCCCATGTCAATCCCCTGAAGTAAACAAGGGCCAAGAGGACTGGGAGATTAAAGACATTATGATCGTTACCGACCCATATATCTGCAGCAAGAAATTAATGATTTATGACACTTGCAGTTGAATTTCTCTAGAAAAACCAATAATTTCAAATTAATGTATCAAAGATTAGAAGGAAAGAAGGAAGAAGAATCAAACAAGAAAGAAGAACTGCATAAAAGTTAAAAGAAGTTAGTGTTGCTGCATAAACGACTGTAGCTTAATAAACTGTTATAGTTGCTGCTGCATGTCGTATAACTTAATAAGTGAATCTCTGATGTAAGCATGTGCCAGTCACGTGAAAAAAGTGTAAAGGTGTATGGTTGCGATTGGTTAGTTCTTAAGTTAGTTGGTCAGTTTAACTGTAGCTAATTTCTTGCTTAGTTTGGTTGTTTGTTAGCCTCTATTCATGCAGAATACATTAAGAGTTGTAATCTTTTGGTTAATTAATCAGAAATATAAATATTTTCTAAATCTCTTTTCTCTCAATTTCTGTTATAATGTATAACTAATACACATCATTGTTTTCATGCTACCTATCAAATAGGAATTAACAGATTCAAGAAGTAATAGACACAAATTTTGTCCAAGTGAAGCTACAGCAGAGGTATAATATCAAATGGAAAATGTTAAAGCCATAAACTATTTTACAAATTGTTGATGTGGGGAGAGATTATTTGTAAGCAAATAAGCAATGTTAGTGTAGGACCTAGATAAGAACTAGTAAGAATTTGACACAAATGATTTGTAAAAATATTGTAAAACTAGGTTAATGGTCAAATTCAAATGCCTGGTGTTCCTTGACTTCCAAGGATAGGTAAGAGCCTCCCTAACTGGTTCTATCCACTAGTGAAGTCTCAAAGCCACCAAAAGTAATTGACTCTTTTTTTATTTTTATTTTATTGGAAAGTTACAGATGTACCCAATGAATTTAGAATCCACGACCTCACCTGCAATTCTTGTGAGAGGAAGATGTTAAATTACCAATTCTCCCAAAAGTTAGAATTGGTAAATTAACCTGGCATCAGCATTAGAGTATAAAGTTCTAAATTCTATCATTCTCTTCTCCAATCTACCTCCCATTTCATATGTGAAAACGAAAAAAAACCACAAAATAAAAGGAAGACCACATGTGAGAGAGAGTGTTAGAATTATATAGTTAAATGATGAACTCCACCATCTCCTAATATCTTAAACTTTTTAGAGAATCAGTAATTTAACAGAAGAAGTGTCCAAATTAACTTAAAATTTAAAATCCATATATCAAAATATGGGGCTCATTTGTCATTGAGACAAAGGTATTGTATGTGCCAAAGTATGAGGCTCACTTGTCATTAAGACAAAGGTATTACTTTTTCACCGATATCACAATTTAATACATTATATATATATATATATTGCAATTTTTTAATTTATCTGTGCATGATCAGCTCTAGCCTCTAGGGATTAAGAGCTATATATAACATAGATAAGAGGAGTAGGTAATGAGAAACAAACCTCACAAAATGTTAACGAGGTAGAGCTCCGCTTTTTACGGCTTGCAAATATAATTGCTGACACAGCGTCCCTAGAGCTAGTAGCCAAAGGCAGCACAATGAAGGAGATGAAAAAAGCAGGAATACTAGTGGCATCAGAGAAGTTATCAACAACATCTACCATGGGATCAGCAAAAGCAGTAGCAATTATAGTTCCCAGCAACAACAATTTCGCTGCCTTGACGGAGTCCCATTTGGATTTCATATCACTCTCAACTACTTCATCACTTGGATCCCTCGCATCCAACAGACCATGCTCTTTCTTTGTTTTCTGGGTACGAATTTCCCAAGAAAGTTTCTTATTTAAGCATCTCTTAATGTGAAGATAATGAATATGAAACTGAAAAAGAGCTCAATTTACCTGGTGAAATTCATCAAATGTCCTCTGAATTGAGTGAAGACCAGCATTACGAGCAGCAGTCGCTGTTATCTTATTTAGCCAATTAGACATGGCTGTGACAAACTCATGCATTTCAATTTCAGAATTACCGGATGTATCAAAATCAATCATTAGCTTATTTACAGCATCATCGAGATTCAGGTCGATCTCTTTGAACTGAATTCCAATAATCAATGCTCTCAATTCACCATGTGAAATGTGTCCATCATGATTTACGTCAATTAAAGAAAACAGGCTGCCATAATATCCAACAAAAAATTCATCAAATACAGAAAGAACAAAAATAAAAGAACAAAATTCTGTTAATAAAAAACTAACTTTTCAATGATGCCTGTATCAGGTTGACCATTTTTTTTGAGCAGACTTCCAAGTGCATGATTTCCTAGATGCCTTAGAAGTCCTAACATAAAATGCTTGTGCTTCACATACTCAATTTTTCTTCTCTGGATACCAGGCTGAAGGACCTGCGCAATGTTTTTAACTTTCTCTATCAGAAATTAAACCATCAATATGTAAAAAATTTCAAACATTCAAACTACAAAAGATGCCTAAGCCTCCTTTTGAGGTAGACCTGGAATTATGCTTAATAGGGCCCTATCCTTTCCTCTCCTTCAAATTTACTTGACCAAACCACTAAAAATCATAAAGTAATTGTCTTAACTCTTAACTTCACGATCAGACTTTATGTTTACGGGCTGCCAAATCTTAAGTTTTAAAATCATAGTCATTTAATCTGCACTGAGGTTGAACGGGTCATAGGTGTCGGTACTTGATAAAGTCACTAGTCCTACTGTTGTTCAGCCAATATGGTTATACTTTAAAAAAATATCGAAACACAAATATTCTTAAATTATAAATTTTATCAGCTTTTCTCGTAAGAAAAACTTAGCTCAATAGTTAGCATTGTTTACCCTCATAAGAGGTCAGAGTTCAACTACCACTTTTAACATTTTTAAGCCTCTTAAAAAGGCAACGTTAACTCCCTCAACCAGAAAATACTTAATTTATTCAGTAAACTGAGCCAATAATCTCAAAATAATTGATTTTTTCTAAAGAAAGGAAAATATCTTAATGATTGAGAATGTCCGTATGTCTCTTTAAAGGTTTAAGTTCAACTCCTGCCTACCCCAATCATTTGATTTTATTCACATCACTGGTCAAACGACAAACAGAGTATCAATAAAAAAATCAGCATTTCTTAACTTTGCTGTGTGATTGTAGGTGATCGAGTGACAAGCAAAAGTATGAAAAAGAGAGCAAACACGTAGGTTTATGTGATTTAGCTTAACGGCTTAGGCCAGTAGTGAAAAACCCTTGACAGTTAAACCATAAACTAACTCAATGTTAATATATTTGTTCAACATGCATGTGGATCTACAATTAGTTTAGCTCACTTAGGCTATAATATGTCCAACATTAACAATCCAAACATGAGCAAAATCACTTGCATATTAGGGTCACGTTCTGCAACAGTACCGAAGCCTATAAAGAAAGGTCACTCATTCTAACCAACTACAGTCAGGGGCGGCGTTACCTTAAGGCCAGGGGTTCAAATGAACCCCCTGACCTAGCCAATATATATATGTGTGTGTATAATTTTTAATAAATTTTTTTGATCTCCTCCCTAAAATAAAATTTTGAACACCCTAATCATAAATTTTGTTTAAACCCAATTAATATAAGTTTGAATATGATCATCTTAATTCTACTTTCACAATAATTTAACAATAAAGGTTAAGTAACAAGTTGTAACTAATTTTTATCAAGACCCACAACTAACATCATTTTTTTCCTAACTTTAACAACTTGCCACTTAGATTTTGTTATGAAAATGTTGGGTCAATAGCACTACTCTTAAAATATTTAATTTTATAAGAAAGGATAAAAAATGTTTCAAATTTTTGCTCATTCATTAAAAAAAAAAAAAAACTTTTTTTTTTCAGGAGTGCTTTGGCTTACTTTTCCATTGACAGCAGAATAAAGTTGTTTTTTCTTGCACTTTTCTTCTTCATCATCAAAAAAGTACAACACTGTTAAAACCAACATATCTGTATCTATATCTGTAATTCTTTTCTCATTCTCTCTTTCTTTTTCCCTTCTATATTTTCTTAATTTTTCTCTCTATTTGATCAAGTAATTTGATAAATGCTCTAAGATTTCTAAATCCAAGAAGTTTTTTAGTGCTTTTTCCAATTCCAAGAGAATAACCACGTGTATTATTAGTTATTTAATTATATTTATTTATGCATTTAATGATTGTTGTCTTATCAATATTTATACTAAATTATATTTAGAATACTATTTTAGATTATAGTATAATGTATATAATATGGAAGTTGTACATATAAAAAAAAAATTAATTATTTTATTTTTTTACTTGCCCCTCATGATAAATTCTTAGTTCCACCACTATTGATCACCTTAGAAAAAAATCTTGGAACACCCACTAGCCTATAGTACATATTAAATAGCAAAATCTAATAAAATATGTTGAAATTTATTTTCCAAATTTCCGTATGATTAAACAATAAAAAAAAAATGGAGATAGAACTAAATTAGCAAAACCAGCAAAGAAATTATAATTATAGGCACACTTACCTGATAAAGGATATAAGAAACCAATAGAAGAAGAGAGACAATAAGTCCAATCAAGACTGCAAAGTGCCTCCCTGAAGTTAAATTGAGAATTTGTGGTATTTGAACAATTAAAAGTGGGATGATAGATGCGACCATTATCATAGCAGCATAGCAAGTCCAGATCTCAGTACTAACACCAGATTCTGCAAAGATGTGAGATTGTATTCGGTTATGAATCCTTGTGAACCATTTAATTATACAATTACAGAACATTGCACTACAGAAAAATATGCTGTCAAAGTTCAAGTTCAGCAAAGAAGAGAGAAGACAAAACTAAGAAGAAAGAAGAACCAAAATTAGATTGCAGAACGACATTAACTTAGCTAGTCTTGTTCATAAGCCACACGTAGTTTTAGTCTTTCTATATAGTGTGTGCTTGTCACGTGCACTTCAGTTGTAGGTCCTTCGTAATAGAATACTTCCCCTCTTTATATCTCCATTAGTATATAAATAAAGTTTGTAATCAGTTATCAATCAAGTTAATGGAATCAGTTTTTCACAAATCTGTTATATGCAATTGATTCAGTGGTCTAGGATAATAAATTTAACCTACAAAATTAAACTCTCAAAATTCAGAATTAAATGGTTCTGACAGTATGATACCATCCATCGTAAAATAAAGGAGAATATAGAAAATGAAAATTATTATTTCACATTTTGTGAAATACACTCGGCATACATAATGTCCACACCTTCATACCACGTATTCATACTTTTCTTTAATGGCCGCATTTTTTTTTTTGGGTAAACAAATGGCCACATTTTAAATATGGCATGTGTGGATAATATATAAATGGAGTGTGAGACAATCATTGCCATAAAAAATGAGAAAGAAAGAATATGCTCCTCAATAGTTAACCCGAAAAACACAGAACCCCTTCGAAATTTGAAGTGTTAACACTTATAACCTGCTTGTGTTCATGTTCTATGTGCAAAACGTTTAATCTCGGTCAATACTAGCAGTGATATAAATGTGACAACTTGGGAAGACCTTTCACAACCATATAGAAACACATAAATGGGTGTCTCTTATTCTCTTTACTTTATTGCTCTCTTCAACAGTTCGTAACGAAAAGATCCCAAGAGCCCATACTAAAATAGTATCAAATGAAAAGCATGGACATTTTGGATTTCAAATTTAAAAGTAGCATAGATGGTATCAAATGAAGTAACCAATCGCTTAATTATTTTGGTTCCCCTCAATTCTTCCCCTTTATATTTTCACATCGGAAAAACATGCAGCAATGAAGGAGATCGAAATCCAAACTTTACAATCCAATTGACTGATCATCATAAATCACATACGAATTTCTCCCACCAGGTGCACTGTTTCTATGTTTCACTTCAGGACTGCCTAAAAATTTCAACACCAGTGGCTTCAAGTGATTCAAACCTATTAAATTTAGGTACTCTCCCATTAGTTTGAATGAAATTCATTCCAAGGGTTTAACTTTACTTTCGTTCAATTGAATTTTCTAAACTTCAAAGGTATTCAATTTAGGTTTTTTGTCCAATTTCATTAAAAAAATTATCATTAAGTACGCAATTAACTATTGAAAAAATATTTTTTGAAAATAATTATTACATAAAAAATCTATAAAATATTTTTATTAATTTTATAGATTTTTTTTATGTGAAAATAATATTTTTTATGGGAAATTTTTTTAACAAAATTGGATAAAAGACTTGAATTGAATAAATTTGAAAGTTAGAAATATATATATATATATATATATATTCTTTTGAGAAACAAACACACACACACAAAAAAGAAGAAGGAAATGAGTTCTAATACAAAGATACATCACAACTCTACTCAAAAACCATGATTAGTATATATGTTCATGAAAATTTTAAAATTTAGCCCAAAAAATTTATGCTTGGTCCCTCCCCCAAGAAAATTACAAATTGACTCATGAAACCAAAACAAATTGGCTGGCACATTCATTTTACCCGGTTCTCCCAAGAATATAATAAATAAATAAAAGCCTAATGCTTTGGATTGTTTATGAACCATTTTCTATCCCATCTACCCCTTTATAATATCGTGTATCCCATTGTTCCGTATCGATTAAAAAGCCACCATAGACACATAGGTCCCGGATTCCCATTCCCACCCACATGGAGCAAAAAGAAATATATTTTTTGCAATATAAATCATGTATCCCACTCTTTGTGTTTCGTTTTATATTTCACCAATCATAGAAAAATATGTGGTTTATTATTTTCTATTTTAAACTTTATTTATTTAATAAGAAAAAAAGAAAATTAAATGAATACATGGTAAATTGTAATTTGTAAAGTATTACAATTTTTTTTTTTCAAAATATTTCAAGCATAGTTTTAAAAACCAAACTGAATCCGTTCAACTAGAAATTGAACACACATCCGGTTCGATAAAAACCACTAAAACCGAGAACTAGGACTAAAAAAACCGTGCCAATATGCATGCATTTGTGTCTGGTACGTGTTTGGAAAGAAAAAAAAAATTAATTGGGATTTAGTCGGACACGTTCACGACACAGTCAAGACACAACTACTGAAAAAAAAAAGACTCAGATAGTGTTGGATCTCCACTCCAACTAGCTAGAATAGTTAGATTGACGCAAATCCACTCCCTGGCGCATCTCCGACTTTGTACCCACTAGATCAGAACTTCTTCAAGCTCATCGTCACTTCTCCAAGCTCAAATTGGCGCAAACTTTTTCTTCCTCAACCTTATACCCAAGATCAGCCTCTTCTTTCATTGTTACAGCTGTGGTCGGTTCTTATATGGAGTATATATGGTGCGACTGTGCGAGGAACCAGGAGACTACTGCTAGGTTCTAAATATTTATGATAAAATGTTTAGGAACTAATTTTATTGTACGTTGGCAAACCGAGTACAAAAACATGTCCAGTATAAGATATTTCGATCTTATAGGTGTTTGAGACATTACTCAAGATGATACAAGTCAAGATTTAAGAACATACAAGTTGCTAAAAAAGGAATTCAGAAATTGAAGAGCTCGACCGATCAAGAGAAACATTCGATTGATCAAAACACAGATTTGCAGAATTTTAAAGAAAGCCCAATAGCCTGCGAAATGTTTAGGGTTTGAGTCTAACACTACTAGGTATAAAAGGAAAACTTTAATACACTTTTTTCAACCCTTGTGAGTTCCTTCTATGAGATCTGTGAGGTTGTATAACCTCCTAACTCAGCAAGTACCTACCAAAGTTCAGATCTATATTGCTAGTACCAGTGGAGTAAAATTGTTGCACAACAATCAACTACTGCTGATGATCTAAACCTTTGAGTAGAGATCTCAAAGTCACAAATTGGAGTGTTTGTGTGCAACTGATTCATAATAGAAGAGTCTGCAGATTCGGAGTTATGTGTGGTCACGTTAGTAAGTACTACATGAGGTAGTAATAGATTTAGGATTAAATCTATTATAAAAAATTTCATTCTATAAGTAAATTGCTACATAAGGTAGTAATAGATTTAGGATTAAATCTATTATAAAAACTTTCATTCTATAAGTGAATTGCTGCCTTGTGAATTTTTTAGGTTAAATTCTCCCCAAATTGTTAACTTTGAAATTAGACAGTTTCATTAGTTTTCGTGAGTCATCACATCTTATGTCATTTAATTTCCGTTGTGTTGGTTGCATGTGATGTTTGTTGAACCTAGACTTGCATAATTAATCTAAGTAACAACTTGGATAATTTATTGGGTTAAACAAACTGTGTTTTAAAAGGAGTCTAAAATCTAACAACTACAAGTATCGGTAGTTTCAAAAGAGGAACCAAGAGACTACAAGGTTTTTTTTTTTTTTTTTTTAAGACATTCAAGCCTTCAAGGAGTGACTAGGGATGGAGCCAAAACTTAGAGTTAGGAGGGCAACTTTGTTGTTAGTTGTGTGCAGCGACTTCTACCCCCAACTCGTTGCTTAGCCGCTTAGCTGGTGGTTGTTTAAAATTTTTTAAAGGGTTAAATTGTTTGTTTTGGGTAAAATTAGTTGACTAGACTTAATATTTTTTTTTTTAGTTTTACTATTGGTAATTTTGTTGTTGAACAAATTTTTTTGGGTCTGTATATTTTGTTTTAGATTTGGTCTTTAAAATGAGGAAAATGCTAGAGTTACAAACATTTTTATAAATTGCTGATGTGATGAGTAGTTATTAGTAAGTAAAAAAAATAATATAAGTGTTGGGTCCAAATGCAAACCAATAAAAATTTGTTACCTTAATAATTTGTAAAAATGTTATAAAAAAATTTGTGATTATAACAATATTCTTAAAAGAATTAATGATATTGTTAAGGAAGTAAAAATATAATTTTATAAAACAAATTTACTAAAATTAGTACCCATATATATATAATAATATATTTTAAAGGATATTTTGGGGGTCTATTGGCCTCAAAATCCCACCATGGCTCCATCCATGGGAGTGACGAAAGAAAACATTTCACAAAAGCTGGTATTAGTAGCTTGTTTTTATTTCTTTTCTTTTCCTTTTTTTCAACTTTAAAATTAAAAACACGTTGGCTACAAGAGAGAGAAAAACTGAAATAAAATAATACTTTTTAAAACTTAAAATCAACGTGAATTAAATACTAAGGGCCTGTTTGGTATCCCATGTCATACTCACATTTTTATATTTTAAATAATATTACATATATTTTCACCCACACGTATTTCAAAAAACTACGAACAACATTACTCAAACTACTCTACTAAACACCCCCTAAACATCTATGATATATATCTAAAGATATATTACTCAATTAATTAATTCTTGTATTTCCACCGTCTCATATTCTAATTTTTCATGAAATGCTGTGTCATCCTACTACATATTGTGTCAGGATCCATGCAACATAGACACTAAGTAGTTTTAGGGATTTATAATGAAAAAAAAAAAACATTCTAATTAAATACATACCAGTTAAACTAAATCCTTTTTTTTCATCCTTTCCATCTTGTGCAACTGAATCAACAAGGTCGCACTTCCCAACAACAACACTCGATCCCCATATTATTGTAAGAAGTATAATTGTTGACCCAGCTACCATTCCCATTCCAACGGAGACTTGAATTTGAGCAGTTTCTGTAGTTCCAAAAATACCAGACACTACACAACACAAGAGAGTAGATTAGATCATTACAAAATCAACCATCAAGTGTAGGTTGTTGTCAAAGTAGAGAGAGAGAGAGAGAGAGAGAGAGGTCAAAATTTGAACAAAGGCTTTGTACAATTTATGTAAGAAAAATGAAAAGTCTAGATTGCAAAAGAATCATATTGGAAAAATCTTATTAATTATTTTTTTGACAAAAAAAAAATCTTATTATTAAATGACTGAACTTTGAGAAAAACAAAAGCAGATATGACATGTAAGCTAACTAAGGTCAGCAACTTGACTTATGACAGTTATGAACATTGATAATTTTTCAAAATTCGGAAAACTTCCTCATGCAACCTGCAACCAATATCAAAAGACTGAATTGCACTAAATTAGTTATTCCAATAAGCTATATTTTTAAACCTAAGCTTGTGTACACGTTGCCAATTCTTGTTACTAGTACCAGGAAAACAAGGATTAAATTACTTCCAATCAAGGGGGAAAAAAAGTTGTGCATCATTTACAAGATTTCCTCTTAGTGCATCTAAATGATACACAAATAATTGCTAACCTATTCAGTGGCGAAGGCAAAAATATTCGTTTAAGGTGGCGTATGGTGATATCTTTGAATTAATTTTTTCCTAATAGGTTAATTTATTTAAGAAACAGTAATAGTCAATTCCTTTCAATGTCTATTTATTACATTGAAATTTTATTCTTAAAATATTTTGGAGTTCAAATTTAAAATCGAGCTTCAAGAATGTTGTTCTTTCATTAAGAAAAGAACACAGTTATTTTCAATTCTTTTCTATAATTGGTTTAGAACTTAATTTGTTGAAAACTCAAGAGCCTTTGAAAAAATATGAAGAGAGATTTATTTTTATGTTTTAAAAAAGTATATGTAGTTTTTTTTTTTTAATGGTAAGTTACACAAGCGTTATGTCTTAAACTCACGATCTCACCATCCACCTTATACTTACAAAGGGAGGAGATGCTATTTGAAATGGAATTCATTAACTATTATTTTGATACTTTTATCTAGAAATTTTAATTAAAATCATTATATATGTTTTTAGGAGTATATGAAGTAATGCAAAAAATACATCTATTCAAATGACTCTAATTTTGAATATAATATTATAATATGAGTAATGCTATAGATACAAACTATTTTACATTTTTTTTTTTTACAAAATGTTGATGTGGTTAACTTCTTATTAATTGGTTTTCATCTAGGCTCACTACTAATATCACTTTTTTATTTACCAATAATCACTTAACATATCAGCAATTTGAAAAAAAAAATTTGTAAAATAGTTTGTATCTCTAGCATTATTTTTTATAATATTATGCCCATCCAATTATAGTTTTTGATCTTTTTGAAGAAAAATTAAGACAATTGACTGATAATGGAACTAAAAAGTTCTACCAACCCATCAAAAAAAAAAAAAAAAACCTTCTACCAAGAATTGATCAATAATTACCAAGAGTATTGTAACTCAACTACTTAGCATCTTTTGATATTTTTAACGCACTTGCTTAATGCATAAATAAAGAATTGACACATAATTTAAACGCACTTGCTTAATGCATAAAACTAATTTGGCTTTATTTATTAAGTAGCATATATATATATATATATATATGTGATTTTATTTCATTTGAGGACCCATTTTTATATTTTTACAAAATAGGGGATCACAAAATTTTCATATTAGAAGGTCATATGCTTTTCTTCTTTCTTTCTTTCTTTTTTTTTTTGGGGGGGGGGGGGGGGGGGGTGTGGGGGGGGGGGGGGGAGGTAGGAGATTACTTATATTTGAACCCTTATGTATTATTTTGATTTAGGCCTTTTTGTATTAGAGTTCCCATACATATTTTTATTGAAGGAGCTTTTTGGTATTATTGGAGTTTAGAGGGGTATAATAGACCTTTTTAGAGACTTTAGGAGGTCATTGTGTGCATGTTATTTGGATTTTGGGGTAGTTTGCAACGATGCTGTTAAGTTAAAAATACCATTACCTAGATGTGGCAACCGGTCGGGTTGGGTTGGGTCAATCAGATTTGCGAGTAAAAAATGGGTCATTTTTAAATAGGTCAATTAGGTTGCAAGTCAATTTGGTTGTGGGTTAATCGGGTTTCCGGTTAGGTAGAGTCAGATTGGGTCGGGTCAACCCATATTTTTCAAACGAACTTTTTATAATAAAAAAAAGTATAAAAACAAATCAATGGCAACCTTTTTAGAGAGAACAAATAAAATCAATTAAGGAAATGAATTGCATCTAATGCTACTTGTTAATATCCTTCCAATTCTAACAGTTTGAGCATGAATAAAATTCTTTTATAGTCGTGAATTCATGATAACAAAGTCTTCAATGTTAATAATTTATTACCAAAATTATAAATTTACAACTTCAAAGAGAGATAAATCTTAAGGAACTCCAAAAAGTATATATTTTAAGTTTACACCATTAATATTATCATTCCCACAAAAGAAACCAAAAAATAAAATAAAAAACTAAATGTCATGGTCTATGTCAAGTTATCAACCTCCTTAAGTGCACATGTTCTTGTTGCATTTAAAATAATAATAAAATTAGATTATTTTGAAAGATTGTTTAGGAGGAACTGGAGCAATGTAGGCATGGAGCACTAAGTGAAAGGATGGAAAGCTATTAGGTTTGCTGGTTTGGAATTATTTATTTATTATTAGTTTAGTTTAGTAACTTCAACTTAAGTTTTGTCACTTTGGGTAAGTAGACAAGTAGTGTTAGTAACTAATAAAGTTACTTTTAATATATAGTCAAATCAAATGTCCTGAACTCTATTTTCTTTGTTTACTTGTTTTCCTTCATTTTAACTTTTTCTTTTTCTTTTTTATAAAATAAATGGGTTGTCAAGTGACTCATGTCACTATTTACTCTTATTGGCTACTAGCTAGGCAGTAAGTTGCTGGGTCACAGGTTAGCAAGGTCAAGTCAGGTTGACCTGCAAAAAATCAGGTTGAATCATAGGTCAACCCATTTTTGCTTCATGTCAAAAAAATTGAGTTTAGGTCATGGACTTTTTCAGGCTGGGTCAGAAAATTTAGACTCGTTTTGCCATGTTTACTATTACCCTATGTTTGGTTGGAGAGAGATGGAGGGTGACGAGAGAGGAGCCCGTTCCAAATATAGATGGTAAAGGAAAAAATTTTCTTTCTATTTTTCATGTTTATAATAAAATTTTCTTTTTTCAAAGGCTATAAAATTATAAAGTGGTGTTTTATTTTTATTTTTATTATGTTTATGATTATCAAGACAAGTGATTTAAGGATTACTTAGTCACATCATTTATTCACATTTTATGTTAATTTTAAATTTTTAAATAAACATAAATTATGTCAAAAAAATAAATAAACATATCTAAAAATAAATATTGATTAATTGCCGTATTTCACATTCTAGTTTCATATTTTATTGTTCTCACTTCTTAGTTGATTTTAAAATTTAAAATAAACATAAATTATGTGAAAAATTATATAAACATATCTAACAATAAATATTAATTATGACGTACTTCACATTCTAGTTTTTCAAGTATAGAAATACCGTATTCTTGTATTATTGGTTTTCAGACTCGAACCATCTAACAAATCGTAAAAGAAAAAAGTTCAAGATTTTTGAAGTTCAACTGAGGACAAATCGTAAAAGAAAAAGGTTCAAGATTTTTGAAATTCAACTGAGGTCAAACCGTGATAACGTAATAATTATTTTCTTAATTTATTAAAACATAAATAAATAAAATACATGAGCAAAATTCAACAATCTTAACCAAAATAATGTTTAAAAAGGATAAAATATAGATGATTAAGGGGCTGTTTGATAGGGTATTTTGAGCAACAGTTTTCAGTGTTTAAACAATATTACATATATTTTTACACACTTTTTTACCTATATTTATTTCTAAAAAATACAAACAACGTTATTAAAACAACATTATCCAACTGTCCTAATTTACTACAAAAACTGAAAAATATCACTTATAAAAAAATAAAAAATAAAAATTCAACTAGTCAAGTGATGGGAAAGGTGATAATAAAGAGCTGAAGAAATTGCTGGATGATTATAACAAAAGAGACAGAGGCGTGACTTTTTAGGCGAAAAAATTTAAAATATAAACCGTTCCCCTATTTCCAATATCAAATCCTAGTTTTCCTTCCTCTCTGTTACTTTGTTCACTCCGCCTATTTTTTATCAATTTCCTACTCTATTTCTTTGTTACTTTGTTCTCTCTATCACTCTCGCCTTTCTCTCCCCCTCCCCTCCCTCGGTCTTTCATCTCCAAACAAGCAGATCAATCGTTCTAACGGTCAGATCCAGTGATGGTGGAGCTTTTGGTGGTGGACAAACGAGATCAAGATTTAATAACTTGTTTGGATGAAGGGAGAGTAAAGGAAAATAGAGTAGAGGAAGGTAAAGTAAATTAAATTATTTTATTTGAATGTTGTTTAAGAGATGAAGAGACCGTACCGGCCGGTACAGTCAAAATTTTTTGTATCAGTACCTTAGCCGGTACAGAAACACGGCTATTTCATACTGCTTTTTGTACCGGAGCTTACCAGATTGTACCGACAAAATCGGGAAAAAATCGGATACCAGCCGGAAAAAGAATTCCGAATGATAAAAGAAAAACAAGAAAAATGAAAATTAAGGGCGAGGAGTTTGAGTAATATTGTTTGTATTTTTTTGAAATTAGTGTGAATGAAAAGATGTGTTAAAATACATGTAATGTTATTTAAAAATTGAAAATGTATTATTTAACAACTCTACCAAACAGGGCCTAAGTGATTAATGGTAAAAGAAAATATCATGTAACCCATAATACCGCCATTGCCAGCACTGATCCGAAAGTGATCAGCCATTCTCCTTCTTCACGCCCATGCCCATCCGCCTCTCTTAGAGGGTGTTTGGTCATGGTTTTAAAAACCGAACCGGATATCAAACCGTTTTTTTGAAAATTTCCGGTTCAACCCCGGTTTTTACCCGGTTTTTGACCGGTTGTTGACCGGTTTTGGAGGTTTTAACCGGACCGGACTGCCTCTCGATTCCCGGTTGAACCGGTCGGACCGGCCGGTCCGGTCCGGTTTTTAAAACAGTGTGTTTGGTAGAGCAGTTTAAGATGAAATTTTTGTAATTTTTTGAAATATATATAAGTAAAAAAAATGTGTAATATTGTTTAAAAGGAAAAAAAATGTGAGTTTGGGTTAAAAAATAGTTTTTAAGATTTTATTTCTAAAGGCTTTCTAGTTTGTTTTGTTGTGACTTTTAGTATGTGTTTGGATTGTGAGTTTTGTTGTGTTGCGTTTTGCAACTGCATTTTTTTTTTTTTTTTTTTTTTTGCACTTTGTTTTTGCTTTTAGAGACAAAAATTACTGTTCATAAACAATGTGTGCACTGTTCACACACTGAACAGTTCATGATTAAAAAATATTAAAAATGGATCCCACGGTACTATTTATCTATTTAAAAATTATTTTGCTACAGTGTTTTCAGCAACAATTAGTTTTTAGCAACTTTCAGCAACAATAAGTTATATCCAAATAGACTCTTAACAGTAAAAAACTAAAAGTAAAGGATGTTTGCTTTTTCTTTGAAACTTGTGGCAGTGTGCCCTCTTACCCACCCATGTGAATTGTTATAAAATTCTGAGATTTCAATTTTTTTTTTTTTTTTAATGCAAAGAAGTATCAAACGGCATTTTAACTTTTAATAAGTGAAAAAAGTTTTTGTATTGTAAAACTTTACTAACTGTGATATTATTATTATTATTATTATTATTATTATTAAAAAAGTAGGAATATCAATTTTTTATTATTATTAATATTACCTGGTTGAAATTTTAACTAGAGATTAAGCTTTTCGTTTGGATATAGTTTATTTTGCTGAAAATTAAAAACTGAAAAGAGACTCATTTTTAATGAAAAAGTTGTTAAAAAAAGAAGTTTGTGAATCTTGTAAACAGAGCACAGGACCTACTAGTGTAACACATTTCAGTACAAAATTAACGTACAAAGAGGTAGTGGGTCAGTGCATGCGCACCAGAACCACTAGCAGGTCTGTGTCCCACGTTCACGTGCTTCTCAATTAAAAAAAAAAAGAAAAATGCAGCCGCTATTCAAACACTACTTATAAATGAGATAAAGATTTATAAATTTAAACTTTTTAAATAAATTATTTGAATTTTGGTTATATATATAATCCAAAACGATATAACGATATTAATCGATATCAAAATATCTCGTTTCTTTGGCTAAACTGGTACGGCCTCCAATTCAAGATTAACTCCCTTGGTTCTAACTACTTTTAGCTTCTCATTTTTAATTCTCCAAATTAGAGAAATTTGAATAGAGAGTGAGGCATAAAAATACTTTAATAAATAAATTACCAAATTTACTCTTAACATATTAACAAATAACAAAATTACAAATTATGAAAAAACTAATTATTTTCATCTCCTTACTTAAATTATTCAAACAATGCGGAAGATAACTATTTCTCTCTACTCTTCTCCCTTCTACTCTTCTCTAATCTACTCTCCTCTCCCTCCAAACTCCTAGACATAGCATTAAATTTTTTAACAAAATTTTGTGGAAAGAAAACCGAAAAAATCGTGCACGGTTCAACAAACCGTACGGTTGAATCAGGGTTCAGACGGTTCATAAGAGAACTGGTGAACATTCACGATCAAAAAATTTTAATTTAAAAAAAAAAAAAAAAAAAAAAAACAAACAAACAAACAAACCAACAAACAAACAATCACGATCAAATGTGCGCACCTAGAACGAGCAGGGCTTCCGGAAGAGCACCAAGAATAGGAAGGACGAGACCAGCCACAAAACCAGGGCCTAGAATTTCCAACAAGAGCTCGCTCCCATCGGACAATAGCTTGGCAGCTAAGTACATGAGGTACCCGTACACCACCATGAGGAAAAGGTTTCCCATTACCGAGGTGGTGCACGGCAAGAACCCGTAGGTCTGGTCGCAAGTTGAAGTTGAAGACTCGGCGGAATCACAGAAGTGGACCCCATCAGAGATTAGATCAGACGTTAATGGACGGAAGGTGATGAAGCGACCATAGGAGGGGACACAGAGGATTAGGAGAAAAAGCCCGAAGGTAGAGACGGATAGGTGGTGGTAGCTTGACATGGTGGGGTGGGGATTTTAGGGACTGTAAAATTGTATTACATGATCTGGATGCTCTTTCCGGTTTTGTGGCTGTCTCTTTTAATAACAGAGAAAGAGGACTTTACTGTGTTTTTCGTTCTCTCTACCAACTTTATCTTTTCTTTATTTTATTTTATTTTGTTGATTTTCTTTATCTTATGTTAGAGCACGTTTCTAATTTTCCAAAGCATGCTAAAAAAAAAAAAAAAGGTCCAGGTATTCTTGAACATCAAGGGATTGACGGTTGGCGGTTGTGCGTTTGTGTTTTCTTTTCTTTTCTTTTCTTTTTCTTTTTCTTTTTTTTTTTTTTTTTTTTTTTGAGAATCGCTCCCTCTTGTGGGATGTTGTCGGTCAGTCTTCAGTACACAAATTTCCACTAAAATTGCACTGTTTAGTAAGTTTGGTACATTGTTTACGAGACTCACAAATTTCTTTTTTAATAAAATTTTCATTAAAAATAGGTTTCACGGTATTATTTACACATTTAAAAATTATTTTGCTATAATATTTTCAGTTTTTAATTTTCATCAAAATAAGCGGTATCCAAATAAACCCTTAGTAGTTTCTTAAGATTTCATGATATTCATGAGATCCTGAATTCAATCTTCTTCCTAATATCTTGGGGTCATCTAAATGGGATTCTTAGTACGTGTGGGACGGAAGAACTGCATATACCTAAGGCAATAATTAGATATTCAAAAAAGTTTGGATGCCCTTGTTTATAGTATATATATATATATATATATATATTATAGAGGCAATGGGCCCCCAATTTTTTTTTAAATATATTGTTATATATATGAGCACTAATTTTAACAATTCTTTTAAGAATATTGTTATAGTCACAAATTTTTCTACAACATTTTTACGAATTATTAAGGTAGCAAATTCGTATTAGTTCGCATTTGGACTCACTACTTACATTATTTTTTTGCTTACCAATAATTACTCATTATATCAACAATTTGTAAAAAAGTTTGTAACTCTAGCATTTTTCTCATTTTAAAGACCAAATCTAAAACAAAATATATAGGCCAAAAAAAATAGTCCAACAAAAAAATTACCAATAGTAAAACTAAAAAAAAAAAAGTCTAGTCAACCAATTTTACCCAAAACAAACAATCTTTCCCTTTAAAAATTTTTAAACAACCAGTAGCTAAACGACTAAGTAGCAGCAGAGTTGAAGTCACTGCATACAACCAGCAACAAAGCCACCCTCCCTAACTCTAAGTTCTAGCTCTGTCCCTGCTTCCTAATATGAAAGTCAAGGTATTCATACTTCACAAAGCATACTGGAAGCATTTGGCTGACAAATACCTAAATCATGGGTGCCGACCTTACACAGATACACCTTGACTCGGCCAAAAAAAAAATTATATACATTGTTATTTTTAAATTACCTTATTTTATTTATCTAAAAAAAATATTAAACACTCTACCCTCTAACTTGCAAATATAAAGAATTTGGGTTCAACGAAGATAAAAGTAATGCTAGAGACAACAAAATGTCACAACATTCTTAGATTAGCATTTCAACTGATCACATATGGTTCACCACAATCTTTAATTTAAATTTTTTGGTATGCTAATTTATAAATATTCTAAATATTCTGAAATTATTATGACATCATGTTGTGTCATTAGCATTATTCACATAATAATTCTGGCCCCCAAACATAATATTCCATAATCCATAACCCTTAATAATAAAATAAAAATCTAAGTATCAACAATGAAAAAAATAGCCTAAGAAACAACAAGATTAGGCCAAACAATAACAAAAATATTCAACCAAAAAGAATATTCAAAAACAAAAAATAAAAACTCCTAATATTCAAATTCATAACACTTTCAACTCATTTTATAAAAATAATCTCTAATTCATTTTTTTTTCCTATAAACGGTACTAAGAGGGATACTATAGCCGTGAGTTTTCCTCAACAGTACCAGCAACTCTGCTCTCCTCAGCTTTGTAGTCGTAGCAACTCTACTCTCCTCGATGGCTCGGCTTATAGTTGTAACAAGTAACATTTGTTCCTCTCTTTCTTTCTCTATCTCACTATTTTTATCCTCTCTATTATCATTTCAAATTCTTTCACTTTATTATTCTCATCTCAATACTCTCAATTCTCACTATATTTCTCATAAAATCCCTTTTTTATTATTGTAAAATTTCATGAATTTACTTCTTTTTTTTTTTTTTTTTTGTGATGTCAATATATTCAAATTCTATTTTTATTAGATTTAATACAATTTAAGTTTTTTAATGACTATCTTAAAAAATAAAATAAAATAAAATAAAATAACCTAAAGCTACTGCTAAAGATCATGTAAGGTCATGCAAAGCCAAGCAACCTCAGTAATACCAAATTCTAAAGCTCAATACTTATGTTGTATTTACCCTTTATGTTAGGTTCTAATTTTATGTAAGTTGACAACTGAGAACTAAAACCTGTCTAGTTTAAGATTTTTATGTCTTAGAACAGTGTCAGACATTGCTCATTTTGGTTTAAGTCAAGATTCAAGAACAGTCAAGCTGCAGAAAGAATAATTCAATCTGCAAGGCTCGACCGATCAAGAGACAGGCCCGACTGATCGAGAATCGATTTTCGTAGAATTTAAATCAGGCCCAAAGCCACAAAAATGTTTAGCGTTTGTGTCAAACACTACTAGGTATGAAAGAAACACCCTAAATATATTTCAGAGGTTCTTGGAAGTCTTGTGAGTTACTCGTGTGAGATTTGTGAGGTTTTGTAACTTTCTAACTTAACAAGCATCTACCAAAAAAATTATTCATATACAAGAACTGGTGGAGATAAGTTGCTGCATACAAGATCAACAACTGCTGATGATCTAAAGCTTTGAGTGGGATGTCAAAGTCACAGACGTGGATGTTTGTATGTAACAAATTCAAATAGAAGAGTGGTTTCGAAGTTGCGTGTGGTCACTTAAGTAAGTACTACAAGAGGGAGTTTTAGATTTAGGAAAAAAATCTATTGTAAAACTTTAATTCTATCATAGTGAATTTGTTGCCTTGAGGATAGTTTAGGTTAAATCCTCCCCAAGTTTTTTACCTTGAAACTAGACGGTTTCATTGGTTTTCCTAAGTCATCATATCACTTGTCTTCTTTACTTTTTCCCGTTATGTGATATGATTGTTTGTGTTTAACCTAGATCTAAATAATAAACCAAAGTATCAACTTGGTTAATTAATTAGGTTAAACAATCAAAGTGTGAAGGGGTCTAAACGAACTAACAAGTGGTAACAGAGCAGGCTAGTTCTTGATTATGTAGTTTTACCCAAAGTTGATCTTTGACCCCTGCTGTTATGGAATGTGGTCATTCTCTAATGATCTCTCGCCACTTCGATGGAAATAACTATGCCTACTAGAAGGTGGATGAAAGCCTTTCTGAAATCTCTAGATGAGAGAGTTTGGATGTCCGTGGAAATTGGTTGGGATTTGCCACTCTTGTGGCTCAATGGATTAATGCTTAAAAAGAAGTAGCTAGCTTTAATAGTAAGGTTATGAATGCGATATTCAATGCTGTTTCAATAAAAGAATTCAAAAGGATTTCTAATGTAGAGATAGCACATACTGCTTGGAATATCCTACAAACTGTGTATGAAGGTACAAAAGCTATAAAAATTAACAAATTGCTACAATTACTTCTAGGTTTGGGAGAATTAGAATGGCAGATGATGAGAGATTTGTTGAGTTTTATGCGAAACTAAATGACATAATAAACTCTACTTTTAATCTTGGTGAAGTTTATGAGAAATCTAAGATACTTTGGAAAATCTTAAGATCCTTGACTAAAAGACTTTAGGCCTAAAGTCACTGCCATAACTAAGAGCAAGGATGTGGACAATATCCCTGTTGATGAACTTGTAGGATACTTTCAATCTTATGAGTCTGACCTACCTAAGACTAACAAGTCTAAATTTATGGCCTTGAAATCTATAGATGATGTTGATGGAGATGTGTTTTATGATGATATAACTTCTATAGAGATTGCTTACCTTGCCAAAAAATTTCAAAACTTTTTGAAAAAAAATAATAGAAGGCCTAGAAATCGAAATGTTGCTGACCTTAAGAATGTGAAGAAGAATGAACAAACCAAAAATAATGTTTCAAAAAAATCCAAAAATAAGGTTGTTCAATCTTCTAACAATTCTTTAGGCCTACAATGTTTTGGTTGTCAAGGGTATGGACATGTAAGGTCAGAATGTCCTACATACTTGAAGTCAAAGGGTAAAACTATGGTTGTTACTTTTACTAATGATGAAGAATTTGGTCACGAGTGTGAGAGTGATCAAGAAGGGAATTTCATAGCTTTTACTACTACTACTGTATTTGGTGAATCAGAAATTGTTAAGGAGAACCCTTTTGATGGGGAACTCTCTAAGAATGTTGACTTGCAAGAGGCTTACAACAAGCTATGCATGATTGTGGCAAAAGATTCTATGAATGTTGACCTAGGAATAAAAAAGATAGGCACTCATGAACATGAAAGAAAAATCTTTTGGTTAAATTGTTTAATGCTAATGAACTTATAATTGTTGTTAAGATTGAGAACATGTCTTTGATTGGAAAGGTTAAAAGTTTAGAATCTGAATTACTTGTTGCTAGAGAACCAATTGATAGGACTTCTAGTTCTTAACTTGATAACATGCTGAGTATTCAAAAATATGCATCTGATAAGACTGGGTAAGGTTATGTTGAGAGTGGTTTGTCTTCTATGGTGACTCCCACCAAGTTTGTTCCTCCTGTGTTTATACCTAAACCAAAAGTTAGGGTTCATAAGGAAGAAATCCTAGCTTTAGGAAAATTAGGGTAGATCTAAGTGACACCAAACCCAAGAGACCTACTCATCTTGTAAGTATGAAACAACACAAGCCTCAATGGTTTTATCACTTCTATGGTGGAGTTGGACATACTTGTCCAAACTGCTTTAAGTTGCAAGCTAGCAAGTAAGCAACTAAACCAAAAGTGTCTGTGCCAAAAGCACAAAATCCTATGACATTTATTCATGAATTAGTAAAGGCTCTCAGCCTCTATGTCAATACTGGAGTTGATCAGCAATCTCTTGTGTCTAAACTCCAACTTTAGATCTACATCTAAGAAAGTGTGGATTCTAAAGACTCACCATAAATGAGTTTGTTTGACATGGTCCTTGTACTTAATCTTTCAATTCTTTGGACAAAATTTTTTACTTAGGATTTTATTTTCTGCATTTCATTCTAGGGTTGATTAGGATGTTTTTAAGTTTTTTTTTTTTTTTTTTAATCAAAAATAAAAATTGTATTGCACACCACTAAGTGTGTAATAAAGGTTGGCCAATGAAATTACATTTCATGATTGTGTACCTTACTTAGCTTTGATGAGCTACAATCTTGATTTTGATGTTAAATATTTTGATTGTTTGGACTAGAAAATCCTAGGAGAAAGACATAAATAATCATCACACCACTGTTATTTGTCAATTATGAACACCTGGGTGCAAATCATAAAAGTCATGCTCAGTAAAGTGTAGCACTTGCACAGTAAGATAAAACAAGGTGTTATCTTTAAAAAGAAAGTGTAACAAGGGTATTTCTTTTCTATCTCCTAGATGCCCATGCATGATATCTTTGTTTGTGCTCAAAAGAAAAATATTAAAAAAAATATCAAGAGAAAGAAGAAAAGGCAAAGAGAATCAAAGTGCTTTTACATTATTGTAAGTGTATTTTCTAAGAGATGTGAGATTTATATTATGTAACCCTTTAGGTGATGGTTACTTTCAAACCATTGTAATTGATGATGTAGAAAATTTGTTTGATTACTATCCACATATCACATTTTTTGTACTTTGTACATTTACTAGTTGCACACACTACACGCAAATCAATGCTAAATTTTGTACATATGGCTGTGTGTTGATTAAGCTGGCCATCGTTGATTACTCATAAAGTGATGTTGTGAGAGACCTCGAAAGTGCCTCTCAAAAAAGAGGGATTTGAAGTATCCCCAACGGAGTCGCCACTGTGAGAGACCTTGACAAAAGAATGTCCCTCAAAAAAGAGATCCAGGTATCTTTTAAGGCACCTCTCTTTTTGGGTAAGTGGTATGGTGTTGCCACTTATTTTTTTATACATAAAAAAGAAAAAAAATACTATGACTGAATAGTTCCATTCATTGATTGAATAAAATTACATATCTGAAAGAAAATCAAAAAGTTACATAGTTTTGGGTCCTAGTTACAATCTACCAAATATTTACATGACTTGTTGTCCTAGTTACATTCTTCCAAAAACAAATGAAGACAAGACTAGATCTATTTAACCAAAGACCTAAATTCGGAGGCTGGGTTACGGAATGGGAAGGTATTAGGCACCCATTTCACCTAAACAAAGTCTGGTCTTCTAGACTCTTATGACCAATATACTTTTTTATGCATGTCATGAATGACATGTTGAACATGTGACACTAAAATTAAATCACACAAATTTACTTATGAATGAAATCTCTTCTTTTGTTTAAAAAAAAAATTGATTTTGATTTATAAAAAAAATCAGATCTGTTTTTATATTTGAAAAAGACATATTTTTATGAAGAGAATCTCATTCACAAAATAATTTCATGTTACATGACTCAAACAAAATAAACAACAAAACAACAATTCATGATCTCTTCCTTTATTTCAAAAATATGCATGCATTAAAAAATTAGATCTGTATCTAAAGAAGATACAAAATCTGTTCTTTATTTTAAGAAAAATTCAAATCTACATCTTAAAAAATGTAGATCTGTTTTATTTTGATGAAAAACTCAGATTTACATCTAAAAAAGATGTAGATCCATTTTATTTTGATGAAAAACTCAGATTTACATCTAAGAAAGATGTAGATCTGTTTTTTTTTTTAATTAAAAAAGTTCAGATCTACATTCAAGAAAGATGTAGATCTTTTTTTTTTTTTTTTTTTTTTAAGAAAAATTCAGATTTGCATCTAAGAAAGATGCAGATCCATTTTTTTTGTTAAGAATAATTCAGATCCACATCTAAGAAAGATGTAGATCTGTTTTTATTTTAAGAAAAATTCAGATCTACATCTAAGAAAGATGTAGATCTGTTTTTTTTTTTTTTTTAGAAGCATTGATCATATGCAGATTATTGGAATTAAGAAAGAGATCATAATAATTACATAAACAAAATCAAGATCATGCTTTAACAAGACAATGATTAACAACTCATGTTATGGATAAAGGAAAACATGCATCATCATAAACATGAAACATAAAAGAGAATAGGGTGATTGGAAATAACCTCTTGCATGAGCACTCCTTATTCTTGAGAGAATGTTTAGGGTTCAAAAAAACTTGTTCAGCTATCATTGAAACCTAAAAACCCTAATTCTTGTAGCAAATCTCAGAGAGGATCAATTAATCTTAGCAATTTGTAAGTCTCCAAAACATATGCTTCTTAAAGCGTAAAAAAAAGATGCTGAATTATGAGGTTCAATCTCTATTTATAGAGGCTAGAAGACTCTAAAAAATAAGTACAGACGATTAGGGTTTGAATCCGGACGCATCTTTTTGCGAAAAGATCGAAAAGGGTATGCATAATCGTCACCCGAAAACCGTTGGGCCAAAACCCACATTAGGGAAATTCGGCCTTTTAGAGTGCCGTTCGACACTCCAAAAGTGCCGAATTGGCCTTATGGCTCCGAATGCACTTTCGTGTTTGGGTGTCGTTTGGACTCCTCTTCTAGGGTTTTTTGGCTGGTCCTTGTACCTAGACATATTTTCATCTTCTGTCTATGATTTTTTATCTTTTTTTTGGATAATTCAGGCTTTTTAAGAACAATTATCTTGTGGATAAATCTCTTAAAATAAACTTGATAAAGTTCAGATTATCCACAATTTTATTGTTATCCAATCATCTCATTTATTCCTATGCATGCAATCCTACTTTAGACAAATTATCAATCAATCACAAAATTATTTAATTAATTTAAATTGTTCAGGCAATCAAAATTACTTTAAATTAACCATGTGTGGTCGACTCTACCTAGATGCAATGTATATGGACTGTGCAAACTTGATCATGCGATATCTTTCGATTCAATGGTTCGATTTAAAAACTGGACACATTGTTGCGACCATTAGAATCTCAAGATCATTGTTATGATATGCAATGAATGAATTAATGCATGTAATGCAAGAACATATTGATGCATGCGATGCAAAGACAAATGATGCATGTAATGCAATTATGATTTTTTGGGGTACATGAATTGGTCATTCAAGTCATTCTTCTTGATTAAATCATGGGTGCAAAATTGAGTGTCTACAGAATACCCCTCATTGACAGAGCTTGAAAAGCGAATGTCAATGTAAAACAAAGACGCTAATTTTAGTGACCATGATTTAATTGAGGTTGAATTTTCAAAGATTACCTAGCCTTCGAACTTAAAACCTTGGAACATAGAACTAGCCTTATCTTTTGACTTAAAAAAATGAAAATACTGGATTTAGCTGGTAGTTGATGACTCTGGAAATGATTCTTAGCAATTGGGGTGACCAAGAAACTTTTCTATCTTTATCTTGAAAATGGATTTGTCTGGGATGACGATCAAAGGGATCTCCTCTACTTTGATAATCTGGAATTGAAATGACGATCAAGGGGATCTCCTCTACCTCGATCTGGATTTGCTTTCTGCAATGATGATCAAGGGATCTACTCTACTTTGATAATCCTTTTGCTTTCTGCAATGATGATCAAAGGCATCTGCTCTACTTAGATATTCTGGAACTGAAATGATGATCAAGGGAATCTCCTCTACCTCGATCTGGATTTGCTTTCTACAATGATGATCAAAGGGATCTACTCTACTTTGATAATTTGGAACTGAAATGATGATCAAGGGGATGTCTTGTACCTCGATCTGGATTTGCTTTCTACAATGATGATTAAAGGGATCTACTCTACTTTGATCATATGGAATTGAAATGATGATCAAGGGGATCTCCTCTACCTCGATTTAGATTTGCTTTCTACAATGATGATTAAAGGGGTCTCCTTTACTTCGATCTGGATTTGCTTTCTGCAATGATGATCAAAGGGATCTACTCTACTTTGATAATTTGGAATTGAAATGATGATCAAGGGGATCTCATCTACCTCGATCTAGATTTGCTTTCTGCAATGATGATCAAAAGGATCTACTCTACTTTGATAATCTGGAACTGAAATGATGATCAAGGGGATCTCCTTTACCTCAATCTGGATTTACTTTTTGCAATGATGATCAAAGGGATCTCCTCTACTTTGATCTGGATTTGCTTTTTGCAATGATGATCAAAGGATCTACTCTACTTTGATCTAGACAAAAGGAGTGTCTGCGACCAACTGGCTTGATCTTGACAAAAGGGGTGTCTGCGTCCAACAGGCTTGATCTTGACAAAAAGGGGTGTCTGCGATCAATTGGCTTGATCTTGACGAAAGGGGTGTCTGACAAAAAGGGGTGTTTGCAATTAACTGGCTTGATCTTGACCGAAGGGAGTGTCTGCGACCAATTGACTTAATCTTGACTGAAGGTAATTAAGGGCTTCTCATCCTTGAAACCAAGTTGTTGCCTGCAAAAATCAAAATTTGGAATTAGTCTCTAACTGATAAATGCTTTATGGTCCCACTGTTTCTGAGATGTATGATTTTCATTCACTCTTTCTTGATTTGATCTTCATCAAGAAAAACTGAATTGAAAAAGATTCTATTTTTGAGAAAGGTTTGATCTTTGATACTTGAAGTTTTTGAAATTGATATTTAAAATTTTGAGACTTTGAAACTTTGAGATTTTGATTTGAAATTTGGAAATTAAAATCTGAAATTTTGAGATTTAGAATTTTGGAAAATTAAGACTTGAAATTTTTATCAAGAAACCTGGGGTTTGAATTTTTTCTTTGAAAACTGGAGGTTTGAATTTAAAACTTGGGCATTGAGAATATGAACTTGAAAATTTGGGAAGAAATTTTTGAGTTGAAATTTTGGGATTTGGGATATTTGAAAACTTTGAAAAAGGATTTTTTTTTCTTTTTTTTTAGGGTTGACGCAGTTTTGGATGAGTCTTAAGTGTGGGGGCCGAAATTTTGGGCCCCCACTCCTTGTTTCTCTCTTTTTTCCTTTTAGCTTCATCTTTCTTTATTTCTCTTCCTCCATTGTCACTATTCATCTCCTTCTTCCCCTTGATTTTTCTTCTTCATTTCATTATTTCTTCTCACAAAAAGCACTTTTCTAAGCTTCTCAACTCTCCTCCATCCATCTTTATCAATATTTCTTTAGATCTTCATGATTTGAGTATTTTCATCCCAGACCCATTTTTGGTGAAACTCATTTTCCAAAACCCATTTTCTTTGCATTAAAATGGCTTCTTCCTCCAAGGGATCTTCTTTTCTAGCTTCTCATGGTAAGAAATATGATCCAACATTTGACTGAAATGATGATGATGATGGACTTCTTCAAGACCCTAGGACCCATGCTCCATATTGTCATGTGGACACCTAGGTGAGTTTTTCTGTGCTTAGAAAAATGTTGTTGCATGTTTCATTGAAAGTTTCATGGTGAGATATTGTCACTTTTGAAATTTTGGGGGCATTGTGTGATTGATCATGTTTGGAATGTTGGCTTTGGAGCATCCTTGAAGTGTGTTTTTTCTTTGATCATGGTGCAATTTGGGCAATGTTGGTGGCTTTTGGAATTTTGACAATGTAGGTAATTTGTGATATTGTTGGATGAATTTTGGTTTGGATTTTGGGAGTATTGGCTTTGTGAAAAATTTGCGTTAAGCTTATGTGAATATTTTCATGATATAGGTGGAAAAGTTTAGTGGTATATGTAAACTTTGTTTTATGGACATGACAAAATTTTGTGGGTATGTTATGGATATGTGCATGGATGTATTTATGGGTATCAACAAACTTTGTGGGTATGAAATCTTGACTTATGGAAAAAAAAAAATTGTTGGGTATGTGATGTTGATTCTTGGAAACTTTGTGTGGTTATGATTTTGGCTATGTGAGGATTTATTTATGCATGGGCATGAACTTGTGGGAAATTTCATCTTGGTCATGTAGGAATTTTTTGCATGGCTATGGAAAAATTTTGGTAGTTGTGTATGGACATGTGAAAAATTTAGGTAGTGGTAAATTTTTGGTGGGGCATTGGTTTGATTTTGTGGTGGTGGGGCATTGAGTTTTTGTTGTGGGACATTGACTATTTTGGCTTCATGGGAATTTTTGGACATGTGGGTTTTGGTTATGGAAAATTTCTTTGGACATGTGATTTTGGTTATGGGAATTTTTTTTTTGGACATGTGATTTTAGGCATGGAAATTTTTTGGACATGTGATTTTGGTCATGGGAAATTTTTTTTGGACATGCGGTTTCGGTCATGGGAATTAATAATTTGAACTTTTATGTTGTAGAGTCTCAAGAGTCGAGGTAGTCTCCAAATGTTGAAAAGTGCATGGGCATCCTTGTCTCCTAGCATCAAAAACATCATTAATGAAGCAGACTTCGATACTTTCTTTGAAGCTTTGTTAAACCATGAGACACACGAGTATAAAGATCTTCAGTTACTCTTTGCTTTGGTAGAGAACTTCTGGGACACTACCTGTACCTTCCATTTTCCTGGCATTGGGGAGGTAATGTTGACACCTTACGATTTCTCTATTATCATCGGTCTGAGGTTGGATGGTAAAAGAATTCTTGTCCATGATTCCCTTACTTCAGCTGAGCTCAAAAAACTTCTAGGTGTCATGCCTTCTAGAATGAAGAATAACAATGTTCCTTTGTCTTGGCTATGTGAGAATATTTCCCAATGTGAGACTGTAGCAAAGGGAGCCCGCGTGTTCATGCTTCTTTTTATTGGGACTTTCTTGTGTTTGAATTTAAGCGGTTCCGTGAATCTACGCTACTTGGGGAGTTTGAGAAAAATTGAACATCTTTGGAATTATGACTGGGGCGGCATGACATATGCTACTCTGATGCATTTCATGACCCAACTCTCTAGGCGGAGCCTTTCAAGCTTGGGTGGTGCTCCATTTGTATGGTAGGTGAGTTTGGTATTTATTTGGCTATGTGTAGGTTGTGGAAAATTATTTTGGCTATGAGGTAATGATGTTGTGAATTTTTCAGGTTTGGATGTATGAGTATTTTGGGGTTGGTCCTGAAATTCGGGAGGAGGCTACTGGTATTTTTCCTAGATTTCTTTGTTGGTTGCCCAAATATCGTTTGTCTATACTCTCTAGGCATTCTTTGGAGATTTGGCGCTTGGTGATTGATAATTTGACCATTGATGATGTGAATTTTTCTTCCTTCTCTTTTTAAGTCTTTGGCACTTGGCTATGATTCAGTCTCTTCTCTTTCTGAGTTCATTTTTGTGATTTTTCAGATGAACTTAAATCCTTCGACCAGATGTAAGGGGTATGCTGAGTGTGAGCAGGCTCTAGAACTGAATGGCCACCAAGTATTGTTTGAATGTGGGCATGGAAAGTATTGGTATCATGGTGATCGGGTGTTGCCCCAAGTTGAACATGTCTATCCTTCTACCACAATTCCAACTCCTCCTTGTCTCACTGTTCGGTTGGCTGAACTCCTGGTTGATGAAGAGATTGCTCGAGCCCATGATGGCTATATTGTTGCAGGAGTAGAAGGAAATTACTCTGAATTTGTTCAGGATCACTTGCAAGGTTGCTTAGTTGGTAGAATGGTATTTCTCTTCCCTTTAAACTTTTGTTCTGCAAATTCATTTTCCATATTTTTGCTTGGTAACAATATTAGCATGCTAGATTTTCAGCCTCCATCTTCTGAAGGAGGAAGAGATTCCCTCTCCTCACCATGCTGGTGATTTTTCTAGTTCTTTCACAGAGACTTATCCTTATTTTCTGGCATGACAGTATGATGTGATGAATCCTGATGGAACGTATAATTCCATACCTTTGACTAGGCCAGAGCATGTGCCAAATGTTTCTTGGCCCAATCCAGTGTGTTCTTGAATGTTCAAATCTTTGTCCTTATTTCTTGAATGGTTCTAACTCGGTAGAGTTGTGCTTCAGGTTGATCTGGATCTTGTGGAAGAAAGCATGTGGATGATTGGAAGTTTGCAATCATTGGCTTGTACCCAGTCCTTCCAATATGTGATCAATGATTCTAACTGGGTATACCACGTTGCTTTCTGAGTATCTTTGGCTTGAGCTTTGCTTGATAGTGACTTTAACATTTGATTTTGCTAACTTTTTAGGCACATCAAATAGAAACCGCTGACAATACCAGAAGAACTTTGGAGGAAAGAATTAGGAACCTCGAACTTGAAAATCGTCAGTACAATCCCCGCTTTTTCTTAAGTCAAGAAGGAAATACTGAAGGTGGCTCCTCTAGGGGTGGATCAAGGAGATCCTCATGCAGGCGGACTTGGAGTCCTAATGATGTATGAATTGTATTTTTATTTTCCTACAAAAGAAAAGGGAGTGTTCCTTAGACAATCTTGTATTAATTTTCAAGTTTAACTCTTTGCCCCTTGGATCATGTAGAGACTTTAACTAAGACAAGTTTAGAATTCACCTGATGAGATCTTGTAGAATTCAATGTGTGTTATAAAAGCAAGGGTAATTAGGTAAAAAGGGAAGATATTAAATAGTTTGTCGTTCTAATTTTTTATTCTCTTCATATAAGGAGCAACACCCAATTTCGTGTATTTTTGGATAAATTTATACTTTCATTCATTTTTTTGCCTTTCTTTTTCGGGTTTTAGATGACAATTATCTATCACATGTGCAAGTTCGGGAGTTATGGGTTTGAATAGTGACAATACCTATTAGTGTCCATAGGTCTCACATCATAAAGCAATGCGAGGGTTTAAGTGTTGATGGGGTAATGACCACACCTTTAAATGAACCAAATCATTCATAAACAGCTCGAGTTTGGCTCAATAAAAACGCATTCATGTAGTTTGTTTATAAATAGCTAGTGTTTGGTTTGATATTGTACTTGGGTTGTATCTCGAATTTAAAAGTTTGATATTAGGCTCAAACTCAGCTTGATTCATTAAACAAGTCTTGCTTAAGTTTTTAGATTTTTTTACAAGCGCAAGATCGAACATCATTTATATTTGCATATTCGGCTTCCTCTGTCCCTCTACCCACTTCCCTCTTCCTTTATTGGGTCAGAATTTTTGTGGGTTTATTAGTAGTACTTAAACTAGGAGCTCAAAAATCCAGATCCCATTCTCTATTGGGCCCAGCAACAAAAGGGCTTTTGCTTGTAGCCCATACTTATATATCCCCAAAAACTTATTTCTGTTTTCTTCACTTTCAACATTTGCGTCTTGCGGCAAATCAAAAGCGGGAAAGGATCAGAGAAAATCAAGGGCACTCTCTCTCTCTCTCTCTCTCCCTCTCTCTCTTTGCTCCTTCCCTTTACAACTCTTCATTCACAGAATCTCAAGGTACAATTTTCTTTTATATATGCACTCTTAACTCACACACAAACACAAACTTTTTTTTTTAAGTCCAAAGCCACTAAACCCAATTCTTCATCAAAACCCAACTTGTATCTTTGTCTCTCATATGCGAATTTAGTATTTACTTGATTACCCCTTTTATTGAATTGCTTTTTTCCTCACTTGGGGTTGATTTTTAAGGTTGTTTGAAAAAGGTTGTCTTATTTTGTTGACACAGAATAATCTTAAAAGAGTTAATTGAGAAAACCCAAGTTTAAGATATGGTAAGTTTCTCTCTCCTCTATGTTGTGTTTTTTTCAGTTTTAGATTTGTTGGAATTTTATATTGGGGTTGCTTATATATATATACATATATATTTTGATGTGTGATTTTGTTATAGTCAGGAAGCAGGAAAGAAACTGTTTTGGACTTGGCAAAGTTTGTGGACAAAGGTGTCCAAGTCAAGCTCACTGGTGGTAGACAAGGTTATTGTTACATAACTTTCATTTTTTGAGTTAATTATGTGTATAAAACTGAATAGCATATGCCAATGAGCTCTAGCTGATTACCGAACTCAAACCCGCAACACATCACTTGGGCAAGAGAATAAAATTATAATTAAAAAAAAAAAAATGTTGCATACCAAATTTAATAACTTAGAGATGTGGTTTAAATAGGTATTCAATGTGAAAGTATTTGAACCCAATAGGATATCTATCCACATAACTTAGTTTCATGAGGAATATGAAATATGCTTATTGCTTTTGAGAGCTTCAACACTAGCAATTTTTGGCTTCTGAAAGCAGAAACTAGAGTGATTTTAACTATGGAAGTTGTTTCTATGGATTATGGGAAGTTGTAAATCTTGTGTTTGATTATGGCAGTGACTCTTGAAAGCAGAAAGAGCCACCATGTTGACTAAAATTGACCTCATCAATCCTAGTTCTTTAGGGTAGTTTTTTGGGGGTCATTAGGATGGATTGGACCCTGTTGGATTCCTTGTACTGGGGTTTACGATGCTCTGAATATTGACAATTTATATCAAACAGCAACTATGTTGGGTCTATAATTAAATGAAATATTGTCATTACTGATCAAGTATGACTATGTAACTTTTTCTTTTCTTTTTTCGGTTGCAGTGACAGGGACTCTAAAAGGATATGATCAGTTACTAAACCTGGTCTTGGATGAAGCCGTAGAGTTTTTGAGAGGTAGTTACTTCATGGCTTACTGACAATTGCTTATGAGGTTGTGTGTGTGTATGGTTTTAATGCTTATGTTCAAACTGATCAAATGGTTGTGGTAGTATTTAATCAGTTATTAAACCTTTTTTTGGATGAAGCCATAAATTTTTGAGAGGCCGTAACTTCATGGCTTACAGGCAGTTGTTATGACTCTGTGTGTGTGTGGGGGGGTGTAACTAGTTAGCTCTGTGGTTTTGATGCATTAGTTCAAACTATTGGTCATGGTTGTATTTTGATCTTTTTAAACATTTATTCATCTATGCTTAGTGGGAAAGATAATGTTAATATTAACTCTTCCTAATATTATCATTCTTTAGAATGGAAAACTAATCAAAGTTGCCATGCTGATCATTTTTTTGATACATTTCAAGTGGGGGAGGGCGGAGTAAGAATTATGTCTTCATTGGAAACACCAGGAGGTCTAGTTAACCTAAAGGTCATTGATGTTGCCATGCTGATCATTGTCAGTTTTATGTTCCTTTTGTTCAACTAAGCTTACAGAAATCCTTAACTTTATTCCCTGACTCTTCGACTGAGCCATGATTGTCTGTTAAAATCATTATAAATCAAAGCACAAAAGATAATTATTATTATGGTGTTGAATTCTAAATAATCTTGCATTAGATCTGATACCTGAGCTAATCTTCTATATCATCGATGTCATATCAACCATCCATTGTGCACAATATGAGTCCTTTAATTTCAGATACCAGTTGTCTCAACCCAAGAGAGCGAATTACAGAAGAAAAACAAATATAACATCACATTGGATGTTGGAACATCATGTTTCACTTCAAAGGGCCCTAAGTGGGACTTGCATGAGACATGATGGCATTTTTTTTTCCTCCTGTCCCTTCCCATACTGGATGGAGCACTATTTAAAATGTAGGTGGCTTCTCTCCAGCACAAGAGAGAACTGAATTCCATTGTAGGGTGTCACATTTTAATGAAACTGTAAGATTTATGCTTCATGTGATAAGTGCACAAGATGATCTCAAATTAAGATATGTTGTTACAATCTGCATCCAATTGTCAAGAGAATACAGGAAGGAACAAAAGCTGTGATGAATTCACAGATGGAAACTTTCAAATTCCTTTTCTTCCCATATGATTTAATAGCAACAGAATGACATTAGATTAATTTAGCTTTAGGTATGTATGCTCTCTCTATTGCTGTTTATGCTTCTGGTTCTTAATTCTTTGCAATCTAGATCCTTTTATTTATTTTTTATTTTTTATTTTTTATATATAAATATGGTAATACATTTTGGTCGAGTTACATGAGCCATTTGTTATGTTAATTTGGTCACTTTAAACATGATCCCTGTTAAGTTCCATGGCCATTTGTTACGGGGGGCTATTACCATATGGAGATTATTTAGCTTTTACTTATAAAAGAGTATATTCATTGCGTAAATTGTAGAGTCAACTAGAACAGTGATGGATGATAACAATGTGGAGAGTGATGAAGTTCAGGTACACACCATAAGTGTTGAAGTGAAGTACCTAAAGGAATGTTCATTGTTTCTAACAAAAGTAAGCGTACAGGGAGAACTTTAAGTTTGATTTGACAATGAACTCTATTTCAAATGACACCTCTTCCCCATGTAAGAGTAAGGTGGAGGGTGAGGTCATGAGTTCTAGGCTGGCTGAGTTCATATGCAATTTACTAGTTTTAAAAAAAGAAGTTTATTTTATAAGGATAAACCATGATAGGACTTATCAAAATAATGATAAACTATGATAGGGAACCATCTTGTCAGGATTGATAGGGTATCACCCTTCTTTTACATATTTTGGATAGACAATGGTTGAAATCTTTTACATTTGCAAGAGTTACTAGAGCCAATTGATTTAATTCTTTTATTATATTTGAGTGGTGGATAACATTAAATACATAAACCAAAAAAGGTAAGTCTTTAAACGAAAGGTGGAAAAAGAGACGAGAAGCATGCAATTTCCTCTTCTATATAATATTGGAAAAGCTAACCAAAGCATGCAAAAATGGATGATGCACTATCAATCTTGATGCAGCACTGCCCTATCATGGATTGTCCTACTTTATATATACGGCATATTGAAATAAACAGTATTAAAATAAATAAATAAAGGCTACTGTGTGCCTATAACCTATCAAAACACAAGGAACGTGATCTTTGGCCTATCCTTTAGTGTTCTGTTTAGTTTTTATTTAGAAGGCTAACAGGTAGTGAATGCCAATTAAAATATATGAGCCTCTTTGCTTAATTGTGACATTTTTGCAAATCCCATTGATTCAAGTGGTGAGACACCATATGGGTGAACCACCATGGTGAGACTTCATGTTCTATCCTATCATTTTCGGGTATTTGGGCAGCTTGACCATTCCAAATGTCAATGCCTTGTAGTTCAGATGGGCTTTTACCATTAAAAAAGGGAGAGTGAGTTTTGGCCTTGCCTTCATTAGCTCAATTTGACTCCAAATGATTATCTGTGATTAAAGGTGTAATATGCTAAGTTACATTCTTTCAAATTGTTATAGTCTAAAAAGTAAAAAAGTAAAGTTCCATTTAAACAGTTTGAATGGCTATCTTTATTAGATGTAGAGTCACATGTATCTGACACTTCACTGATTCAGAAGTTTCACAAATTTGATGGCAACAGGGATCTAGAAGGCCTAGGTGCCAGTTGTTTGCAGCTGTATGAAGAAATTTCCATAATGCAGAAGATTGTAGTAGTTATCAGTATTTAGTTCATATGCATGTAGGCACCCACATTTAGCAAGTATCTTCCTGAAGGTTTGTACTAACCTGCAGCTGTTGAACAATGATAGCAATCTGTTCTAATTTGAACAGTTTTAGACAGTAATCAATGTCAAGTAGTCAATAAGTGAGCCAAAAAGCCTAAAAGCAACCCACATTGGACGTGTATTTTCTTGAATTCATTTCTGGACTTCTTTTGTATCATGTAGTGTTGTTTTTTTCGATTGTAAATGTCAAGCACCTTTATATATTTGCCTTATCTTTGCCAAGAAGCCTTGTAGTGATATACTGTAATTTATACAACTTTTTGAAGTTTCTAGACGAATTAACTTGGAATATTTTGCCCCTGTTCTGCAGATCCTGATGATCCACTGAAGACTACTGATCAAACCAGGCGCCTGGGCCTAATAGTATGTTCTCTTCCAGTATATGCATTTTGTTCATGAATATAAGCATCTACTATGTCAGCGAGTAACCCAAAGCATGGATTGTAAATATTGCTGTTAAAAGACACCTTGGCACGCTTTCTAACTTATATATGATGAAAATCATCATCTTTTGAATTTACTAGACCATTTAATACGGAAAAAGCTTGCCCTTTTTCTTATTCTCACAAGTTTGAATTGGTTAAATGACAGTGAGATTTTGAACTGCCCAATACCATTAGATCAACCTCATAACTGTCACATCAATTTTTTTACTGTAAGGTAGTTGCATAGAAGATATTTCTGTCATAGAGACTTGAATTATAGGGTCCAAACATGATGCTCAATAAATATTTTTCTGATACTGCTTAAAGCCACCTTTCTTGTGAAAGCCTACTGACTGCAAGTAACTTAAGTTTTTGGCACAATTCTCTATAATGTAATAATAAGCTGCCATTGGCATTACTTGGTACAAGACAAGACATCTTTGAATTGCCGGGAATCTCTTTAAAGTGATATGATTCAATAGGACGTGTTTTAATAATGTACATCAATACTTTTCAAGATTCTTTTGTGTTCTTGTGAATTATTTGATGAGTGCCCCATCGTTTTCAATATAACTGGGTTCCCAACTTGCTTGCTTTTTATTCTGAAGTTTGTGCCAAAAAGAAAATGCTGGTAACAGTAACATGGATTCTGAGTCATTAAGAAAGAGAAAAATTCACTGTAGCACTTTACTATTCAATGTTGCACGTTAAGAAAGAGAAAAGGTCAATCTAGCAGCTTTTTATTCAATACTGCATTATATGAGGAAAAATAAAAGGCTGGATCAGTGACTGGTCACTCAAATTTAAGAAAAAAATAGCACCTATTACATTGTTGGAGCATTGAATTTAAATATTGGGTGGAGAAAGGAAATAATTTAAGTCATTATTTTCCTGAATATATGTGAGGAAGAAAAACACTAGCAAAAACTTTAAACAATCTTCAATGATTTTTGTTCTTTCAATTTTGTTTTCTTGTTGGAGGTAAACAATCTTTGATGGTGAGTTATCATGCTGCAGGTTTGCAGGGGAACCGCTGTAATGCTTGTGTCCCCGACAGACGGCACAGATGAGATTGCCAACCCTTTTATCCAGCCAGAAGGGGCCTAGGCATATATCTTTTTGTAATTTAATCAGTGATCTAAATATGTATGCTTTAACCAGTTTAATTCTAAGAAACCTTAATGGGGAGAAGTTTAGTGATGAGCCTCATTTTAAAGGCTTACTTTGCAGACTTGAATGTTGTCATCTCTGAACTAAAGTAGTAAGATCGTTATCTTTCTTTCTTTTTTTTTTTGAACTGCATTGATGAATATATGCTATAGAGGTGGTTTGAAGGCCCACTGGAAATTGACAAACTCATAGTGGAGTTGCCCCATGTTAATGCACTAGTCTGCAGACTGTAGTTGTCCACATGGAAAGAAAATGACAGGAAAGAAAGTAGAGTTACCTCTTTTTCCCCACTACACCCAAATGTCTCATAGTTGGAAGAAATATTCCAAACCTTTTGTACTATACCTTTCTTTCACATAAATGTGGGACTCATGCATGGGGATCCACATGTGAGGTCTATTTTTATGTGATAGTAAGGAGTAATGTACAAGGTGTACTAAATAATTTTACCTCTAAGTTATTTCCTTGCTACCACATTTAAACTATTGTTTAGATATAAAATTTCACTATGGCTTTATCTTTCTGATGAAAGGAAAGATACATATTTCCTCGAAGCATGTGAATTTGAATTTAGGTTTTCGGTATGGATAATGTATTTCATGCATTGGATATATACGTTGTTAGTCCTACAACTGTCTCAAACTTGAGAATGCCACCAAAGATGCAGCATGAAAGTGAGTAAATCGGTTAGAAAAGGAGTATTTTAGCTTACAAAGCTGTGCATTTATCTTTTCAAGTTGGATGTTCTTTAAGAAATAATACACAGTTGGGCAGACTGTGGAAGATCTTATCAATGAAGTAGTTTGTGGTTTAGATAGCAAGTTAAGCCGTCTAGGTGTGACTTTTCTTAGTTGGGAAATATATTTGTTTATATTTATTTATTGTTCCTTTGCCAAATGATTTCATAAAAGACTGCTTTTGATGGTGGGGAAGCCAATGAGGTAATGAGACACTTTCGGTTTTCTGACAGCTACTTGTTGAATAGAAAATTGTTTGTATTGCTGTTTTGATGCCCACTCTCTCATTGGATATGTTGTTACTTAAAATATTATAAAGAATTTTCCTTAAACAAAACAAAGTTCTTTTTCAAATAATGTATTATTGAAATTTCTTGGACGACTTCAACTATACTGTTCCTTTATTCATTAAGAATTTAAGACTACTGTCTAGCGTCTACTGATTCTTGGACATATATGTATGGCTGTCCTAATTGTTTTTGAGTTAACTATGATGAACTTGGAATCGTGCTTAATGGGTCATGTGAATTTTTCTCCTATTTCAAATTATTTGACAGAAAATTAAAGATATGTCTCTGCATAATTCAGCAATTTTTGATGCATTTTCTGATTTTTTGGTATGAGATTGTAATTGAATACTGAGAAATGTTTGTGTGATTGATTCTGGTTTGATGGTTAACTTTGCAAGACAAACTTGGCACTGGCCAAAATCAAGCACCACCCATCTCATTATTTAGAATAATGTTTTCCCAATACTTCATATAAAATATTCATAATGGAGTTAGAGAATGGGGTCAAGGTGGCTTTTTATTCAAACAAATAATCCAAAAGACAAAACAGAAGGGGACATTTCTATGGGGAAAAGAGAAACTTGTGAAACATGTGGGATGCTTAGTTCTCTCTCTCTCTCTCTCTCATAAGGAAAGCAAATTGTTAGAATAAAGGGAGAAGAAAATCTGTCCAGAGGGTAAATAGGAAAAAGAAAAACCTATATTTTGATTGAAAATATCTTCCATCTGTTGTGTGTAGTAGGTGTCTCACAACATATGGATTTTATGCTCACAATATATGGATCTCACATGTCATGTCAATCACATACTCACATTATATATGAAATTCACAGTCAATACTATTTTGATTCAGTAATTGAATATACTCTATAATAGGGATGCATGAGATGACTTTTTTTTTTTCTTTCTTTTTTTCTTTTTTGGAAAAATGAGAGTGTTCAAAGTTTTTCAAGTATCTAACTATTCCTTCCTAGATTATTACAAGAAAGTACCCCTTAAAGTGGCCTTAAGATGCTATTTGGAAGCTTAAAAACTAGGACCTTGTAGATATCACAACGTATTAAGAATCACTACCCCAGCCTCTCTAGGGTTCATTAGAAATAACTTCTCAATGACATTCGCCAGTTGCTATTGACAAATTATGGTCTTGGATTTTAGCATATCTCTTGCAAGATAATTATATCTATCACCGAAAAGTTACTAGACAACTGATAGGCAACTTGGCTATTTTGTGGACAAATTGCAATTGACCCGTTCTTGTAAGGGTTGATTCATGATCCAATTGAGCACAACGAGTTATGGCCTTCGCTAGACAAAAGTAACAGCGAAATTGCTAGGAGTTGTTTCTTTTAATTTTCATTAACTAAAACTGGTTAATCAGACATATATATATATATATATATATATGACAGCTGTCACTTCTAAAAACTTCTTAATTCTTCTTTTCTAATTAAGAAACTCTCTCTCTCCCTCTATATATACCAGCTGTCACCTTTAGAAGCTTCATCATTCTTCTTGTCCAAATTAAGAAATTCTCTCTCTCTCTCTCTTAGGAGAGAGACAATCGGCTCTCATTCTGTTGAGCACCAGTTGTAGTATCAACTGTCACCTCTAGAAGTTTCTCCATTCTTCTTAATGGAGAAGAAATATGGAGAAGTTTTTAGATGTAACAGCTGGCATTACAGCTAGTGCTCAGTAGAATGAGAGCCGACTGTCCCTCTCCTGAGAGAGAGAGAGAGAGAGAATTTCTTAATTTGGACAAGAAGAATGATGAAGCTTCTAAAGGTGACAGCTAGTATTATAGCTAGTGCTCAGCAGAATGAGAACCTGTTGTCCCTCTCCTATCTCAATAAATACCACCCCCCCCCCCCCTCCTCTTGGAAATACACCCTACAAGACACACTAACAAAATTTCATATATGACAACAAAATTCATGTATCAATAACAAAAATCTATACAGCGACCTCAACTTCCATTTATTTCTTATCAAAGAGAATATGTCAAATTCATAAGATGTTTTCGTCTTTGACCAAATTTGTTAGCAAATCATAATCAGTTTCAAATTTTCAATACCTTTAAGTCATTTCATTGATCAAATAACCTAAAAATACGTTTTTATTTTTTTATTATAGGTGGAGAGATTAGGGGGTTGAATCAAGACTCAAGAGGTGATTTTTTGGATGGTTTTGAGGCTATTAAATTTAGGTTAAGTCTTGGAATCAAAAATTTCTCAAAGTGACCATTCCAATTTCCATGTCATTGGGCCAATGCAGCCTTTTTCGTATTGATTTGGACGGCTAATACCACCAGTAGCTGACTTGATTATGATGCCAATAAACCAATGGGTCCCTTTGCCACCAGGTTTTCTTAGGGCTGTGGCCTGTGGGGCAAAGCTACTTTGGATCCATTTTTTCATGACTAAGTTTGGCTGGAAGCTTGGAAGAAAGATTCCAACAAACAACTTTCATTTTATAAAAAACGTGGTTTTCATAGGAATTTAATTTAATTGTGAAAATGACTAGAACTGAATATAATTTTCTTTTCTCTATTAAAATTTCACACATATTGGATACCTCATAAGCAATGAACCTTACAAGCATAATACAAATTGTTAGAACTTAGGAGTTAGGACTTAGGACTACTCATTTTCAAGTGAGTTTGACATTTGATTAAGAGTTTTGTGGTTTATTGACATATTAATATTATCCGATTCTTTTCATGAGAAGAATCCAAGTTAAATTTCACTTTCGCGTTTGTTGTGAAAATGACTAGAATGGAATATGATTTAATTTTCTCTATTACAATTTCACACATATTGGATACTCATAAGCTATGAACCTTACAAGCATAATACAAATTGTTAGGACTTAGGAGTTAGGAGTATTCATTTTCTTCTCTTTCTTTTCATTGGAGTATGTACTTTTTTTTTCTTTTTTTTTTTTTTTGGAGAAATTATTAGGTGTAATATGTTTTGTAGTTTATTGACATGTTAATATTATCCAATTCTTCTCAATACGAGTTAAAATTTCCCTTTCGCGTTTGTTGTAAGTAATTACGATAATAAATTACTAATAAATAAATAAAAGAGTTTGACCTTACCATTATACATTTTATACACTTATTTCCTTGAACCATTAAGTAAGTTTTGTACCTGTTCAAACTTCAAACTATAAATTGTGATAGGGAGTTTATCGTTTCCATCCACTTGTGTTTTGATTCGTTGACATTGAAACATTTGTTGACTCTTGTGAATTACCTTTTTTTTTTTTTTTTTTTTGAGGGACTGAATTACCTTTTGTTAATTGTCATGTTGTTCCTCTTCCTTCAAACTAATGCATTAAACTAAGTTCATTTTATTTTTTTGGTAATGCTAGTAAGACACAAATTTTCACAATATTTTTTTATTACTTATTATGGTGTTCTCATGTACAATATTGACTATTGATATATATATATATATATATATATATATTTTGTGCACCAATTACAATATGCGACTTCAATAAAAATAAAAAATAAAAATCGCTTTGTCATTAAACTTATCGTTTACCTTTTTGGCCGACCATAATAATTTATGAGTGAGCCAACTTGTTCGTTAGCAATATATGCATGCCTATGTTCCAATTGTGAACAACTTGGGCTACTTGAAGATTTTCAACATATTGACTTTTAAAAAAGGTATAAATGTCTGAAGCTTCTGGTTTTTTTTTCCTGATTTTTCAACTGCATAATGAGAAAGATTAAATCTGGTAGGCTTAACTTGCTCTACAAGTTGGAGAAGTAGTCATCAATAATTATGTTTGTCAAACAACTTGCATTAGAAGTTAAAACTATAACGGGAATTTTTTGGTTCAATTTTTAGTGATTTACCAAAAAGAAGAGGAAAATTTTAGGTTTGAGGTCGATAAAAATCTTATTTTGTACAAATAAGGCTATAATTGAATTAAGTTGTTTATGAACAACTTGAGTTTGATTTGAGAAAAGAGTTACTTATGTTCGTTTGTTCAGTGAACAAACTCGAATATTATATTTTTATATGTATACTTGTGTAAAAATATAATTATATAAACTTAAAATTGAATTGTGTAAATTTGTAAATAGGTTCATATGATATCAAATTTTGATTTGTAGTTTATTGATAATAAAACTAATCTATTTGTAGTAAAACTAAAAATTCAATGATTTATATATGAAGGAGTAAAAAATTTAAGTCATGGTTTTACTATATATATGATAAAAGAATAAGTTAATCAAATAGTTCATAAACAAACTTGAACTTGTTTGACAAACATATAAACCAAAATTAAACATGTAATATTTTTTAGTGATGATTTCAAACTCGACTCGTGTTCAAAATAAAAAATACGTTCAGTTTAGCCTCTTAAAAAAGAAAAGGCTTTATGCTCTACTCCTTTTTTCCATTCCAATTAAATCAGATTATCAGATCAATTTTTGTCCTTGAATACCTTGCTGTAACGAGGTTATAAGACCCAAGAAAGCAGATAAGTTATCACTTATCACCATGAAAGTTCCTATACAAACCAGTTGGCTACTAGGATCTTTCATGGACAAATACAAGTTGATCCCATTCTTGTCATGAACCAAAAGTCCAAAGCAAGCATACGATCATCACTAGAACTAACAAACAAACAGTAAAACTGCTATTAGTACGAAAATGACACTTTTTTTTTTCTTTTAATACTTCATCTTTTCTTTTTCTTTTTTTAATTTTCCAAAATGTTATATTTGGTTCAAAGTTAGTACAACTATTCCACTATCTAACCTCTTTTTTTTTTTCTTTTTCTTTTTTTTTTAATTCAGACCTCTTCGAGTATCTAATTATTCTCTCAAACATATGTAGTCCCCCTGTCTCACACACCAAATTATTACAAGGAGGAATTTTTTAAGGGTGGCCCTAAGATACTGGTAAGAAGTTTCGAACTTAAAATCTCATATATATTATAAGACTTTAGAATTCACTTTTTTTTTTTCTTTTTTTCTTTTTTCTTTTTTACTTCATCTTTTTTTAATTTCTCAAAATGATAAATTTAGGTTCTAAAGAAATCAAGCACCATAGTTAATAATATTCCATTATCTAACCTAAAAATTTAAGCCAAATAAACTTACAACGATCTTTAAATCCAAATCAACTGAAATTTCTTAATAACTCATCTCACGCCCAAGTCTACCAAAAATCAGAATCAAAGATAAATAGCCCAATGATTTGACCAAGACCAAAAATAAAGATAAATAAACCAAGCTCTAATCACATATTAAATTTCCACTTGCTCCAAATATTAAGGTGATAAGAAAGATAGATGTAATTACTCATTAATTATCTATCAAACTAGTCATCTTGACAATATTATCATATTGGATGGCTGATATCACTGGTGACAACTTGAGGATATATAACACCAATATTGAATCTCTTTGCAACTAGGTTGGCCTATATATACCTATTTGTGGGTGTGTTTAAACATGCTTAAACATTTGTTTTTTGACTTCTTTCTCCATGAAAGATCCACTCACCTGATACCAACCACATTAAGCCAATTATACCACAATTGTAAAGAATCCTTTTGTAGCCACAATTTGGAACTATATGTAGCTCCAAATAGATTCTAGCTTTTGTTTTGTTTTGTTTTTTTTTTAACATATACACTCTGCATTAATCACTTTTTAATGGAGCAAAACTTATATGGTACTAATTTTTTGCTTACAATTATTCAATTAGAGTTCTGTAAAGAGAATGAGAGGAATTTGAACCTTGTTTGTTCTCATGTAAACAATTAGATAATATTACTGAACCAAGATTGTTGACCTAAACACTATTCACATGTGTGTTTGATCTGTACTGGTTATGACTTCCAATATTAATTTAATTGTCAATTTAAATTTGTATTCTACCAAATAATATGATCATCTTTAAAAAAAAATTCAAAAAATTTATACTTATCTTACTTGCCACCTACCCAAATTTTCTCAAAATTCTAAATGCATATATAGCAAGGGCCAAAGGCTACATCTAGCTAGGTGGGACAGCAACAACCCATCATTTTATAGTTTGTGGGTGAAACTTTTATAGAAATTAATAATTTAATTTAAAACCTCTGCCCAAAAAAGAATAGTTCTCTGTAGAGCAAACGATTAGACAACATATATAATACTGAGCGAAATAATAATTTCTGACAAACAGCAACTGAGAAATGTATTTTTTATATATAGTATTAATTCAATGTGTTCCCATATTTTATACGGGTGGGTAGATTCTCATTATTCTTCAAGCATGCTTCACTTTTTTATAAGAAAATTAATAAGTACCATTATTAGCTGGTCCCCAAAAAATATTTTTTTGTCATTATCAATAGTTGCATGGCAATCACAATGTCTCTTTGTATGGAAGACCATGTCTTATATAACACCAACATTAAAAATTGCAAAAGCCAAATTTGTTTACAAATGTTGCAAAGAAGAATAACTAACAGTCAAAGCTCAAGGATTGGTTTTAATGGAAGGAGTATAATGTTATGCAAAAGTGATATGTTTTTGTTTTTTTTCTAATTAATAAATTGAGAAGATAGAGTAAATTTTATTGGTGAAAATCTCGAACCCACCTCAAAAGGCACTTATTCCTTAAGACAGTATAATTGGTCTACAAAGCTCTTAATTATAAAAATTAAAGATGATAATATAATAAATAACAGTTTATGAATCTTAATCTTTATTTATAAGTCCAAAATTTAAAAATTTAGGGTTTAAAATCAAACTAATCTTGAACTTTAAGGGTGTAAATTGATTAATTGACTATTATAAATAGGTTAATGGGTGTCCTTAGAGCAATTATTAATAAATAATTTCAGAAAAACTTTGACACAATTTTAATAAATATATATATATATATATAAACCATCAAAATAATTAATTTTTTTTAATAAAAATTTTCAAAAATATTTTCTAAACTAATGCCCTTAAAAAATCCTTTAATTTTTTCGTTATAAATACGCTTGGATGGAATTATTTCATATTTGGGTCAATTCCTTGATAAAAAGGTAATAGCAACACCAAATTAGGTACAAAGATAAGTCACATTATCATTTCATTTTGGAAGAAGTTTCTAGGCGTATTAGGTTGCTAAAGCTACTTTCTTGTAGGATCCTAGCTGGGTTGTACATTGTTGAGTGCAAATTAGAGTTTTAAGTAATATATATATTATCATTTTCCACAAAAAAGCTATAGATTCTTTCCTAATCCAACCATTTATATGGTTGGATTTTAGTAGGTAAAGTTAACTTTCCTATATAATACTTGTTAAAAGAGGGAAAAAGAAAGAACTTCTATACCAATCGTGTCTTGACTTGTTTTCAATGGATGCCTAAAAGATACATTCAGCTATTAAAAAAAAAATAGTAATACCTAAGCTAAGAAACATCTATGCGTAGTCAAAAATTTCATTGGAGATAAATAATAGTTGCAGAGTATCGAAATTGATGCTAGCTAGCACTCATCCAAAGAAAATGAATTATTGATCAACTCGATAGTAACTAGCAACCTTTTGGAATTTTGATGGTGAAGAATCCACCGCCTAGACATAGTGCTTTCATGGTCCTCTCATAAAAAGATTTCCCATATCCACTAGAAAACAACATTTTCATTTCCAAACACCATAGAGTACACAACTTGAATTTGACCCCAATTAGTGTCTTAATGCATATATTCCAACAGTCCCCTTCTTTTTCTAACCAAAATAACCATACAAAATAAAACAATAGAAATACTAAGAGCCTTATAATTTAATGGGAAATATTAACGAGTGCCCTTAGGGCATTGGTTAATAATCTATTTTAGGGAAGTTTTAACATCACTTTTATGAGAAATGAAAAAAGCTATCAAAAAATTAATTGTTTTTTTTTTTTCTTTTCCTATAAAAACTTTTTTAACTGGATTGTTAATCAATACTCTAAGAGTACTTGTTAGCATGACCCTAATTTAATTGACACATCTTTATGCATAGGTGTTTAAATGTTTAGGGGGAAAATAATTCAAATTATAAGATTAACCACATGTTATAACTATCTCAAAAAACAAAACAAAAAAAAAAAACAAAAAACAAAAAAAGAAATGGGTCAAAATGATTAAAATTTTAAGTGGAAATCAAAATAATGCTACTTAATGTTTTCTAAATTTTGATCATATGATAAGACGTAAACCATTTATTTGATCATATAAATCATTAAAATTTTAAGAATTTTACGGTAGTTACTCTAAAAACTTTAGATAATCTTAATCTTTATGGAAGATATTAGATAAGATACTCCCTTACGTTTGTTCTTCTTCACTTTATCATGTACGGTACTTTCTTAAATATATTAATTGACCATCGATTATTGATGCATGAATCTCACGAAAAGATGCCATCTCCAGCATAAATTTGAAAGAACCAAATCTCCTTATTTAAAAACAGAGTTTAGGGTACACGTTGCATGCAAAGAGTGGCTCAAAGAGTCACAATAGGGAAGTGGTCCATAATGTATATAGATATCCCAGTTACTGTGACACCCTCGTATATTACAAATGCACTAATAGACTAATGTCACCTCTAATAATAATTTCACAATAAATCTTAAGTGACAAACTGTTACTAATTCTAATCTAAACTTATCATTTGCACTATTTTTTTTCGTATTAATAATAGTTTGTTACCTAGAATTTGTTTTAAAAATATTATGAATGCAACATTTTCGCTAATAATCACCCCAACAGCAATCTCATGGGTCACTTTTTTTTTCTTTTCTTTTTTTTTTTATAAATTTAATAGAAACATGGGTCACTTTAAAAACAAATAAGGGCTAGCCAGTTGTGTTTAGGACCCATTGCCCATTGGCCAACTTCCCTCTAGGTCTAGAACACGCATTCTTGTGCCTAATAACAAATAAAATAAGAGCAAGCAAGTTGAATTTAGGAGTTAGGACCCATTTCCCATTGGCCAACTTCCGTCTAGAACTTGCAATCTTGTATAATAATAGTAATAATCCTAAATGAATCAAAAATTTAGATCACAGCTAACAGATACTTTCAAATTAAACCTTATAAATTTGTTAGTCTCATGTAGAACTTGTTGACTTTGACAATCTAATAGGATTTTGTGAACAGGTGCCGAAGTATAAGTCAATAAAATAACCAAAACTAGAAAATAAGAGTAATGCTAGGGACATACTTATTCTCTTTTTAATTGAGAATGACTTAATTCTTAAAGAAAAAGTCATTCGATAAAATTAGCGCTCGTTAACTGGATGAAATCTAATTTTAACTTTGAGGCATATTTTTCAATCAAAATAACACAAATAGCATTTCAATTTCACGTCTCTCAAAAGTCAAACATGCTCACAATTTGCAACTTCACCAAATAACAAAAACTCAAAAACAAGAGTAATATTAGGAAGACACTCATTCCTCCTCTTTTAATTGAGAATGGTTTTTAGTTCCTTAGAAAAAGTCCTTCTATCTTTGAAAAAAATCGTAACAAACATTGGTACTCATTAATTGGACCCAATATAATTTTTACCTTTTTTGGAGAGCATATTTTTCGACCAAAAACACAAATAGCATTTCAATTTCATGTCCCTCAAAGGTCAAACATGCTCGCAATTCATAGCTTCACCAAATAACAAAAACTCAAAAACAAGAGTAATTTTAGGAACACACTCATTCCTTTTTTAATTGAGGACGACTCAGTTCTTTAGAAAAAGTCCTCCTATTGTTGTAAAAAATCGCAACAAATATTGGTACTCGTTACTTGGACCCAATATAATTTTACCTTTTTTGCTAGCATATTTTTCAATAAAAAAACAACACAAATAGAATTTCAATTTCACGGCCCTTAAAGGTCAAACATGCTCTCAATTCACGGCTTCACCAAACGAGAGTAATGTTAAAGACTCATTAGCTCCTTAGAAAAAGTCATTTCTATTATCGTAAAAAATCGCAAACAAATATCGAGTACTCGTTAACCATACCCAATATAATTTTAACTTTTTTTGAGAGCATATTTTTCGATCAAAAATACAAATAGAATTTCAATTTCATGTCCCTCAAAGGCCAAACATGCTCGCAATTTGCGGCTTCACAAACCACCCTTTCAAAATTCAAAGAGTTACAAAAGTTTTATCCCCCAACCATAATACATCTATATCTATCACCCATGACAATCTGATCATCATCATCATCATCATCAACGTCATATTGCACCATCCACTCTCAATCACAACCGTCCAATCAATAACACGTTCCTCGAGATCCCCCATCCCCCAATACCACACGCAAACGTTCCTATCACTCCAACTTTACAGCTTTTTTTTTTTTTTTTAATATTTATATATTTACTATATTTGTTCCCCAGTTTCGCTCCACACACGTGTCAATTCCCCATTCGACCAGCTTAGTACCAATCATGTCAACGTAGCAAAATTCCACTGCGATAACTCGTTTCGTTTAAACCCATAATATCGCGATACAACCATTGACACAAAACAAGTGGGACCAACCGACTTTTTAACCTCCACAACGGAATTTCCCAGTTACAAACAAGCGAAATTACCATAATACCCTCGTACAAATTATCAAATTAAAAAAAAAAAAAAAAAAGACAAAGATCAGAGACACAATAACTTTCATTTCCAACCCCCAAAAAAAAAAGCAAAAATTTAAAAAAAAAAAAAACAAAAATTAATAATAAAAAAAGATAATTAAAGATTGATCGAGAAAACGAAAATCAGAGAGAATTTTGATTTTCTTCTACAACAATTTTTCTCTCCTCCCTTTTTTTTTTTTTTTTTTTTTTTTCTTCTAAGATTTTCTCTCTCACTCTAGGATTGAGAGAAAGAGATCGTAGCGATCGAATCTCGATCTCTATGAAACTTTTTCAACCTTTTTTTTTTTTTAATATTTCTACAAAATAATAATAATAATTTATTATTTAATAATTTCAGACTCTGACAATTTTGGCTGCCTTGACGACCGGATTTTCTCTCGCAATCGCTTCGCGACCGGCGGCTTTGTAATCGTAGCTGCACACGTGGCGATCAGTGTACCGGTGCTCGGCGCAGAAGAGGTCGCCGCACCGGCACCGGAATCCGGTCAACCCTACCTTCCTCTTGCAACCGAAGCACCGGTTCACCTCTCTCTTCACCTCCGATCCGAATCCGAAACTGAACCCCTCCGATCTAACCCGATCCGACTCCGCCGCCGCCGCAACAACGTCCTCGCTCGACACCTCCGTAGTAGTAGCAGATCTGAACGAACTCGCACTAGATCTATGATGAACCTTCAACAACTTGTTCGCCGAAGAAGAAGACGCCGTTGTTGTAACGGTCATCGTTGATGCTATTGTTGATGAAGAATTTGTTGTTGTTGATGCGTTTGTGTTTGTTGTGGTGGTGGTGGTGGTTGTTGTTGGGGAATTCGAGGTGTTGAAGCAGTTTTGGCACATGTTGTTGGTGGCCGGATTACCGGTGAAACCGCAGTTGTTGATACAGAGAGGGATCTTCTCGTGTACCTTGAACTCGGTCTCTTCTTTTCCGGTTTTCTGAGCCATGGTTGTTTTTTGGATCGGTACGATCGGAACGAGCTTTGAGAGTTTCAGAGAGAGAGAGAGAGAGTTTTTTTTTTTTTTAGAGAGAGAGAGGTTTGGGTTTGGGGGTTTGAGTTTTGGGGAGAGAGAGAGAGAAATGAGGGGAGATATGAAGGGATTGAGAGGTCGGTAATGGTGATGGAATATGGGCCTCATAGAGACGCGTAGCCAACATTTTTTTTTTTTTTTTTTGAAGTGTGAGAATTTACTAAAATGTCCTTTGATTTAACTAGATTTTTTTTTTTTTTTTAATTTTATCCTGAAGATAGTACTGCTTGTAGATTGGGTTCTGACGTGTTAATTTCTTGTCCTTATTTAGATCAGCTTATACACTCTCTTTGCGTGTGTGCGATGAGGTTTTTTTTTTTTTTTTTTTTTTTTTTTTTTTTTTTTTTTTTGCAGTTTAGTGTTATATTTAAAAAAAAAATTTGGATAGGTTTGTTTAGAAAACATAAATTAATAGGTGAGTGTTTTATTTTGTAGGAATTTTAAGTAGATTTGAAAATATATTTTTATTAGGTTGTCCTCAAATTTTTTCTCTATTAAACGAAAGGTTTTGAGATATTTCTAAACCATATAAAAGTTTAGTCCAAAGAGATAATCCTCTTATAAATAGTATAGATATCATCTCTTTTGTTCTTTTTTTTTTTTTTTCTTTTTTTAAAATTAAGGTTAGAAATAACTTATATCCTCTCTCTTCGAATGTTGTATATTTTTCTATTTTAATAAAATTCTATAAATAATTTATAAAAAGGTCAAATGTTGGTTATAAATCGATTTGGAGTTATCTTTTCGAATTCATTACTTAGTAATTTATAAAACTATTTATATGTATTATTTAAATAACTATACGTGGACGATTTCTTTCAATTCAATTGCTACATAATAGGTTGAAAGAAAATTACAATATTAAGGAGACTAATATATGGCATTTGAATCCTAGTCTTTTTGATTCTCAAAAATAAAAAAGAGAATCCTGGTCTTTCTAATGAAGAAGAATATATTGTTTTACTTCTTTTTTTTTTTTTTTTTTTTTGCTAATTGCTATACGTTACTCATAAGCGTATCGATTAAATTAGTCCTAAATGAATGTTACTTTCAATGTTTTTAGAGTTGAGTCATGTTAGTGAGATTACAAATGTTAGTATTTGAGTCCTAAATTTTAAATTAATATGTAATCAGGAATAAAAAATATATATTTCTACATTTATATATATTTATTTATTATGTGGTTGTGGTATCATCTATCATGTTTATTAGCATGTTTGTAATGTTTATGATTTTTCCTTTTAAGATATATGGTACCACCCTCAAGTTATTGTCTAGTGCCTCATGAAGTAGTATTGTTCAAATCAATATTTCAGCTCTCTCTCGTGAAGCTTAATGCTTACTACTGTTACAATAGAGTGCAAAACCATCCCACAAGCTATACATTTTGTTGATACCCACTCTTTTTTTTTTTTTTAGTAAACAGTAATACTTATTAGAACACACACGAAAATAATAATATTAGTGTTTTAAACCAGATTTATAATATATTATTTAACCAGAGTACAACTACAAAAGATTGCGAATGTGACAAGTATGAAGTCACTACTATATCAATATGTGATCTTCTTGGTATAACAAAAAATAAAAGGAAAATGTGGATTATCGTGTGATGTGGGAAACTTACTATTAGAATCCGTACGGGAACAACTTACTTAGATGAAACTGAAATTTTTTTGCTAAAAGTATATAGAAAAAAGCTATAAGCTAGTTGAATAATACATTGGAACTCATAGATAATACCAAAAAGTGCAATGGAACCCATAAATAATAGCAAAAATAAATTTAAAACTCTAATAAGCTATGAGTTTAATCACTTCCCAAGCACACTCTTAAATTTTATGTAGACATTAGAATTATTGCTCAATGTGACATGAATTACCAATAAATATGACAATTGACAAAGTTCAAAAAATTTACTGTTTAATGTGACATGAATCACTTATAGATATGACAAAGTTATTTCCATATAACCTTAGTACTATTTTTTTTAAATTTTTTATATAAATGTATTATATAATTTCCTTCCAATCCTCCATTGTAATCAAATGAGTTTGCTAACAATTGCCTCTAACTTTTACAAGTTAAATGTATTTAATGTTTTATTTTTTAAAATTAAATTGATACAAAATTCTTGATAGGATTTTTCTTTCATATTTGGGTCTAAGGTGTTAATTGCCACTGTTGAGACATAGTTTTTCAAGATGAACTGGACCTGCTAGCTTACTTTAATCAGGGTGTCTCCTTCATTTCTATCAAAAAGCTTTGTTAACACCTTAAATTTAAGGTGAACTTAATATTTTTTTTTTTATCTATTTTAAAATGTAAAGCTAAATTGTACCAAAATAGAAAGAAAAGATTTAATGAACCATTAATAAGTTATTATTTTTTGTTTTCTTTAAAAAAAATATGCATTTGAGAATATTTCTTAATCTATGTTTTTAAAAATTGATTAGAGGAGACCTTAATTTATAGAAATTATTCCCTTTTAATCATTAAAACAAAGCGTGATCTTGTACACATTAAGTTCACAAATCATGTCTTCATTTAAAAATAAACAACATACTCTTTTTAATTATATAGTGGTTAAAATAAAAATTAAGAAAAGGTAAGCCATCATCAGATTAATTGAAGTTGCTTTTCTTTTTCTTTTTCTTTTTCTTTTTCTTTTTCTTTTTCTTTTTATTTTTTTATAGTCACGTTTTGTTAATAAGATATTAGGCTCACCTTTCGTTTGAAAAAATATAAAAAGAAAAAGAAAAAGTAAATGTGGCAGTAAATATAGTAATCAACTTTTTTTTTCTTTTCTGGCTGAATAATTAATGTGAACTACGAGTAATCACCTTTTCTATTTCTTTCCTTCTTCTTTTTCTTATTTGGATTCGTACGTACTTGTTGATTAATTTTTTTTTTCTCGTTAATGCATATTATTTATGCATTGCTCAAGTAACAAAATTTATGATAAATTATTAAGTAGGTGAGAGACTTGACAAAATTGCTTGGGCAGAAACAACATGAAAGGTGAAAAATCTAGTCAGCTTAATACACAAGCGATCTTATCTTATAGTTGGAGTTGGTGCTTGCTGGTGGTCATATATATGTGTAAGTTCATCATTGCATAGTGCAATGAAATCTTCAGCACGATCCAATTTAGATACAAGTTAAACATATTTTATTTTCGATAGTGAGTTTCAAAATATTTTATGGTTTATGCTATAGAAAATGAATTTGGAATCCTGTTGTCTCCATATTGCTATAAAGTATAAACAAACTCAATCTTTTCCCTTTTTTTTTTTTTTTTAATTTCTGTTTTTGTTTTTGTTTTTGTTTAGGGTTATACTATAAACATCCGAATACTTTAAGCTGTACATAAAGTGATGGGATCTTTCCTTTTATGTCTATCAAGTTTCATCACACCCTAATTTTTTTCTGTTTGGTTAGCAAAGCATCTGAAACTGGATATAATCTGTAATATCAGTATATCACACTATATCTCCATACTTTTCTAGCAATAAGTTAAAAGTGACAAAAAGCTAACACAAACCCCCCGAAACAAAACAACCTTACATTACTGTGGGTGTGCTGACGTGCATGCATAGCTTTATATTCTTTCTTTTATTTTTGGTTTCCACGGTGTTTCCTCAACCCTTTCAACCAGAGATTAATCAATGTTGATGACCAGTGGACCCATAGCGGGGTAAATCGCTGGCCCAGGGAGTATTTTCAAAGTGTTGTTGCCCGGACTTGAACTAGAGAGCTCTTAGTCAAACTTAAGACAGCCACTTTAAGACCAAATGTCCAACCACTTGGCCAATCCCACTGGGTTATAGCTTTATATTCATGACCATAAGACACTCGAATATCTCATAAATCAATAATGTAGTAAATGGGCCAAAATGGGCATTTGTCCCTTTTGCCAAAACTTTCTAAAAAAATGCTCATGCTCTAAAACTATCTAGCAAAATGCCTCTATTTTAAACTCAATTTTCTAAAAATTGAGTTTCAATGAAAAATTCGATTTTTAAAAAATTGAGTTACGTGAAATAAAAAATAATAATAATAATAAAATACATGGAATCCGAGTTCCATGTAAAATTTCTTACATTATTCAATTTTCATCAAATCGAGTTTTTAATTGAAACTCGATTTTCTAAAAATAGAGTTTCAAAATAGAGACATTTTGCTAGATAGTTTCAGAATAGGCTGCATTTTGCTACATCTTTTGGGCGAAATTGGAGAGGGATATTGGTTTTTGCTACGACCAAAAGGGTGGAAACCATTATCCCACTTCAAGCTGAAGCTGAAACCATCAATTGGGCAACTCAACGAGCCTTGAAGCTAGACGTCTACTGTATAATTATGGAAAGTGATGCCAAAGTTTGTGTGGAGGCCATTCATGGAGAATTGCCGTTTTGATTGCTAATACAATTATAAGGTTGACAAATCTCTCTTAGAATATACAGTTTAACTGGGTTCCAAGAAAAGTAAACAGTGCAGTCCACTTCTTAGCAATCTGGTCTTTATCGAACAAGCTGGCTGATTTGTTTGTTTTAGACTTTATACCTCAAGTCATCTCTAATGTAGTTATAGCTTAACACGTTCGTTGGAAATTTAATGTAGTTTGTACAATTTCTGCTATTTTAATAAAATAATCTTTTTTTTTTAATTTATAAATAAGATAAGATTGTGTTTTTTATAACTAAAAAATGGCTAATATGGCGCAGTATTATTTTCCTAACCAATTTAAATCTAAATTTTATGGTGTGGAAGCATCAAAGTTGCTTGGAGTTATTCATGTGGGCACATCATTTTAAACTGAAGCATCATAACTAAAATTACAATTCTCAAACTCGTAAAGATAATAATTTAAGAGACTCTTACTATCATGCTATTACCTTTTGAAGTGGTAAAATAAGATCGTGTTATAAACTCTCCATAGTAAAAACTAAAAAATAAATAATAGTATCTTCCATTCCATTGAAAGATATTATTAATATTAAATTTATTTTAAAGCATGTGTTAGTATATTAATTATTAATGTGGGTGTGGTACGACATGAATGAGCAAAGCAAAAAAAGAAAATTAGTAAATTTTGGGTGGTAAGAGAAGAGGGGCAAAATGGGAAATGGGAAGTAGGAAAGAAGGACACATAGTGATAGTGAAATGGCAATATTGACGGTCTGAGCCTTTTAAGCCGCCCTATCTGACCAGACCAGACCAGACCGCATCATCGGCCACCCTATCGTTTTCTTCACCAGTCGCTTTCTTACTCGCCGTGACGTACACGTGTAATTTACACGTGGCTCTGCTTCCTCTTCAACCTGTCATTTCAACGTCCTGCGCGTGATTTATCGTATCCTTTGAACTGACCATAGTAAACGACTTACGACTTTAACACATGCTATGTTGCTCCAAGTTGAAAACTCACAATAAGTACTATAGAAAAATGTTGCTTCACGTCGATCATTTCAAGTGTATTTAAGAATTATTTTTAATAAGTAATTTTATTTGCAACAAGTTTTAATGTAAAGAACTTGATTTTTTGAAATTTGAGTTCTATAAACTTAAAAAAAAAAATCTTAATTGAACTTTTTTCTCGATGGAACTTAAGCTCGAGTTACTCTTTAAAACTTGATTCTCAAATACTCGAGCTCTAAAGGCCCGTTTGGTAGAAGAATTTGAGTAGTGTTGTTTATAGTTTTTTGAAATATGTGTGGGTGAAAAAGTGTGTGAAAATATGTGTAATATTGTTTAAAAACTGAAAATGAGTGTTTGAAATGCCCTACCAAACAGGCCCAAAATTATTTAATGAAATTGTCAGTGAAAACCTAATAAATAGCAAAAAAAAAAAAAAAAAAAAGAGGTATGGATTTGAAGTTTTTTTTTTTTTTTTTGAGGAAAAGGTAAGTCAACTTTATTACGATAAATCAAACTGGTATACATCAATCAAGTCTTGTGGTAGTTCTTCTAACCACACATCTGTATCAGCAGCTAAAACTGCTCTCTTTGCAAGGGAGTGGGCCAACCTATTACCCCCCTACGTGTGTGAATGAAGTTACAGTACTGCATGCTATCCCTTAATCTTTGGATATCATTAATAATATGGCCCAGCTGAGTTCTATTTGGCTTAGGATTATTTAGAGCTTGTATTATTTTCAAGGAATCACCTTCCACATCAGCTTTGAAGATGCTTATCTCTGGGGCGAAAACAAGAGCTCTCCTTGCTGCCAGAGCTTCAACCATGTCCACCGAGCTTGGCCAAGGTATTTTCTGACTAAGGGCGGCAATGATTAACCCAGACTTGTCACGGATGACAACGCCCAGACCAGCAAGCGCCCTGTCTTCAAACACAGACCCGTCGAAGTTGATCTTGAAAAACCCAGCGTCAGGTGGCTTCCATCTCGCCTCCACCCGTGGAATAACCAACCTTGTAGGAACCTCTTGAAGTTTTAATGTCATCAATCTTAGGAGTTGTGTCAATATTTTTAATTTTGTTTTGATTGGTTGGATTTTACTTAATGGAAAGAAAGATTGTTAAATGAAGGAACAATCTTGCGTTTTCATTGATAAATGAACAAATGTGAAAGCAATATAAATAAGTTTAACTGATAAAATGCGAGATTGCTCCCATTTAATTGATTTTTTTTTCCCGAACGTGAGTTTCTAGAACTCTTTATCGTGTATTTGAATAGAGTAATTGACTAATTACTGAAGTGAGTTTAACCTCAAGGATTGTTCTCATTCCTTTATTTAAGATTTAAGTCATTTAAAGGTTTCTAGATGGATTGGTTTCTTGAGCATGGTATTTGCGATAAATGTGACAATGTATCTTGCCATAAAATGGTAAAATGCAAACCAATGTTGAGATATATATATATATATACACACACACACACAGTTGAAGAAAAAAAAACACACTAATGTTATGCATAAAACATGTAATCACTTGTAATTCATATATTAAAGTATTGATAGCTCAATAGAATTTATTATTAGATCTTTATAAATTAATATATCAATATCAAATTGTAATTTACAAGTGATTTTTATTATAGTCTCTCAAAGTTAAAAATTGGATTTTAATAATCTGACCTGTTAATGAAATGATTGATAAATACCACATAAACTAAATATGAGGTAATTTAATACGCTAAAACCATGTCCCTTTTTATTACATCATAACAATATCTGAGGACTAAAAGTATATATTTAAAAGGTCAAAAGCATACACCACTGCCCATCTAGACGAGTTGGTACGCGGGTTCTACTAGTGACCTGTTGCTCGAGGGTTCAATCCCCCGCACTTACCAAGCAACAAAAATATATATATATATATATATATAAATAAATAAATAAAAGGGTCAAAAGTATACATTAATATCAATTACCGAAGCTTATCAATGAGGTGGTATGAGCTTGAATTCCTTGCCATAAGCATTGGGGTTTGAGTCTCACCAATAGGTGGGATGGGCAAGCCTAAGTTTAAAGTTTAAAACATCCTTGTGTCTGGCGACTCTGACTCACGTGTGAAAACACCCACATAAAAAATGTGTCTGGCTACTCTGACCCACATGTGGAAATACTCATATAAGAGATGACACTCTCTCTCCTTCAACGTTTTTTATTTACCAAAAAATAGAAAACTTTAATCACATGGTAGTAATAGAATTGGTTCTTACCAACTAAAAAAAAATTGTTATTGTGAATTATAATATTAAAAAAGTGGTTCATTGATATTGGGCCGATTGGCCCCAATTTGTTTCACTCGGAACTATCTACGCGGCTGAACAAGAGACTGGATAGAGATAATGGATTGGACGGTGGGTGCAGGGTCCACCACTTGACTGGGTCCATTCTCTATGGGATTAGGATGTGATGTTACTAAAAGTCAAAACCAGGTGGTGGAGATTAGATTAGATCAACGGTTCTGATTCTCCTAAATGCTGCCGTGGCCGTACGTGGCGGATGAACATTGTGGGTGGGCCCACACATGAGTGAGCCACTATGTGGGGTTCACTTTCATCAGCCTAAACCTAGGATGAGTTGTGCAGGTGGGTCCTTTCCATTAAAAAAAATATTAGTGGGTCCCACATCCCAAGTTGGAAAGTCAGTATAAGTCGCCACCTTTCTTCTTTGTATAGAACAATTCAACCACCACAGCCTACTTCCATGCCAATTTTATATAAATATATATATATATATATATTTAGTTAAAAATTTATAAAAGAAGAAATATTAAGGTTACTATTATTTAAGCCATCTAAATTTGGGATTGCATTTAAGTTTATCCCTAGATAAAGCGGTGAATCGGGAGATTCCTGATGTTATTACGTTTCCTTCTACTGAAAACAATGAGACAATGTTCCATCTGATTTACTTAAACAATCTAAAAACTTGGTTTCGTCCGGTTTGAAGAATGAGTCTTTTAACATAACTTGACTTTATAATATTTCGATGTGTTCCTTGTATCAATGTATATTAAAATTAAAATCTTACATTTAATTTATTAAAATCTTAGCAGTATCTAGATTAAACATTTGGTGACCTTTTACTCACTTGCACTCCCTCAAAATTGGGAACCATACATAACAAAAACCAAATTTAAGAAGGAAAAAAAAAACAATTTAGTATTCACAAGAAATCATTTATAAGAGTGATAAATCAGTTAACAAAAAAAAAACTTTGTTAAGGTATCTTACATGGTACAAGATGGTTTGCACGCACGCTAAGTAGGTTAATGAGAATGTTGGGATTTTTTTTTCCCAACTTCAATTGAATATATATATATATATATATATATGGGTTGATGCTTACACTATCTTCATTCTCCTAGTTACAACTTTCAACCCTCTCCTCCATTATCCTCATTTTCCCTAACTAATGGCAACTATCCTAAGGTTGTCCCTCACCTTACTTATATTCCTACATTCCTTGAACCCATGCAAAAGCTCTGGTGACAAAACTATAAAGTTGAATGTTGATTTTCCTTCATTCAAAAATTTGAATGTTGATTTTCCTTCATTCAAAATTTCATTGAAGTTAGCCATGAATATTGTTCAAAAAGAAACCTTTACCATGTCCAATTTAAAAAATCTTGTCAAAGATTTTCAAAACACCAATATTCTTTCTGATTGTTGGAATCAACTCAAGAAGACATCTATTGGCTTCACGGTAACAATGTTGAATTCTGACCATAGGGATTTGTCAGAGTCCCTCCTTACAAACTGCCACAATGGTATCATTCCCATTCAAGCTGCCATCCTCCTTTCTTAAGAGATTAACAATGAGTTTGGCATCAAGCTCAATTTCCACTGCAGGGAGGTTTAGAGATAGACATAAGCAAATGCCATCTCTTAAAGCCATAACTCAGTTGCCACACTTGCGGTTTTATATATATATATATATATATATATTGTTTTTAGACAAAATTAAGAATGAAGATGTGACGAATCATAATAAAAGGGAGATTGATATTTTAATAATAATTGATGGTGTAAAATTTAAGTTGTGAGAGTTGATTAATTGATTTTAAAATCGATCTCAAATTTAGAGGATATTAAATACTAGGATTTTGAGAGATTTTTTTTTTAATATATTATATGATTATTATTTTTAAGTATGTTTAATATATGCTATTTTTCTATATAGCATCAGCTTCATGTTTTTTCAAATATTTGCTTTAAATGTTTCAGATCAATATTCCAATGATTTAATATATTTTACATAGGTAAAATCATGTTCTTTTCATTTTTATAAACTAATAATGCTAGATAAAAGAGATTAACCAGCAAGTAACATACATTGTGCCAAATGTTGTCCTTCCTAATAAGTAATATTGATTTTTCTTCTCTATTCAGATAAGCTTATTCTTTTCAGCTTGTTTTATTTATTTTTGTTTATTACGTAAAAAGTATAATTGTACTTTAAAAAGGCATATATTCTCTTTTGAGGTGAGAATAAACCCATCTCTCTCTACCAACTTTAGTAATACAATGATTTTTCCCTTTTCTTCCCTAGGGTAGGGGTCCTAAAATCAACCAATTTTCTGTGGATTGTTTTTCAAGGTTATTCTTCAAGGAAATTAGAGAGAGAGAGAGAGAGAGAGAGAAAACCTTTTTTTTTTCCTCCTGCCCCATTTTTGCATTGTTTTAACTCATAATATATTTATAGATTCTAGCACCTAGGCATTGCTTAAGCACATGCAACCTATGGAGACATTTCTCCAGACATGAGCTTTCCTAGCACTAATCACTCTTCTTTTTGAAATTAGCCTAAGGAATATAGTTGTCACAAGAATATTTTCTTTGCCTTGAGCTTTTCCTTATACCACTAATCACACTTCTTTTTTTCCATTATCTTTTCCTTTTTTTGGAAAAAAATATACAAGTGAGTTTGGTCGGAGGAGCTTTTTCCCTTTTTCTAAATTCTAATGAATGAGTTTTGTCGGAGAAGAAGGGAAGGATGATTTGAACAAAGCTAGCTTTCCTTGCACCAATCACATAGTCATTTGGTGACTCACTTTTTTTTTTTTTTTAGTGTTTGACCAGCACAACAAAACTAGCTCTCGGAATGTGCTTGCAAGACTCAAATTTCCTCCAAAACTTTTACCCCAATAACACGCCCCACGCCAATTTTTACTCAGTTACACAAATCACACCTAAAAACATAGGAAGCAGAATGTGATTTACGCCAATCTAATGTCTTCATACATATGACCAATCCTAATTCATTTGTTTAATATCCATAACCAACCCAAAAATTTTGAGACTAAGACTTTGATTATTATTATTATTATTATTTGCCTAATCTAATACCGTTCTAACATCAAAATCACATTATCCCCTTGTTATTTAATTCATTTCCAAATCAAAAGTTCAGCTCCAATCTGCTCAGCCCATGTGAAAAGAAGGGGAAAAAAAAAGGTTTGAATGTCTTCTTCTGGCTAAATAACTATACATACCACTAATTTGGTACATATGTTTCTGTGTGTCAACGCACACCATGTATAAGGTACCTAAAAAAAAAAATTCCCTCCATTAGAAATAAGAAGCAAAGTTGAGAGCACTTTATGGGAAGTCTAGAGGTTGAGAAACCATGTGGTGTAACCATCAAGCCCCATGGATTTACAATGGGAGTAAAAAAGAAAGGGTAAGCTATCCTCTCCCACCACATGAAATTAGTGCTCTAGGTGGAGCTGAGATCAGGCACTGGCTCAACTTACTCAAGGGAGCACTTGCGGCTCCCAGTCCTTGTCAAGGCCCCTCTCAGGCATTAGTTCCCCAACAGTAAGAGGAGCTACCATGATCACGCCCAAATAGGGTAGCCCGACTGCTCCTTCTCACCTTCCTTTATTTAGGGGGGGGAAATCATAAACATGTGGTTTCACTTCTGCGAGAACAATGTATATAAATCACATCCAGAGTAAGAGAATTTGAAACAAATGGACAAAATTAGAAACTAACCACATTCCAATAAACCAGCACAAACAAGCATCACATAGCAGAGCCAAGCAGTACACATCATCACACAAGTCGGATCATAAGGCGTAATTTCTTAGGCAAGATGTCCTCGCATGCTTCCAGCCATTTATAACACAGGACACCAACAGACAAGATTTAACTTAATAGATGCCTCACAGATTGTTCCAGAGACACACCCCTAGATTTTGGTATCTAGCTTTTCAGCTTTGACAACAGGGTTGGCTTTTGCTATAGCATCCTGACCAGCAGCCCGATAATCATAGGGGCATTCATGCTTATCTGAGTACCGATGAACGGCACAGAAAAGATTTCCACACCTACAGTTGAACCCTGTCAAACCAACACGTTTCCTGCAAGTGTTGCACCTATTTGGACCTTCCTTCACCTTTTCCTCACCCTTCACATTCAATGACGAAGTAGAGGACGCTTCAGTTGATACGACCATGGACTCCAGTGAACCAGCCGGCAGCTCTACAGCAGCAACAGCAGCAGCAACAGCAGGCTCCTTTGTGTTGGAGCTAGAGCTGCCACTCACAATACTCTCAACAGAAGATGCTGCAAGTTTAGCTTGTTCCTGCTTCAAAACCAAGTCCTTGTGGCACTTGGAACACAAGTTCATGGTTGCTGCACTTCCGAAGAAGCCACAGTTGTTGGCACAAAGCTTAGGTGCTTCAGGAGGTGCCTGGCATCCTGTCTCGTTGTGATCCATTTTCTTAAAAGTTCCCTGCAGCATCAGTACCATAAGTTTTCAACCATGACACATTCACAGTTTCCAAGAGCAAACATGCACAGCATAAAGATGAATGTGCCCATGTGCAAACACAAACATAGAGGGCATATTTGAATATGCACAGACAGGAGATACATGCAAACACAGTATAGTCTAGGAATCATGGACACTTCAATTAGGGTATCGTATCTGTGTCATACCGGTGTCGTATTAGCCGTTTTATGTTATAATTTTTCAGAAATTTCTCATGTTGTTGTACGGTACCCGTACCCGTACCTGTATCAGTGCTTCCTAGAGTATAGTAGGTCAAACCAAATTGTAAAGAATACAACAAATCACAAGCTTTTCCCTTTCTACCAACAGGAACTACAATCATGATAAGAGTTAGAAAAAAAAGACTAAGGACACAAGAAATGTATGGCTAGCGAACTCTTATCCAGACCTCAGATGCAATGAAAGAGACATGGACTCTTTGGTCACCCAATAATATACATTGGTACATGAAGATGTGAACTTAGAATATGCAACAGCATAAATTAGTTACCTAGGATATCCGTTTTAGTGAGACGCAGTCACGCAGCACAATGCACAGAATATTTTCAAACTTACCCCCTTTCCATGATTGGTTAGGGACATTATCCAAAATTTATATGAATCCTTAACCAGTAAAACAAGATACCTTCATGACAAAAACAATTAATCCTAGGAGCACAAGGCAAGCATGTTTAGTATGAATATACCAACATTAAAAATCAACTTCCAATCCATTAGCAAGTACTAATAAAATTCTATCCATCACAAGAGATAAATGTTGATTCAACAATAAATGAAGATAGATCAAATCTACAATCACCATCCCCACCACCCTAATGTAAACAAAAGGAAAAGGTGGATAGAACAAGAACACAAAGAGAACAAGACATCTTATTGTTTGACAGAGCAATCTCACTATAAATGAAACAAGAATGCAGCAACTAGTAAATATGATATTCAGCAGTTTTATTTTTTAATCAAAAATACAAAAACAGATCTCCAACATGAAATCCTAAACACAGAATTCTAATAAAAGAAATACCTTTCAATAAAAGTAGAACGCATAAGGAGCAAAATCCAAATCCACAAAAGAAAATAAGAAGCTTTATTTCTCCACCTCTTCTACAGCGCAGCAAGAGGTGCATTCTAGGGTTCTCCTCCCCCCGGCACACCCCCGCGCCTCCCCTTTTCTTTCTTTCTCTCAATTTTAGAAGGGCTAATTGCCCTAGCGTCCTTATCAAAGGAGAGACACAAGCGGCTAAATTTTTCCCTTTACTTCATTTCTTCTCCTCTTCATATTGAATTTATTTCTCCTAAACAGGAATTCAAACTCATCAAATGCAGGCCTCCTCTATACACCTTCCTCAATGATTAATGAATCTCCCATATAGGATCTACTAGTATATCTTCTTAATAGAGGTCTACCATGTTCCTTTTTCCCCTCCTCTAAATTTCCATGCTTTTATGGATGTTTATAGGTTTTGAAAATCCATGATCTCACCCTCTACCCATTCTTGTGAGAGGAGGATGTGTCATTTAAGTCGGAGTTCATTGGCCCATTAGTGTTTATGGCCAGGGCAGACTTATCACGGTTAGAATGTTCATCAACTCAATTCATGTAGGATAGCCCATAATTTCAAAGATTACAGGCTGGGCCTAGAATCGATATAGGGGAAAGGACTGAAGAGAGGCTCCAACTGTAGATGGGATAGGAATAAAAAGGGAAAAGTTTTGATTGGACAGGTTGAAAGTATTAAGCCTTAGATTACAGAACTTTTCTAGTGGTAACCAAAAAACTCTAGCTCAAATGGTAAATTCTTCTACAGTCTGGGACCTGGTGGAGGGCAAGTTCACAAGTTCAAACTTCAAAACCCAGTGGATGCATACACACCCTTTTTTTTTTTTTTAAGGATTTGCCTAGCAGCAGCTATTTGGGGCCTTTAAGGTGACCATGATTTAGATTTTACAGGAAAAACTTGGAAAATAAAATGTACAGAATACACACAGAGCCACTCCTGTAAAGCAGCTCAACCAAAAAAAACACCCAAAAGCCACTGCCTGGCTCAACTGAAGAAATCTCTTTAGCTTAAACTACCAGCCAAGACCCATGAAGATACAAAACCAACGATATCCAGAAGATAACACCCACACCACCCTTCACTAATACATGGCCAAAGTTATGCAAAAAAAAAAATATCCACGAATGCCAAGTCAACTAAAGAAAACACCTCAGATTAAACTGGAAGACAGAAGGACCTTCAATGATTATAAAAAAATAAAAAAATAAAAAATAAAAAAAAAACCTTGACAACTTTCATACAGAACTTGTTTAATTGTCTTTAAAATACTTTCTCGTACTGCAAGTTAACAATAATTCAGCAAAATAACATTAATTATGGTTAAGAAAAGCATGCCTCTTCCATCTCAATCCCCATATAAGACTAGCCTAGCTCTAATTAATGACTACTCAGCCATCACCTACTAAAAATCACCGCTTTTGACATGATAACTTCCCAAAAATTAAACACATCATCAATTATTGTTTTTTTTTTTTTTTTTGAGTTGCATATTGCTCTAAATCAACTCTATGGTACCTTTCACTAATCTTGGCTTTATTCACTTTAACATCAACTCAGATCTCCCCCCATCTTTGGCCACAACCTTAATTACAACTCATCTAGTTAAGGTTAGTGCTGTCAGCTCTTTATTTGGCATATTCACTATTACAAAATGCTTTCAGACATAAAGCTTTCATCTTTTTCTTTTAATATTTTTATCTCCATCCTCACCCAAGATCATATTTTTATCAAATTTTACAACGAAATCAATACACCCATAAATTTATCTCTATCCTCTCTCCCAAAACCCCGCAAAAGTGGGAGCTTTGTGCACTGGGTATGTAATTATAATCCTTGTGTCTCTTTCTATACATCAAAGAAGTTCCCATAGAAGAAAAAAGCTAGCTCAAACATATATGTAATAACAATCCTTGTGGCTCTTTCTATACATCATCAAAAAGATAAAAGCTAGCTCAACTGGCACCTTTTAGCGTTTCAAACGAAGCCATCGAGGCCCGAATCCCAGCTCCCCCAACTATCAAATTATCAACAACAAAAAAAAAAAATTTCAAAAACCCACATAATTCTCCAGATATTTCAACCTACACAAACCCCAAAATTTAATTAAAAAAACAAAAAAAAAAAAATTCCTAGGAAACAAACACAGCCTAAACAACAGATAACACAAACAAAACCAATTACATTAACAAATTTATTATAAACAAAAAAATTAAACATTAAACATTAAAAAAAGGAAGATTTTTTAAGGAACAGAACTCTGACCTGTTCACACACAGATTTTCTTTCTTAGCTCCCCCTGCAAATTAAGAAAAAAAAAAAAAAAAAACATTCGCATCAAAAATCAAATAAAAAATATATGTATAAATTTTTTGAATTTAGAATTAAAAAATATAAATAAATTAATCAGAGAGAGAGAAACCCTAAAGCGAAGAGGAAAGGAGAGCTGTGTGTGTGTCAGAGAAAGAAGAATTTAGAATTAGAAAATCGGGGTCGCTATTTATAGCTGCAATGAGTGAGAGAGAGAGAGAGAGAAGGGGTTATATTCGTGTGCGGTCGATATTTTTGTGGACGATAACACGTGGATGAGTTTTATTGATTCGTGACTGAGCAGTTAATGTGAGTGAGGTGCTTGTGTTTTGTTTGACCTTTGGGTTGGGAGGTCAAAACTCTCTAGAACTGGCGTGTTGGAGTTTCATGAATTTTTTATTTTTTTATTTTGTTGTTTTGTGTGAGTCACAGAATAGGTGCGAGACACGTGGCGTGTAGAGGATAAAGTTGTTTGTAGTTGGTGGTGGTAATGGTGGCAACCTTATTAGATATTTTTTTATTTTTTTTAAAAAAAATTTTTTGATAGGAGATATTTTTTATTTTTTATTATGAATCTATCAACCAAAAATTAAAAATTGTATGGTAATGATTCCAATAGAAATGGGTTGGATAAACTGATATATTTCTTTTGTCGTGTAAGAGATTTCGAGTTTGATTTTTGTTTACACAACAAATTTATTAGTATTTTAATTTGATGATAAAAAGTAATCATTTGCATCATAAAATTTATAAAAAAAAAAGTATGATTATTATTTTTCAATGCACTTAAAATTAGGAAAATATGGTATTAATGCTACTCATTAACCGTGAGGTTTCCACTCGTAGAGCCAAAATTTTGGTTTGGGAGATAAAATATTGAAGAAAATTTAATTTACAAAAATATTTATTAATATAATAAAAAATTACTTGATTTATTAAAAAAAATATTTGATTAATATAGAATTATTTTGTAAGTTATAATTTTTTTTTTCATGTTTGATTTCAACTTATTTTTTCAAGACTAATATTAGAGTTAGTATATATATTTTTTTTAAACTTACTCTTTTTTTTTTTTTTCAAACAAGTAAAAAAATAAAAAATAAAAACAATCACTCAAAATTTTAAAATGTCTTATGTATGCCTTGATTTTAAAAGATTTATGATGTTTTATTTTGAATTAACTTAAAAGTATCAATATTTGTTTTTTCTATCTTAAATAACATTTCCAACTATCAGAATTGGTGATTTGATCACAAAATAACTTTAAAAATATAGATAATGGTAAAAGAGTTATTTTTAAATAATATATACAATTATGCACAATAGTTAGGAGATATTGATATAATATACCATTTTTAGAATTTTTTTTTTACTAGAGTACATTAGGGGAGTTAAAAAGTACTTTCGATAAAAACAAACGAGTTTGAAATATTAATTAAAAATTGGAATATAATTTCTTTTTAAATATTGGGAAATGAGGGACCTTGGGTGGGGTCAGGCTCCCTTCGCCCACCCTTGGCTATACGTATAGGTGGGGTTAGGCTCCCTATAAGAAAAAATACAAGAATTACAAACTTGTACATAAACTTACAATGATTCCATCTTTGATCCTTATGTCCTTTTGTTCAAGAAGTCAAATCTGAATAAGAGCTTTTTGCAACAATTTCCAACTAAAACAGAAAAAGAGCAAAAATTAGCACAAAACTCCATGACCCATTAAAGAAAAACCAAATCAAAGCAAACCCATAAACCAAAAACAAAGACTTGCACTCTAAAGAAACTTGAACAACAAAAACTTTCCAATCAAACCAGAAATAGAGCAAAAATTAGCACAAAAGCTTCATGACCCATTAAAGAAAAATCAAATCAAAGCAAACTCATAAGCCAAAAACAAAGACTTACACTCTAAAGAAATCTGAACAGCAAAAAAGAGGGAAAAGAGTATGGCGGTGATAGTGAAGGTCGACGACGGCCGCGGTGGCTATGACGGTGGCCATGGGTGGTGGCTAGGGAGTAGATGACGACGATGGGTCGAGGTTGCTATGGTTGTGGTGAGGGCGGTGGCTAGGGGCGGCTAAGGGTGGCGGCATGAAGGTAAAAAAGGTGTGGCGGCGTTGGAGAAAGTGGGTCACGAAGTGAAGAAAGAAAACAAAGAAAAGAAGAAGTGGGACACGAAGTGAACAAAAGAAAAAGAAAAAAGAAAGTGTAAGGAAAAAAAAAAAAAAAAGGAAAAAAGTGTGGGAAATGAAACTATTGGTGAAATGTTGAAAAGATAAGGTAACATATAGCTTTGAATACGTCGCTATAGAGGTTTTTTTTTTTTCTTTTTTTTTTCACTACTTAAAACATCACTATAAACTAAATATGCGTTACTAAAACTATACTTGTTGCAGCGTTTTAAGAAACGCTGCTATTGTTTTGGGTTACAGTGTCACAATATACCTTTTATAGCATGCGAATTTAAAAACGTAGCTAAAAATAACGCTACCTAAACCCAAATTTCTTGTAGTGCCAGGAAGTGTTAATTAAGTAAGTTACAAGATTTTTAGTGGTGGCCTATTTTGATATCATCCCTCAACTTATAGAGATATGTGCATTATGAACAGATTTTTAAAAAAGAAAACAAGAAAGTGCAATATCTACATTGTTTTGGAACTTTGGTTCCTATTGCCATTTTGCCTCAATTTAGGGGTAGCAACTAGTGGGGTTAGTTCTTGGTAAATTTAAAGGAAAAATACCCACACTTAGATTCCATAACAGATGTAACCTCTAATTAGAAAGAAAAAAAAATCACTAAAGACATTTTGTATAAGATGAATTAAGAAAAAATAAAGATGTTCACTAGAAAGTTATTTCGTGTGAGTAAAACCTACACTTAGGTTTGTTAAGCCAACCTAGGTTTAGGATATTTTAAGGCATCAAGTTTAGTTTAGTTAAAAAAAAGGGTTTATAGATTTTTTAGTTTGTTTTGACTTAGATGTGATAAATCTCACTAGATTGACTTTTGTAACTTAAAATTTTCAAATACCAAGGTTTCCCCATAAGACTTAAAAAAAAAAAAAAAAACTTTTTTTTTCTAATGTGGAGTATTTGTTGTCTTAACAAGCAAAGGAAAGTGTTGCATTCATAAATAGCAATATATTTTAAAACCCTAATTTTTTGGGGAAAAAAACATTCACTTTCGTTCATTTATTCATTCAAGACAATTTCATATAAGTTTATGATGAAAGTAATGAGTTATACTTATAAGAGAATGGAGGAGCGGGTTTCACACTTTTATTTTAGGGTTATTTCAATTCAAAATCAGTTTGATACAATACAAGACATAATATAACAAGTTTGAATGATATTTTTTTTTCTTATGTTTAATCCAAAAAAAAAAAAAAATCTAATATATATGTTAACTTTCTATATTATAACTTACTCAAAAAAAAAAAAATTCTATGTTTTAAATTTCTTATTTTAAACTTTCATTTTTGGGATGAAAAATTAAAAGTTAAGAATTATATATGATACTAATAAATAAAATTATCTACCTTAAATAGACAACGTGGGAATAAGTTTAGAGAAAAACTTAGGTCCGGAGCTGGCGTATCTTTTACGCCAGCCAATACGGAAACGCCACGTCAGCCATCAAACTTAAATTTAATACACCTGTTACACGCAATTAAAACCCACATAAAACCTCTATCTTTCTTGTTCTTTCTCTTCAAAGGATATTGAAACCTTTAAGCAAAGATATTGAAACCTGCAACAACACAGTAAAAAAGACCAATCAAATGTATTTGACATTAAGGAATATAAGATGGTATCTATGATAAATTTCCCATAAGAAAATACCTATATATTAATTTCCCATCAGATTTAGAATGACACGAAAAAAAACACAAACAAAAATCAATGAGCTTGTGATAAATCACTAACCTTTAAAATTTCAAAAGCAAATAAAAGGAACCCATACAAAGGGGAAACCCCACATACCAAAACAACAATAAATTAGCAAACCACCCCACGCCTATTTTTATAATAACTTCAAAGTTTCTAATAGACATTTTCACAAACATCTCTGTGCATTTCAAAAATTAACATTAAAATTAAAATGAAAGCCAAACCCAAGCAATGAATTGTTGTAATATTGTCACTAGTGGTGGTGAAGCGGTGAGAAGCACCGCCAACGATGGTGGAGTTGGTGCAAGTGTAAGCTCTGCCATAGCTGGATTTGGGCTAGAGAGAACGAGAAATCAGAGAGAACCTTAAGATAAAAGAAGACCACAACAGCAAGCACCGCCGGTGGTGGTGGTGTGGGACTCGGTGGCATGGAGATTCAACCATGGGTGTCTCACAGAAAGGTACAGTGGAAGAGAGATTTTGAAATTTGGTGAAGATGAAGTTGAAGAGAAAGAAAAGGAAAGAGGGAGATTTTATGTGGGTTATTGTGTGTAATAGGTGTATTAAATTTAAGTTTAATGGCTGACGTGGCATTTCTAAATTGGTTGGCATAAATGGGGTTTTTTACGCCACGTCCGGACCTAAGTTATTCTCTTTGAAATTTGGTGAAGATGAAGTTGAAGAGAAATAAAAGGAAAGAGGGAGATTTTATGTGGGTTTTAATTGTGTGTAATAGGTGTATTAAATTTAAGTTTAATGGCTGACGTGGCATTTCCGAATTGGTTGGCATAAATGGGGTCTTTTACGCCACGTCCGGACCTAAGTTATTCTCATAAGTTTATGGGCAAAAGATAAAAAGACTAGTTTAATAATGATTGATTTTCAAGAGATGATTTAAAAAAAAAAAAAAAAAAAAAAAAAAAAAAAAAAAAAAAAACCTTGATGAGAAGATGGAATTTCTTTTTAAAATATGAGAGAGAGAGAGAGAGAGAGAGAGGTTTCATCCATTTTCAGCTTAACATAGCCCACATTTACACAAAAAAGAAATATATATATATATATATATATAGGATTTATTTTAGTTGAAACTACACTACTGATCTTTGAAATTTTGCTACGTGAGTGTTTTTTTGTCCATTGAGTTTCAAATGACGCTATCAATTCCGAGGTTTCAAAAATATGCATTATTGGTCCTTCTATTTTAACAATCGCTAGTCTTAATACTTATATAACTAACTAAACAATGACGTGACATCTTTTCATGTGACAATGACAACTTTTTTTAATTAAAAAATTACACATGTATTGGTTTAATGGACAATGCATTTTAATATGGGTTTTCCTAAATTATATCCAGTAGTTTGAATATGATGCTTAACTTGACGGAGAGTGATAGAGAGATAACTAAGCTCTAACCCATGTAGGCTTCGCCCCACGCGATGGCTCTGCCTCACAAATTGCATAGCATAGTTCATGTTATGATCCTAGTGTCTCACACGAATTAAATATAAGTTTAACCATGTGTTTATAAGCTCTTAGGCACCCTCCCCTTACAAACCAGTTTTCAATGGTGAATTTTACCCATGAGTTTGTAACAGTTGAACAACTCGATTCACAATTCTACTTTTAAGTTCAAGTTGTTACTTTTAGTCTTTTAACTTGAGACCGGCCATAGAATCTGTTGGACAAAGGTTTTAGATCACAAGTCCTGCATTATTGATTGCAAAGCCATCATTAAAACCATTTGTAATGAAATTGTAGCTAAAGTTCATCATCTATCATTCTAAAAAGAGAAAAAAAAAAAAAGTCCCATCTATCCCACAAACATTACAACTGACACGGTATTAAACATAATACAAACCAACTTAATATATATATATATATATATTTGTTTTTATACATAAATAGTGTAATCCTCAACTACAATTTTGAAATTATATGTTCAATTGAGCTAGACGATTTGTGAAGAAGAGACGTTGTGTGGATTAGGGATCAACTCTCTCTCCCTCTCTCTAGAGGTGTAATTTTTTAATTAAAGAAAATTGGACATCACTTAAAAAAACATTATATCATTGTTCTGTTAGCTACATAGATATTGAGACAAAGAGTAGTTAACATAAAGATCAATAGAGCTCATTTTTTAAATTTCAAAGACTAATAGCGCTTGTTTGAAACACTAGGGGTCAAAAGCACTCACGTGGCAAATTTCAAAGAACAACAATGTAGTTTCGCCTATATTTTATCTTGGATGGCTATTTCAAGGACAATAAAAGATTCTTCTAATTTTAAAGGATTAAAATAATGCTTGACCTATATTTCAAAGCCTGTAACCAAACTAAATACATGGAACATAATTTCCAAACAAAAGAATTAATGAAAGTACACAAAAACAATATAGAATTGAAAGACCAAAGCAATTTGTTTTTTGCATAATAAAGACTGATGGGGCCACAGTACTTCAGATTCGTCCATGAGGCTCGTCCTGATCCAGAGCATGCCTCTTAAAATACTCGTCCACGGCGAGATCGTCCTGGTAGTGTCCCGGTCAATCTCGTCCTAGGAGAGCACGTCCTAAGCAAGCTCGCCTTGGATGAGAAATCATAGTTTATTACTACGAATCGTTACCAGCAACAGTTAGAGAAAATAAAGCCAAATAACATAACTTTCATGGCAATTACGGGAGTTATTTCCAAGTTTTTTGGACTCCGCAACAACGGAGGAAGTTACAAAAAAGAAATAATTGCTTTATGCACACTATATAAGCATTCTACGAGAAGGTAAGGGTATTCAGACACTTCCATTATACTTGGAATCACAAAAAATACTAACTTAGCCATTAGAAGATTTTTGGCCAGCCTCCACCGGTCTCCTTTGATTTTCTTATTTCTTTTTTTAGGATTCATCAACAGTGGATTGTTAGCGCCCGAGATTTTCAGCTTACTAATTTCCGAGGAACCATCAGTTGACGCCGTCTGTGGGAAGAATATTTGTCGCACTCGAACTTCATTTGTTAATTTCTGCGATTTCTTTCTCTGACAAAGGGCTGAAATGGTTCGGACAAGATCAAGGGCTACTAGTCCAGGCCCTCAAAAGAGTAAAGACGCTTCTAGTAGCCGCTATCATGGCCACCAATTGGTGCCTGTCATGCAACCATCTTTTGTCCAACACGTGCAGTCAATGGCCGCTGCCATGGCGGAGTTAACTCGCCAGAACCAAGAATTGAGAAGGGAGATTAATCTCAAAACGCAACCGCATGAGGCTTATGGAGAAGAGCATGGACAGAGCCAGAGAGATGGAAGAAATGCAGAGCCGGAAAGCCAATCAAGGGGTACTACACCAAGAATGGTGCCACACTTGGAGAGGGAGATGGACCAGATGAGGAAATTTATGGATAAGATGAGGGAGAACATGAGAAGGGCAAACCCTGTAGAAGACTTGGCCCACAGAACTGATTCTCTCTTTACCACTTCCATCAATGGCCATCCCTTGCCACCAAAGTTCAAGATGCCTTCTTTAGATTCGTATGATGGGACGCGTGACCCTTTTGACCATATTTCCATCTTCAAGACTACCATGCACCTTCAAGGGGTTCTAGATGAGATAATATGTAGAGCCTTCCCAATTACCCTCAAAGGGCCCGCGCAAGTTTGGTTCAGTAAGATACCCCAAAATTCGGTGAGTGCCTTTGAAGAGTTGAGCAAGTTATTTGTTAATAATTTTATTGGAAAACAAAGGCATAAACGTTTCTCGTCTAGCCTGCTAACCATAGAACAAGGAGAAAATGAGAGCTTGCAGTCCTTCATTACTCGTTTCAATAGAGAAGCCTTGGTGGTGGACGAGATGGATGATAAGCTATTGTTAGCGACCTTCTATAATGGGATCAATTTTGACCTATTTATCCATAAGCTTTACGAATAAGAGCCTCAGACTATGGCTGAACTCATCCATTTGGCCCAAAACTTCATGAATGCAGAAGACGCAATCATTGCCAAAAAGAGGAAAAGAATGGAAGCAAACACTCAACGCTATCTGGAACAAGAACCTCATCCGAAGAAGGGATGAACAGAAGATAGGAAAGACCGAAACAATAAGAAGGCAGGTCCTTTAGCGCGGAATCAACAGTACACGCCGTTCAACATGCCGCTCGAGCAAGTCCTTATGCAAATCAAAGACGACCCTTCTTTGAAGTGGTCGGAGAAACTGAAGGGAGATCCTAACAAGCGCAACAGGAACAAGTATTGTTATTTCCATAAAGACCATGGGCATGACACAGATGAATGTTTTGATTTAAAACAGCAAGTTGAGAATCTCATCAGACAAGGGTAATTGAGAAATTTCCTTAGACGAGATTACAAAGATGAGAAGTTGAAAGGGAAAGTAGAAGAGTCGTCGCGACCTCCACTTGGAAAAATAAGAGTAATTATAGGAGGTAATTCAACAGGCCAGTCATCTAAATCAAGAAAGACATACCTGAAGGTAGTATAAAATATTCAACTCTCTAGACGACCTCCCAGGATGAGAAACACAGACGAGCAGGCAATCACATTTACAGACGAGGATGCGGAGAGAATTCACCACCCTCATGACGACGCTATTGTCATCACCTTGGTTATTGCTGACTACATAACCAGAAGAGTGCTAATAAACAATGAAAGCTCGGCAGACATTATGTACTTTCCAACTTTTCAGCAAATGAGAGTTGGACGAGACCAGCTCCGTCCAGTTACTCGCCTCTAGTAGGTTTCGGAGGAATGAAGATATAGCTTGTAGGCACCGTTACGTTGCTAGTGGTGGTGGGGGCATATCCGCAGCAGGTAACCAAAGATGTAAATTTCCTTGTGGTAGATTGCTTGTCCTTTTACAATGCCATAATTGGAAGACCGACTCTAAATAGTTGGAAGGCAGTCACATCCACCTACCACCTGTCAGTTAAGTTCCTTACGGAGTATGAGGTAGGACAAGTGCAGGGAGACCAACTGGCAACAAGGGAGTGTTACTTGGCCATGCTTGCCATGGACGAGCCAGTACAGACGATGAACATCAAGGAAAGGAGAATTGTGGCTGAACCTACAGAAGTGTTAGAAGATATTTCCTTAGATGAGAACAACCCTGAGAGGTGTACTAGAATTGGGGCAGATCTAGAAGAAAAGTTAAGAAGGACCTCGTCCAGTTTTTAAAGAAGAACACTGATGTATTTGCTTGGAGTCATAAGGATATGCCGGGTATAGACCCTAGTGTCATCACCCACCGTCTAAACATATGTCCTTCCTCCAAGCCAGTGCGGCAAAAGAAAATGGTGTTTGCCCCTGAGAGAGATAATATTATTAAAGACGAAGTTCAAAAGTTAATGGCGGCGAAGTTTATATGAGAAGTGTACTATCCAGATTGGTTGGCCAATGTAGTAATGGTCAAAAAGGCGAACGGCAAATGGAGGATGTGTGTAAATTTTACTGATCTAAAAAAGGCTTACCCCAAGGACAGCTATCCACTGCCGCGCATCGATCAATGGTGGATTCTATCGCAGGCCACGAATTACTTAGTTTTATGGATGCTTTCTCAGGATACAACCAAATAAGGATGGATGAGGCCGACCAGGAGAAGACATCATTTATTACTAGTCAAGGCTTATTTTGTTATGAAGTAATGCCCTTTGGTTTGAAAAATGCTGGAGCAACATACCAACAACTGATCAACCACATGTTCTGTCCTCAGATTGGACAAAACGTAGAAGTCTATGTGGATGACATGTTGGTGAAAAGCCTGGACAAGGGAAAACATCTGGACGACCTGCAAGAGATCTTTAATACACTCAAGAGGTACAGTATGAAGTTGAATCCCAGCAAGTGCGCTTTCGGAGTAGCGTCAGGAAAATTTCTTGGATTCATGGTTTCACATAGAGGGATTGAGGCAAACCCGGAAAAGATTAAAGCAATTCTAGATATGAAGCCTTCGCAGAGTATCAAAGAAGTCCAGTCTCTTATCGGGCGAGTTGCTGCCTTCAACAGGTTTGTTTCTAAAGCTACTGACAAGTGTTTATCATTTTTCAAGGTTCTAAAGAAAGCATTTGAGTGGACGAACGAGTGTCAAAGAGCCTTTCAAGACTTGAAGACGTACCTCGTTACGGCTCCATTGTTGAGCCCATCCGTGATAGAAGAAAAGTTGTTTTTATACCTGGCAGTGACCCCGCATGCCGTGAGCTTAGCATTGATAAGAGAGGAAGGAAAAGTACAAAAGCCAATGTACTATACTAGTAGGGCATTGAGGGGAGCGAAAGGACGATATTCGCTAATAGAAAAGCTAGCTTTCGCACTTATCACGGCTTTTAGAAAGCTAAGGCACTACTTCCAAGCCCATGTAATCAATGTTATGACAGATCACCCGCTCAAGAAAGCCATGAACAAGTTGGAAGCTGCAGGATGATTGATCCAGTGGGCTGTCGAATTCAGTGAGTTTGACATCCGATACCAACCAAGGCATGCTTTAAAGGCTCAGGCCCTAGCAGACTTTATTGCAGAGTTCACTCCATGCTGCGATGATGTAAAAGAAATGGGAGACAGTAAAAAATGGGTCGTCCATGTAGATGACTCGTCCACGCAGCATGCAGGAGGAATATGAGTGGTTTTGCAATTCCCTGAAGGAGATAAGTTGACGCATAAGATCCATCTGCAATACCAAGCAACCAACAATGAAGTTAAGTATGAAGCCCTCCTTAAAGGGTTGGAACTGGCTAAGTCTGTGGAAGCGAAGTCAATACTCGTCCTCGGAGATTCTCAATTGGTCATGGGCCAAATAAATGGGACGTATGAGGCAAAGGAAGGACAAATGAAAATATACTTAGAAAAAGTGTTACGGCTTGTGAAGAAATTCAAGGAAGCTAACTTCGTTCAAATCCCAAGGGAGAAGAACGTGGAAACAGATACTTCAGCGAAGGAAGCCTCAACGACTGAAGCCATGGACGAGTTTGATGAAGTTCAGTACGTCCCAACTATAGACGGGAAGCTCCCAGAAGGGAAGAACGAGGCTAGAAAGCTCATAATTAGGGCAGCCAGGTATGTCCTTTTGAACGAAGTACTGTACATGAGGGGTTTTTCTTAACCTTATTTCAGGTGTCTGGCTTCGGACGAGACAAATTATGTGTTGAGAGAGGTTCATGAAGGAGCCTGTGGAAACCATTCAAGAGCCAGGTCACTCATCCATAAGGTCATCCGCGTAGGATATCACTGGCCAACCATCCAAGCAGACGCAAAGGCTTACGTCAGGGTTTGTGATCAATGTCAGCGATTCAATAATATCCCCAGACAGCCGTCAAAATATCTCACCCCTATGATGGCCCTGTGGCCATTTGCTCAATGGAGCCTAGATATCTTGGGTCCTTTTCCACTTGGAACCAGACAAATAAAATTCTTGGTGGTAGGGATAGACTATTTCACCAAATGGGTGGAAGCAGAATCCTTAGCAAATATCACACAACAAAATGTAAAGAACTTCGTCTGGAAGAACATCGTGTGCAGGTTTGGGGTGCCCAGAGTATTAGTGTTTGACAACGGACGACAATTTGACAATGCATTATTTAAGGACTTCTGTGAACACTTTGGAATTCAAAATCATTATTCATTACCCGCCCATCCCCAAGCAAACGGTCAAGTTGAAGTTGCAAACCGATCTTTATTGAAAATCATCAAAATTCAGCTTGAGGGGGCAAAGGGAGTATGGCCAGATGAGCTATCGGGTGTTTTATGGGCGTACAGGACGACGGTGAGGACCCCTACAGGGGAAACTCCTTTCAAGTTAGCCTATGGAAGCGAGACAGTTATACCTACGGAAGTGCACATGGCCAACCACAGGGTGACGATGTATCAAGATAAAGATAACGAGGAACAACTCCGTTTGAACCTCGATCTGATAAACGAGGTAAGGATGGACGCAGAACAAAGGACGGCAAGGTACAAGAACCTCATGACTAGGCAATATGATGCAATGGTGAAACCGAGGCGATTTAACATAGGAGACCTCGTCCTGAAAAGAGTTTCTTTGGCAACTAATAACCCAGCTCATGGGAAATTGGGACCTAACTGGGAAGGACCCTACAGAGTTATCAATTGGAAGAGACAAGGATCCTACTACTTGGAGGCTCTGGATGGGAGGAAATTGGAACATCCTTGGAATGTTGAACACCTGAGGAGGTATTACCAGTAGTGTCAACCTGGATGAGCGTTATCCTGAACGAGCCTATTTATCCCTATAAGGAGCTTGTTTATCTGCATATCTTTAGTATTATTTTATAATGTTATTTTATTGCTATTATGATGTAGTTATGGACAAAGTTATGGATTTGCTTGTATTTGTTTAACCCTTTATAAGGCACTAGCTCATGAGCATGTGCCTCGTCTGTGAACAATATTTATGCTATGTACATAATGTTGTGAATTCCTGACTTCCATATTACTTTTGTTCAAATCAACCCATAAGAAGGCTGAAAAGCCCAAGACGAGAAAATTCTATAGACGTGGAGATATAACGTCAATAAGCTTTCCTAAAAGCAAAGCAAAGCATGCTCGTCCAAGTAAAGGACGAGATAAAACCTTCACTAAATAATAGTAAGTTCAGAGGATATCCGTCCGTATAACGAACGAGGTAAAGTGCAATGCATGTCCAACCCATGGGCGAAGAAATACATAAACATGTGTTTATTGATTAAGATGCCCACTGAAACAATTCACTTTCTGGATGAGTGAAAGGTTGTCTGATCTTCATAAAAGGTGAAAACCAGCTAAGTTTAAGGACGAGTAATGCTGGTAATCACCATTTCACAAAGACGATGTTATACTTTGCGAAATTCTAAGTATGACAAGAAAATGCATGCCATTGCTCCTATGGACGAGTAAAAATTTGAAACAATATAATATCAAAAAAAAAAAAAAAGTCTTGTCCATACAATAATAGAAAAGAAAATCCACTATTTAAGGGCGAACAACCAACGTCCAAACACCCTGACAAAAATAATTGTTCAGTAGCTCGTCCTAAAAACCATGGACGAGCTTAATGTACTTAAGTTACATTAAAAAACAAAAAAAAAAAAACAAAAAAAAACAAAAAGGTACAAGGCTTAAATCTTGTTTTTAGGCAGGAGGGGCATTGTCCTTGGGCTTGTCCTGAGGAGGTAGGGTGCTAGCATCATCTTTAATGTTAACGTCTTCTGAGCTTGTTTGGATGAGGGAGCTTGTGGCAGCACCAAGATTGAGCTTTATAGAATTGAAGTCAAGGTTAGGGAAGTTCTCAATGGCGTTTAGCCTGAAGTCCTCAAACCCAACTGCATAGTTCCTGTCCAGCATATCAGTAAATTGCTTGGATGCCTAAAACTTTGCAACTGCGTCTCCCTTGGCCTTTTCAAGAAGGGCACTCAGCTCGTTGTTCCTCTTCTAGAGGTCGTCAAGACGAGTGTCCTTCTCAAGGACGTCAGTCCTTAGCTCTTCATTAAGGTTCCGTAGCTCCTTCGCCTCGTCCTTAGCTTTAGTAGCCACCTCAGCCCATTTCTTGTTCTTGTCCTTCACCTCTTTGATCCTCTTCTCCAACAGGACCCTCGTCTTGTCTAGATCAGTTACCTGCCTAGATGCAGCAATAAACTTGGACATTGCCTACAAGGGTTAAGATTTAGTTAGAACCAAACAAATACATATTTTAGTGGTTGATAAAGACGAGACATATAAAAAATTTACTTACCTTGAAGAGATCATGAACACCAGAGTGATCAAAATCCTTCAGGGACATATTGTAACAAGCTGCCACGTCTGCGTCAGTCACTGCTGTTATAAACCTCTCCCAAGCCAGGTCCTTGTTCCCAAGAAGGTGCTGTGGAACTTCATTCAAAGGCTGGGACGAGGAGGGTGCATGAACTGTGGACGGGACCTTCTTAGACGGAGGGTCCTTAGGCTCCAAGTCAAGTATCTGCACTGTGGGCTCCTGATTAGGGACGTGAGGAGTAGGTTGAACGTCTTGATGCTTGGACGACTTGCTTTTCTTCTCCCTACTACGCCTACTTGGAAGATCACCCAAATCAACCCTCGACGATATATTTTTCTGTTTTTCGCCTGCTGATGGACAAGTCTGAGGTTGCACTCCCTGCTTAACTACCTCGTCCATCACCCCTTTGTTTTTGTTTTCTTTCATCGTTGCCATTTCTAAAAGTAAGGACATCAATTACCAAAAAAAAAAAAAAAAATGATGAACAAATTATAAAAAAAAAAAAAAAAAAAAAAAAACTTACGTCTACGGACAGTAGTCTCGTGTGTGAAAGCTTCAGCGAAAAGCTCAAGACCTAAACCCCAAATGGCAAGACGTTGAAGACTTACCAAAGAATGAAACGCCCTATTAGTGTGCAGACGAACCTTCTGGACGCGTTCAATATGAAGTCTGCTTAAATGAGGTCATCTAGCACCTGTAAAAAAATTAAAAAAAAGAAAAGAAAAAGAAAAAAAAAAGAGAGAGATACAGAGGACTTAGAATTTTTAAACAATTACAAATAAGAATGGAGACAATAAATGACAAAGATAGGACGAGCATACCTTCAAGACGAAGGTTCCCTAACTCCTCTATGTAAGGAGGAAATGGGTACCTGTCAACCTCAGTAAGGTGTCCACCCCAGAAACCTGAGACGAAGAAGAACTCTGTCTTCCAGTTCCTATCTAAGGAGACTAAAGACTTAATTAATCTATAATCTCTTCCCTTGGCAGTGAATTGATAAAAGCCAAGGGATTGGTTAATTTCGGATGGCTTATAACAATAAAGGAACTCATCCACAATAAGAGGACAATTCCCCTCAAACATGTCCCTCCACAAAACTTGCATGGAGATGACTAATCTCCACGCATTAGGATTAAACTGACGAACTCCTAAACCTAGCCTAGTCAACAATTTCCTAGCAAAAGTATTCAGAGGTAACCTAAGACCCCCTAGAAGATAAGCCTCATAAATACCTATCCCAAAACGAGGCTAACAACACCATTCTCCCTCGACGACTAACCTAGGGTTAAGCTCGTCTGGGATTTGGTACCATTTCTTAAGTAAATTTAACCTACTATCATCCGTCTTTGAAGCTACCCCTATGGCACAACTATAAACCACCTCAACCTCGTCTTGATTAGCAGACGAGGGGGCACTTGTGCTAGCCTTAGAGCCTGACTCAGATCTCGTTTTAAGCTCCTCCTGAAACACTTCCAAAGGAATTCCAGGGATGCCAGACTCATACTCGTTCGTAGTGTTTCCCTCACTACTGCTACCACTATCACTATGGCTATCACTAGAACCATTAAAACTGCTAGGGTCATTATACTCGTCTATAGCCTTATCCACACTATCACTAGACGAGGTAAGAACAATCTCAGCCATTTTAAAGAAAACTAAGGATGAAGATAAGGAAAATACCTGGATCTAGAATGAGGGAAGGCTATAGACGCAGGAAGCTTCTAGACAAAGATCTAGGACGAGGAAGGAAATTTCAGAAATGGGGAGGGTAACGGAGGTATTCTATTATTTATAGGCAGTAAACCCTTGCACCTTAAATGACACAACCAATCAACAGAAGACGCGTGGCATGCTTTTTAGTTAGATCAATCGAGGTGATTTTTCACCAATGAGGTCATGACACGTGGCATACCAATTCTCTGATGAAAACATACGCATCCTATGTTTCCCTGGACGACCCATGGACAAAGAGGCAACTGATGGGGCCACAGTACTTCAGATTTGTCCATGAGGCTCGTCCTGATCTAGAGCATGCCTCCTAAAATACTTGTCCAGGGCGAGATCGTCCTGGTAGTGTCCCGGTCAATCTCGTCCTGGGAGAGCACATCCTGAGCAAGCTCGTCTTGGATGAGAAATTATAGTTCATTACTATGAATCGTTACCAACAACGATTAGAGAAAATAAAGCCAAATAACATAACTTCCACGGCAGTTACGGGAGTTATTTCCAAGTTTTCCGGACATCACAACAACAGAGGAAGTTACAAAGAAGAAATAACCGCTTTATGCACACTATATAAGCATTCTACGAGAAGGTAAAGGTATTTAGACACTTCCATTATACTTGGAATCACAAAAAATACTAACTTAGCCATCGGAGGATTTTTGGCCGGCCTTCATCGGTCTCCTTTGATTTTCTTATTTCCTTTTTCAAGATTCATCAACAGCCTTTAGATCGTTAACGCCTAAGATTTTCAGCCTACTAATTTCCAAGGAACCATCAAAGACAATAACATTAAATAAAAATTTATTGATGATTATTATTTAAGCTGCAATAATTATCCTTAAAAAAAAATAAAAGAACTGCAATATAATTAATAATATTTAAAATAGCATTAAGTACAATTTGGCCTTAAGTAGTTAAGTACTGTGATTTTGTTTAAAATAATTATAATAATTAAAATAGTGTTATCCCATAAAAAATATTCATGGTAGGATTATTTATTAGCTAATAAGTTGAGCATAAAACAAGAAAAATATGTTTGTTTTCTTCGCATACAAAAAACATGGAAAACGTGGGTTCCAATTAACTCAACTGGTAAGTTTATGATAGTTGAATAATAAATCTAGAGTTAAATCCCTGCATGCCTATACCAAGAATCGATTTGTGTCTTGGTTTGACAATTAATAGCACAATCATCAACTTATTAACTAATAAGTTGAGCATCAAACAAGAAAAATATGTTTGTTTTCTTCGCATACAAAAAACATGAAAAACGTGGGTTCCAATTAACTCAACTGGTAAATTTATGATAGTTGAATAAGAAATCTAGAGTTAAATCCCTGCATGCCTATACCAAGAATCGATTTGTGTCTTGGTTTGACAATTAATAGCACAATCATCAACTTATTAACTAATAAGTTGAGCATCAAACAAGAAAAATATGTTTGTTTTCTTCGCATACAAAAAACATGGAAAACGTGGGTTCCAATTAACTCAACTGGTAAGTTTATGATGGTTGAATAAGAAATCTAGAGTTAAATTCCTGCATGCCTATACCAAGAATCGATTTGTGTTTTAGTTTGACAATTAATAGTACAATCATCAGAAGCAGACGTTATAATTTGAAACTTTATATATATATATATATATATATATATATAATGAAAAATATTAATGTATGCGTACATATATAAATGTATCGTTATATATGTGTGTGGAATATATAAATAATATTGATAATATAAGTGCATTTATATGTATGCATGTCTATCAAAAGTATATTTAATTATATTATAACTAAATAAAATTTATGAAATTTACCATGTGATATTCATCTAATTTCAATTATATAAAAATCATAACAAAAAGGAAAAACAAAAACATTGAACAATATAAATAAAAATATCAACTGTTTATGTTTAACCATGTAAATATTGAATAGTGAGAATTTATATATATATATATATATATATATATTCAATTGATGCTAAATGGAGTCAGGAGTTTATATTTATTTTTTAGTATGTCATATATTTGAGCGTAATTTGATCTAGTTATCAAAAGTATATTTAATTATATTATGACTAAATAAAATATATGAACTTGACCATGTGATATTCATCTAATTTCAATTATATAAAAATCATAACAAAAAGGAAAAACAAAAACATTGAACAATATAAATAAAAATATCAACTGTTTATGTTTAACCATGTAAATATTGAATAGTGAGAATTTATATATATATATATATATTCAATTGATGCTAAATGGAGTCAGGAGTTTATATTTATTTTTTAGTATGTCATATATTTGAGCGTAATTTGATCTAGTTATCAAAAGTATATTTAATTATATTATAACTAAATAAAATATATGAACTTGACCATGTGATATTCATCTAATTTCAATTATATAAAAATCATAACAAAAAGGAAAAACAAAAACATTGAACAATATAAATAAAAATATCAACTGTTTATGTTTAACCATGTAAATATTGAATAGTGAGAATTTATATATATTCAATTGATGCTAAATGAAGCCAGGAGTTTATATTTATTTTTTAGTATGTCATATATTTGAGCGTAATTTGATCTAGTTATAGTATTTATTTACAGAAAATTTTTATGCTTCCAAAATGCATATTTTAATAATACAATTATAATTAAATTCATAAATACTATTCAAGAAAAAAAAAGTTGTTAATCTTATTTAAGCGTTATATCAAATTACTTTCATGCATTCATATGTTCAAAGTCTCATTTTGTAAAATAAAATAGATATATTGCAATGCTAAATCAAAGTGTACAGTTGCATAAATTATTATGATTAAAAACAATCTATTTTGTTTTTTTTGTTGTTTTTTTTTTTTTTGATGGGATATTTTGTTATGAAATCACGCCTAAGGAAGGCAAGTCAATCATCCAATTAATTGGTATGAAACTGAAAAGTCAATTAGTCATTAATCCACACCATTGTTGTGGAAATTACGCCCAATTAAGTAAGATCAGTCTTATCAATAGCTTGGATTAAATTTATTACACTTTCATCTTCCTTTGGACAAAGCTTGGAATGCCTCGTTCTAGAATCAGCCCAAATCTCTTGAATCAACCCATTGAGTGCTTCTTTGCTCTTCTTGGATCTTACTCGAATAATAGGCCTAACTGGAACATGCGATAGATCCTTTAATGGTGCTTATTGATTCTCATCACTAAAAGTATACAAAAACCAATAAAGTTTGCACCTTTTTCAATTAACTCCCTCCCTAATCACTTTGGTAGTATTGTTTATTAACTAATAAGTTTAGCATAAAACAATAAAAATATGATTGTTTCTTCACAAACAAAAACACATGAAAAATATAAATGTATACGTACATATATTGTCATATATGTGTGTGGAATATATAAATTCATACGTACACTGATGCACATAAATTCTCTTGTTATGTGCATTTATATGTGTGAATGTCTAGAAAAAGAGAATTTAATTATATTTTAACTAAATAAGATATGTGACTTTTACCAAGTGACATTCATATAATTTGAATGAAATAAATAAGTAACAAAAAGGAAAAAAAATAATTCAACAATGTAAATAAAAATATACAATGTTTATGTGTTATGTGTAACCATGTAAATATTGAATTGTGAAAATTAAAATTATATATATATATATATATATATATATGTATGTATGTATGTATGTATATATATTTCAATTGATGCTAAATGGATTCAAGAATATAAATAATGAGAATTAACAAACACCATTAAAGGATCCATTACATGTTCAAGTTAGGCTTATTACTAAAGCAAGATCCAAAAATATCAAAGAAGCACTTAATGGATTGATTCAAGAGATTTTGAGTTGATTCTAAAATGGGGCATTCCAAGCTTGGCCCAAAGGAAAATGAAGGCGTAATAAATTTAATCCAAATTATTGATAGGGCTGATCTTGCTTAATTAGACGTAATTTCCATAGCAATAGTGTGGATTAATGGCTAATTCACTTTCCAGTTCAAGACCAATTAATTGGATGATTAACTTGCCTTCCTTAGGCGTGATTTCATTGCCCATTTAAGTCCATTTTTGGCATGGAGGAGCTGATTAACTTTCTAGTTCCATACCAGTTAATTTACTATTTACTACCAAATTATTTTAAAACTATTTAAAGTATGGTGCGTTGCACGACTTTAGAATAAAATTTATGGACTATTCTATTAAAGTAAAAAAAAATGAGAATATATATAAATAAATAAATATATATATATATATATGTATGTATGTATGTATGTATGTATATATGTGTCTATGTATACGTGTGTGTGTTTTCAAATTCTCTTCTACAGTATGTCTTGTGAGATTTAATTAGTAGCGTAAGTGAATTACGTTATTTTTTAAAATAATATTAATGAAAGAATGTATTACAAGTAGTAATTATAAAATAAAATATTTTATTAATACTCTTGAAATTATATTAGTAGTTGACACTTTGAAAATTTTAGTAGAGTTTAAATCTTTAGGACCACTTAAACCCAACATTTCCCCTTTTCAGGTTATAGTCCTAATCTCTTAAGTTTCTAAAAAATCTATTTTTCTCTTTTTCTTATGTTGATGGCTTTTAGATTGTTTGAATCAAAACATATTTTGGAAAAGATGAACAGTGAACCTTTAGAAGATATCCAAATTTGGATTATATACATTTATTTAACTAATTATAATTTTCTTCTAAAAAAAAAAAACTAATTATAATTTAGTCTTGTAAGTCTAGAAATTTTTTTGGTGCATAAACACTTGCCTCAAATTTTGTTTGCTAATGTAAATTAAGCTCACCTTAAAAATATTAAATTATTCAGCTTCAATTAACATCACTTAAAAACCATAAAATCAATATTTCAAATTCCATGCCTCTGTATTTACATGGTTAAACATAAACATTTTGTTTTTATATTTTTATTTACATCGTGGATTGTTTTAATTTTCCTAGCTATGGTTTTTGTATAATTTGAGTATCGCTCGCCTCACAGTGTAGCTCATAAATCTTGTTTTTATATTTTCCATACACCTATGTAACAATATGTGTATTTACAAATTTATATTTTTGATGTGAAGTAAAACTTCATACTAAGAAAAACCATGAATTAACATAGAAATTTTATTTTTTTAAAAATACATAAAATAAAAGCAATCACATTTTTATTGTTCCATGTGGTGCTTGTTAGACATATGGGTGGAAAGTTAATATTTATAACAAATTTTATAAAGTTGTTTATATTTAATTCATTTCAAATGTGTTTTTAATACCTTGAAACAAATGGCTTAGGGTGTGTTTGATATGTAGGTGTTTTATTTTTAAAAAGCTGAATCCAATACAACTTTATTATTTTTTATTAGAAGAGAGATAATTTTGTTGCTGACTTGTCTAATCATGTGGAGTGCAGGTTGTTCAAAATATTTACAACAATACTATTGAGTAACATTGTTTAAAAACTGAAATTTGGTAAGTGGAGTTTTCTAAAATTAGTGTTTAAACTTTAAACACCCTAAATTGAGCAATGTTGTTCAAACACTCTAAAAAAAACACCCTTATCATACGTTTTTTTTTTAACCACAGTTTTCAATATTTAAACACTGAAAACTGTTGTTTGAATTACATTACCAAACGATTACTTATTTTGTATCTTATTTATTCTGTCCTTAATGTGAACGCTTGATTTTATTATATCATATATTTTTTATTTTTTCTTTGAGGAACATATTTGTGATATAATTATTTTGAGGACAGGCAAACTGAACACGTTTATTTGGTTATGGGCCACGTCTGAGGATGAGCAAATATCTGAGGATGGTTAAAGGGTTTGTATAAACCTAAGTCAATAGGCCGAGGAGAAAAGAGGAGAATGACGAAGCAACTGAGGTTTCCGAAGAGCCAAACCACCTCGGGAGAGCTTTAAGGAGTCAACTATTTTGGAAAGATAAGCTTAGGGGAAGGAGCAGAGCTGAACCAACAACAAAAGAATAAATATTTGGGAAGGAGATTGTCACCATCACATTAAATGCATTGCACCTAATGAACTGGCCGTATTTATGAAGAAATGACACTTGAACAGTGTTATCACAGCTCACAGCGCATCTCATAGCTTTCAAGAAGGTCCTGATGGGACAAGCATCCAAGGGATTTCCTATAAATTAAACAGGTGGAGGGCTGAGATGTAGAGGGGAAAGACTATATAAGGAACTGGCCACCATAAAAATGGGCATGGAATCTGAGAAGAAAAGAGAATACTTTGTAAAACAGATAAAACTTGATTAATATAAGACACTTCATCCTTGGACTTGACCGAAGAACATTATTTTCATCAATGTGCGCGTTTAATCATGTTATTTTGGATCCTATTTGTTAAGGCCTGCACTTAATTAGCTAACAAATTCATTGTTTTGGGCTTACTGGGCTAGCTTACACTGTTCTTAGTGGGTTGAGGTTCTAATTACTGCTCTTACAATTTAAGGTTGTCCAGACCCGACAGGAGCCTGACAACCTAGCCAAACTGCCCGACGGCAACTCGATTCCGGCCCGAATCAAAGGTCCAGTGGGTCAGTGGTGAGTTTCCGTTCTCAAGAACCAACACCGGCGGGTCGAGTGGCGGGTTTGCTTTTCCAAAACTCGAACAACCCAAACCCAACTGGAGTTGTATAAAAAAATCCAGCCAAACCTACAAAATCAAGCCAGATTCGGCGAGATCTCGACCAAATCTGGCGAGATCTCGACCAGATTTGGCTAGATCTAGTGGGATTTAGCCAGATCCGGCCAATTCCAGCAATTTTTAGTGAAAATTTTTAGATTCTAGTGAAAAAAAATGCAGATACCGGTGAGATTTTCCAAATCTGGCATGATTTTCCAAATTCCAGCGATGTTTTTTTTCCTTCAAATTTCGATGATTTTTTTTACTCCGTCGACCAACCGAACTGACCGACACTCACCCTCACCCGAAACCGACTCGACCAATTTTTCAAGCGGTTGGTTCTGGGTTCCTCCACCCTCCCACCCGATGCCAGCGGGTCGAGTCTGGGTTAGGCCCAAAACGAACTGGCCCGACCCGTGGACAACCCTACTTACAATTATGAACAAGAAATGTTTATGCTTCTAGAATCCCCCCCTACACACACACATAACATTAATAGTGGGTTAGATATTTTAAAAATATGTTTTTGTCCTTAATTGTTTTTTGCAATATATCTTAATTAATTTTGGATACTAATAATAGTGTTGAAATTAAGGAAAAATGGACATGAAGAGTCCTATTTAATTGGCCTACTAATAAATATAGTTCAACTAAGTAAACAACTTTTTCTCAAAAAAATAAATAAATAAATAACTAAATAACTAAATAGACCCTACTAAAATAATAGTCTTTTACAACATCTTATTTATTTTACGCATGCGCAGAGCATGTACAATGAGGCTAGTGCGTGATTCTCAAAAAAAGAAAAAAAGAAAAAAGACTAGTATGTGTGTGTATATATACTTATATTAAGAAATGAGAAGATCTAGAATCCATAGATACTATTCAAGAAACATATTTTGTTTATTTTTTATAAGTGTTAATATCTAATTTCTTTCATTCATATGTTCAAAGTTCCATTTTAACATGGACGAACCTCTTTTATGGATGAGTCATCGACCCCCTATAAGAAACAATCTTGTAATGAGGGTTTTTTTTTTTTTTTTAGGTTGTATACCAATATATCATAATGTGAACTTCAGTAATATTATTAGCTAGCTATCACATAAACACACATTTACACACACACACATGTACACATAAAGGTTACTTATGTTTATAATACATATATAATATTTAGGACAAAGTTTAGCTACAAAATTAGTTGTAGCTTAAGGCTACAAACTCACTCAATAAAATAAATACTACAACATATTTTGAAAATCTAACCGTTAAATTGCATGTTCTTTATGCCCTTAATACACATATTAAATTTTGTGTCAATCATATATCATTTACTATATGATCTATAAGTTTATAATTTGCGCATAATTTTAAATTACAAAAACTTGCAATTTAAAAAATTTATTGATGACATAGCTATTGATCTTTAATTTTCTTGAAAATTTGCAAGTATGGAGGATATAAGAAGAAGATGTAATCCAATGGTGGATTTGTCAAAATTCACCTCCAATAAAAAGATATTAAGGCTACAACTAATTTTGTAGCTTAAGGCTACAACTAATTTTGTAGCTAAACTTTGTTCTAATATTTATGTCTATATTTACCAAGTCTGTTACATGTCGAAAAACCTGTCACATTAACGGAAATCATGAATTAACTTATGATAATATTTCCAAAACTTAAATTTTAATTTTGAATGCAACAACGGACCTGGGTTAGGGACTTAGCGGCATTCCCCACAATTTGTTAAAAAGTTTATAATGTATATATATTGTAATAAACTTTTAAGCATTCAATTGAAAAAAAAAGAAAAAGGAGTTTGCCTCCAAAAAAAGGTCTTGCTGCCCAAGTCCAATTTTGTTTTTTTTTTTTTTTTTTTCCAAATGGTCCTCTTAAAGAAGGAAGATTTTTTTTTTTTTTTTTTAACAAAAACAAGTCGTTTATTTTTAATCGAAAAAATAAAATAAAAGATTAATGCTAAAATAATGCTTCTCCCTTTTACCTTTTTTCCTCTTGTCTTGTGAGTTTGGATTGTTGATTTCAATTAGTGAGTGTTTAATAAAAAATAGAAACAACTTTTTGTTGTGCCTTTTTAACTATGAATCATTCTTGGCTTTTAATGACCTTAGAACATCTGTAGCAGCAGTTGCAAAAATTATGCCATTTTGCCACATTAAAAGTTTACTTTATTATTTTACCACGTCATTTTACAATATCCAATTTATCAGATGTTCTATATTTTTACCACTTCATTTAAAATAATATATACAATACTTTAAAATAATATAAAAATGACCTCCACAAAATCCAACAGCAGCAGTCACAGCCACCTCCGCCACAGCATTACCAACATCAACCTCCATTGTGGCAACCAAAATCCACCACCAAAAAAAAAAAAAAAAAAAAAAAAAAAAAAAAACACAGTAGCCACTACCTTCCTCATCCAAATCACAAAACAACCACCATCACAATCACAAAACCCAGATCGGCGAGAAGAAAGAAGACGATCACAAAACCCAGATTGGTGAGAAGAAAGAAGAAAGACAGAATGGCAAACCCACCACGCCAGCGAGCAAAACACCAAGCAAAACACACACACAAACCCACCACAACCCAGAGACCCATGCCGATCACAATCCGAAGTCACAAACCCACAACCCAGAGACCTACACCCACGCCGATCACAATCAGAAATCACAAACTCACAACTAGACCCACACCGATAGGCGACTTTGAAATAGAACAAAGAGGAGAGAGCGAACAAAAGGGGAAAAAAAAACTGGTGAAGGAGATTTTATAGATTAGTGATGATGGAATTTGTGATATGGTAGAGAGGAAATTGGTGGTGGCTCATGATTCATGAATGGGAAGAGAATAGAGCAAAAGGGAAGAGGGAAGAAGAAAGAGTATGGGAGAGTGGAGATGAGGCGGTGAATAGTTGAAGGAGAAGATTAAAGAGATATGAGAGAGAAAGAGGAATAAAAAAATAATAAATCCATATGCCACACTCGTCCATATCGTGGCAAATTTGTGACTCTACTTGATGATCACATAAATCAGTAGGCTAAATGTCTCGGGCGTTAGTGATCAAAGAACACTTGATAGTCTTGAAAAAGCAAACACAAAATCAGAGGCGACCAGGGAAGGCCAGCCAAGAATCCTCCGATGGTAAAGTTAGTATTTATGGGATTCCAATTTTTGTGAAAGTTTTCTGAATGAATTACCTCTTCGCAAAGGGATGCTTATATAGCATACATGAAACGATTACTTGTTTAATAACCGTTCCTATTATCGAGAAGTTTAGAAGATTCGGAGGGTAACTTCCATAACTGCCATAGAAGTTACCTTATTTGGACCTATGTTCCATAACGGTTAGTGGAGGACTTGGCTCGTAATGGTGCAACTCGTCCCTTACGCTTGGTGGAAATTTGAGTAGTCAAAAGTTCAACACGCTCAAGGTCTAATGAACTCGTCCGTCCTTTATTAAGGACGGACGAAGTCATCGGGGACAAGCATGCTTCACACATCCCATCTTTCCATTATTTTCTCATGGACGACCTATATGGACGAGATAAGACTTGTGCATTTTCATTACACCATCACTACTGTAGCATGTTGCAAAAAATATAAGATTTGGAACATCAGATAAATGGGGTTTTTTGGTGTTTGGTGTGCCAAATGTGCCAAATATTTAGCATTTGGCACATATGGCACATCTGCTACGGATGCTCTTATTGGAACAATTGTAATTTTAATTTATTTGCTTATGACTTATGAATAATAATAATGATTTAATAATGCACAAAGCATAAGCATAACATTTTTTAATTTAAGTATAGGCATAACATTGATTATGAAAATACCTGTGAAAACTCGTGTCACTAGACTTATTAAATTGGAAAACACTAAGCATCCTAGTTACTATTCATAGAACTATACATGTGTAACACAATTTGGAAACCAGTAGTTACTTTTCAATAACCAAAGTATACACTTTTCCAAAAAAATAAAAATAAAAATAAAAATAAACAAAACCCAAAACTATACACAAACCAATGAAATTTGCACCTTTTCCGTTTAACTCTCTCCTTGTTCACTTTGATGATTTGTGCGATATTTGCCTTGCACATGCTAGATATATGTGTAGCATAACAAAAAAGAAAAGAAAAAAAAAAAGAGAGCGTATAGTTTAATTGAAATAGACTTTAGGGATAACAATGAGGTGGGATCGAATTAGATCTAGGGTGTCTTGTCCTCGTCATGTGCACTATTTGGGACAAAGAAAATCTATGCGGGATAAGAGAGGGGTGAGTTGGAGATATTTTGTCATTCATAATGAAACATTTTTGACATTAATGAAGTAGAAATGAAAGAGAAAGTATTAATAGTCGTGAAAGTTCTAAAAGGGAGAAGAAACAAGTGTTTTAGGAGATAGTAATAGACTATGTAAAAAATAGTAATAATTAAGATTCGTATAAAAGAATATTGTAAATATAAATAAATTAAAATCCATATTGAATGAAATTATATATTCATATTTGGGGTGGGGTAAGACTGGACATGGGTCATAGTGAGACGAACCTCGGCCTTGTCACCTCTCTAATATGAAAATACTCGTGCTGGACAAGACAAGTTAAGCAGGTTGATAAATTTTTGCCATCCCTGTGAACTAACCTTGGAAGTATAAAAGCATTCACATTAGGTTAAAAGCCTTTTTAGTTAAATTTGGTCAAAAAAATTATTTTAACTAACTAATTTGAATATACGCTTACATAGAATTCAATACTCTATCATTATTTAATATGTTTCTTTCCTCATACTCACTAATTTTTGCTCTCTCTCTCAACCATTGTAAAACCCTGCTCTCTCAACATAACTCCATCACAAACAACCCAAATCAACGATTGACATCCTTCATTGTGAACTCTACCATGAACCGCATGGTGGTGTTCAGCTTTAACCTCCAAACACAACCAAACCTAAACATCGAAGAAACCCACCATCAAGCACCAAACCCAATTGCACCACTTTCAATCACCAAGCATCGCCAAACCCACCAATCACTAATTGCCTTTGAAATCCATCCACCACCATCATTGAATAGATCTATGCAAGAGAGAGAGAGAGAGAGAGAGAGAGAGAGAGAGAGAGAGAGAGAGAGAGAGAGAGAGAGTAAATAAATAATTTAATTTAGCATTGACAATGAACAATGCTAGTTCAGTCTCGTGTGATGCTATATATTTGCAACTTTTCTCGATATTATGTTGATCATGATGTGGAGCATTTTTTTGGTTGGTTAGTCAAAATTTTTGCTAGTTTTAGCCTATAACGAGGCTATTGTGGTTAGTCAAATTTTTATTAATTTTCATCTGAACCAACTATTAATATTATTATTTTTTACTTTTCACTAATAACCTATCACACCAGCAAACGTGATATTTGTAATGTGTATAGATTTCTCATATAATTTGGTTTGATTCTTGTCCCCTTCAACATTTCTTTCTTATTTTGGTTGTAAATTTTCCAATTTAATGTGATAACAAATAGCTTTCCATTTATATCATATTGCCTATATATACACACAAATAATTATGGAAAAATATGGCTATAATAATAATAATAATAATTGTATTAAAAATATTGACTTTGCAAAAAAAAAAAAAAAAAAAAAAACATATATATTAGCTTCAAAACCCTTTTCTTTCTCATTCTCTCAACAAAAGCTTTTGTTCCCGTTCCATGAAGCCCAAAAACCTTAGCCACAACAGAGCCAAAACCCAAACCCACAATATATCTCCACTCACTTTCTCGTCTCTCTCCTGCTAAAAATCCTTTACCGACATTAGTTCTGTACCCAAAATTCCATTAACCTAATTTTGTAGAAAAAACCCAAAAAACAAAATCCCTTAAATATTTTCTATCACACTTTCTCTTTTCATTTTCCCGAGAAAATCCCTGGAATCGTTTTCGCATTGAGCAAAATCGTATTGGGCAATTTTTGTTAGGTTTTGTTGTTTTCCACTTTCGGTGAATATCTCAACGGTTCTATATATATATATTTGAATTGTTTTTTGCCGAGTTTCAGAGGGGGTTTGAATCCGTGGCGGAGATTTAAGGGTTTTGTGGAGGATCGAGATTTTTTGAATTGGGTTTTGGAATTTGGGGCAAAATTATTTAGGGTTTTGTGGGTTTTTTTTTTGGATTGAGAAAGGTATTAGAGATGGGAAGCGTCGATGATCAGACATTCAATGTGAATTTTACTACCGATGGCGTTGGGAAGCTTAGGGAGGTAGTGAAGGAGAAGCTGATGGAGTTCACGGATTTCAGCGATGATCATCTTGTGGTATGAGCATTTTTTATTGTTTATTTGGCTTTTTTTGGAATCTGGGTATGCTAGAAAATTTGTACTAGATGTGTAATGGTTTAGTTATCTATTGGGTTTTGTGTGTTTTAGAGAATTTGTGATTTAAAATTTGGTTTTTGATTGGTTTTGGGATATGGGCATTTGGGTTAGTTCTTGTTGTTTATGTTGTTATATTGTGTTTGATTCATTTGAATATACTGTTGGGAAGGAATGTAAAGTAGAGATGCTGTAAACTTGAGAGAGGCTAAAGAAGTTATGTATTATTTCAGTGTCTGGTTTTAAGAAAAAAAAATAGAAATTTCCGAGTATGAGGTGTGAAGAAGAGGTGAATGGTTGTTCAACTATTTCTTTAGCAATTTTGTGACTCAATTTCATTTTCTACTTGCTATTGGTATATCTTGTTGTTTATAGCAAATTTCGTGATCGAGGAGTTTGGAACATGGAGAGGGTTGGGTCGGAAAAGAATGGATGTTGCTGCCTAGTGAGGGTTTTTCCAGTATGTTTGTTGTTGTGTATTTGGAATAAGGGCAAGAAGAGTGTGCTCAAGATTGTTGAGAGTTAACCCCTTGATGGGCTCATTGCTCTAGAGGTTCTAGGTTCAATCCACCACAGTATTGGTCCATGGGGTTTCTACTTGCTCTCTATTTAGTTAATATTCTTTTATCTAGGTTTTAAATGGCTTGAGTAGGTGCACTCAATTGGGATACTTTGCATCACATTTGAATATTGTTTAATATCATCTGATTGGGTTTTGTTGATATTTTGATCTATTTTGGGGTGGCTGTATTGGGTTGCTTGGGCTTTGCATGTTTGGATTGAGCCTTATGTTGGGCATAGGTTTGACTTGAGTTGGATTAGGCTTGCTAGTTGCTACTGACAGGGTGGGCGAATCGACATTTGGTTGGCAGAGGTTAATCAGAATAGGGGTTTTGTAGGCTTGGATGACATGGTTTGTATGGAGGTATGGCATTTGATGTAGTGGGTTGCAGAGCTCGTGCAATGGAGATGTGGTTGTGTAGATTATGAGGTTTAGAGGTGCTGTCTAACATAGATCAGGTTATTGGGTTCCTGGGCTGTTTTCTTTCTTTCGTACAGAACTTGGTGTGGTAGTTGTTTTCATTCTTCCACGAAGAAAATTATTGTTATTTCAAAGAAAAGTCTGAGCTTTGTGTCACTGAAGAAGTTAGCAAGTTCTTGAATCTTTGGTATTTTAAGATGGAAGCAGCTTCTGGTTCCGTGTGGACTATTTACCTTTTGGATGATAGTATGATGTGTCGTTTTGTTCTGGTAAACCTGTAATGATGAGAAAATGGCTGGAGAGATTCCATACTGAAGTTCTTTATATAAAAGAACACATTGCACCTTGTAGAATGTTTCTGGTGTATTATATGTGCATTCATATTATAAAATTTTGTTGTAATCGTGCAAGTTCTTTCATGAATGAATAATTGGTTGTAATTTAGGATCTGGATATCTATGAATTATTAGTACTATTTGGTTGGGCTGTTCATAGTTTTTCCTGGTGTGAAATTGATTAAAAAATCGCATCAGGCTTTATTATTGGTATTTAAAAAAAAATCCATTTTTCTAATAGTTTGGGTAGTCACTGTAATTAGAGTTTGTCGTCATGTTTTTGCTGGTGTTGGACAAAAGTGTGCTTTAGTTATGGTGGATGTCGTATTGCTGATGAAACCAGAAGGTATGTACAAAGTAACACAATCAGAATGTAATGTGATTTTAATGAGGCTTCAACAAATAAGTATTCCATTTGACCCTTCATTATATATATATATATATATATAATCGGTTCCGTGGAATTAATGATGATTATAAAGTTTTTTAAAGTTATGTTTGTTCGTATATCTGTTCTTTTGCTTATCATTTTTTGTTTTCATTCTGTGCATTTTTTTTGCTATATTATATTGTGTTTAACATCTTCCATATCTGTTGAATTTTAGTGGGTTGCAGAAATGAATGTTGATGTATTGCCATTGCTTTATGATTTTCATATTTGAAGATCTTGCATGATTAGTATTACTCAACCAAAAAAAAAAAGAGAAGATTTTGCATGATGCCATGATCTGACATAGATTTAACCACTTCATCATCTGTTTGAAAAGAAGGGTTTGGTATTGCAACTACAAAATTGACCTGATTCTCCAATTTGTATGGGCAGGAATATGTGATTGTGTTAGTAAAGAATGGCAAGCGCAAGGAAGATGCAAGGAATGAGTTGCATGTGTTTTTGGATGGGGACACTGATTCTTTTGTATCTTGGTAAAACTTAGGTCCCTTTTATGTGCAAATTTGAGGCCTAAGCAAATTTTCAACAACTTATCTCTGTTCATAGTTAGCTTTAATGTTATTTATTTATTTATGTGCCTCCTTGTTTAACAGGCTGTGGGATCATCTTGCTTTAAATTTGGATTTGTATGTACAACATGAAGAGTCTTATATGGAAGAAGCTCCCAAGACAAAACCCCCATTGTGGGACCAAGGTGGAAAAAATGATTCTCATTGTTCAGATTCTGAATCAGAAAAAGAGAAATCTAATACGTTATCTAGAAGCCGGCACAATAGGGAATGGAAAGGACTAGTGAGGGATGCAGCTGAACCCCCTCCTCTTCGGAGCTCTGATATTGACAAAATTCATTATGAAGAAAAACCTCATCGCAGAGTAAGTCGTGCAAAGAGGTCTCCTTCTCCCCGTTCTTTTCAGAGGAAAAGGAGTCAGCCGGATGAGCGTGAGAACAAGAAGGTTTGAATTTCTATTTTTTTCCTGAATATAAAATAATGTTATTTTCTTTGTATATTTGAGCATTCGCAATTCACTATATGTATGTACAAATTCAGCAGCTTCCTAAATAAAACAATTAAAATCAAAGTGATTTGATAATTTATACAAATAAACTTTTAATAGCTTCTTTGTTCCACTAAATCTTATCATGTTTGGCGCTTTTCTCACTCTGTAGCTTTCTTATACAAAACATGTACACTTGGTTTCCTCTTCTTCTTTTTCTTGCTGAATTTTTTTTTTTAAATTTTTTATTATTGTTAATTACATACATCTAGTGGGTCTTGAACCCATGACCTCACCCTCCAACTTGCTCTTCCATGGGAGGAGGTGCTATTTGCTCTAGTTCTCATTGGTTTAAATTTCAAATAGAAATTTTGATATTATTCACACGTCTTGCTTGAACATGTCAGGCTAGTTTCAATTTATTGCCTCGGTTCAATGTCAGTTTGCTTGCTAATTACTAGATACATTTATTGTTAGGAAATATTTTGTTTTGGTAGTTCTATGTGGGAGTAATACAGTAGAATCTTTTGTTCCAGTTTTTGTCAAACTAATTGTTGAGGATTAATGGGAAAGTGATTTAGGAAGAGTTTCCTTGGATTACCTGGCACACGGTTCTGGCAGGTGGGGTTGTGTGTCCATGGTTTACTCCCCAGGGGTGGGTCTAAAGGGCCCTGCCTTGGTGAGGTTCCATGTCATCAACAAAAAAAAGTGGTCCTGTTTTCATTCTCACCACTGCCGTTCTCTTCACTTCAAATCTTTTTCTATGTTGTACATGTGAGAAAGACGATGTATCGAAAGAGAACAAAAAGACCACTTTTTTATGGTGTTCACATGGAGGAATGACATGCTGTGCTACCATGCCATTCCTCTTCCCCTTTTCTAGACTTTCTTGATTTCTGTTACAGCTTGAGGCTGTCAATCAGTACACAGCTTGTGTACTGGTAGGCTTCCTGCTTTTCTGCATTTTCTTTACTTATAAAAAAAAGTTGTATTGTGATCAGTAGCCTTTTCTATGGTGTACATGTGTTGGGCTCAACGTGAAGTGGCTCAATCTCATAAATTGGATGATACACACAATACAATGATTGTTACGATTCAAGTAAAATTGTGAATTTTAGACCTTGAAACAGTGAAATACAAATTTTAGCCAAATCACTCATAAATTTTATTTTATCCACAAAAAAAAAAAAAAAGATATGACTCATGTTTTGATAACTATGATGTTTATATCCAAAAGCACAAGAATTGAAGTTTTAGCTCATTCGTGTCAACATGTATTACAATATGGTAGTTTGATGTATGGAATCAAAGGTACTATTAGTTAATTTGGATATTTGTTAAATTTAGTATCTTTCATATCTTACTATTAGTTGTTAACTAATTATGATTTGTTGATTCAATCTTGTTGGGAAGGTATTACGCTTTCTGTTTTTACTTTTTTTTTCTCCCTCTCTTAAGAATTTTATGACTATGTACTTAATTAGGAGATAAAAAATTAGAATAAGAAATTATGCTGTAGTCAGACAAATGGTGTTGCAGATCAGCATTATTTTTCTTGCTCTTCCTTTTTCATATGTGCTTTGTTTGTTCTTCCAAACCTTCTGATCCTTAATGAACGTTTTGGCAGAGGGAGGCAGTTTCTCAAGTAAATATTGATGCCCCGAGGCGTCTACTTCAGTTTGCAGTTCGAGATGCAGTGGGAACTTCGAGGCCTTCCAATTTGGCAAAGGAACCCAGATTGAAGCGACTTCGTTCTGTGGTTTCAACATCCACTGGGGACTCATCATTTGTTGATCATCCTCAGCGGATTCAGTCTGTTGCCAGAGTGCTAAATCCCATGTCAACTGTAATTAAAGCTGTGGCAGAGGCTGCAGAAGATGTAATTAAGGTTAAACCTTCTGGAAGTGTGTTTGACCGACTTGGTCGTGGTATGGATGTATCAGAGACCAGTGTCCAGCATACAGAATTTAGAGAAGCCACTGTTGATGATGGAGAATATGGGGATGTTAACCAAATTCAGCAGCAAACATGGCCGAGCTATCATCAAAGAAGCAACTACAGTGGACAGTATGTTGGCGATATGACTATGTTGGAAAGTGAAACTGGCTTGGCATCTGATTCTACATCTGACAATGAAGGATATGATGATGTCAATGTCATTGGCCGTAGAGTGATGGATGTTTCTCAGACTGGCACTTCTGCTGGAAGCAAGGGTGAGGATTCAATGATGGTGCAGTATAGCGTAGCTAACAATGCTGATGATGTTGTTAGACGAAATAAGGATCATGATCAAGCCATGGCAGCAGCAAATACTTCTCGTAGTAAGATAGTGAACATCTCTGTGAATGTAAACACTTGGAAGCCGCCTCATTATCAGGAGCCTAGGGAGATTGTAGAAGTGGATAACAGGAAATCTCTACTGGAGAGTGACACAGGATCTGGCAAGTCTGGTGTGCGTCTTATGACGGAGCCGGCCAAAGTTGTTAATGGAAATGTAAGATGCTTGTGTGCATAAATATATGTCCTCACGCATGAATACACAATTCAGAAGTCTAAAATCTAATGTGTGTTTGTGTATGTTGCTTGTCTTCAATTTGTAATTTTTCTTTATTCTTTCTACTGGGTTCCTAGAAGTAAACTTGTAGTTGTTGATGATAAACAGGCAAAACCTGCTGTGGGTGCTCAAAAAGATTCCCTGAAGACACTGTCAGTCACTCCTGGTGAGTGGTGAACGCTCCTAAAATTTAAGATTCTAAGTTGATATACAACATGTTTACTTTTGTTATTTCTTCTCCTTTATTGGGTGTGTATTAAGATTGTTAGCCTTTTCAGTTACGAACTCCTTGATGATTTTCCTCTCTTCTGTTGTGGATATAATGTGATCCCTCTGTTGTACTTGCCTTTTAAAATGTTCTGTTGTGTGGTATTTGCAGGTTTATATGCTGCTGGTCGACCTCTAGAGGATGCTGATTCTCGAACCATCTTTATTAGCAATGTAATATTTCATACTGGTGTCCTTTTGGGATAGAAGGGTAGCCCTGTTCCTCACATGTTACATTTGTTGTCCTTAACAGGTCCATTTTGGTGCTTCTAAGGATAGTCTTTCTCGGCACTTCAATAAATTTGGGGAAGTACTAAAAGTGGTCATACTGACTGATGCAGCAACAGGGCAACCAAAAGGGTATAGATATTTCAGATGCTTTGCTTTCTAATTTGTTTGTTCAAATCTTTCCTATTATTCTTGGGAAAGATGTTTTTTTTCATCTTTAATAACATTTTACTGTAACATTGTTTGAGCAGGTCAGCTTATGTAGAGTTCATGAGAAAAGAGGCAGCAGACAATGCTTTATCTTTGGACGGGACCTCCTTCATGTCACGGATTCTTAAGGTATATTGCTTATAGAAGCTGGCTTTCTTATGTTACTTGAAATGATAGTCTTTTCGTGTTTCTGTTGGTTTGCTTGTGGCATGAGTGGCTTTTCTTTTCCTTTTGCGTGTGTAACATACCAATAAGTTGAGACTATTGTAATGGGTTACTAGATAGCAGTTGTCCAAAAGTTTGAACAATTTATTATGGTCTTGCATATGCTAATAAAAAAGAGAAAATTATGGCATAGCACTTGGATAGAAGATAGCTGTGTTAAGTGGTCAGATTGTTAGAATACCCATAACTCCTACCACCTCCTTCCATGAGTGGTGGCTAAGCCTGCACTAAATGCTTTGTTTGCCGGGCATCATGAATTTGCTACTATTTACTGGTAAGGCATAAGATGTGATTTAGTGATATGATGGAGGTGGTTATGCAAGAAGGCCATATATGGCACCCCTTCATTGCTTTTGATAGATATGTTAAACTGTTTCAGAGTTCAAGTTGTATTATGGGACCCATCTTAGGCTGGCTTTTCATGCATTGTGGTTCAATGTTGTTAAGAAGTTTTACAATATTTCCAGTGAAAGTCACTTGTGGCATTCCGCATTTGTCATGTTTCGTTTTCTAGATTTGTTTAAGAAATGGAATCATAGATGCTGCCTCATAACCTGGCATATTAATGTTTAGGATTGCAATCTGAGTGACTCTTCAAAGCTTATGTGAATCACAACTACATGAAAGCTGGAAAGTCAAGAGAAGCAGCAGATAAATAATTAGAGATTTAGATAGGTCCAATTCTAGAACATTCTAAGATGTGTATGTGCTATCGTATTTCTCCCATCTGGTATTGACATTAGATTTGATATACATTGAAAACATCATTTGAGGAAGTTGGAAGGATCAACAGTCTATTAATTTTTTTGAAATCATCATTATCTGTTAAAGTCTTGTTATTGGCTCAAAGCAGGGTAGCATTTTAAATTTACAGACACATATCTTACTAAGCATCAACAGTATGATTTAAGTGGTAAAGATCCTTTGGAGTTTCAAGCAATGGTGATTCAGCTATCAAAAAAAAAAAAAAAAAAAAAAGATCCCTTGGAGTTCTTAGGATAACAACACCGTGGAGTTCTTAAAATCCTATCTGCCTATTTTGAAATTAGTGGATTGGATTTTGTCACATCATCAATAATATAAATAGATACTAAATTGGTGATAGTCAACCTTTGATTAAATGTTAATAATGTGGCAAAAATCTAATTCACTCATTTTACAATGAATGGAGAGGATTTTAGGAAGTCTATAGTGGAGTTACCCTAAGAAGTCTAGAGGATCTTAGTCCCAAATTAAGTATTGTTGTGTCTTTTGTTTAAATGTTGCACTATGTTGGGTTGGTTTTTATTATTTCTCTTTGGAATAAGTATGTTGGGTTGGGTTTCTTGTAACTCTCTATAGTTAATTTTATGGATCATTTGAAATTTACCTGTGTAATTGTATAGGAAGCTTTCCCATTTGAGCTTTCCTTTCATTAGCAAAATTTTTATTATTTATAAAAAGCTAAATTAAGCTTTACATTTATATTGGAGAGGCTAATAGGTGCATCGTGCAAGCCAAACCCGGGCAAAATAGTTGTATAATGCCATGAAATCCATGATGTTCTTTGGTTCCTTTAACATCTGGTTTCTGAAGCAAGTAATGTCTCTCCATTTTTCTTACTGTAGGTTGTGAGGAGAAGTGCTGCCAATCAAGAAGCTGCCCCTATCATGACATGGCCTCGGGCCAATCCATTTGCTGCTGCTAGGTTTGCCAGGGTTCCTTTTCCAAGAGGCATGTCTGGTGCATTTAGGGCTCGCCCTCCATTAAAACTTGGTGCTAGGAGCATGCAGTGGAAGCGGGATGCTCAGGCCACACCAGCTGAGAGCGGTGCTTCTGTCTATGGAAATGCTATTCCGTCACCCACTGCTCGTAGTCTCACCTATGTCAGAACAGAACCTAAGCCAGATGGGAATCCCAGTACAACCTAGTTCAACGGCCTTACCTTTTCGCAAAATTCTCAACTACGATGCATCAAAGTTCTTGCAGGCCAGATGAGACCCTACCAGTTCTCTATGTTTTGGAATATCATTCTTCTGTACATGAATGTTTTGAAGGGTGGAGGTCTGAAGAAGTGTAATAATTTTCTTGGTTTAATTTTTTGGCTGGAGAAGACCAGGTTTTTTTTTTGGGATATAGTTCTGGTGGATCCAAGATGGGAAGAAGTTTAGAGAAAGTGGTTTGGACCAATTTCTTTCGATGCCTATGGTTGTAATCTGTGAATAGGGTGGATGGATGGAATATTTATTAATTTGGAGGAGAATATCTTTGTTTGTTTTGTATTGGTTACTATTATTTTAATGATAAAATGAAAAAAAAAAAAAAAAAAAAAGAGATGAAGAAAAAAGAAAAGAAGAAAAAAGAGAGGAAAGATTTGGATCAGTTGCCTCGTTATGTACATCCTGGTGTGCCTTTTATCTTATATATATATATATATATATATGTAGGGTATGTGCCTTTTATCATTGAGTTTTTGATATTATATACTGTTTGTGCATGTTCTCTCATTTAGGGGTGTGCATGGGTCGGGTTGGGTCGGGTTGAGGGAGTTTTTTGACCCGACCCACCATGGCGGGTCAAAAAAAATTCGACCCAACCCAACCCATCACATAAATTCAACCCGACCCAACCCGACCCATGTGGGTCGGGTTGGGTCGGGTTGAACCCATGGGTTTGAAAATTTTTTATTATTATTATTAAATTGAGTAGAAAAAACAATATAAATATTAATATATTAAAAAAACCCAAAGATTAGTATCGATGTAATTCCTTAAGGGCAAACAACACCAATAACTAAACAACAATAATAATTTACTAGAGTTTGTGTGAACTAATTGGCTTTATATAGGATAGCAAGAGTTGGTTATTTTAAAAATTTTATTAATTATATAATACATATTATATATATAATTAGTATTAGTAGGAGGAACTGAGGAAGTATTGCTCTACAGCTGGTTTTTTTTTTTAATTATTAAATATAATATATATATATATATATATATATATATATATATATATATATTTAAATATATATAAGTGCCCTGATTTTTTTTTAAAAAAATTTAAATATATAATATATTTTAAATATATATTAAATATGGGTGGGTCGGTGGGTCGGGTCGGGTTTGGCGGGTTTGTAATTTTATGACCCAAACCTAACCCGACCCACTATAAAAAAAAATTTTGTAACCCAACCCAACCCACCAAGGCCTAAAAACCGACCCAACCCGGTGGGTCGGGTTGGGTCGGGTCTGGCGGGTCGGTGGGTTTTCTGCACACCCCTACTCTCATTTAGTCTGCACTCTTAATGGTAATTGTCTTTGAGTTAATCAGATATATATACGTATGCTTTATTTAGGCTCAAAAAAGATTACTCCTTTGTATGTTCTACAGTCCCTTTATCTCCTGTCCATCAGAGTGCCAGGTTTTCCTAGGCAGAGAGAGTAAGCCCCTGTTTGGCTAACTTTTTTTCATCATTCCTCACTCAATTTTCGTCATTCATCACTCAAAAGTATCCCAGTTTCTTGTAACTCTGTTTGGTGGCCTCTTTGGGTGGAATATCTCAGTCAATTTTTCAATTCAAACACTCACCTTTATGTCACTCACTGGGTCCCACAAAAATCAATTTGTAGATTAGGTGTACGGAACGATCATAAGCCTACCTGCGTTGTCTCTTTCTCCTCTTCACGCCATTTCCACAACAAAACACTGTCCTTGACTTTAGAAACCCAAAATGAAACATTCTGGTTGGAAAATACACCAGTTCCTCTCAGCATTTGGACCTGGCTCAAGGTTCTCGTTGGAAAATACCACAGCAGCGTCTCATGATCTCACCTCCGATCTTCAGCTCTCCAAACCCTCACTCCGCCTCTCATTTTTTGCCCCTTACTTTCCCGCCTCCACTGCGTTAGATCCCTCCAATACCAGCACAGCCTGACCCTTCAAACCTAGCGGCATCGAAGTTCACCTTATATTTACCCTCCGATGGACGAGACCAAGGCACAGGAACTGCAAGAGCATTCGGACCTAAATCAGATTGGCCAGCTTTAAGGAATTCTTGCACCATTCTGTAATACCTGGCAAAACCCACACAACGGAATCCCAGACTACCAACTTTGAACACAACCCAGGTATGATCTTATTTCTTACCTCTGTTGTAAACCCATCGCGGCACTGTGGGTCTGCTAAAGAGAAATTTGTGAGCCCTCTGTTGGTATGGTCTTATTTCTCACCGTTTTCATGATTTTGTCTATATATTTCATAAATTTTTTATTGCAGATCTCGTAAATCTATGTTGAACAATCAAATGTTGTGAATATGAGATTGGATTTGAACATTTTTTTGTTAGGTTTTACAGAGCTGATTAGAAAAATCCCACCTAACAATTGGTGAAAGGTATCAGCTAGCATATAGATACCATTCTTTTCCCTTGTAAAAGCTAGAGAGTTCTGCTTCCATTTCCCAAATCTGGGTTTTGCAACTTGATGGCCACTATCGGACCAATTATTGATTAATTTACATTTACTCAGGAGTCAGGACTATGATGCCAACTTGTAATCAAATAAATTTCAGTTGCATCAACAACATTGCTACAAATTAGAATAAGAAAAAATCCACCTTGCTGGGAAACAATTCAGTGTTACTGTGTTGTGGGTTTGGGAGAAGGAAAATGGAAAGTGATGAATGAAGTAGTGAAGTGCTGGAGTGAAGTGCTGGGTAGTTAGGAAAGTAAACACAAAAGTACCATTGGGAGCTTAGTGGGTCAGCTGCGTCTGCATTGATGTAACGTAACATTGCTATGGGACCCAAAACTTGATGAAAATTATGCCTATTGCCACTGAGTTAACATAACTCAAAACTTGAAAAAAACTTGAAAACAGCCCACCGGAGTTTCCGAGTTTGATAACTCAAAACCCAAAAATTTCAGTTTTGTTAACTGAGTTAACATCGGGGAAAATCAGCCAAACAGACATTATACATGTGGGGCCCAAGGTTTTTGGGTTATGAGTTAACAAAACTTAGTTTTGTTAACTGAGTTTGGCAAAATCCAAACAACACTTAAGTGTTCAAGAAGCATTTTTCTTCTTCTTTTGTTTGTGTTTCTCTTTGATTTGAGGGTGAGGGGCTGGTAGTGTTAGAACCCTAGGCTGAGAAGTGCTAAAACCACTTCAAGATGCACTTCCAGCCCTTTGTCTTTTATTCATTGCATGTTCACTAGCAGAAATAAACAGAAGGCATAGGATCTATTTGGTTGGAGGAGTAGAAAAGTGGGAGGAAGAAAAAGTGGAAGAATATAAAAAATTTTAATCTCTCATTTTTATTTGGTTGGGAATGGAAAAGTAGAGGGATGGAAAAAGTGAGTTTGTATAAATTTATTCATACACCCTTGTTTAAAAATGATGGTCAATTAAAACAAAAAAGTGACGAACAACCAAAAAAATAAAAAAAACAACAATCACCCAATTTATTAAAAAATAAAAATCATGTCCAAAAAGAAAAAAAAAAAAAAAAAATCAAAACAACTATCACACCCACAATCAAAGAAATATATATATATATATATATATATATATATATAAAGGTAACGTCCTTCAAAGAAAGGAAAAAAAAAAAAAAAATGAAGAAGAAGAAGAAGAAGAAGAAGAGAAGCAGAAAGAGACAACGTGCCTAGCAATAAAAAAAAAAGTAAAAAAAAAAGAAAAAAAACCTGGGTATGAGCAATATTGTCCATTAAGTTGTCCCATTTTTTCTCTTCAATTTTCTCTCTATTTTGGGGAGAACTTTTTGGTGGGCCTGGAGAGAACATTAGGTTCCACCATTTATTTTTCTTCCTAAAAATTTTCCTTCTCATTTTCTCTGTAAAGTTTTTCATCTACCTTATTTCACCTCCAAACAAACACATTCTTAGGCTTGGACCTAAAAGGACTTTCAGGAATTCCATGGGCTCTTCTATATGCGTCTGGCTCTTCTAAATCAAACAAGAAAGAAAGTTGAATAGTAAACTGTTAACTGTCTGATTACTGTTGGCGGCCACATTTGAAGAGCTAAGCTGTTTTGAATATAGTAATACTAGAAGCACATCTTTTATCATTGTTGACATGAAGCAACAATATTTTCACTTAAATTCATTAGTGACATCACTTTTATTATGCATCAATCACAACATGCCATGTTAGCTGTTGTGAAAAATATTTTCCTTCTATGTATTGTTTTGACTTTGCATACTTGTAAAGAGTCCGTCTTGGCTCAACTAGCACATCCTGGTTTGCGGTGTTTTAACAAAGACTTCCCAATATGTATTCTTTTTGAGTATTCGTACTTTTGTTTTTGGTTTCAAAGTCCATATCACCAGCATTTTCCCGATGAGTATCATTTCCAGATTTCCTAAATGCATTATCATTTGTTCTACTTCAACTTCTAATTTTCCATTATATAGCTATGACAAATACAGAGCGTATACAGAATTGTGGTAGTTAGTAAACATGCTTCCTTTGCACATCTGCAATGCCTTGTATGGCTACTGCTTGTGGCAAATTAGACCATCAGCAGCTCAACATTATATAATTTATATTACATAAAAAGTCTTAAAAATTTCATAGCAAATGAAATAGTGGTCATTCTGTAATGTTATTCCTCTTAAGCTCTCTTTGTCGCAGAGAATATCTCACTAATGAGAAAGTAGGCCTGATGGGTGTAGTGTGTCAGTTTCAATGCACAACAAAAGGTTAATTCAAATTATTTCTACACTTTTTTGTCACCCTAACATACAAATATAAGTTAACTATCACAAAGCTTGCTGAAGCTCCACTTGTCCTTACTATAAGCATCCCAAAGGTGATTCTAAAACACATCCTGGTACTTCCAAATAATTCTAGAATGACAATGCTGGGTTCCCAAACAATGCAATCTAACATAGTGCAAACAATGCCTTGATGAATTCTTAATTGCTATTGAATGAAACTTTCTTCTATTGAGAATTGCAAAAAGCTGCTAGTTTTCTAGCCATTAGAAAAGCCAAATGCTCTGTTAAAACTCTCATGTCTTCCAATGGGCAATGGATGACACCACTACTACAGTGTCTACCTCCTGACAGAAAGTTTTGCTTCAAGATATTTATTAGTTTCATGTCTTTGATGGAATTGAAAATTCCCTATGTCTGAATAAACATACAATTATACAAAGCTCTCAGAAGATTGAAACATACTTCCCTGAGTTCTCTATCAAACTAAGAGCTAAATAACAGGATACATTCTATGTTGGCACATAACAAACAGAAGTTCCATTTCTTCAGAACTCTATTATACTCAACGTGAAAGAGCATCTCAGATTCTCAGAAAAGTACTGGTGTTGAAATCAATGGAAAACTATGAATTAATGAATTCTACTACCTCCTATATCCTTTCACACAATAATCACTTTCTCAAGTGCCTCTTAATTAATCCAACTAATTAATCATATATGTGCCATATTAAATCTGTATATGAATTGTTCTTTCCCATTTGAATGAAATGTTTACTTTAATCTCTGCAACTTCCCATTCACAATACTACACACCTTGCTATTGATGACTCAAAAGAAGAATAAAATGAATGAAAATGAATAATTATCAGTCATTATACTACCAACCCTGTGAAACAACAAAATTGATGTCAAGTTTAAATTTTTTTTCTTCTAAAGGAACGCATAAGAAGATTCTCTTCCACCAAACTGCTTTTAGGTTATCACTTCACAAGTAAAATAATTAATGTGTCAAATGCTATGGCTAATACTAAATCACCATTAAACATTAACATGTGACCTTGAGACAAATACATCCATAACATTTTGATTTAGCAATCAAATCAAAACTCAAAAGTCACCGCTGGACTAGTTCTTAAAATAAGAAGACACTGCCAACTTTTCAACCAAAATGGTCATTTTATATAATGAAAGAAAAACATATGCCATCCAAGGAGAATCAAACATTAATACATGAAAATCCAACTCAATGGAAAACCAATGTATAACTTTATATCATTAGTAAACTAATCTTTGAAAAAAAGCTAAGTCATCTTGACAGCAGAGTGAACAATAATCCAACTGACAAACCAGCAATAAAAATGAAGGAAATTCCACGAACTCGAACAAATAATGTATTCAAATTCTTAGCAACCTGGAGAGTCAGAGTCAAAATCTGTAACCTACCTAGCTCCTCCATCTTCTTAAAGAAGTACATTGGCTTCAATGATTGCCTCAACATGAAAGCCAAAGAGAAAGGAAACCCAAATGCCACAGCACTCATCATTGAAACCTCAGGGATAGGCGAAGACTTAGTGATATAAGCAATCCAAGCTCCAAGGCCAAGCTGAACCAGACCCAGAAAAGCCACAGCTTTACTCAAACTATAGATGGTCTTCATCATCCCTTCTAGAACTTCTCGGGTCTCATTCGCTAAAGCCGATTGGTCACGCTCCACTGTTGGTCCCTCAATTTCTTGGTGCTTGAAATCCGGGTTTTGACTTGGGTATTCATTAGGCTTTTGGGGTTTCTCAGATTCTGAGGATGGTTCAGAGGTTGAATAAAATCTGGGTTTTCCTCCATGAAACCAATCGAGCTTGAAACTTTGAGGGCTTTTAACAGGGTTCAGGGGTTTCCCAGTGCGTATCAATGAATCATAGGCTGAAATATTTCTGGATTTTTCATTTGGTGACCAATAAAGATCAGGGTTTTTGAAATTGGTAGCAGAGCTTGACCATGATCCAATGGAACCAAGATTGGAACTTTGGGGGTTTGGCTGTATTGGGGCTTGAAATTCAATAAGATTGAAGCTTGGGTTGGAAAGTGTTTTGGCAGAGATGAGGGAAGTGGAGGATGATGAGAATAAATGAGGTGTTTTTAGAAGCCTAGAGCTAAACCTGCGCGAAATCATGGCGGCCATTTGTGTGTGAGAGAGGGACAAGGGACAAGGTTTTTGTAAGGAGACACAAGGTTTGGCCAACTACTATGTTTTAGCGCAACGACTTGTAGCACTTGTTGAAAGAGTTTTCTTAAAACTTTGGTACGTCGGTTTGACTTTGGTTGTATTCATTCCATCTTTTCTTTCTTTGGATATTTGAATCTTTTGTTACAGACCCTAGTATACAGGGCTTATTAATTATTGGGGACTGTGAGTGAGACCCACTTCTATACTAGAAGAAGGGTCAGACTTAGGTTGTAGTGACTAATATTATTAGACTTATTAAGATGATGACATGTGTTCACTTTTATACACATGTTTAAAAGTGAACACATGTCATCATCTAACTGGGTCTAATGTACTAAATTTAAACCGAGTCCTGAGAAGAATACAAGAGGAAGACACATGTCACCATCTGGGACTGAAATAAGAGCCATGACTAACTGATGTTCTTGCTTGCAGGCTTGAACCTTGGAGATAAGATGCTGGAATGATAATTTTGCAAATATAAAAAAAGTCACTCTAATAGCTCCTACCCTTTTCGATTATCAAAAAACTACTCTCATTTTTTACTTTTCCCCCTTGTAAAAGTATCAAAATCTAACTAATCTACAATATTACTTTATAAATTAAGTCCTATGGTTCTTTGTGTGAAACTTATTTTATATTAGTTTTGTATTGGAGATCACATTTCCTTTAATTGTCCATATGTGAAAAAACTAAAAAACTAAAAAATAAAGTTTTAAAATAAAATTGGCAAACTAAATTATATAAGAACAATAATATAATTCCAAATGTTTTTTTTTTCGAGTGCAATATAATTCCAAATGTGATTACATATGTTTCTACATAGGGAAAAAAAATATCTTACCTAAGATTAACAAAATGTAAACGCAAAAACTTTATTACTAACGGACTATTTGAATATCTCTTATTTTGCTAAAAATTGAAAATTTATTGTTGAAAACACTGTAGCAAAATAATTTTTAAAGCTAAAAACACTATGTATAACACTTGCTGCATTTTTCCTTGTCTGGCTGGTCCATGAATAGTGCATGGCATGTTGGTCCAAAACGCCAAACGCAGCATTTAACTCTACAAACGCCCTATCCAAATGCACGCTAAGCCTTAATTTGGATACCAATGAAAATTGAAAATTATTTTACTATTCAGCTTATTTTTGCTACCATTCATGGGCTCTATTGCATTTTTTAGTATTATTCATGAGCACTACTCTATTATTTCAACTAACTTTTACTTTTATCTACAGTATTTTCAGTAAAAAGTTTTCAGTTTCAGCAAAATAAGCGGTATCCAAACAAATCCTAATGCTGCATCCAAAAAGTGACAAAAGATATTTATTTAAATAAAAAATTATGTATACTATAGGGACACGATTTTCAGACCAATCCCAAAATGTATGGGGTCTTGGTCGAGTGAGCCCAGTACAATAATTTTGTAGAGAGTGGGTCAAAGAGCTAGGTTTTAGTGCATGGATAACAGTTAATACGGTTTTCATGACAATCAAACAGAGATGAATTGAGTTCATCAAAGAAAGTTTGTCCTTGGCACAATCTGAGGAGCTTTGTTCTAGTAATTATTGAATGAGAATGATTCTAAGAGTTCTTAAGATTGTTACAGTGCTTTCTTTATTCATTCCCCGATCTGCTCTCCATGGTGGGTTTCTCCTATTATATAGTCCCCTTTGAACGATCTTGGCCTTTCACTTGTTGATCATCCAAGCCTATACTTGAGTATTTGTCCCATTGAACACCCTCTCTGGCATTCTATGAGTTGCAGTAACTGAGGTAGCACTGTTCAGGGGTCTTGTTCACATAAATACGGTGTTAGTAACTTTCCCTTAAATATTTTTGAGTTCCTATCCTTTAAAACTTCCTAGAAGGTCACTCTAACTATTTAGGAATTATATCTGACCGTGCCTTAGCTGTTCCGAGGAGATATTCCTCTTCGGATTCGGACTACCACACTCTCGGCCAAAGCCCCAAACCCCATTATATGATTTTGGGCCCATGACCCCACATATACCAAAAAAAAAAAAAAAAAAAAAAATTTATAATATGGAATTTTTTTTTTTTTTTGAGAAACATAATATAGAAAGTGAAATATATATTCTTTAATTTTTTTTAATATAAGAATATTTTTATTTAAACTTATTTTCCTAAACCTCAAATTGTAATGAGCGGACCTTGTCTTGACCTTTTCTTTAATTTTTTTTTCCCCCTCTTTGCTCCAACCCTCAAACTTATTACAAAACAGTTAGAATGATTTTCCCCCCTTTTATATACAGTTGACCTGTTCTTTGCTAAGGATGAAAATAATGTTAGTGATGGGTAGATATTGCTCTAAACACAATTCACCATGTTAACATGTGGTGAACAAGATGGTGAAAAATGTTGTGTTGCTCATTATACAACAAGTTCCTAAAAGAAAATTCACAATTAACTTAAAAATCGCACATTTTCCAAAGAAAATATATAAACATTCTAAGATTGCGGTTGAATACTTGAATTTGGATTTGAATTTGAATTTTAAAGTGATGGATTTGAAATGTCTTAATTTCAAATCTATAAATATTTAAGTATGTATATGAATTTCTAAAATTCTATGGGTTAAGAATTTATTTCTAATTCAAGGATGTAAATATGTCAAATCCAAATCCTTGAACTTTTGCAAACTATCCAAACAAGGTATTTGGACCTTGCCATCTAAACACACCATAAAGATACACATATATGAGCCAAGCAAACAAAATCAATGGAAAATGTTAACCTTAATACATTACTGGAATAATATAAAGATAATAATTCATCAAAAAAATATAAAATTCATGGTGCTAACAGTACAACATCTCTTCAAAAGAAAAAAAAATAAAAATCAACTCAACATATTGAAATTCTGTTATAGCAAGATTAATGCATGCAAACACTAACAACATAACAAAGAAGGGAACACCCTACAGCCACAATAGAAGCTGAGAAAGCAAAGGCTAATCCATCATCCATGGCTGGCGATGGAGCAATCTCCTCCTAAGCACAAGCTCTCATCAACTGTGAGCAAACCATTGCACTGAGCGAAATGGTTGTAACCCAGGAAACCATCATGAAGGCCAATAGGCAATAGTAGGCCACAGTAGTGACACAAAACTTAATTAGGAAGTGAGATATGTGGGTGACAATTTTGGACTTAGTAATAATTTATGGTGTGATTTACTAAAAGAAAGAAGAAAAAGATTTATTAAAAGGGTTAAAAAGTAAGGAGAATGCATGGTTGACATGTGTTGTGAGGATTAGTCCTTGTAGCTTCAGGTTGTCATTCATTTAGATAGTCTCATATGCCACGTTGTGTCTCATACTACATTTGTGATTTGTGTAGAGAATATTAGAATGTGTTTAAAAGATTCCTTATGCCTTAAATATCATGGTGACCAATAGGCCAATGCTGCAACTAGAGAAGTATTAAGTTTGTGAAAGGGAGGTTTCAAATAGCTCAATTGATTAGAAATAGAATTTGAGTTTTTCTTGTATATATAAAAAAATCTATTAACATCTTAGAGCCTGTTAAAACAAAAGTCTAGTATTTATTGTTGATACTGAAGATAGAATTAAAGAAATGCCTAACGGCTAATTTTCAAATGTAACCAAAACGATATCGTTTCTCTTTAAAAGAAACGATGTCGTTTTGATCAGAAAAATTAGCTATATGTTTTATCAAAGACGATGTCGTTTCAACACTACAACACTGTTGGACTTATCTTCTTACTGCAAATATCAGAGTCCAGCATCAGAGTCCAGCTATGGTTGATTAGATCTTTCTGGAAGCTATGTAGTTGGTGACATGTTAATCACATGTGTAATTAGAGGATAACCGTTCCACATTTTACGGATTTATTGTTAGGTAGTTAGATTAATCTATCTTTGAAAACTGTATGTATATATACCTGTAATGATGCATCAGATTGTAATGTAGTTGCTAATCATTCCTTTTATTCTCTCATAACTCTCTTCGTTTCTCTCTCTCTCAATCTTTTTTTTTTATTTTTATTTTTATTTTTTTTTCTGCCATTGTTAAAACTCTGACTTTACAAGTAAACTTTCATGGTATCAGAGCAAGAAACCATGGCTTCCACAACTGCCTCTGCAACTATTTCTTCTTCGACTAGCAACACCATCACTCCCACTCAATCGCCATTACTTCTTCTGTCTAACATGTCCAACCCGATGTCCATTAAACTTGACTACAGCAACTATATACCATGGAAGCACCAATTGGTGACTATCCTTGAAGCCTACTCTTTGATTGAGCACATCTTTGATTGAGCACATCGATGGCTCAATTTCACCACCATGTCCTTTTCTGCGTGATGCATAGGGCAATCCAACAACTGCAGTGAATCCAGACTATCAAACATGGAGGATAAGAGACAAAGCTCTTCTTTCTCTGATTAACTCAACACTGACACCTCAGGTGTTCTCTCTAGTTGTTGGGATCACAAATGCTCAGGAGGTGTGGAACACTTTGGATCGAAGGTTCACATCAACATTGAGAGCCAATATACTGAATCTTAAGCTTGAATTGCAAAGCCTGAAGAAAGGTAATGAATCTGTTAATGGATTCCTGCAAAAGATCAAGATAGCTAGAGATAAGCTTCTTGCAGTTGGAGTTGTCGTTGATAATGAGGAGCTGATTTGTATAGTACTCAGAGGTTTACCTAAGGAGTTTGCACACTTTTGTTCTGCTATTCGCACTAGAAGTGATCCTATCTCCTATGAACAACTCTCCATCATGCTTCAGAGTGAGGAACAAGCTATGATGGAAGTTTCAGAATTTGTTCCACATTCTCTTGCAATGTATGCTTCTAACTCTAGGCCAAATGGCAATGGAGGAAATTCACAATCTAACATGTACTTGATCCAAGGTTTTCCAAGAGGAAGAGGAAGAAACAATTTTAACAGAGGTAGAGGTGGTGGTAGATTAAACAATTACACACCTCATTCTCAAGGCAGCACTAGTGGTAATTCAGGTTTCTACAACACTGGTAGTAACCCTGGTGGTAACTCAGGCTTCTATAATCCCAATTTCTCATCACAGCATCATTCACAAAATCAATCTAGTAAGCCTGATCGTCCACAATGCCAAATTTGTGGTAAGATGGGTCATACAGGCCTAAATTGTTATCATAGAATGGATTTTGCCTATCAAGGCAAGAATCCACCAACCAAGTTGGCTGCCATGTCAACAGCATCAAACACTGCAATTCTTGGCAACTTAGAACCATGGCTTACTGATTCAGGGGCTTCAGACCATATCACTGCAAATCTCAACAATCTGACAAGTCAATCTCAGTATAAAGGGCCTGATCAGATAGCAGTTGGTAATGGTCAATCTCTTCCTATTAACCATATAGGTAATTCTTCTCTTCACTCCAAATTTCATCAATTTCAACTAAGAAATGTCCTACATGTACCTAGAATTGCATCTAATCTTCTGTCTATACACAAACTTTATCTTCATAATAATTGCTCATGTTATTTTGATGCACACAAATTCCTTATCCATGATATTCCTACGGGGAGAATCCTTTACCAGGGCTTGAGTAAGAATGGCCTCTACCCGATCTACTCAAAATCAAAATCTGTCCAAGCTCCATCACAGTCTCACTCCAATCATGTTTTCCGTGCTCAGAAATCAACCAATAGCTTGTTGTGGCATAATAGGCTAGGCCATCCCAGTGATAGTGTTCTAAATTCCACTTTTTGTTCTCTTGCTTTCAATAAATCTGCTAATCTAGATATTGTATTCAATAAAGATTTTGTTGTTACACATTGTAGACATTGTCTCAGTGGCAAAATGTGTCAATTACCTTTCAAAGAGTCTGTCTTTAAGTCATCTAGACCTCTTGAACTTGTTCACAGTGATGTATGGGGTCCTGCTCCAGTTGTTTCAATCAATGATTACAAATACTATTTGGTGTTTGTTGATGATTTTACCAAATTCACTTGGCTTTACCTGCTCAAATTTAAATCTGATGTCTTTACTATTTTCAAGTATTTCAAAGCCACAATAGAAAATTTGCTTGACCATAAAATCAAAATTTTAAGGACAAATTATGGTGGAGACACCTTGTGGAGTGTTCACTTACTCTACTTTCCCATTCCCATCTTCCCATTTCCTATTGGTCCTATGCTGTTTCTACAGCTACACACATTATAAATAGACTTTCTACTCCTATCCTCAACAATCTGTCACCTTGGGAAAAGCTATACAACTCTAAACCTGATATTAGTCACCTTAGGGTCTTTGGCTGCACCTGTTTTCCCTTGCTTTGCCCTTACAACTCTCACAAACTTTAACCACACACTAAACCATGTCTATTTCTTGGCTATCCCACACATTCCAAGGGCTATATTTGTCTTGATCCTACAACTCATAGAATATACATCACTAGACATGTTCTATTCAATGAGTCTGAGTTTTTATATCCTGAAACTTCTCCTTTATCTTTTGGTTCTTTGCATTCTTCTCATATATGTCAGTCTACACCTACATCTCCTAATACTTCTACTCAGCCTACTTAAGTCCCATCTACTCAGTCTACTCCAGATGCCACATTACTTCTTTCTCACATTACTCAGTTTCAGCCCACCTCTACATCCACTCCTATATCTTCTAGCGACCCTCCATCTCCACATCCTACATCTGAGCCTGACCCCACACCTGCTTCCTTCCCTTTACTTCCTTCCAACACTCATCCAATGGTCACTAGGTCTAAAAATGGTATTTCCAAACCCAAAGCCTTCACTGCTATTCAGGCTCTCACTGCTAAGATTGACTACTTAGAATTGGAGCCACCAAGCCTTAAAATTGCAGTCCAATATCCTCAGTGGTGTACAGCAATGGATGAAGAGTTTGAGGCTCTTTAAAGACAGGATACTTGGATCCTTGTCCCTTCTCATCCCAGTTAGAATGTTGTGGGATGCAAATGGGTATACAAACTTAAACGCAACAGTGATGGCTCCATCAGTCGTTATAAAGCAATACTTGTGGCAATGGGCTTCCATCAACAATTTGGTGTGGATTTTAATGAAACTTTTAGCCTTGTCATAACGCCTCCTACTGTGAGGATCATTTTATCCCTTGCAGTTTAGTTTAATTAGCCCTTAAAGCAGCTTGATATGCGAAATGCTTTCCTCCATGGTCATCTCAAAGAAACTGTTCACATGGTCCAGCCCGTTGGTTATGTTGATCCCAGATTTCCCAACTATGTCTGTAAGCTTCAAAAATCTCTCCATGGGCTGAAACAGGCTCCCCGTGCCTGGTTTGAGAGGTTTTCTACTCACCTCCTTCACATGGGATTTGCATCTTCTCAGGCTGATTCCTCTCTGTTTATTCTTCGTTATAATGGTGTTCTTGTGTATCTCTTGGTTTACGTTGATGACATCATTCTCACTGGTAACTCTCCAGTGTTCATTCAATCTCTTATTGCCTAGTTGAGCCAAACTTTTGAGTTGAAGGATTTGGGGGATTTACACTACTTTCTAGGACTTCACATCCATCGCTCTCCACAGGGGCTTTTTATCAATCAAGCAAAATACATCACTGAACTTCTCACCAAGCATAATATGCTTACTTCTAACCCTGCCAAAACACCTTGTGTTCCCAATATTCGTCTTGTTCTAGATGATGGCTCTGCTCTCCCTGATCGACATGTTTATCGCAGTTTTGTTGGCTCTCTGCACTATCTCACCTTCACCAAGCCCGATTTAAGCTTTGCTGTGCATCAAGTATGTCAATTCATGTCCTTCCCCACAGATGTTCATCTTGTTGCCGCTAAACGCATTCTCCGTTATTTAGTTGGTACTCAACATTTTGGTGTTCTTCTAAAGCCTGGTCCTTTGTCACTATTTGCCTTCTCTGATTCAGACTGGGCTGGTGACCCATATGATCGAAGATCTACTACTGGCTTTATTGTGTATTTAGGGTCCAACCCCATCACTTGGAGTGCTAAGAAATAACTAACGGTTTCCAGATCCTCCACTGAATCTGAGTACCGTGCTCTAGCTTCCACTACTGCTGAACTGTGTTGGATTTATCAGGTTCTTCGTTATTTAGGCCTTTTTCTTGCTCTTCCTCCTAAGATCTGGTGCAATAATGTCTCTGCCTTGGTTATTGCCTCAAACCCTGTTTTTCACACTCGCACGAAGCACATCGAGGTTGACTATCATTTTGTTCGAGAACGGGTTCTTCGCCGGGATCTTCAGAATAAATACATCTCTACACATGATCAGCTTGCAGACATTTTTACCAAGAGTCTGCCCACGCACTGTTTCCAGATTCTCTATTCCAAAATCTTGTTCATTGTGGTGCCCAAGGTTTTGAGGGGGGATGAAGATAGAATTAAAGAAATGCCTAACGACTAATTTTCAAATGTAACCAAAACGATATCGTTTCTCTTTAAAAGAAACGATGTTGTTTTGATCAGAAAAATTAGCTATATGTTTTATCAAAGACGATGTCGTTTCAACACTACAACACTGCTAGACTTATCTTCTTACTGCAAATATCAGCGTCTAGCATTAGAGTCCAGCTGTGGTTGATTAGATCTTTATGGAAGCTATGTAGTTGGTGACATGTTAATCGCATGTGTAATTAGAGGATAACCGTTCCATATTTTACGGATTTATTGTTAGGTAGTTAGATTAATCTATCTTTGAAAAATGTATGTATATATACCTATAATGATGCATCAGATTGTAATGTAGTTGCTAATCATTCCTTTCATTCTCTCATAACTCTCTCCGTTTCCCTCTCTCTCTCTCTCTCTCAATCTTTTTTTTTCTGCCATTGCTAAAACTCTGACTTTACAAGTAAACTTTCAGTTATGTTCTTGTTAAGTCACATTAGCATAGCATTTCGTTCACTTTAGTTTATTTCAGTTCACTTTGATCCATTTAGTTTACTTTGGTTCATTTCCGTCCAATTTTGTTTATTCGGTCCACTTTGGCCATTTTAATCCCATTCGGCCCATTTTGGTCATATTTGGTCCAAATAGGCCCATTTTGGTCTACTTTGGAGTATTCGGTCCATTTAAATCTAATTCAGTCCATTTTGGTCTAGTCCAAAGAATGAGAAATTTAAAACTTAAATTTTTTTTTTTTTTTTTAGAAGTAAAAGTTTTAGTTGTACCAAAAAAATTAGAAAAATAAAATTCATAATAATAATATTTAGAAGAATATGGACCACTTCAAAAAGAATAATATTGGTAAAAAACACTAAAAATAATAAAATAAAATAATATATATTTGTAAAAATAGAGAGATAGAAATAACTTTTAGAAATTGTTTAATTTTTAGGGAAAAAATTTATTTACAATAAAATTTAGAGAATAAATTATACATTATACCATATCTCAATATAATTATATATATATATATATATATATATATATTTTTTATTTATTTATTTATTTATATTCCCATACATAGCTGCAAATAGTTTTTTTTTTTTTTTTGAGAAAACCAACCCAACCGTAGGAGTATTATTAAATCTTATTCAAATCAAAGTTTTAAATAGTAGAATTGTCTAGAGGAACAATCTCCATCCAGACTACAAATGATTCAGACTTAAAGGCTCGTCTAGCAAGCCTGTTTAAAAAACTCTATATATTATTTTTGTGTTTGTGTGTTCTAATAAGTATTACTGTTTCTTAAAAAAAAAAAAAAAACTCGTCTAGCAAGCATATGAGCAACACTATTTTCTAATCGATGAACAAGACAGAAAAGAATATCCTGGATAATGTGACCATAAGAGGGGCTACCTTATACTTTGTCCTATTACGGCTCTAATTAAATTTCCTCCCATTTATGCCAACGTACATAACAATATGGTAAGTAAATCTGTCAATTCTTTTGCCTTTTCATCTTTTCTTGTAGGCCAAAATAATATGGGAGAGAGGCAGAGTTTTTTTTTTTTTTTTTTTTTTTTTTTTTTTTTTTGAGAAACGAAAATAGGGGTCTTTATGGTTATATTACATTCCCGGGCAGAGCGCCAGGTAGCAGTCAAAGTCAGCGGACGATCTCGCCGGCCAAACGATCTTGCACACCTGTGCGGGAGTCACCCCTCATTAAGGATGCCTACCAACGGACTCCTGCTGGTAGCGGGATTTGAACCTAGGTGTGTTGCACGAAGCGTCCGAACCTTGCCAGCTGAGCTAAGCCCCCATTGGCGGGAGAGAGGCAGAGCTGATTTTTAGTTATATGACCAAAAAAAACTAGAAAACAAATCTTTCTGGAACTTGATGCGATTCTCTATATGGTAATATTAATTGGAGAACAAGAATAAAGGGATTTGATATAAATGGGATGTTGCCTAATGAATATTTAGATGGATATTGCCAGATACATTTGTATATAATTAATTTAAAGTTGAATTTTAATTTGATTTCCGATTTCCATACTAGCATTCCTTTCATAATGGGATATGATTATTCAGTCCACAATATCGAAGATTTTGAGTTATAAAATTCTTTGTATATTACAGAACAGTTACAGTGATTGGAATTTGAAAGAATATTATTGTCAAATTCTCAAAAATTTCATTAACAAAAACTTATTTACTATTTAGCCAACTTGAAATCACAATTGCCGTCTCTCTTTTCAAGTTGAGTCTAAATTGGAATATTGAGAAGAATTTGCATAACCAATATACAAACCATAGGCACATCTAAAATCATCAAACACGATTGGTTCCAAAAAAGAAAACCATGCACAACCCAAATATATAATCCAAATAATTTGCAAAAAATGCTCTTCTTTTTTAATAAATCAGATCATCACATAAGGCATAAAATAAATTGGAATTAGAAATCCAAGAATAAAGAAATACAAATATAAGAAAACTCAAGAACACCCAAAAAAGATGTAATCTTTATTCCCTCACTAAAGTTCTATACCTTAAATAGTTTTTATTAAACATCTAGTACAAGTAATAGGCAACAAGTGACACAAGAGAAGCACCAACAAAAGAACCAACAAATGGGAAAGTAGCTGAGGCACCACTGCTTGGTCCTGGTGCTGGAGCTGGAGCTGGAGTTGGGGAGTAATGATGATGATGATGATGATGGTGATGATGGCCATCATGAGCCAACACTGCACTCATTGAGGCAACAAAGAAAAGAACAGCACAAAGGATCTTCACCATTTCCATTGAGGCAAGAGTGAAAGGCAAAAATCTTGCAAATAAATGTAAGGATTATATCACCAACAATTCACCTTTGGTATTTGGGGGCTGTAGAATGAGGATTGGGATTGAGGGGAATTTTATAGGAGATAACTGAGATTTTTTTTTTGGAAGGAAAAAAGGAGCTGATTTTAAGTTTCCTTTTAAAAACATTTTATTTGGTAGGCTTATGATTACTTGATTTTGTTTGGTAAGAGGGTCAAGGATATAAAAGGTATTTAAATTAATGATTTTTGAGGTTTTAAAATTCTTTTTGAGAAGAAAAATAGATAATTTTGAGGTTTGAAACTTGATTTCTGGTAAAGTTTGTACAGGAAAAAAAAAATTGAATAATGCTAGAGATACAAACTATTTTACAAAATTTTTTACAAACTGCTGATGTAGTGAGTGATTATTAGTAAATGAAAACGTGATATTAATAGTGAGCTTAAATGAAAACCAATAAGTGGTTGGCCATATCAACATATTATAAAAATGTTGTAAAATAGTTTGTGATTGTAATATTACTTAAACAAATTTGGTAGGTGTGCGGTATGTCTTTAATTATCTTGAGTGGCATCTTAGAAATAAATGTAAACAACATTCGTCATATTTACATTTGGGATTTGTGAATGTGAATTTCATCTCATATGTATTTGTTTGGGCCATTCATGAATGTGAATTCCTTTAGTATATAAGACAATTGTCATGTAAGTAAAAGCCAATTGGTATTTTAATCTAATGATAAAGAACAATTATCAGAATCAGACATCATAAATTAAAACTCTTCAAAAATAAAAAAATATGGTTATCACATAATTTGTATAAGATAATTAAACCTTGTAAGTGTTGATTAAGCCATTTATGAGAACTTCTAAGGATGGAAAAAATGCCTTATCTCATTAGACTCGCTTTGTTTCATGTGGGTTATTTTATTTTATTTGATGAGGTGATGGGGTGGGGACATGTTTTTCTCTTCCAATAAACTATGAAGAGAATTCCGTTTAAAATTACTCATTTATTCTAAAAAATTACAACTTAAAGATGCCAGGAGTACTTTAGATATCCTACTTGTCTCTATACAATAAGGGTTTTTTTTTTTTTTTTTTTTGTGTGGAAAATTATACTTTAAATTTTAAACCTCTAATTTAGGAATAAAATAAAATAAATCCTGTAATTTTAAAAGTAACATTTAAAAAAAAAAAATTTAAAAAGTAACAAATTAGTTACTCTTTTTTTTTTGATTGCTTACAACAAGGGAGAAGGGAACCCAAGCTTTTCTGTGATAACACTGAATCAAAAGTCTCTTTGGTCACTAAAACAGTTACTTGGATAGTTGATTTTGTGCTGAAGTTTCTTTTTTCCAATTGTTAAATTCATTAGTAATGGTTGTTCCAACTTCCAAGATCACAACTTAAGAAAATAATAAAATTAGTCTTTATGTGATAATTGGGGCATTTCCCAGGGAAGTGTCATATGTTTTGTGTTCTTTCTCTTTTAAAAGGCTGAATAGAATGCAGTGTTTTGCAGCCTATTAGTATGGGTCCTCATCAAAATTTCCCCCCGACCAAATGCTTGTTCTGAGGCATAGTCTTTGGCTACTCTATGCTAGCCAGCCACTTATCCAACAAAGAGGATAACAAACAGGTTTAGAAGTTGGATAAATGCTGTGCATACACATGTGAGTAAAATCTCACATTAAATATATGCTAATGACCGGTGTGAGTAGTTAATAACTTAATATAACATGGAAAAAGTTAATAGATGTCTTAAGAACATTGATTTATAAAATTTTAATGGGAAAAAAAACATTTAATTTTTTTGATTATATATTTTCATAAAAGTCGTGTTAAAACTTTCATAAAATAGTTTATTAATAATTGGCCAAAGGGCACCGTTAACATGACCCATATAATATACATTGTCCCAAACAAATAGGTTTAAGCTTTCGCATTAAATGATGTTCCTATATATTATGTTTTGGAGTGTCCTTAAAACAATCTATAAATTTGATAATTTAGATTAAGATTCTCAAGAAGGCTATAAAATTCCTAAAACTTTAATCAGCATGATAAAATCCAATAAACTGATTTTTACAATGGTTGAATACAATTTTGTGATTTATTGTTCATATGAGTGTTTCATTAAAATGTTATGTAATGTTATATTAATTTCTCAATTAGGAGTCTTCCCTAATCATCATCCCCAACAATAAATTAACCACGATTTAAAAAAAAAAAAAAAAAATCTTTAAATTGGAGTAAGATCTTCAAATAGGCTATAAAATTCCTAAAACCTTAACTAACGTGATAAAATCTAATATACTCATTTTACAATGGATGAATAAAATTTTAGGAGTTACTTTTCATATGAGTAATGCATTGAAATGTTGAGTAAGGAATTTTCTGAAAATCTATGATTTTTAGCAACATTTAAAAAGCATGCACAACTTGTACAAAAAATAAATTAAAAGAAGTCATGCATAATCCACGATTTTATAACCTATTAGAATGCTTTTCCATAGTATCAAATCATTCATATGTAGTACGTGTATAAAAGAAATATATAAGAACTCTAAGAAAGAAAAGTTAAAAGGAAATCTAAAGAGAAGATTAGACCAAAAAATTAGTAATATATTCTCATTAATCTTGTAAAATATTCTTCTTCTTCTTGAAGCTCCCTCTTTCTTCAATTTCCCATTTTCTCTCTTTCATAAATATATAAATCTAGTGCAAGTAGTAGGCCACAAATGACACAAGAGAAGCACCAACCAAAGAACCAACAACAGGCAAGCCAGCTGAGGCACCACTGCTTGGTCCAGGTGCAGATGCAGCCTGTGCAGGTGCAGGAGCTGGTGAGCTCGTATGATGATGGTTATGAGCCAACACTGCACTAAGTGAGGCAGCGGCGAAGAGCACAGCACAAGCGATCTTCTTCATCTCCATTGTGGTGAAGCGTGATCGGCAAGAAACTCAGATACAGATTTGAAGAGTTTTCACCTATTGATGCCTTTGGAATTCGCAGCCTATTCAATGAGTTGGGGTTGAGAGGCATATATAGGGAGAGAGGGTTGAGCTTTTTTTGGAATGAAAGGTTGTGGTTTGTTTGATTTCCTTGCCTTCTATTTTTAACAATTTTGTTTTGGAAGGACTTCATTTACGCTGGTTGTTTTTACATATCAGAATCGTCTAGAATTTTTAGAGTAACTATATGAAATTCTTAAAATATTGTTCATCTATTGTAAAATGAGTGAATTAAATTTTGTTACGTCATTAACATTTTGTGTGCGTTAGACATTGGCTTACAAAATTAGTTTTTTTTTTTATTTTTTATTTATTTAACTTATTTTTGCTATTATTCATGAATTCCATTGCACTTTTTGGTATTATTCATGGGTTCAACTGTACTATTTCAGCTACTTTTTATCTTTATCTATAGTACTTTTAGCAAAATTTTTTTAATTTAACCTAAATAAGCTGTTCTCAAATGGACCCTTAATATGTAATTAAATTATTGACGAAATGGCAAAATCAAACCCAATCACTTCAAAATGAATTGATAGAATTTTAGGAACTATATGGTGCTTTACCCTAACAACTTTCGAGGATGTTAATCTATTTTTACATGTACGAGGATGTTAAAATGAAAGTGATTTAGCTTATTGGTTTAAGCGTGTTTTGTGGTAATGTTTGTTAGAGCAAAACGGGTGGAATAGAGAATTAAATGATTAAGAGGGATTGAGATTAGGTGCATTATCTAGGGTATAGCTTTAGATTGTTGAAATTGAGAGTTAATTCTCAACCATTGAATAAAAAAGTGAAAAAAGTTATAAAAAAAAAAAAATTTAAAGTTAAAAAAGTAAAAGTAGTAAAAATCTGTTGTGAGTGAAAATGGTGTAACTACAATGAGTGCTATACCCTATTAATTGCACCCAATTCAAGTCCAATTAAGAGTGAATTAAAAACAACATTCTAGACGAAAAATTTAGACAGTCATTGAAGTCAACCATGCATGAGAGCAGGGTACAGTTGGTGAGAGTTCCATAATATATAGAAAGCATGTTTAAGGCAAGGCAAAGAGGTGAACCATGTTGTTTGAAGCATCCAAGTGAGATTGGGACCGCATATATATTACATGAATCAATTATTTGTGTGGTCATGTCCAATGCTGAGATGACTAGACTCTCCAAAGAATGACATAGGGCCTCAAGAGCCAATATATATATATATATATATATATAAACAATGGGCATGGGCCCAAAAAAAACAAAAAAGTCTATAAGAATAAATAGATATAAATAACTATTTTAGTAATTTGTTTTCACCATGGCTAATTACTTATATATCGTGCTTTTATTTTTTTCATTTTTGTTGGGGATGATTTGTACTTTGAGAGTGTCCTTGTTAGAGTTATATTAGCCCATTAGTATAAGCTTTAAGCCTATGCTAATAGACTGATATATCTCTAACAGTCCTCTAAGTCGTATGCCTTTTAGCTGATCAACAAAGGGAATAGATTGCAGTTGTAAGGTACCCTAAAGAAAATGGTGATGAAAAAAATGACAATTGAAGTGTATTTTACTACGCAGAAGATCCCACTCAATTTGTCGTTCCACTACTAGGTATTTAGAGAATAAATTGATTTCTTAGTGAAGTAAGAAGCAAACTATTGTTGCTTGATCAAGTACTAAAGTTAAATATCTTGTCGTAGATGACACCACTATTGAACACATTTGTTTGCACTCTCTTAACAAGCACATGGCATCTCTATTTCTACCATCACATCAATTTACTATGATACTTAGAGTGCTATTTAGATGTCAGGAGTTTTGTAATTTAATGACATAGTAATTCTCCTTTATTAAGAGAGCCCGTGTTTGAATTTCTCATTTCATCATTTCTATTATTGTAACCATAAAAAAAAAAAAAAAAAAAAATGAGCTATATTATTTTTTTTTGAGAGAAAATATAGAGCTATATTTAGATTGGTCACAATAACTTTTGTTTTTTAAATTTTTTATTTATTATATGAAAGGACAAAACATATTAAGATTGATTGTTATTAAAAACCACATAAAATTTATTAATCAAACTAATTAGGAGTTAGGATGCACGCTTAGAGCATTCGCATCAGTCCCTCAAAAATTATGTAAAATCATGTAAAACACAGTTTTTACACATTTTTGCTCAAAAATGCTCTCCATCAGTTCTTCTAAAATGGTGTAAAAATGTGTATATCTTTACACGAGCTACAGTAACCGTGTTAATATACACGGTTACTGTAGCTCTTGTAAAGATTATTTTACTAATTTCCGTTCGCTCATTTTTTTCTCTCTCTTCTCCGACTCAACAAACTCAGTAAACTAACTTCTTATCTTCTTCTTTTTCCTAAGATGCACACAATCACATCCACACATAAACACATCCACATAAACAAATCAACACAGAGATACACTTGCTTAAAAAAAAAAGAAAAAAAAGAAAAAAAAACACAGAGATACACAAACCCAAATGGACAAACAACAAAGAGACAGGTCAGTGCTTTTCGGAACGATCGGTGCTTGACTGGAACGATCGTGGGTCTCGCTTGATCGGAGCTCGTGGGTATGAGTCTTGCCTGATTGGAGCTGTGGATTGGAGCGTGGTCGGAGCGATGGTTTGGAGCTGTGAATTGGAGCTCGTGGGAGCTATGGATCAGAGTGTGTGGGAGCTTGGATCGGAGCGGTGGTTCGGAGTTGTGGCGTTTGGTGGCGTAGATCAACTGGGAGATTGGATCGGAGTGTGGATCGGAGCGGTGCTCGGAGATCTGTTTCAGTGTAGTGGATCGGAGCTCAGAGATCGGCTGAGATTTGGTGGTGGATCGGATGCGGATGGGTTTTGTGATTTGGAAGAGGAAGGCCAGAGAGATGGGTGTAGAGAGAGAGAGAGAGCAAGAAATCAGAAAAATGGGTAGAAAGAGAGAGAGAGAGCGCGTATTAAAGAGAGGTAGTTAGAGAGAAATAATAAAAAAATGGAGTATAATGAATATTTTATTGAAATATCTTGTAAAATAGATGAATTGATGTGGGTGTTTTGTAAAAATGAAGGTGTAAAATAGAAAAAGTAGGTTTTTAGTGTAAAAATAGATGTGTAAAATACACATACTGATGTGAATGCTCTAAATACGTAGAATTGGAGATTCCCTCACAGTGTTATCATTATGTACATTTTAGCAAAAACAAAAGAGAATAGAATACTCCGTACAAAAGCATAGTTTAATTATCACGTTTCCTAAATGTGACATTAGTTTAATTGTTTTCAATCACATAAAAAAAAAAAAAAAAAGAGTTTAATTGTTTTTAAAGTTTTCAATCCAGTAGTTGGCATCAATTTTATATGTCAAAGATTCTGTTCGTACCCATTGGCATAAATTTTAATACATCATATTCTGTATTTTATAGTTAGACTAATTTAAGGGTTCTGAGAACGCGTGCTTTTAAGGCATTTGTTAATAGATTATTTAAAAAAGTCTTGATATTATTTTTATGGAAAATATGAAAAGTTGTGAAAAAATTTTAAAAATTTTCTATAAAAGTTTTTGGGTAAACTACATATTTGATTCCTATCATTTACACCACATTTTAATTTGGTCCCTAACCTTCAATACCATGTTACCTTAGTCCCTACTGTTATCTCTTAGATGGACTAGATTGACACGATACTGAAATGTTAGAGATCGAATTGACACAATTGCAAAAGTATAAATTAAATTAAAATATGGTATAAAATATAGAAATTATAGTTTTTACCAAAATTATTTTTTAAAATATTTTCTAATACAATATCCTTAGGTATCAATTAACTTTTCCCATAATTTAAAGCTCCACTAATGGATTCTAGGATTATTTGAATGGTAGTTGTATAAGTTTGGTACAGCCTAATCCGCGAGAAATTATATAATCCTCTGGTGGACCACGTTACTTGTCTATCATTCCACTAAAAGACTCCCACTTGTTTAAAATTGCTGAGTCAGTAATTAGTTTTTGTTTAAAAAAAATTTTCTAACTCAGTAATTTTAAACAAGTTGGAGTCTTTTAATGAAATGGTAGATCATGTCACTTATCCACCGAGGACCTTATAATTTCTTATAATCCGCACCACTGTTTGAAAGTAAAACCCCCAACCCGGACATATCTTTATCAGCTCAATAAAAGCTCAATATCCTATTGGTTGATTGATCATAAAAGACAATAAATGTACGATTAATAATTGAATTGTGCTTATATAAGAACAGTTTCTTTTCTCTGCCTCTTCATTTCCATGATAACTTCCAGTCTTCCACAATTTTGCACCTTTGGGCATGATAAATTTGTAAAATTCTTGTTCTTATAACTTATATAAGTATATATTCCCAAGTCTTTGTTGAAACAAGATGAAATTGGAATTTTGACTTGGGGATATATACTTGAATGTTTCATTTCACATGCTATCTAGCATCATTTACATTTCCCATCTCTATCTCATGGCTAACTCCATCACAGTCAAGGTTCTTGATAATTGCTATCTCTCTCCCCCACCTAATTCAGCTCCACAAACCTCTCTCCCTCTAACCTTCTTTGACATACCATGGCTTTTCTTCTCTCCTGGCCAAACTTTGTACTTCTATGAATATCCCTACTCAACTACTTATTTCACATCCACTGCCTTTCCAAACCTCAAGCACTCCCTCTCTTTGACCCTCCAGCAGTACTACCCTTTTGCTGGAAACCTCAAGTCACCGCCAAAACCTGGCAAGCCTGACCTTGTTTACACAGAAGGTGACAAGGTTCAGCTCACACTTGCTGAGTCAAATGGGGATTTCAACCATCTTTCAGGTAATCATGCAAGAGATGTCAATGAATTCTACCAACTTGTGCCAAATTTGCCAACATGTTTCTCAGGTGAAAAACAATTACTTCCTTTGCTTGCTGTTCAAATTACTGTTTTCCCAAATGCTGGAATCTGTATTGGACTCACACACCACAATGTTGCTTGTGATGGAAGAACTTTTAACAATTTCATGAAGACTTGGGCTTGGTATTATAGTCTTGGTCCTCTTGGAGATTACTCTTCTCCCATCAAGTCTCTACCTTGTTATGATAGGTCAGTCATCATTGACACCTGTGGGCTTGAGGCTATTTTCTTGAAGGATTGGTGGAACAGAAACTCTTCACAAGAAATTGTTGCTGTTGGTACTCAAACCAATGTAGATTTGTCCAACATGGTTAGAGCCACTTTTGTGATGAGTTTGAGTGATATGGAGAGGATCAAGAAATGGATATTAGCTCAATGCAAAAGGAAAAATAAGTCACAACCAATACATTTATCACCAAGTGTATTAACTTGTGCATTTGTATGGGTTTGTTTGCTTAAAACCCAAGTGGGTGTGAATGAGAAATGTGTTGGTGAGGATCCAATTTATTTTGGGTTTAATGCTGGAGGTCTTACTCGTTTGGAATATCCAGTGTCCACAACATATTTTGGAAATTGCATTGGGTTTGGCAAGGGAATGGCAAAGATGAATGAGTTACTAGAAGAAGATGGAATTATAGTTGCAGCTGAAGTGTTTGGAAGCACTGTTAAGAGGTTAGACAAATCATTTTTTGGAGGGGCAGAGAAGTGGATTTCAGATTGGGAGGTGATGTTTGGATCTGAGCTCCATGTCATGGTTTCTGGGTCTCCAAAGTTGGATCTTTATGAGACTGATTTTGGGTGGGGGAGACCCAAAAAGATTGAGGAGATTTCAATTGACACTACCAGAGCCATTTCATTGACTGAGAGTAGAGATTTGGAGGGTGGCATTGAGGTTGGCTTAGCCCTACCTAAACCTGAGATGGATGCTTTTGTTACTTTGTACACTGAAGGTCTCAAGGCCCTTCCTTGATTCACTCCTGCTTCAATGTAAGTCTAGGATCACCAAATTTTTCACAATTGCTTGTGCCTACTGTGATTCATGTATATAATCAATGAGTTGTGAAAAAAATTGTATCCTAGCATTGCTCTTCTTTCTTCAGGCTTGAGTGTGCAACATGTCCCTTATTTCTTTTCTGGGTAAGATGCTTGACATGTTCTAATTTGACCGTATTTGCATTTGGGAATACACTTTACAAAGAGGACCCCACGAAGACATATTCCAGACAAAGTTTCAATAATTGTTCCTTTCAGCATGATTATTCATTGGAAAAACTTAGCAGTGTTACTTTTTTATTTTTTGAAAATAACTTAGCAGTATTTTCTAAGGTTAGGCAGAAGAGGATCCATGTCAAATTCCTTAAAATTTTCTCACTATTTTAAGATAAGAATCTACTTTTTAGCTTCACCTCTTTTAAAAATGCTCTTACCTTATTTCTTATCATTTGTGGGTGAGAACATTTGTTGTACTCAAGGACCTTGTACTAAGTACTATGCTTTGTTGTACATAGCCATATTTGTCAGTCAAATTAGAGGCTGGTCTTGTTAGATTTGAGATTGTTTTTAGAGTCAAGTTCGGAATTCAATACCAACACAAAGAAGACCAACTTTATCACTTATCATTGCATTTTTAAGCCTAAGAATTAAAACCTAAACTTCAAGGGCATGCAGACAAAGGTATTCTGATTTATATCCAATTGTAAAGCAGATAACAACATAGTGTAGATCCATCAGTAAAACAACATATTATTTTTTTTGCTAATATCAGTAAAACAACATTAAAGTAAATTGTGTTCAACAATATAGTAACAATAATTATAAAAAATAAAATGAAATAGAATAACAATAACACGATATATAAGTCCAGCAGTAATAAAAACATATGGATCCAACAGTAGAGATAGTGAACTGTTAGCATAAATTTTTTATAAAATGAGAGTAAATTTGAGTGTCATAAAGAGAAAGGGCATGACTATCAAGTGTTTGGTTGCATTATGAAAATTGTGTGTAGAAAATATTTTTATGTGTTTGGTTCTATTCGGAAAATACTATTTTTCAAAAAATTTTCACATTTTCTCAGTCATTTTCTCACAATCTAAACAAATTTTATCACAAAAATTTTCAAAATCACAGCAAGGCAATCAAAAGCAGAAACAAAACCAAAGAAAAAAAATATCAAATGCGGTCAGACGCTTCTGGGTTCTGGGTTCGCATCGAAGACGATCGAAGGTGACGGCGACGACTTTGATCGGCGACGGCTCTAGGTTCAATCGGCGCGGTGCTCGGGGTTCGATCGGCGACGACTTTTGGGTTCGCCAGTGCGAGATCGAAGGCGAGATTGCGAGATCGAAGGCTACATCGTGAGATCGAGCGGAGGCGATGGCGCGGTGTGATGGCGAGGTGCGATGGCTCAGTGCTGCGATCGGCGTGAGACTAGTGCGATGGCGAGATCGAGGATCGACGCAAGACCAGTGCGATCGTCTGACTGGTGCGATGGCGAGCTCGAAGTTCTCTCTTCTTTCTCTCGTTCTCTCCCTCGCGTTTTCCGGAAATGGTTTGAAGGTAAAATAAAACTGTAAAACCATTTCCGGGTCAAAGCCATATTTTTTACGGTCAAAGGAAATTGATTTCCAGAAAATGCTATTTCAAAACCAACCAAACAGCATATTTTACGGAAAATGATTTCCTGAAATCATTTTCACCCAAAACAAACGCAGCGTAAATGAAGAATCTTGGGACCGATTGATGTAGTTGGATGGATGTTGGGCTTCAAATGAGCTTTGGCCCAAAACCTATCATTTTTTTAAAAAATCATGCTTGAGATGGCCTGAGTTGACTAATGAGATTATGCCACGTGGCCTAAGAGTGAAAATAAAAAGACCTCAAACACACTTATTAACTAGAATGTCATCATATTAAAAAAAAAAAAAAAAAAAAAAAAAAACTAGAATATCATACATGTATGGGAATGTTAGGTGAATGAAATGCCTAAACTAGTTATGTGAAGCAAAAAAAATAATATAGATTTGTAAGCTAATGATTGAATAAAGATTAAAAAAAATCATATGGAGGATTGAAATTTACTACGAGTCTTGTGATTTTTTTTTTAGAGAAATCCATAGTCCATAGCCTATCCCTCAAAAGTAAAAATCTTGTACATTCTTTTTTGTTGTTATCCTTTTGAGATATCCACAGTCTTTTAATATAGATCAGGCAATTGGAAAGATCAGTCCACGGAGGTGGCCCCAACAAGTACTCTAATCTCATGTGAGTCTGTGAACCATTATGAATTTATTTCATTTGTAAACTTTTTCAAAATTTTAAGGCATATATCTCACTATCGAACAAATTTTATGGGTCCTCATTCACTCACTTATCAAAACGTGATACTTGCTACTTGCTATTCACAATATAATGCCAAAGACCTTATCAGCTTTTACTAATGCCTTAGCTTATTTTTGATTTACACTTAATAAGCAAAACCACATTTTAATATAAAAGAATTTTTTTTTTTTTTTTTTTGTACATTACATTCATGTATTTACTATTCATGCAACGGTATTTGATATTTCTGAAAGGTGCTCTATTCGCTTGTAACTAGCGTTTGAAATTAGATAAAATAAATCTTAATTTTTGTTTTTCTTGTGATGGACCTGGAGAGGGGGAAACATGTCAAGTATCCACATCTTAGTATCAAGAAGAAAAGAAAGCAAAAATGATTTATGTACTAGTAGCGAGCAAAAAATGGGAGTAGGCAAAATCATGAACATCTTGTGGGAGAGCAATACGAGCGTCATGGTTGATAGGTGAAAGTCCAATAGCTGATAGTTGAAAGCATCACTAACTTACGCTTTGACTCGAGTAGCACGGGGTACATTTAGAGTTTGAAATTACCTCACAGTAGAATCACTCTGTACAATTTGGCAAAAATAAAATAGAATAAAAAAAAATTATGTTTTAAACATTAGAATTTCAAAAGAAACAAATTAAACATTGAGGTTTTAAAAAGTAACAAATTAAGTGTGCATTTGGTTTTTGCTTAAAAAGTCACTTTATTTTACTATTCAATTTGTTTTTGTTACTATTTATGGACTCCACTGCACTTTTTGGTACTATTCATGAGTTCTACTGTATTATTTCAGTTAATTTTTACGTTTATTTACGATACTTTTAGTAAAAAATTTTCAGTTTCAGTAAAATAAGCATATCTCAAACTGACCCTAAGCTTATTGTTTCAAAAACAACAAATTAATCCTTGATATTTTAAAATTTTAAAATTAAATGTTAGCTTATTCAAGTGTAACAACATTGTATTAGGGATTTAACATAGGCTAGGGGTTTAATTTGTAAATATTGTGTTTAGTTTGTTACTTTTTTGAAATATAACATTTAATTTTTAATTTTTTTTAAAAAGTATAGTTTAATTTACTATTTTTAAAACTATAGGATTTGAATTGTCATACTTCCTTATTGTAGGGTTTAAAATATAATTATTCTAATAGAATAAAGTGTTTTTTTTTTTTTTTTTTTTTTTTTGAGGTGAATAGAATAAAGTGCTTTGTACATAAAGCATAGTTTAATATTTCCCAACTTCATCACGCTTCCTACATGAAAAATGTGACATTAATTTAATTATTTCCCAAGTCAAAGTTACCATCTAACTAGTTGGCATCAAATTTTTATTTTTTTATTTTTTATTTTATATGTAAGTTTCCTTCTACCTCGTTCGCATCAATTTTATAGAGAAATGATATGTCTACAACATTTTTACAACAAATCCTAAGTGGCAGGTTGCTACTGGTTGTTATTGTTGGGGCAAAAAAGTAATTTTAGTGTTAGTTTCAAATTTAAACTAATAACAATTAACCACTTATGATTTGTTGTAAAAATGTTATAAAATTATTGTAGACGTAGCATCTCTCAATTTTATATGCATCATGTTCTGCATTTTCCATTTTTATATATGTAAAAACGGGGTTGTTCTATGGTACCCTCATTTTTTTTAGGGGGTACCGTACCCACTCAAATCTTGACCCTCAATTGTAATAGTTTTAATCCTGACCGTATATATAATTTTAGTGAATACCAATTACCGGTAGAGCGAGTTTCCATATAAAAGCAAAAGCAAAACCTAAAAAAAACCAAAACAGATCTGTTTCTCTCTTGCGTTCACTCAATTCTGGGGCGAACCAAGCTTTGTGTCCGTCGATCTCCTTCCCACATTTCTTGACTCTCTATTTGATTTTGAGATCGTCGAATATGGGTTGGGTATGGCCGTTTATAAAATTATTGGGATATGTTCTTAAGAGATTCTTCTTCTCAAGCTAGTTGGTTTCCATCTAGGTTCTCTTATTAATGTATTTTTTTTCTCTCTAATTTGTGAAATTTACTCTGAATGCTTTAGGGACTGTATTTGTTAAGTGGTACTCTGAATTCAAAACTTTGTGAATCTGGTGAAAGCGTAGATGGTCTTATGTGTATGATGATAAACTAGGCTTTAAGTGTTTGCCATTGCTTTACTGGTTTTGTTGGAAGTGCTTACAAGTCCTGAGGGCACATTCAGTGCAAAAGAGAATTGGAAATCTGCTTCTTGGATTACACTCGCAGAAATCAGTTGTGATAACTTATGTTCATTACTTTTAACTTTTATGTTATGGTTGATAATGTCTTGGGCATCATTTTAGCTACTAAATTTAATTGGGTCATCAATTATTTTTATTTTCAATTGTTTAGAAAAGTTGGTATTGGCAATTTGGCACATAATGTGATGGAAGGGTTCTGCAAGTGTTTGTCACAATTGGACATTAATGTTATGGAGAACTTTTCTTTTTTTTGCATGCTTTCTAACATAATTAACTTTACTCCATCTCTTGTATAAAACCTTGACATTGAAGGACTTCTAGGAATATCTATTTGAATGTAAAAATGTTGACTTGGTGTAGTTGTTGAGGGTTTGAATGATCTAATTATTTTTATTGATTAGTCTATTGAGTCTGTAAACTTTAGGAGCAACACCAAGATCTTTGGGTTCCAACATTAAAGTTCAGAGTTGTCAAAATATGACTTGATTATTGATATTCGGTTATACTATTGGCTGAGGACAATAGCAAAAATATTTTATTTTTGTGTGTAGCATCATGTAATGTCTAAATTTTGGAGATACTACTGCTATGTGTGTTGGGCTATGCCCTCATTTGATTCTCTGGTTTGACATATTTTGATTATGTTTTTATTTCATAGATTTGGCTGTTTTTACTTAGTTCCTTTTTTTCCCCTTACTAGGGAGATGCAGATAGTGCACTGGAGCAGAAGTCCGACAACAATAGATTAAAGGGAAGAGAGAATCAAGTTATCTTTGTGTTTAAGGAATTCTGTTAAGAGAAAAGATAGTGTGGTCTAAGGATGTTGAGTACTGCCAATCAGTTATTCAAAACATTGATAGCTTTAGCTCTTTCATGTCTTGTTATTTAATTTTGGTTGTTCAACAATTGTTAGTATCAAGTTATGATATTTTGCACTCAATGTTGAACTCAGTTATTTAAAATATTAGCAAAAATTGAGGTAAATACCAAGTCTTGAATTTTATTTCCTTATTGTTGTTAAACTTTAGAACTCAGTTAAAAAAAATTTTAAAATTTAAAATTTGCTTGAAATAAAAATCTAATGTATGTCAATTAGATGGTAACTTAGAACATTGATCTTCTATGGATTTCTTTGGCTGATGAGAATTTCGAGGTTCCTTTGGCTTTCCTCAGTGAGGTAATAGCTTCAAAAACTTGTAGGGAACCTATAATGAACACATTACAGCCTATGCTGACATATATCTTTATTGGTGTTCAAAATTTTTTTTATTTTTTTTTTATTTTTTTATTTTTATTTTTTTTGTTCTACCAGAATTTTTTTTTTTTTTTTTTTCATGTGGAAGCTCAATTAGATGGAGCTAATAATGAGACTTGACCGGTACAAGGAAATCTCTTAGTCGTGAGACTGAAGTTGCTATCTTTGGGCTTTCTGGTTTTGACCTAGACAAACGTATTCACATATGGTTTAAATGTAGTATAAAGATATTATTGATATAAACTCTTACTTTTTCTGTTTTTTCTTATAGGGCAAATAACACTCCCCTCCCTTGAGGTTTGGAAAAATGACACTCACCCCCAAACTTAAAGGAAAAAAACATTTTCCCCCCTTTGACATTTATTTATCTAAACTCTGTTAAATTGGCGTTAAAAATGTTGTGTACTAACGTACCCTTTGATTAATAATGTATTCCCAAAATTGACTCTGAAAGTTTTTTATATTGATAAGTGACTTTAAAAATTTCAAACTCATTTTTAAACAATAAAAGCTTGAAAGCTTCAGCAAATTGTTTTATTTCATAAATTTTGATCCAAAGTGTTAGAGAGAGGAGCGATTAAAAAATCTAAGAGGATCATCAAACTTTAAAAAATCAATTAGAAAGGTGCTATAAGAGACTAAAAAATTAACATAAGCAACATGTTTTATAATATGCTTTATATTCCGTTACTAATATTAACAGAAGGGGGGGGAGTGTTATTTTTTTTAAATCTCAGGGGGGGGGAGTGTTTTTTCCTTTCAAGTTTGGGGGTGAGTGTCATTTCTCTAAACCTCAAGGGAGGGGAGTGTTATTTGCCCTTTCTTATATATATCCCTGTACATGGAGCAATGCAGATGTTTATATGTGAGCGTCAAGTCCTCTAAAAAGGCAATTCTTTCTCTTTCTCTTTCTCTTCAATTATATGCAGTTTTTGAACGTTTTGTTAGCAATTGCGATGTTCGCATTTTTGGCTAAAACGTGAACATCTTGAATCACAAATCAGTACTCTTGCATTAGGTCATTCTACAGTACCTACCTATTTTTTAAGTAGGTACCGTACCCACCCAAATCTTAGCCGTTTATTTTTATTGTTTCAATTTCGACTGTTTATTTAAGTTTAGTGGTAAACCTAATACTGGCATAATGGGTAGCATATAAAAGTCAAAACAAAACCAAAAAGAAAAGAAAGAGACAGAGTACGAATGATTTGGTAAAAAATAGAGAATGAAAGAGGGCAAAAGCAATGTGCCACTACCATCGCTCACCATCCACAACCTTCAGATCATCTGCCACTATCACCGGTAATAATATTTTTTAGTATTTGAGAAGTTGTTTATTTATTTATGAGATTTAGGTTTTTTTTTTATTTTTTATTTTTTTTTAAGGTTAGATTTGATCTAGGTATTTTAGAATTGAGGAGCTAGGTCTTGTGTAAGACTTGGGTTTTTTATTTCTTTTTCTCTTTTCCTGATTTTGGGTTAATTTGTTTGGGTATTTCAACTTGATTTGGTTTAGGTATTTTGGGTTATATGTTTTCTAGTTTCCAGTGATGATTTGGGGACAAAAGTCCAAGCACTGAAATTATATTAAGCATACAAAAATATTGACAATTTGAAACTCTTTTTCATGCATGATTAAGCATTCTATAATGTTTTTGTTCCCCTTAGGGTGATAATCATGCCTAGGAGGGTTGACTTTTTGCCTACTTTGGCTGGTGTGTCTGCACTATTATTGTGGTATGTAATGTAGAGTCTTTAGGTTTCACAAGTATTTCAATAAGTTTCTAGGTTTCCAGGGCATTACGGTCATTTTATATGTTCTAAGCGCATTTAAGTAATTTTTTAGGTTATAGGGTCATTTTGGTCATTTTTTAGGTTTCAGTGTCATTCAGTTATTTTTTTGGTTCTAAGGGTCTTCTGGTAATTTTGAAGGGTTTCGAAAGTATTTTGGTCATTTTCAAGTGTTATGGGGTATTTTTGGTCATTGTTTTAGGTTTCTTGGTTATTTCGATAATTTTGTTTTTGTTTTTTGTTTTTGTTTTTATTTATGTTTTAGGGTAATTTCGGTCATTTTTTAGGTTTTAGGGTCATTTGGTCATTTTTTAAGTTCTAAGGGTATTTTGATCATTTTTTAGGTTCTAAGGGTATTCCGGTAATTGTTGAGGGTTTTGGGGGTATTTTGGTCATTTTTAAGATCTATGAGGTATTTTGGTCATTTTATAGGTTTCAAATTTTTTTAAGGTTTCAGGGTCATTTCGGTCATTTTTAAGGCTTTATAGGTATTTCGGTCATTTTTTAGGTTTAAAGTGCATTATGGTCGTTTTTTAGGTTCTAAGAGCATTACTATCACTTTTTAAGTTACAAGGTCATTGCAATCATTTTTTAGGTTTCATGGTCATTTAGGTCATTTTTTTAGTATCTAAGGATATTTCAATTATTTTTTAAGTTTAGAGGGTATTTCAGACATTTTTTTTAGGTTTTAGGGTCATTTCGGTCATTTTCTAGGTTTTAAGGATATTCCAATAATTTTTGAGAGTTTCGGGGTTATTTTGGTAATTTTTAAGTGTTAGGATGCATTTTGGTAATTTTGGTATATTTAAGGGTATTTCGAAAATTTTAGAGATTTTAGGAGTATTTTTGTTATATATATTCGTTGATTATTAAGTAATTTGGAGGGGTTGGGTTGGGTTGGCTAAGCCCATATGTAATATTGGTATGGCTTAATGTGAAGATGGAACTGTCAAATGTGAGTAAAAAAAAAAAGAACCATTGAATGTGACAAAAGTATGGTCACATGTGATGTTGGTATTGCCTAATGTGACAATTGAACTATCAAATGTGAGAAAAAAATAAAAATAAAAGAATCACTAAATGTGATGCTGGTACTACACAATGTGAGGATGAAACCGTCAAATGTGAGAAAAAAAAGAGAACCACTAAATGTGACAAAAGTATTGTCAAATGTTATGTTGATACTGCCGAATATGACAATGAAATCATCAAATGTGAGAAAAAAAAATGAAGGAACCACTGAATGTGACAATAGTACAGTCACATGTGGTGTTAGTACTGCACAATGTGAGGATAAAACCGTCAAATGTGAGGAAAAAAAAAGGGAACCACTAAATGTGACAAAAGTACTGTCAAATGTTATGTTGGTACTGTTAAATGTGACAATGGAACCATCAAATGTGAGAAAAAAATTAAGGAAACCATCAAATGTGACAAAAGAACAGTCACATATGATATTGGCATTACATAATGTGAGGATAGAACCATCAAATGTGAAAAAAAAAAAAGAAACCACTGAATATGACAAAAGTACAATTACATGTGATGTTGGTACTGCATAATGTGAGAATGAAATCGTCAAATGTGAGGACAAAAAAAAAAAAAGGAAACCACAAAATGTGACAAAAGTTCTGTCAAATGTAATGTTGGAACTGTATAATATGAGGATGGAACCGTCAAATATGAGAAAAAAATAAAAGAACCACCAAATGTGACAAAAGAACTGTCACATGTGATGTTGGAACTGCACAGTGTGAGAATGAAACTATCAAATGTGGGAAAAAAAAAAAAACCACAAAATGTGACAAAAGTACTTTCAAATGTGATATTTGAATTGCATAATGTGAGGATGGAACCGTCAAATGTGACAGAGAAAAAATAAGGGAATTACCAAATGTGACAAAAGAACTGTCACATGTAATATTGAAACTGTACAATATGAGGATGGAACCATCAAATATAAAAAAAAAAAAATAAAGGAACCACAAAATGTGACGAAAGAACTGTCACATGTAATGTTGGAACTGCACAATGTGAGGATGAAATCATTAAATGTAAGAAAAAAAAAGAACCACCAAATGTGACCAAAATACTGTCAAATGTGATGTTGGAACTGCATAATGTGAGGGTAGAACCGTCAAATATGAGAAAAAATAAGGGAACTACCAAATGTGACAAAAGAATTATTACATGTGATGTTGAAACTATACAATGTGAGGATGAAACTTTCAAATGTGGGGAAAAAAAAGAGAACCACCAAATGTGACAAAAGTACTATCAAATGTGATGTTGGAACTCTACAATGTGAAGATAGAACTGTCAAATGTGAGAAAAATAAGGGAACTACCAAATGTGACAAAAGAATTGTCATATGTGATGTTGGAACTGTACAATGTGAAGACTATCAAATATGAGAAAAAAAATAAAGAAACCATCAAATGTGAGAATTTAGTAACTTTTTTTTTTTTTTTTTGATAAACTTCAATATATATATATAAATCAAACAGAAGCAGAGGCACTACAGTCAACCTCACAAATTGTCCTTAAGACATCTGGAAGACTGAGTTTATTGAAACAAAAGGACTTAGAAGATGAAAGGGAGAGCTTAGCAGTAGCGTGAGCAGCTGTATTACACTCTCTCTTGACCCAAATGAAAATACAATTAAGAAAAAACTCTCTAAGACTAAGGATGCTACTGACAATATTACTGATAGTCCAATCCGGAGTGGTTGGCGAGGAGGATAAAGGATCAAAGCAATTCTTAACGTCTCCCTTAATGACTATACTTGGCCATTTTTCAACTTTAGCAAGCTGGGTGGCCCAGAGAATGGCGGATGCTTCAGCTCTGAGGGGGGAGCATGTAGGAGTAGATCTTGCCCACGCCTTCAATACTTCACCTCTATGGTCTCTTGCTACAACGGCAATTGCATTGCTATGTTTACCTATAGCTGCGTCAGTGTTGAGTTTAATCCAACCGTGGGGGGGGGGGGGTGGATTCCATTTGTGAGGGGAGGGCACAGTGCTAGAGGGGGGAAGGACACTAGAAGACCTTACCAAGGAGTATTCTGCCAGCTTATGTTGGATTAGCTTGATGGATGCATGAATATCAATAACTTCACTGTGGTGTACTACCTGATTTCTTACCCGCCAAATTTCATCCAGAACAAAGGCCATGTTAAGAGTGGTAAGCCAACTCTCATCGGGGGGGCATGGGGCTTGTGGTGGATCAGTGAGTAGTTTCATGATATCTCCACTAGTAGAGCATGAATGGTCTTCCGGTTTAAAACCCCAACAGCAGGAAAACCACAACGCTCTAGCTATTGGGCATTGGAGGAATAAATGGACAGTGGATTCAGTTTCATGGTGGCACAGGGGACACAAATCATCCAGATTGGCTATTCTTCGCTGAAGATTCTCATTGGTCGGGAGTATGTTTGCGCCGATTCTCCACATTAGCATCTTTACTCTTTCAGGGGCCTTGATCCTCCATATCTTTTTCCAGTCAACATCAGAGTTTATGGGAAGGAGGTGTTGTTCTGTAACAGTATGAAATGCCGACTTAACTGTGAAATTTCCTTTTGGATTGTGGACCCAGATGAGCTTATCTGGTTTTTGCCTCAAAGAGAGCGGGATAGAGAGGATGGCTTTAGAGGATTCTTCATCGAAGATATTCTGAATGAGGTTAGCTTTCCATGCCCGAGTCTCCCGATCCATGAGATGAGATACCATTAAAGGGTTCCTTGGGTCATCCTGGGTTTTGGGTTTGGGACGGAACCCATCAATCCAAGGTACCCAAGGATCTTGCCATACATTAATGGACGCTCCATCGCCTATTAGGTAGCAAGCACCCTTTACAATTATGGACTTGACTTCTTCAATGGCTCTCCATATTGGTGAGCTGTGTTTCAATTTGTTTTCATGCAGCCATCCCTCCTTGACTTTGTATTTGGCTCTTAGAATTGACATGCATAGACTATCCCGCTTTGAGGCGATCATCCATGCTAATTTAGCTAGCAGTGCACTACTAATGTCCTTGGCCTTTTTAAAACCAAGCCCTCCTTTATCTTTCGGAGTGCACAACTTATCCCACGATTTCAAGGCTAGAAACTTACCATTCGGCTCTTTTGGTTTCCACCAGAATTTTCTGGACAGCACATCCAAATTGTTGCAAATGCTGTTTGGAACTTTAAAAGAAGACATGGTATAGATGGGAGTAGTTTGAATAACTGAGTTTATGAGGGTACACCTGCCAGCCCATGAGAGGGTCTTACTTCTCCATCCTGCCAGTCTTCCTTCGAGCTTGTCTAGGAGATAGTTGAAGTCCTTTCTTGGGGATCGGGTAAGAAACAGAGGAGCTCCCAAATAAATGGCATTGCTCTTTAGCTTCTTCATTTGCAAAATTTGCTTGATGGCTCTTGCTGACTGTTGTTGGGTTTGCTTGGAGAAGAAAATACCTGATTTGCTTCTATTCAAGTTTTGGCCCGACCATTTACAGTATTTGATAATGCACTCATTAATGGCTGTGGCATCCCTCCTTGTTGCTTTAGAGAAAAGAACTATGTCATCGGCATACATCACATGTGTTATGGCTGGACCACTGATGCTTGCCTTGACTCCATTGATATTTTTGCATTGAAACTCCTATTCGATCATTCTTGACAGTACCTCTTGCCCCAAAATAAATAAGTATGAAGATAGGGGGTCGCCCTGCCTTAGACCTTTGCTAGGCTTGAATTGTGCAGATTTTCCTCCATTAACAAGTACTTCGAAAGATACTGAGGTTACACAAGCCATCACCCAACCTACAAACTTTTCTTGAAACCCATGCTTGAGTAGGACTTCCCTGAGGAATTTCCAATTCATTCTATCATACGCCTTTTGGAGATCAAGTTTAATTGCCATCAGTCCGGACTTCACCTTTCTTTTTTTAAAGCTATGGATCATTTCTTGCACTACAACTTGGTTTTCAGCTATCCATCTGCCAGGGATGAACGCCGATTGGTTTGGGGAGATCAACTTGTGTAGTAAAGGTCTTAACCTCGACACCAAAAGCTTGGAGATGGTTTTGTAGACCACATTACAAAGGCTGATGGGTCGAAAGTTGTCAAAGGTGGATGGGCTCTTGGTTTTAGGAATTAACACTATCAGGGAGCTATTGATCTCCTTAGGCATTGAGCCTACTTCGAAGAAAGATGTTACTGCTCTAATGACTGCATCCCCAACGATCGGCCAATACTGTTTGTAAAAAATTGCAGGAAATCCGTCAGGACCAGGAGCCTTTTGGTCTTCCATGCTGAACAAGGTGCGCTTTATTTGGTCAGGGGTGGGGATGAGTGAGAGCAGAATGTTGTCAGCATCAGTGATAGTGGGTGAAATCAGGTTTTCCAAGTTGTCTGGGTAAGAGACTTCTTCCTCGTTAAAGAGTTCCTTAAAGCCTCTTAGAAAAAGTTGCCTGATTTGTCTGGGGTCAGAAATCCATTCACCTTCTGTGTTTCTTATGACATCAATGTTGTTTCTCCGTCTCTGTACTATGGTTGAGAGATGGAAGAACTTGGAATTTTTGTCTCCGTACATTAGCCACAATTCCCTGGACTTTTGCCTCCATAAAATTTCGCTTCTAGTTAACCATTCAGCCAGCTCAAATTGGAGGTTTGTTTCAGTTGTGCTATCTGAGCTGCAAGTGTCGTTCCTCTGAACTTCTGTGATTTTCACTAAAAGCTTGTTAATTCTATCCTGACATCGCCCAAATACTTCTTTATTCCACTTACGGAGAGCTTTCCTGGTATTTTCTTGTTTTTTGCACAGCACAGTGAATTCAGATCCTGTGTTGTCTTCATTCCAAGCACCCTCTATAACTGAATAGCAATTTGGGTCTCTGATCCAGGCAGCCTCGAAACGAAAGGGTCTGTGCGCAAATGTATCTTGTGGATTTGTGTCCAGCACAATTGGGGTGTGGTCCGAATTAACAGCTCCAAGATGATGCACAGTTGCTTTTGGGAAGGCAAGTCGCCATGAAATGCTAGAAATGGCTCTGTCCAGTCTTCTTTTAATTGCTGCTTTACCCCAATTTCCTTTGGCCCATGTGAATTGATTGCCCGAAAATCCAAGGTCCATTGCTCCGTAGGTGTACATAAGATCTTGAAGATAATTATTGGATGATGACCCTTTGGATTTGCCTCCAAATCTTTCCTCCTCATTGAGGGTGAAGTTGAAATCACCCAAGCAAACCCACGGGGTTTGAATGGATTCAATTAGAGCACCTAAGTTCTCCCATGCTTTCCTTTTCTTTCTAGCATATGGTGGGCCATAGAAACCCACCAGGTGCCATTCACAAATAGCATCCCGAATTTTCACAGCAATTGTATTTTTATTGAAATCGACTAGTTCAACATGAATACTAGCATTCCACATTAGACAAAGGCCTCCGGCTATTCCTTTGGCATCAACTACAACTAAATTAGAAAAGCTAAGAGAGTGCATTACCTGTTCCATACGGTCCTTAGAAGCCTTGGTCTCGCATAAGAACAGGATATCGAGTTTTGAGCCCTTTATTTGAGCCTTCAAGGCTCGAACTGTCGAGGCGTTGCAAATGCCCCGACAGTTCCAACCAAATGTTTTCATGGGTCTGTTGGGGGCATGATAAGGCCCGCCTCCTCGGCCACTTGTGAAGATGATGAGATGTGATTAGATGAGGGAGAGTCCACGGTGGTGCTTGGACTCTGGAATGAGCTTCTTGCTCTGGGTTTGAGAGGTTCACCATGGACAGTTGGTGGCCTTGATTCTTTCTTTTCTCTTTCGGATAAGATGAAGAATTCAAGACGGGAGTGGTGGATAAGGGTCGCTGTTTCAGGGTCATAGTACACTGGTTCAAGAGCTTCAGTGGTTTTCTTCAATCTTTTAGCATAGGCAGCGTATTCCTCATTTGAGATCTTCCTTTTCAGAGGGTGGTTGGCTTTTGAGCTAGACTTAGGGATTAGTAAGGTTGGCTGTGTGTTTGGGTTTGTCTGGGAAGCATTGGGAATGTTCTGGTATAAATGGGGATAGGCGTATTGGTCTAGCGGGTTGGGGTCGCAGAGTGGGCTCTGTTTGGTGGGCATAATACGGGGTTTTGAATTTAGCTCTGGGGTGGGATTGGTGATTTGGGTGGTGGTTTTGGGCTTGGACATGAGTTTATAGTGGGCTCGGGGTGAAATAGACTGCGGGCTTGGGCTTGAAGAGTGGGTATTTATCAGGCTTTGCTCCTTTTCCATAGTATGCTCTGTCTCCTCACATAAGTTTGTTACCACGTGTTCTGTGGACCCTCCGTCAGGTGGCACAACATTCACATTCTCTGATTGTATCAGACTATTGTCTTTTAGTGGTAGTGCGCTTTGCACCTCTGCAGACTGTACCATCACTGGAGGAGCGTTGGTAGGTTTGGCTGGCCTTGTCCTTTCGCAATTGGGTGACGTAGCAGGTTCTGGGGAGTCCGAACTTTTCGAGATTGGGAGGTTCCCGGCGACAGCGTTGATCTGAGGCTCATCATATATGCCACTCGGTACCTCGTCGTTATCGGCCCTCAGCCATTGCCCAGCGGCCTTGAAGTTGTTACCTTGTGGATTTTGCAGCCTAAAACAACTCGCGCTGCAGTATCTGTCTTCGTGCCCAATGGTTCCACAGTTGTAACACACATCGGCTAATTTTTCATACTTTAGACTAACCCATAGGTCAGGTAGGTTGGCTCTAGGCAAAAAAAATCCTGGTAGAAGGGGCTTGGCTATAGAGACTTCCACTTGGATTCTTGAGAATCTTCTCCAGACTTCGCCTCCACTTCCGGCGAACTCAATGTCCAAAACTGAGCCCACTTTTGATCCAATCTTCCTCAGGTTGTCGGAGGATTGCCATAGCGCTGGAAGCCCGTGGACTTGAACCCAGAAAGTTGAGTTGGCGAATGACACTTCGTGCCAAGAGAGTTCAGGCCTCCACTTCTTCAAGATGAGGTGTCCGCCTCTGATTGACCAAGGTCGTCGTTGGAAGGCCTTTTGGAGGTCAGCCTCATGTTGGAAGCTAAACAGGAAAGTGTCTTTGTTGAGCCGTTTCACTTCTAGGCCCAGAGTTGGTTTCCAAGCTCTGCAGAGTACGTCTTTTACAATGCTTGTTCCAGTGGATCTGGTGGAGATGAGTTTTCCTATGAGATTATGGTTTAGATGTGTTGTGTTTTCTTGGTTTGGAGGGAGCTCTAGCCTTATGTCAAGGTTGGATAGCTTGTCAGCGTTGGTAAGGAACACTGACTCTTCCATGACGGCCTTTCACACAGCTGGGTTGGTCAACTTGAAGAACAGAAAAATATACAGGTGGTGTGTAAGATAGAGGAGCGGGGAGAAAGGTTATGAAAATGGAGAGACTAGCTCTAGAGGAGGGGTAAGGGAAGGGGTGCTACTAGAGCACGGGGAAAATATTTAGTAACTTAGTATAGCAAGTGGACTACTAGTGGTACCCACTACCCAAAAAAAAGGGGCAATGTAGAATTACCCGTAAAAACGAAGTGGTTTAAGTCCTTTTATGTTATAGATAACCAATGGGTACCACCAAGTGCTATATAGAATGACTTGCTGAGTACTAGTCAGTCCTGCGGTAGTGTGGTGTGTACCACGCAATAACCAGTCATTCTTCTCTCTCTCTCTTACCCATGGCAAAATCCTCCACAATCAAAGTTCTTGAGCACTGCAATGTCTCTCCCCCACTCAATTCAGCTCCACCAATCTCACTCCCTCTAACATTCTTAGACATACCATGGCTATTTTTCTCTCCAAGCCAACCATTGTTTTTCTATGATTATCCCTACACCACTTCTCATTTCACATCCACAACCCTCCCAAACCTCAAGAACTCTCTTTCCCTCACTCTCCAACACTTCTATCCCTTAGCTGGGAACCTCACAATGTCACCCTTTGAACCATGCAAGCCAGAGATTATATATAGCCAAGGTGACTCGGTTTCATTAACTATTGCTGAATCAAATGGGCATTTTAACCATCTCTCTAGCAATTATCCAAGAGATGTGAATGAGTTTCACTCACTTGTGCCCCAACTAGATGATAAGCAAGTGCTTATTCCTTTGCTAGCTATTCAAGTTACAGTTTTTCCAAAGGCAGGCATTTGTATAGGACTTGCTTACCAACATGTTGTAGCTGATGGAAGGACTTTCAACAATTTCATGAAGACTTGGGCCTCATTTTGTAGCTTGGGTGACTCTTTCTCTATGAAATCATTACCTAGTTATGATAGGAAGGTCATTGTGGATGCACTTGGGCTAGAGGATATTTTCTTGAAGGAGTGGTGGAGAAGAAAATCTTTAAAAGAGATTGTTATAGGAAGTGAAGCTAATGTAGATTTGTCCAACATGGTGAGAGCGACATTTGTGGTGGGCTTGAGTGACATGAATAGGATCAAATCATGGATTATTGCTAAATGCAATGAAGAAAATAAGTCACTCCCTGTTCATTTATCAGCCTATGTCCTAACATGTGCATTTATATGGATTTGTTTGGTTAAGGCCCAAGAGGAAGTCAATGAGAAATGTTGTGGGGAGGATCCAAATTACTTCGGGTTCATTGCGGGAGGTATAACCCGTTTGGACTTTCCGGTACCCGCTTCATATTTTGGTAATTGTGTTGGGTTTGGTCGATCGATGGCGATTAGGAAGGAGCTAATGGGAGAAGATGGGGTTGTTGTCGCGGCAAGAGCTATTGGAAGCACTGTGAAGACATTGGATAAGGCAATTTTTGAAGATGCAAAGCAGTGGATCTCGGATTGGAAGGTGTTATTCGGGTCGGATCTCAATGTTATGGTTGCTGGGTCACCAAAATTGGATCTTTATGAAACAGATTTTGGGTGGGGAAGAGCCAAGAAGATAGAGGAGATTTCAATTGATTGCATGAGAGCTATTTCACTCACTGAGAGTAGGGATGTGGAGGGTGGCATTGAGGTAGGCCTATCTCTACCCAAAACTAAAATGGATGCTTTCACCACTTTCTTCATCCAAGGTCTCAGGGCTTTTCCATGATTTTATTTTTTTATTTTTAAGCAATCCATGATTTATTCTAGTTAAAGAATTCACTCGTTGGATTCATAATTAATGTTTAAGTGAGAACTCCCTTTGAAAAAAAAAAAACGAGTTCATTATTTAAAAAGGCTTGTACATAGGGCAAGACAACTGCTATTATCATTTTAGTTTTATTAATTAATAATGTGTCTTTTGAATGCTTTAACTCTTCAAGTTGTTTAATAATAGACAGAATTTTACTTTCGTTAAATAATAGAAAGAATTATACTTTATAAAGCAATAACTTTCCAAGGCATTTGTCCTTGAATGATTCCCTGATCAATAGAAAGTACTATGTGAATTCCCACTTTAGTCTCCAACTAACATATCTGTAATTCCGAGTAAATAATTAATACAATGTTGTTCCTATATATATATATAATAGTTAATAAAATATGTAACATCCATTCCTTTCATTACATAAGTGTAATATATATATACACGATATGGTGCACATATTTATTAACTAATATATATATATATATATATATCCTGCAAGCATGCATATGTAACATCCATTCCTTTCATTACATAAGTGTAATATATAATTTACGATATGGTGCACATATTTTATTAACTATTTTATTTAGCATAAAAAAAAACCTCCTAGCCTTAAAAAAAAAAAAAAAAAAAAAAACTCCCAAGTGTATTGATTGAAAGAAAGAAATCTAGTTTGCAATGCAGTGTCTTTCGAAGCCATGCATCTCTCTTTGATTAATTCCCACCTTCTTAATAGAAAGTTTTATGTAAGCTACTAGTTTTATTTTTGGTGTGGTAAATATGTAAGTTACCACTTTTTATTAGTTAAGTCTCCGACTAATATAAACTACTGACATGCTGGTTGGACTTGGGTCAACATATCTCAGCCTCTTAGGACATGGTTTTGAGTTTTCCATTATGAGTGTGTTGCGACTCTTTGTATTGGTTAGGATGTTATTATGGTCATGTTTAGGTAGGGAAGTCATATTTGCCACTCCTTTCTAATTATTTTTCTATTATCCTTAAAAGAAAACGTATTCAACTAAAATTTGTACATAAGATAAGTATTGGGGAGACTGCAATTTGACTCCCTATAATCATTCTAAAACAGGCTTGCGAGGCGTGATGTTGAATGCTATAAAAGATTTGAGTGTCTTTTTCTCATCACTAATTGGTTTTGAGGTGAAATGACACAGCTCACAGTTCGACAAATGGTATTAGAGTCAAGGTCATGGGTTTGAGTCAAGGGAGTGTTATTGTGAGGGAGGGATTGTTGAGAAGACCGCAATTCGATTTCCTACAACCACTTTAAAAATAGGCTCACAGGGTGTGATGTTGAATGATATAAAAGATTTGAGTGTGTCTTTCTTATCATTAATTGGTTTTGAGGTAGAACGACACAACTTACTGTCCAACAATAAGGTTATTAGTGTATGAGATGTAATGCAGCATCTGTACATATGAATACTTTAACCAATGCCAAATGGGAGGGATCATTCCTTTCATTAAAGAGGGTTCGAAAATTAATGTGCATATATCTTCTACAAGCATATACTCCGAACATCCATGTAATTTCATTTTAAAAAGTGCGAAAATGATAACTATTATAGAAAGTGATCTGAATAATCCTTGGAAGGGAAGAGAAGGACCACGAGGACTCAGCAGTCAGGAATCCTAAAGCTTTTTTGTTTGTTTCTAACCATTCATAGTAATCAACGATGATATTTTCGTTTTTAGTGACTCCTTCTCTTTTTCGTTTTGATTAGTTTTGATTTTTTGTTTTTGTTTATATATATATATATATATATATTTTAAAGCTCAAGTACCTTTGCGTAGATTTGAAGTTGAATTAATTCATATAAAATGTATAGATTAATACAATATTTTCCACCCAAAAGCTCCTCTTGAAAAGTCTGTTCATACTTTCTCTTCCAATAAACCGAAATCCGACTGTAAATTCTTTTTCATATTCTTATATATTCCATTTCAATTTTAATTTCATTCAAAGATAACGAATCCTTTTGCCAAACTTCAGTGTTTCAATAGGTAAACCATCACATTATGCTAACGACATGTTGCAAATAGGCATTGCCTTTTGATGGAGATGCTTCATCTTTCACCATTGCTTTGTATTAAAATAATTATATTTTATTCAACTATGGATAAACTGTACAAAAAAAAGGTCTATATAGAAGCAAACACTCTATGAGTAGATTAGAAGAAACATCACCACGAATTCTAGACATGATGGTTACTTCATAAATACAAGTACTTGTGGGAGTAAGAATCGAGGTTCAAGATTCCATGAAGAAGCTTGTTCACATTTCACACACATACATTTAGATTATGTTAGAATAGAATTTTTATTTTAGATTAAAAAAAGAAAAAAGAAACATGAGTTCCATGTTAAATTACCAATTTGTCCAAAAGCTTAAACAGTTAGAAAATGGTAAACTTAATTATTTAATCATAATTCTAATATTCAATACAATTCAAGATGGGTAGGACTGAGCCTCTAGATGAACCTAAAACTTGTAATTTAACAGCCCCATTCAAATTTAAGACGTGTTGTCGATCAAAAACCAACTTGAGTTTAGATACAAGAATAAGATCATAGAATTGGCCAAATGTATGAAATTTGGTGAACATTTCGGGTAGTTGATCATGAAAGGGAATATTTGCAACTGTTAAGTACTCAAAGTAGGTGACGATGAAATTGAATAAATTAAGTGATAACAGCTCACACTGTCCTTGGTTCGCTCAGGGAAGGCATTATTGTGTCTGATATGTATTCTGCTTCAATTATTGGCTTATTGCTTTTGATAGGAGTGGCAGGAAATGAAGAAGCACCTATATCTTGAAGAAGCCATCTCAGCCACAATAGATCAAATGTAGTATTATAGAAAGCACTTTATATTTTACGTTTTGTCCAAGAAAATGCCACCGCAGTACGCTTAATCCTGTCAAGCTTTAGTCTTCGAACCGAGTCATTTTGAGTTATCTTATAGGTAAAACAAGTAAACACAGAATTGGCCAATTTATTAATCGTGTCAAAGTGAACGAACTTGCTTTAACACGAACATTAATTTGACACTGGACACAAACTTGCAAAAAATCTTATCATGTTCAAGGTCGAATCAAATATATATTGACACTCTTTATATGTACACTAAACAAAAATGTAAAAAAAAAAAAGAAAAAAAAAGAAAAAGAAAAAAAAAGAAAATGAGAGAGAGAGAGAGAGAGAGAGCATGCATGGCTAAACGCTTTTTGTTCTGTTTTGTTTGTTTTATCTCTCTCTTTCTTCTGGTCTGGGGCTGAATTTGGCCGACAACTATAGCACAAATGACAAACCACAGGGCCAGCAGTCTCTTTCTCTTTCACATTAAGAATTCTTATTACTCGGATGTATATAACGCGGCCAACCAATAACCAAGAAATATGCCAGCAAAAGCAGCCATTGCATGTAATGTTTGAATGCTAATCCACCGTCTACACTTTGATACATACAGCCCAACGAATGTCAATCATAAACTGTGTATATGAAAAGCACTTGCAATCTACTTTCCTTTTCCCACACTCCTATTACACATTATTTTAACTAAAATTGACTTCAAGTAATGGTTATAGTTTAATGAAGTAAGGTGTTATGCGCGTAAAAGACATTACCCACAAATCCTTTTTCTCTTCTTACACACTCTTATTACACACAGTATTCTTATCAAATATTGTCACAACTATTTTATTATTAATGAAATAGTAATAATAATAATGTGTGACACTTGAGTTTTAATTAACTCAATTACTGAAGTCTCTCAGCTAGTTACCATCAAATAAAAACAAATTAGATTTAAATTTCACCTATACTAAAAAGAAATTTATTAATGTCTTAACAAATTCTATCTTGATAGATCTGAGCAATCATTATGAGTTGATATCATATGTTTCAAAATTATGTATATATATATATATATATATGTAAGGACTCAATTTGTAATGAACCCTTCACAATAAAATTTTGTAGAGATGTGGGTATAAGGATTTGGCATCACCGAAGTAAACAACGGTTAATTTTGGGTTTATAACAAATGATAGGGGATATGGAGCTTATCTGAATATCCTTCACGAAATTTTAGTAAGTGTATTTGTCCTCGAATTATGCCGAGGATATATTTTTCTTAGAGTTCTTCGATCCCCCTTTCTGTTGGGAATTCTCTTTGTTATATAGCATCATTCTAATTAATCTTGGTCGTCCATCTGTCAGTTATTCGGTCACTGTGGATAAGAGTTTGTCCCATCATCTGATTTTATAGGCTTTATGTTAGTTCTTAGCCATCTTTGCAGGTTTCTTATTAGTTGGAGTAACCAAGACGACTGGGTTCGTCGGTCACATCACCATTAAAGTGGTCAGAATGTTGGTGAGATATTTTCCCTTTAGTAGAGTCAGTGTGTCGAGGACAGGTCGTCCTCGGCGCGAGCCTTGGATGTCCTGGGCTATTTCCCACTGTCTTCGTCTCTTGTATTAACCTCGGCGCGGGCTTTGGGCCGCATGTAGTGAGCCAGCGTGGTTAGTGCAATAGGGCCCCACAATAGCCCCTCAAAATTCTGCTGCACGTCCCCTTGGGCGGGGAGGAGGATTTTGATTACCTAGGCGCGTTTTTTCACTCTGATGGGTTTTATCTTATCATCAGTGTTTATCGCTACTTCGGCTGTTCTTGCAGCTTTCTTTTTGCGCAAAGTGTCGCCCGGGGATGGTTAGGCTTGGGTTGTTTGTGCTGTAGCGCTTAATTTTATCATGGTTTTTGTCCCTGACGGGGCTCGCTTATTTGGTGCCTGAAAGGGAGTTGGCTTTGCCTTAATTTTGAGCTCATGACCCGTACAAGAGCCCTGGTTTCGTTCAGCGTTTGTATTGTCTCATAGTGACTGTTTCCCATGCTGGTTTGGGTCCGAGGATCACACGAGACCTTAGTTTTTCTTAATATTTAGTTTTTATGATAAAATGTTCTCCCTGCTGGCCTAAGGTTTCGGATCATGGAATGTTTAAGTTTCAATTATCTGAAGTATCTGGTTTCCCCCTAAGGCTTGGATCCGAGGACCATGCAAGGCCTTGGTTCTGTCCAGTACCTAGTTTTCTCTTTTTTATCATCTGAAGTATCTGGTTTCCCCCTAAGGCTTGGGTCCGAGGACCATGCAAGGCATTGGTTCTGTCCAGTACCTAGTTTTCTCTTTTTTATCATCTGAAGTATCTGGTTTCCCCCTAAGGCTTAGGTCCGAGGACCATGCAAGGCCTTGGTTCTGTCCAGTACCTAGTTTTCTCTTTTTTATCATCTGAAGTATCTGGTTTCCCCCTAAGGCTTGGGTCCGAGGACCATGCAAGGCCTTGGTTCTGTCCAGTACCTAGTTTTCTCTTTTTTATCATCTGAAGTATCTGGTTTCCCCCTAAGGCTTGGGTCCGAGGACCATGCAAGGCCTTGGTTCTGTCCAGTACCTAGTTTTCTCTTTTTTATCATCTGAAGTATCTGGTTTCCCCCTAAGGCTTGGGTCCGAGGACCATGCAAGGCCTTGGTTCTGTCCAGTATCTAGTTTTCTCTTTTTTATCATCTGAAGTATCTGGTTTCCCCCTAAGGCTTGGGTCCGAGGACTATGCAAGGCCTTGGTTCTGTCCAGTACCTAGTTTTCTCTTTTTTATCATCTGAAGTATCTGGTTTCCCCCTAAGGCTTGGGTCCGAGGACCATGCAAGGCCTTGGTTCTGTCCAGTACCTAGTTTTCTCTTTTTTATCATCTGAAGTATCTGGTTTCCCCCTAAGGCTTGGGTCCGAGGACTATGCAAGGCCTTGGTTCTGTCCAGTACCTAGTTTTCTCTTTTTTATCATCTGAAGTATCTGGTTTCCCCCTAAGGCTTGGGTCCGAGGACCATGCAAGGCCTTGGTTCTGTCTAGTACCTAGTTTTCTCTTTTTTATCATCTGAAGTATCTGGTTTCCCCCTAAGGCTTGGGTCCGAGGACCATGCAAGGCCTTGGTTCTGTCCAGTACCTAGTTTTCTCTTTATTGTAGCTATTTATTCGTAGCCGTTTAATTCTACATTGCTATAATCTACAATAAGTCTTAAATAATTACATTTTTCAAGCAGAATAATAATAATAAATGCGAGATGGAGTTGGTGGAGGATAAGACCTTGCCGTGTTTTGCCTCTTCGTTTGATGGGACTCTTCTGTTTACGAGGTGTCTCTTGGGTTGTCCGGGTAACGTGTTCTGACGCTTCAGTGCTTCCTCGTTTAATGAGGCGCCTCCTCATTAATGCTGGCCATGGATCTGCGAGGATCCAACGGCTGTTAGGCCTCTAGGAATTTGGAGCGGATTTATTTGCTCCGGAAATCTCTCCCCGGGAATTATTGTGGATTGGCCCTCATCAATGTCCCACCGTCTATATAAGACGTTTCTAGGGCAACCCTCTCCTTCACACTTTTGACAAACATCCATCTTATACTCCTCCCAGAAATATTACCCAAAAAGACTTTCCCAAACACCGCCGCTTGAGCCCCTTCGAATGAGTTGGCCTCTGGAGAAGGCCACCCTGGAGAAGCACAGCCCCCACCACGAGCCGAGGATGACACTCCGACCCTGGACGTCACACCGGGGTTGGAGTAGGGGAGATCCAAAGGTCCTCATTCTTTTCAACCTAACACAAGGAGGAAGCCCCCTCCCCGTCCGGAGGAGGGTCCACGAAGAACGTAACCACCTCCTCTTGGGTATGGGTCCCTGACCCCCCAAGCCTGCTACACTGGGGGTGGGAGGGAAACCAGGCGGAACCCGGAAGTGGAACCGTCCTGTGCCTCTACCTCTCCCACCTCCTGCGTGGCCCTTCTTCCCTCTAATCCTTCTTCTCTCTTCTTCTTTTGCTCCTCGACTAGCCTTTCTTTCTTTCTATTTCCTTTTTATCTCTTCTATTTCCATCTCCCAATCAGTCTCCCCCTCTTCATTTCCTCCTCTCTTGCTTCTATCCTTTTCTATCTTGTGTTCCTCAGTCAGCTTCGCTTTCTGCTATTTGTTCTTCATCTCTTCTTTCGCTTCTTTTCTTTTCTGTCTCGTGTTCTTCAGTCAGCTTCGCTTTTTGCTATTTGTTCTTCATTCGGCTTCGTCAAGCGTCTGCTTTTGTAGTTAGCTTTAGAACAAGCCCCATGGGCTTTACTTGTAAAAGATGTAATTTTTCTTCAAGTATGAATAAAAGAAATAGACCTGTTTTGCATTATTTATTTCTTTGTTTCTTTTTTATATTTTTGTTTCTGGTAGTTATATATCTTCGAATGAATGTTGCCACTACAAACTGTGTTGGTTTTGACTGATGATTTTTCATTTACACTAATCGTTGCACTTGCTAGCGCACAACTCCTTCCCACAGACGGCGCCAATTGTAAGGACTCAATTTGTAATGAACCCTTCACAATAAAATTTTGTAGAGATGTGGGTATAAGGATTTGACATCACCGAAGTAAACAACGGTTAATTTTGGGTTTATAACAAATGATAGGGGATATGGAGCTTATCTGAATATCCTTCACGAAATTTTAGTATGTGTATTTGTCCTCGGATTATGCCGAGGATATATTTTTCTTAGAGTTCTTCGATCCCCCTTTCTGTTGGGAATTCTCTTTGTTATATAGCATCATTCTAATTAATCTTGGTCGTCCATCTGTCAGTTATTCGGTCACTGTGGATAAGAGTTTGTCCCATCATCTGATTTTATAGGCTTTATGTTAGTTCTTAGCCATCTTTGCAGGTTTCTTATTAGTTGGAGTAATCAAGACGACTGGGTTCGTCGGTCACATCACCATTAAAGTGGTCAGAATGTTGGTGAGATATTTTCCCTTTAGTAGAGTCGGTGTGCTGAGGACAGGTCGTCCTCGGCGCGGGCCTTGGATGTCCTGGGCTATTTCCCACTGTCTTCGTCTCTTGTATTAACCTCGGCGCAGGCTTTGGGCCACATGTAGTGGGCCAGCGTGGTTAGTGCAATAGGGCCCCACAATATATATAAATATAAATATATATATATATATATATAATATGGAAATGAAACCTTAGCTTTTAATTCTACTACTAGCTTGTAACCCCATGCATATGCATGGAAACTCTTAAAGATATACAATAAGATGTATAATATAATTCCTATATATATAATTTAAATACTATTAATAGCCATTTTTATATTTTGTTAACTCTTTAAAAAATTTTGTAAGGATATTATTAGGTATAAAATGTAAATTGTCCACGTTTTTAAAAAAAAAAAATTATTGTGAAGCACTTTTTTTTTTTAGGTTCATTTATTCTAGACTCTTAGATTTTTGTATTTAATAACTCATTTGGATGAATATTTATGATGTGATCCAACATTTGATTCTAAAATTAAGAAATTAAACTTTTTAAGAATAAATAATTTAGGACACATGGCACAAAATTAGAACTCTAATTTGGAATTCTAATTTAAGTTTTTCTCATTTTCACCTATTATATATATATATATATATATAGATTTGTGCCATGTAGTTTTTTTTTTTTAGTTATTTAAAACTTCCAAATTTTATTTAAACTATCATTTTTTTCCCACTTGACCCAATTGTCATCTCTTATAGAATTCAAAATCAGTTCCATTAATTTTGACTTTTGATGTACCGATTAAGATTCAAAATTTAAAATCATATTCTTTCATTTAGGCATATTATTGTATTCAACTGTCTACATTATATTCTTTCATTATTGTACAAATTCTTAAATTGACATCTTGTGAATGTAATTATTGTACAAACATCTCCATTTTGCTTTGCAAAATTATTGCTCCTCTTGTTACTACCAATAAATATGAATGTAAGGAATATCTGCTCTTTGGAATTATTCTCGTCCCTTTGCAATGCAGTGTTGTTTCAACAGAGAACAATCATAAATAAAAAGTAAGTTTTAGAAGCGAGTGAGGCAGATCAATCTTTGGAAGGGATGCAAGTTTAGGATAGAATCTAATATACATTATTTCAAGTGCATGATAGAGGTTTTGTAAGCCCTTAGAAGATAGGAATACTAAATTTGGAAAATTTACAACATTCAGCTTGGCAGCATCATCAATTTCCCATCTTTCGCTGCAGGAAACAACAAATGTGGAAGTACATAAGAAATATGGAGGTGTCTAAGAGATGTGAGTCTGCAATTTCTACTCAGATGGTTACTTATGATAGAAAGATGTGGTAACTCTCTTTTGAAAAAAAAAAAATAAAAGATGATTCTTGGTCAACATTCACCGATAATCGATTGTTGAAGAGATGTGAGGTTGTGCATGTGGTTAAGCAAGATCTTGAATTTATTGAAATCACAAATAGAAAGCTCTTTCAAGCTAGTTAGGAGCAAACCTCCATCAGGGAAGGAAACCAGATTGAAACAACTATATATGTCGATTTCATTAAGGTGGCAGAGTATGTTTTGCCCCTCGAAGAAGAATTTGATCTTTTCACAATGCTCAATGTCAAAATGTTCAAGAGACACATTATTTTACAACTTATCTGCTATTGGCTCTAATTTTGGACAATTCTTTATAGAGAGTTTTTTAAGGGTTGCTGGTAACTGGTCTCTTCACTTGAGAAGAAGAATATCCATATTCCAAAATTCCTTTAAACTTTAAGTTGAATTACATATCTTGAAAGTGAAAGAGGAATACACCAATGATCTTGGATAATAAATTTTTAATTTCTTCCAATACTCCAATAGTGGGCCACTTCTTTGTACAAACATTAATTTGGTATTTGTGTATTTTAATAACTTTATGTGTCAACTGAATTTGTTCCTTTGCGCTAATCCCACGATCATCATTCCAAAGTCATGAAACATTTGCCATGTTATTGGCATGTTAATACTCTTCATGCAAAATATAACCACAATGTTGTAAACATTGCCCTTTTTTTCGGATTATAACTTATAAGATATAACCACAATGTTGTAAACATTGCCCTTTTTTTTGGATTATAACTTATAAGTAGTTAGTAGGGAGGTGATGGTACGATTTGGATTGCATACATGAGATACTAAAAAAATATGTCATTACTACTAGCCTATCACTATAATCCCAAATATTACTTTGACTTTATGGATTGAATGAAATATTAGTGGAATTTAATCTTTTATCCTTTTTAAGCATGTAATAATATTAAGGAAAAACGTTGAGTTTTTTTTTTTTTTAATTTTAATTTTAATTTTAATCTTTAAATCAAAAGATGAAACCAACAAAGCTACTCTCAATATAGATTACAAGCTAAAGGTCCTTTATTACTAAAGCACGATTTCTTTGTCCCAAACCGAAAGTCATAGTTGTACCAGGATTTATATTTTCTGAATAATAATAATAATAATAATAATAATAATAATAATAATAATAATGTGAGACACATGGATTTTAATTAACTTCATTTATTAAAATAAAAAAAAAATTATTCTTAAATAGTTGAATATGAAGTTTAAATTTGAATCTCATTTATATCAAAAAGAAATTTCTTAGTGCCTTAATTCTTAATAACAAATTCACGTGATAGACATTAGCCGTCATCGTAAAACAAATATATTCACATGATGATTCAAATTTCATCATGTTTATCAACTTCACCTAGGTAATGAAATTGATGTGATATATTTCAAATCCTATTACATCTCTTAAAAAAGCATAAAAATAAAGGTGTGACATCAATTTCATCATGTACATATCATCTTGGTGTCACATACCACAACCTGACGTATGTCTAGCCCAAATAGAACCAAGCTTAGCCTAGTTTATAGTTTTACTTCGACGCAAAGAAGACCAAATAGCTAGTTGGTTAACAGTCTCAACCAAATAGCTAAGAAACGTGTTCAGAATATTTCACCACCTGGCTCACCAACCATAGAGACCAAGTTGCTGTTTCATTCTATAGACTTTTCAAGAAGTCTCACTTTTGATCTTTTCTCTCTTCCCTCAACGTGGCCAGCTCTCCAACCCAACAGTCCTCGTTTTCTTTTGGACCCACACGCCTTCATAAACCACTATATATATGACCATCCTAACCATTACATTCTCATTCATAATTCACATTCATCACAGTTCAATCTCATACAAACAGTGCTTTTTAGAGGAAGATAATCTTTTTGGTATTTTAACTTTGATTAGCAATGGCACAAGAAATCACATTCAAGGCTTTGGCTATTGTATTTGCTGTTGTAGCAATCTTCTCTTCAAGTGTGATGGCTCAAGATTTTGCACCAGCAGCAGCACCAACACCAGCAATAGAGAAAGGTGCAGCTTACTCTAATGCTGTCTCTGGGTCTATGATTTTTGGGTCTCTGGTTCTATCTATGCTGGCTATGTTGAAGCACTAAGATTGGATCTGTGATGATGGATTGATTGATCATTGATTGATTCTTCTTTTGGTGTTTAGAGGGATGGGCTGTGAGGCTATTTCATTTGTTTCTTATATACTATTATTTATTTTTTTGTTTTAGCTTTAGAGAGAGAATAAAAGAGATTCATGTATATGGTTGTCGTATACTTGTTTATATTTTTTCATGTTTTATGATTAATAATATGTGTTACATATGTTATATACAAGATTGTTTTGTCCAGATTTATTATTTTTTTTTATGGTACACTGTATATTGTTATATATAACTTTTTTCTTCTTTTCTTTTGATCTCTTTTTCCGAGCTAATGAACAATGAGAACAACAATATTGATAAGATACATTACCATATATAGATATATATATATATATATATATATATATTTTCATAATTACTAATACGGCTTATTGTGATTCAAATAACACCACTTTCATTCAAATTCTACTAAAATATCATATTTATTACGTACTAACTATAATAAACTATTTTAATAATTTTTATAAAAAATCCTGAAAAGTATTATATTTGTAGATGCTCAACTGTCCATTGGAGAAACATTCCCCCCCACCCCCACCCCAAAAAAAAAGAAAAAAAAGAAAAAAAAGAAAAAAAAAGACCTTTATTAGCCAGGCTATTTTTACTTGCTTTTCCCTAAGTAGGCCTGGCAAAAGTTTGAAGCCCGTCAAACCTGGGGAGATATCCACTATAATGGGCCTGAGATCTGCATGTAATGTACTGATCACAAGGACGGGTCACTACCCAAATAATAGTAACCTGAATGACTTGGGTCATTACTCATTACCCAAATCATTCACCCCCATTTCACAGTACTAATTTGCAAATTGAACACTTTTGTATTTTGGGTTATTTTTATTTTGTCCACTTAAGTTCAAAATTTTGGCTTAGTTTATTTTACAATTTATTTTTGCATAAGAACAGTTGCTAAAAGATATCTTGTAAAACAGTTGCTAAAAGAGTGTTTATGGTAGATGATAAAACTTAAAAGGCATGTAGTAATTTCAGAAAAAAAAAAAGAATGTCCATGCCAGGTTCAGTAAAAGGAGGAACAATTCAAAAGGAATGAAATTTTTGATGGGAAACCGTCACAACAAAAATGTCAAAATCTACCCCTTTTTTAGGGTGCATTTTGCAATTAGCACTAGCTGAACACAATTAAAATACAAATAGTGGTAGACAGAAATTTTTTTAAAGAGGGCCAAGCTAAATATATCATTATATCTCTGTATCCTTAATTCTTTCAAATGTATGATTTTGTGGGTTTTAATTATCTCAACTGGTAAAATCTTTGATGGCTGTATATGAGATTTGAGGTTCAATTATCGCTTACACCAAAAACTGATTAGTGTCTTGATCTAATGATAAAGAGGTATCATTAAAAAAGGACACTATAGATTGAAATTCTCTATAAAAAAAGAGTGTATGATTTTATTTTTGGAAAGCCAAAAAAAAAAAAGGCTAAAGAATTACCTATATATTTTTATAAATCTATGCTTTAAATGCTCCTAAAATTAATAATTTATATAATATGACCAAAAGTCAATATTAAAATGAAATAAAGGAGATAATAATAAATTAAAAAGTATTTAAACTAAAAAAAAAAAAAAAGTAGACCATTACCTAAAATTTATCCATATTTTTAAAATTTTGACATTATAAAACAAATGGGAGGGGCATTTTTCAAAAAGCTAGTGTGGGCCTCGGCCCCCACCCCCTCCCTCCAGCCCTGTTTGAAAACCCATACCATAGCAAACAAGGACGAAAAAATCTATAATTTTAAAATCTCTCTCCGTTTGCTTCAATGATTAGAGCCACATGGTCAATATTTTCTTTTTGATACTGTTGAAAGCCACCCATGTGAGATAAATATTTGTTGTCAACCAAGCATGCTGTGTTCTTGACGTTTTGGTAGCCTCTAGCAATTTTTTTTTAAAAATTTTTTTAATGAAATATAATATATAGTACGAACTCTTTCTCCTCTAAGACTATTAAACTTCAAGTATTGGTGCCAATTCAGTTATAAGACTATTAAAGGAAAAACTTGAAATTAAAAAGGCAATGTGATCTTCTATTAACAAATTTTATATTTTAAATTCTTTGCACGACATGTCAACAATTTTGTATGTTTATATATAAATCTTACATGGTTGTATTAACCTAAGTTTTTGTCATTTGACACATTCCTTAAAATTCTTCTCATTTAGGCTTCCATCTCATTAAATGTTGAATTTATGTAGTTCATTGTACCCATGGAGTAAATCATAAATTCATTAGAAACATTTTTTTAAATAAAATTTATTAATGTCATTAAGAAGAGTTAAATTTTTTTTAAGGATATACATGCATTTATTTCACATTTTTACTATATATGGTGAACTAATTATTTGTATAAAATAATTTATCATATTTATTTTTCTATAATTTATATGAGAAACTATTGATTAGGAATATAATATTTTCTAGATACTAGTTAGCTTAACTAGTAGAGTTTGTTGTCTTTCTCAAAAAAAGAAAAAAGAAAAAGAAAAGTAGATTCTGTTGTCGTCAAATAAGAGATCTTGGATTCAAATGTCATCTACATAAAAAATTCATTGATATTTTGATTTAATAAATAGCAATCATCATAGAGCAGACACTATAGGATGAAAGTCTATCATTTTATCAAAATAAAATATGATATTCTTACTTGAGCCTAATAATTTTGACAACAATTGAAACATAATCAAGCAAAAAGAGAAAAATACATTTAAGAAAACATGTGATCAAGAGTATAAAAAAATTACTATGTACTTAACATAGGGGAAATAATTAATATTTTTCAATTCACTTAATACATAATTTCATATTCTTAATTATAATAATCATAACATTTTACATTTCCAACAATGAAGTCTAACATAATTAGAATAATTTCTAAATAATATACTGTAAGGACTCAATTTGGAAAGACCCTCGAAAATCAAAAGGAAAATGATCCAATAAGCCCCAAATAATAAATTTTTTGAGAGTGGGAGAAAGAACTAGTTGTATTAGACAAAAAAGACTATCTCTTTCGTGCAGCTTCGAAAATCCCTCCTAATGTCATCCCTTTTCCCGTTATATACCATGTTCCTTCCCTTGTTTTCACCGTACACATGTAGATTCTATCTTGGGAACTCCTTTATGTCCCATCTAACCACCCTCAGGGTCTCCACCTAGTAACCGTAAGGCTGCTTGATCACTGTTCAGGCATCACCTCCACATTAATGCGGCCAGAGAGTTAGCTGGGAAGCATTTAATGTGGAGGTAGCAGCGTCAGAAGATATTTGTTGCCTCCACCATCCCATATCGGTTTCTCAATTACAATACAACCTTGTGGACTACCTGGGGTAACAAGGTAGTTGTATCCACCTCGGACCGCAATTCCGAGGTGAAACTTATCCTCGGTCGCACTTTGAACTTCCATATGTGATCCTCGCCTCTTCTTCTCACATTATTTGTACCATGTTCTTATTAAATCATCCTCGAACAGGCTACCATCTTCGGACTGGGCCATTGGGCTGCAGGCCTAATTCTTACAAACTTACCAATACCTCCTTACATAGCTGGCCCCACATATACTATGTAATGAGTATTTTACATAAGTATTAAAAATAATTTTTTATTAAGATTTTAAAATTGAACTTATAGTAAATACATCAGTTAGTTAAATATAAAAGCAAGAAAAACAAGATTTACGAAAAACATGAATCATAAAAAACCTAGACAAAAAGTTTACTTCTATTATATTTATTCAATTGAAAGGGACCGATAACATTATGAATTTAACCAAACAATCTCAAGGTAGACGACTAGAAACAATAACCTGTGTCTCACAAATATAACGCATCTCAATAATTTTCTCTTGTAGGAAAGGGGGTGCACTACTTGTTAATTCATTCCTACAGTTTTCTGTATCAATCATGCAACTATTAGATGCAACTTTTACCGAGAAGTAGTCACGAGTTGTCAATGCAGTTTTTGCATATTCTAGATCACCAAGAATGCTGTTATATATAAAGTTCGAGGCAAACTTCAAATGGCGCTTTTAATACGGGGTCTGTGGTTTTATTGACGAGTGAGCGAATAAGGGCCATGGTTTTCTTAGCAGCAACATCTGTTAAGTGAACTGAAATGTTGGTAAGGCCAACAAGGTCGACTAAGGGTGCATGATGATCGGATTGGAGAGTTTGCAAGCAAAAAGGAGGATCTTCATGCCAAGAGTAAACAGAAATAAGCATATTTTCTGATACCTTCACACTTAGCCATGCATTTGTTGGGCAGATCAATAGGATTGCTAGCATAAGAGAGAGGAACAAGGAGGCACAAAATGAGGGGGCCATTATGTTGAGTTTAATTTCTTGAGGATGTATAGTGTTTCTGTCAAAATGGGACAATTATGACAAGAAATTTGAGGATATTCTTATATGTATATATTGGTTGGCTCTTCTGTCAAAATGGGACCATTTTGACTAGTTTGATCTTTTAAGGAAGAGAGACCATTTATTTAAGATACTTTTTTTTTTGGAAGGAAATTTATTTATTTATGATACTTAAATGTCAATATTTCCTTACTTTAGTTTTTTTTTTTTTTTAATTTTAATTTTTTTATATACAAAATAGAAATTCTATTCTAACTTAATTTAAGTGTATATGTGTGTAAAGTTCTCTTTTGAAAATTTGAACCTTGGTCCTTGCTCACCACACTCCACAAGCACTCATACTTGTGGAGTGGCTATCGTGCCAAGAGTGCATAGTAGTATATCATTTTTTAGTTATTTAGTAAAAGGAGGAGCAATTTAAAGAGACAAAAAAAAAAAAAAAACAATTTTAAATTTTCAATAGGTAACATTCCTAAAAAAATCTATCATAAAGTCACACTAAAGAAAAGGAAAAGGAAAAAAAAAAAAAAAAAAATGTCCCCCACATTTTAACTGTTTGTTCAAATTTAAGGGTAATGTAGTATTGGGAAAATGATTACGAGTTTTTAAGTTATAGAATTTTAAGAATGAGAGAATAGAGGATAGAGTCCATAAGTGATTTATTTATTTTTTATTTATCAAATAGGTGAACTTCTAAAATCTATGGGAAAATTGCACTGACGTTTCTTGAGGTTTACACTAACTACACTAATTTCCCTACTAATTTTGAATTGTACATCATCTTCCTTTAAAAAAAAAAAAAAACCACTAAACTCACCCCATGCAACTAAACACCATTAAATCCACTAACGAAAATTGGTACATTTAATCATTTGTAATTTAACCCTCACTTTCCCAACACTTATCAATACAGAATTGTACTGTTAACGATTCTCATTTAACTTTCCACTTCAATTGTTTCTCCCCAAAAAAAAAAAAAAAATGTCCACTTCAATTGGATGATATATATATTTTAAAAACTCTCATTTATTTGGTTTTCACTTTGTGCAGATTTCCCACGTTAAGTGAGCAAGGAATAAATCAGCGCATATTTTAGCTCAATATGCTAAGGAATTAGATAGTTATGTAGCTTGGATAAAGAAAAATTCGGTTATCATTGAGTCGGCTTTAGCTCATAATGTATGGAATTTATCTTCATTTTAATAAAGCTACTAGTATTTTCATTAAATAAATAAATAAATTTTAAAAAGAATTTATTGATTTAAGCACAAGGTTCACAGTTTCTAGTGACTAATATTGTTATTTATTTTCTTGTGCTCTATGCTATGGAAGAAGATGGATGTACTATTGTAAAAGAAATTCTTGATCTCTTGTGTTGTCTCAAAAATGTTAAGATCATTTCTTGGCCGGGGGTAGGAAGTACATGGCTTGGTGTTCTTGTACTTCCACATTTCTTTTCCAGCAAAGTATTCGGATAGTTTAGTTCAATGGTAGAATAATTTTCTTTTCTCCTCTAGTAGGGTGTTAAAAATTAAACTTAGTTCCGACTCAAAAAAAGATAAAAAAAAAAAAAAAAAAAAAAAAAAAAAAAAAAAAAAAAAAAAAAAAACTACGAGGCAAGCTTACGTGGAAAGCAATAAGTAATATTCAATAATGACAAAGTATTTTAATCATTTGATCTTTTAGAAATCTATGTCGTAAAAAATTGTGTAATTTTTCAAATTGTGAGTTCCTCATTGCATGTGGCAAGACTATCATGGCATTGCTCAACCAATTCTGGAGATCAAACTTTAGATTGTCGGTGCCAAATTGTTGTATATATAGGTATATACAAAGATATGTTGTAATAAGGATATCTGAGTTTGGAGAATATGGTTTCATTAATTAAAAATTCAAGTTCTGGAATTTTCTAAGTGAAAATTCGAAAATCATTATTTTCGATCGGTTGAAACTTTGGCTCGATTGATTGAAAATGGTAAAGAAAAAATCTTGGAGTTTCTAGATGTCTTGATCGCTGTTTGATTCCTGTTCGACCAATTGATAAGAGCACTCGATCAATCGAAAGTAATTTTCGACCAATTGAAAATCGTGAAACAGAATTTTCTGGTGACTGTTCAGAAAGGTTGAAGAGGTTTCAAGCATTGTTAACGGTTTTATGAAATATTTTAACTCTCCATATGTGCCTTTTGATGAAATATAACCCTATGGGTATAAATAAAGGTTTATGTTCACTTGAATTGTTGTAGTCATTCTCTAGAATTGCAATCTGTAGAACCCAACATCTTGGCTATATCCTAGGGACAAATTTGCGATAACTTTTTAGCAACAATAGTGTGGGGGGCAAATATTGTCTAAGGGAAACAATATAATACCTCCAAGTTATCTATTTTCTATTTGTCTTTTGTGTTAACCTTGTACTTCCATTATAACTTTGTGTAATATCCCCAACACAAATTTTGTAATTGTTATGAAACACAAAACACAAAAGTACAATATCGATGGCTCATGTCAATTCAAGTCAATACAACTTAATTTTTAGTTTGTCAAAATGAAAGAAACCCCAAAAATGATTTGGATCTTGTTTAGATTGGTAAAATTCTAATTAAGTTGATATGGGTCACACCATTGGGTCCAGCAATATCTCTAAAATACTCCTAAATCCAACAAAATTCTTAAACAACTCACAAGGCTAATTTTAGAGATTAAGTAGTTTAATTATTAACTTTCTTTTTATGCTATTAACTTTTGGGTATCATTTACTTCACATAAGTAAGATTGTAACACCAAGGCGATTATAACATTTTATTTGCTCCCTTGTGAAAGATGCTGAGTTTAACGTATTAAATGCAATTTAACAAGATTGATGCAATACTCACAGTGACAAAGAATGAAAATTAGGCAAATTTTTCCTATAGCCTATATGAAAAGTTTAAGAATGCACATTCCTTCGAATTCAAATCCCGTGAATTTTAGAGAAACGTGTTCAGAATATTTCACCACCTCGCTCACCAACCATAGAGACCACGTTGCTGTTTCCTTCTATAGACTTTTCAAGAAGTCTCTCTTTTGATCTTTTCTCTTCCCTCAACGGGGCCAGCTCTCCAACCCAACAGTCCTCGTTTTCTTTTGGACCCACACGCCTTCATAAACCACTATATATATGACCCTCCTAACCATTACATTCTCATTCATTATTCACATTTATCACATTTCAATCTCATACAAACAGTGCTTTTAAGAGGAAGATAATCTTTTTGGTATTTTTACTTTGATTTTTTGTTAGCAATGGCACAAGAAATCACATTCAAGGCTTTGGCTATTGTATTTGCTGTGGTAGCAATCTTCTCTTCAAGTGTGATGGCTCAAGATTTTGCACCAGCAGCAGCACCAACACCAGCAACAGAGAAAGGTGCAGCTTACTCTAATGCTGTCTCTGGGGCTATGATTTTTGGGTCTCTGGTTCTGTCTATGCTGGCTATGTTGAAGCACTAAGATTGGATCTATGATGATGGATTGATTGATCATTGATTGATTATTCTTTTGGTGTTTAGAGGGATGGGCCGTGAGGGTATTTCGTTTGTTTCTTATATACTATTATTATTATTATTTTTTGTTTTGGGTTAGAGAGAGAATAAAGAGATTCATATATGTGGTTATTGTATACTTGTTTTTATTTTTCATAATTTATGATTAATGTTATGTGATACATATGTTATATACAAGACTGTTTCATCTAGATTTTTACAAAAAAAATTTGATGGTACACTGTTTATTGTCTTATATAACATTTTTTTCTTTTTTCTTTTTTTTATCTGTTTTTCTGAGCTAATGAACAATAAGAACACAATATTGATGGGATAAATTACCATGTTTTCTATTTTTTTTTTATAATTACTAATACGGTTTATTGTAATTCAAATAATATCACTTTCATTCAAATTCTAGCAAAATATCATTTTTATTATGTACTAACTACAATAAACTATTTTAATAATTTTTAGAAAAAATTCCTGAAAAATATTATATTTGTAGATGCTCAACTGTCCACTGGAGAAAAATCCTGAAATACAAAATCCTTTTATTAGCCAGGCTATTTTTACTTGCTTTTACCTTGATGGCTAACAAAAGTTTGAAGCCCATCAAACCTGGGGAGATATCCACTATAATGGGCCTGAGATCTGCATGTAATGTATTGATCACCAACAAATAATAACCTGATTCTTACCTGAATGACTTGAGTTGTTACTCATTACCCAAATCATTCTCCCCTATTTCACAATACTAATTTGCAAATTGAACCCTTTTATATTTTGGGTTATTTTTATTTTGTCCACTTAAGTTTAAAATTTTGGCTTATTTTATTTTACATTTTATATTTGCATAAGAACAGTTGCTAAAAGATATCTTGTAAAACAGATGACAATAATATGAAATTTCTCTTTACAAAAGAAAAAAAAAAAGAGTATTTATGGTAGATGATAAAACTTAAAAGCCATGTATTAATTTCAGAGAAAAAAAAAAAAAAAAGAATGTCCATGCCGTGTTCAATAAATGGAGGAACAATTCAAAAGGAATGAAATTTTCCATGGGAAACAGTCATAACAAAATCTACCAAATTTCTCTCTTTTTTGTTGCATTCTGCTATCAGCACTAGTTGAACACAATATACAAATAGTGGTAGGTCCAGAAATTTTTTTAAAGATGATCAAGCTAAATATATCATTATATCTCTATATGCTTAAATCTTTCAATATAAGTGTGTATGATTTTGTGGGTTCCAATTAGCTCAACTGGTAAAGTCTATGATGGTTGTGTAAGAGATTTAAAGTTCAATCTCCGCCTATACCAAAAATTGATTAGTGTCTTGGTCTGATGTTAAAGAGTTATCATTAGGAGCAGATACTATAAACTGAAACTCTCTAAATAAAAAAGAAAGTTTGTACGACTTTATTTTTGGAAAGCAAAAAAAAAAAAAAAAAAAAAAAAAAAAAAAAAAAAAAAAAAAAAAAAAAAAAAAAAAAAAGAGGCTAAAGAGAATTACCTATATATTTTTATAAATCTATGCTTTAGATGTTCCTAAAATTAGTAATTTATATATGACCAAAATTCAATATTAAAATGAAAATAAAGAAGACAACAATAAATTAAAGAGTATTTAAACTTAAAAAAAGAAAAAGAATTCCCTTTACCTAAAATTTATTCATATTTTTAAAATTCTGACATTATAATAGAGGGGAGGGGCATTTTTGAAAAACTAGCGGAGCCCTCGGCCCCCCACGTCCTCCCTCCACCCATGTTTGGAAACCCATACTATATAGCAAACAAGGACGAAAAAAAATCTATAATTTTAAAATCTCTCTCCGTTTGCTTGAATGATTAGAGCCACATGGTCAATATTTTCTTTTTGATATTGTTGAAAGCCACCCATGTGAGATAAATATTTGTTGTCAACCAAGCATGCTGTGTTCTTGACGTTTTGGTAGATATAATTACTGTATGAAACCTTTCTCCTCTAACCTCAAGTACTAGTGCCAATTTAGTTACAAGGTTATTAAAGGAAAAACTTGAAATTAAAGAGGCAATGTGATCTTCTATTAACGAATTACACATTTTAAATTCCTTCCACGAAATGTCAACAATTTTGTATGTTTATATATAAATCTTACATAATTTTGTATGTTTATATATAAATCTTACACGGTCGTATTAATCTAAGTTTTTGTCATATGACACATTCCTTAAAATTCTTCTCATTTAGGCTTCCACCTTACCAAATATTGAATTTATGTAGTTCATTGTACTAATGGAGTAAGTGCATATATTAATTAGAAACATTTTTTTTAAAATAAAATTTATTAATGTCATCAAGAAGAGTTTAAATTTTTTAAAGGAATTACATGCATTTATTTCACATTTTTACTATATGTGGTGAACTAATTATTTATATAAAATAATTTATCATATTTATTTTTCTGTAATTTATATGAGAAACTATTGATTAGAAATATAATATTTTCTAGACACTAGTTAGCTTAAGTACTAGTAGAGTCTGTCGTCGTCAAATAAAAGATCTTGGATTCAAATGTCATCTACATAAAAAAATTAATTGATATTTTGATCTGGTAAAAAGCAGTCATCATAAAGCGGACATCATAGGATAAAAGTGTTAGGATTGTGAGTATTAGTTAATTCATTGAATTGTTTGGTTCATTAGTTCATTCATGTGAGAACTGTTATAGCTATTGTTGTATTAGAGTGAGTTGGTAATTGGCCAACTGTGTAAACAGTAAACGCGGGTTGGGAGGGTCAGTTAACATCAACATGTTCGCACACAGAGAGCTCTAACATCAACGCGTTCGCACACAGAGAGCTCTAACAAAAAGTCTATCATTTTATCAAAATGAAATATGATATCTTACTTAAGTTCAGTAATTTTGACAACAATTGAAACATAATCAAGCAAAAAGAGAAAAACACATTTAAGAAAACAAGTGATCAAGAGTATAAAATAATTACTGTGTACTCAACATAGTCGAAATTATTAATATTTTTCAATTCACTTAAGATATAAGTTCATGTTCTTAATTATAATAATCATAACAATTTACATTTCCAACAATGAAGTCTAATATAATTAGAATTAATTTCTAAATATTATAGTATGTAATTTGTATTTTACTTCAGTTGTAAAAATAAATTTTTATTAATTAATATTTTAATATGGAAGTTATAGTAAATACATCAGTTAGTTAAATATAAAAGCAAGATTTACAAAAACATGAATCATAGAAAACGTAGGCAAAATTTTTACTTCTATTATATTTATTCAATTGAAAGTGACTTATAACATTATGAATCTAACCAGACAATCTCAAGGTAGATGACTAGAAACAATAACCTGTGTCTCACAAATATAACGCATCTCAATAATTTTCTCTTGTATAGGAAAGGGGGTGCACTACTTGTTAATTCATTCCTTCAGTTTTCTGTATCAATCATGCAACTATTAGATGCAATTTTTGGTAGCCTCTAGCAATTTTTTTTAAATGAAATATAATATACTATATGAACTCTTTCTCCTCTAACCTCAATAATTGGTGCCAATTCAGTTATAAGGCTATTAAAGGAAAAACTTGAAATTAAAGAGGCAATGTGATCTTCTGTTAACAAATTTTTTTATTTTAAATTCTTTGCATGACATGTCAACAATTTTGTATGTTTAAGAGACAGAATATGCACCTTCCTTCGAATTCACATGCCATGAATTTTAGAGAAGAACGTGTTGACAATATTTCACCACCTCGCTCACCAACCATAGAGACCAAGTTGCTGTTTCCTTCTATAGACTTTCCAAGAAGTATCTCTTTTGATCTTTTCTCTCTTCCCTTAACGTGGCTAGTTCTCCTACCCAAAAGTCCTCGTTTTCTTTTGGACCCACACGCCTTCATAAACCACTATATATATGACCCTCCTAACCATTACATTCTCATTCATAAATCATAATTCACATTCATCACAGTTCAATCTCATACAAATAGTGCTTTTATTAAGAGGAAGATAATCTTTTTGGTATTATAACTTTGATTTTCGTTAGCAATGGCACAAGAAATCACATTCAAGGCTTTGGCTATTGTATTTGCTGTGGTAGCAATCTTCTCTTCAAGTGTGATGGCTCAAGATTTTGCACCAGCATCAGCACCACCACCAGCAATAGAGAAAGGTGCAGCTTACTCTAATGCTGTCTCTGGAGCTATGATTTTTGGGTCTCTGGTTTTGTCTATGCTGGCTATGTTGAAGCATTGAGATTGGATCTGTTATGAATTTGATTGATTATTCTTTTGGTGTTTAGAGAGATGGGCTGTGAGGGTATTTCATTTGTTACTTATATATTATTTATTTAGGTTAGAGAGAGAATAAAGGAGATTCATATATATGGTTATTGTATACTTGTTTTTATTTTTTCATGATTTATGATATATGATACATATGTTATATACAAGATTGTTTTTTTAAAAAAATTGGATGGTACACCGTTTATTGTCATATATAACCTCTCTCTCTCTCTCTCTTTTTTCCCCTGAGTTAATGAACAATGAGAGCAATAATAATAAATTAATAATGTGATACATTATCATGTTTTCCATTGTTTTTTTTTTTTGTGATAATTACTAAAATGACTTTTTGTGATTCAAGCAACATCACTTTCATTCAAATCCTACTAAAATATTATTTTTAATTATGTACTGACTACAATAAACTATTTCAATAATTGTTAGAAAAAATCCTGATAAATATTATATTTGTAGATGCTCAACTGTCCACTGGAGAAAAATCCTGAAAAAAAAAAAAAAAAAAATCCTTTTATTAGCCAGGCTATTTTTACTTGCGTTTTTACCTTTAGGGTTGACAAAATTTTGAAGCCCATCGAACCTGCGGAGATACCCGCTATAATGGGCCTGAGATCTGCATGTAATATATCGATCACAGTAACGGGTCGTTACCCAAAAAGTAGTAACCTGAATGATTTGTGACTTGGGTCATTACTCATTTCCCAAATCATTCAAGGTACTGATTTGCAAATTGGACCCTTTTAAAATTTTGGGTTATTATTTTTTTGTCCACTTAAGTTCAAAATTTTGGCTTATTTTATTTTACATTTTATTTTTGCATAAGAACAGTTGCTAAAAGATATCTTGTAAAACAGGTGACAATAATATGAAATTTCTCTTTACAAAAGAAAAAAAAAAGAATGTTTATGGTAGATGATAAAAGTCGTGTATTCCAGAAAAAAGAATGTTCATGCCATGTTTAGTAAAAGGAGGAACAATTCAAAAGGAAAGGAATTTTCGATGGGTAACATTCATATCAAAATCTACCTTTATAAAGTCAATCTAAAGATAATTATAGAAAATTGGGGATAATGTGGTATTTAAAAATTGATAACATTATTATTATTTTGATAGTTCAACAGTAATAATATGAGAGAGAGGATTTATGTCTTATAATACTAAGAAATATCGACAAATTGAACTACTACCAAACTCTTGACATTTTATGAGTTAAATTTTGAGGATGATAGAATAGAGGATGGGGTCAATAAATAAACTTTTTTTTGGGGATCAAATAGATGAACTTTTAAAATCTAGGTGAACATTACACTGTCATTTCCTGAGGTTTACACTATCTACATTGAACTTCCTTTTAGTTTGAATTGCAAATAAACTTCCCTATTGTTTGCTGTTCTATTTAAAGTTTCAAGACTCTTTTGTTATTTTCAGGGTTTTTTTTTTCTTCTTTATTTATTTTGGTTGCTTTCATGTGTTGGATTTTTTTCCCCTTCTCACTCTCTCTCTCTCTCTGCTGTTCCTTCAATTCTTTACAACCTTTTTTTTTTTTTTTTTTTGGCTTCTTTGTGCTGTCTTTTAGGCCTACTTTCTTTTCTCTGTTGCATTCTGTTGTCAGCACTAGCTGAATACAATATGCAAATGGCAGAGCTAGAAATTTTTTTCAAGAAGGGCCAAGCTAAATATATCTTTATATTTCGGTATCCGTAATTCTTTCAATATAAGTTTGTATGACTTTATTTTTCAAAAAAAAAAAAAAATTGCTAAAGAGATTTACTTATATACTTTTATAAATCTATACTTGAAATACTCCTAAAATTAATGATTTATTTACGATCAAAAGTCAATATTAAAATGAAAATAAATGAGATAATAATAAATAAAAAGTATATATATATATATATATTTTAAATGAAGAGGGCCATTACCTAAATTTATTTTTGACATGATAATAGGGGGGAGGGGCATTTAAAAAAAAAAAAGAAGAAGCTATAGTGGGGGCCATGGTCCTCCACCCCTGTTTGAAAAAAAAAAACTCAAAAAAGAGCTTCATGTTGACTGGTATCTATAATTTTAAAATCCCTCTCTGTTTGCTTGAATGATTAGAGCCACACGGTCAATATTTTCTTGTTGATATTGTTGAAAGCCACCCATGTGAGATAAATATTTGTTGTGAACTAGGCATGCTGTGTTATTGACGTTTTGGTAGCCTCTAAAATTTTTTATAATGAGATAGTTGTAATATACTGTTAATCTCGTAACTTGAATTATTTCTCCTTTAAACCCCTAAGCACCGGTGCAAATTTAGATACAACGCTATTAAAGGGAAAACTTGAAATTAAAGAGGCAATGTGATCTTCTATTAACAAATTACATATTTTAAATTCCTTCCATGACACATCAACAATTTTGTATGCTTATATATAAATCTTACATTGTTTTTTGAGAAGAATACAAATCTTACATGGTTGTATTAACCTATGTTTTTGTCATGTGACACATTTCTTAAAACTCTTTTCATTTAGGGTTTCACCTCACTAAATGTTGAGTTTATGTAGTTCATTGAATGTATCAATGGAGTAAATGCATATATTAATTTAAAATATTTTTTAAAAATAAAATTTATTAATGTCATTAAGAAGAGTTTAAATTTTTTAAGGATGTACATGCATTTATTTCACATTTTTATTATATGTGGTGAACTAATTATTTATATAAAACAATTTTTCATAGTTATTTTTATAAAATTTATATGAGAAACTATTGATTAGGAAAATGATATTTTCTAGATTCCAGTTAACTTAACTAGTAGAATCTGTTGTTGTCAAATTGGAGATCTTGGATTCAAATGTCATCTACATTAAAAATTAATTGGTATTTTGGCTTGATAAAGAGCAATCATCATAAAATAAACACTATAGGATGAAAGCCTATCATTTTATCAAAAAGGAATATGATATTTGTGCTTAAGTTTGGTAATTTTGACAATAATTGAAATATAATCAAGCAAAAAGTGAAAAACTCATTTAAGAAAACATGTGATCAAGAGTATATAATTACCGTGTACCTAACATAGTGGAAGTAATTAGTATTTTTCAATTCACTTAAGATATAAGTTCATATTCTTAATTATAATAAGGGCAAATTACAATTTATCTACTTATGGTTTGGCCAAAATTTAAGTTGCCTACTTGTAGTTTAAAATTTGACACTTTACCTACTTGAGGTCTATATTGTTAAGGGTTCGTTACCCACCTATGACTTTCTCCGTTACAAACATAAAAAACATAACAAAATTTTAAAAAATAAGATCAAAAGGTGGCTTTTTGAAATTTCGAAGCTTGCTCAAGAATTTCAATAGAACACATAAATTGGCATTTTAGACTTGTAAGATGATGTTTTATTCTCTCTCTATCATATATTCATATCAATTTGTACCAACAAGACATTTCTATCTCACCATTTGTCACCGGACCCACCACCGTAGGCAGTTCTTCCTCGTCAATTTCACTTTGAAGCGCTTTTGTATTCTCTAATCTAAACAAAGCCCATGACCTCAGGCTTTCCCTCTCTATCTATGATTTCTGTTTCATTGATCTGGCATTTGAAGGTTTAACGATTGCACATGAAGGTTTGAGTTGTTGAAGATGTGCTGTGTGAAGATCGAGTTGGAATTTTTTGGGTTCTATTTGGGTGTTCTAATTTTGAATAATAATTTATGGTACAAAACACACACACATAAAAAATAAAAAAAAATAAAAAAAAAAAGAAAAAGAAAAAAGAAAAAAAAATGATGTTGTTCTATTCACAACATTGTAGCTCAAATCTTCAAAAATATATCTTCTTTCTTTCATTTGTTTTTGGGAAAGAGAAACCTAGAGAGTTCAAAGATATATGGATACCCATCACATTTACAACTCACAAGACCCCTCACCCACCACCAAACCAGAAATATATAGTTCGATATTCTTCACATTCACTAGCTGTGAAGAACCCATTAACCAGCCAAAAGCCAAGCCATTCATAAATGTTGTTCAGTTCACAATGCTACTACCGTTTGCTAAGTAAATTCAAAACTCACTTTCACTTTTTATTTTTCTTTTCGTTTAACTAGATGATGTAAAAAGCTTGAATTTTTCTTGTGGGCTTGTTGACAGAAAAAATGGACAGTACTGGGAATTTTGTAGTGGCTTTGTTGTTTTGTTGATAGAAAAGATTGAAGGAGGAAGGAATAGAGAGGTGGGGCTGGGGTTTCACGCTTTAGGTTTCATTTTCTTCACCAATTTCGTCCAATTTTCCATTTATTATCTCTCATTAGTGATTATTCTTTGTGTTTGGATAATTTTGTTGTGTTGTTGTTCTAATTTGTATGCAAGATTAGTGGGTTTTAGATATGTATAATTGTTTGTGGAGAGTGTTAGCAAGAGCTCAGTTGGATAATTTTTGTGTTCTAAAGTTCTTGAGCAAGTTTCTAAATTTTTAAAAAGCCACCTTTTGATCTTATTTTTTAAAATTTTGTTATGTTTTTTAAGTTTGTAATGGAGAAAGTCCATAGGTGGATAATGGACCCCTAACAGAGCAAACCTCAGGTGGACAAAGTGCCAAATTCTAAACCACAGATAGATAACTTAAATTTTGGCTAAACCATAGATGGGTAAATTGCAATTTGTCCTTATAATAATCATAAAAATTTACATTTCCAACAATAAAGTCTAATATAATTAGAATTAATTTCTAAACAATGAAGTTTTTGATGATTGAATAAGAGTTCTAGAGTTCAATTCCCGTTTACACAAATAACCGATTGGTGCCTTGATCTGATGATAAAGATCTATCATTAGGAGTAGATGTCATAGATTTGAAACTCTCTAAAAAAAAATTGTAATATTATATTATGTAATGAGTATTTTACACATTCCTACTAAAACTTCTCATCATGCTTATTTTTTCTGAATAGGTTAGTTGCCAAAATAAAACATAAATAAATGTCATCTCTTCCCTTCCCTCTCTTCATCTTAAGGCATATGTAGAGGTAATCTTCTTATTACTCAACATTTTTTATGTCTTCTTGGTCGTGTGTTTGTATATCTGTTTTTATTTTACATATGGTCCTTAAAAGATTTTCGTCAATTCTCTTTAGGTGTTCAAACTTGAAACACTCTTCTAATCTAAAATTTGTATACATTTCAAATTGTCATTTCATATATAGAAATAAGAAGAAAGAATAAGTTGAAATTTATTAATTTTTAAGGAAAAAAAATAAAATAGCTTCTGAACACTTGCTCACACAGTAATATATTTATTCAATAAAAGGGGACGAATAACATAATATATACTATTTTGCATGGCCACATGTACATAAGGATTTAACCATAAAATCTCAAGTTAGATGACAAGAAACAAGAAACTGTCTCACAAATATAACCCATCAACTTATTCTCTTGTTGTAGGACAAGATACATTAGTTGTTAATTCATCGCCACAATATTCAGTAGCACTCGCCACAATAAGATTTTACCGAGAAATAGTCACAAGCTTCAAACGCAGTTTTTGCTTCTTCTTGATTTCTAAAAATACTATCATAGAATTTGAGGCAAACTTCATATGATGCTTTTAAATTGGGGTTGGTGGTCTTGTTTAAGAGTGAACTAATATGGGCAAAGGTTAATTTTATTAGCCGCAACATCTTGAAATATTGGTAAGGCCAACAAGGTCAACTAAGGGTGTACAAAGATCGGATTTAAGGGCTTTCAAGCAAAAAGGAGGACCTTCGTGCACAAAGCAAATAGATTTAAGCACATTTTTTGATACTTTCACGCTTCGTTGGGCATTTGTTAGGCAAATCAAAGGGATTGCTAGCATAAGAGAGAGCAACAAGGAAGTACAAAAGGAGGGGGCCATATTTTTGAGTTTGATTTCTTGAGGATGTATTGTGTTTATGTCAAAATTTATGACAAGAAATCTATACTTATACATCAATTTGCTCTACTGTCAAAATGGGACTATTCTGACATTTTGGTAGATTCTAGCATTTTTTTTTAAAGGGAAAATTTTTTATTTTTTATTTTTTGAGATAGTTATAGTGAAAGCTTGGATTTGTGCTAAAATACAAGAGTTTGTTCAGACCCCCAAATAAAAAAACAGCTAGACCGCTTTTACTCTAAGTTAGACTAAGTGCGGAACAAAAGTAAATAAGCGCAATGAATCGATAACACTATCCTAAGCCATATTCATCTATCATTAACAATAAAGTAAAAGCTTAAAGGGTAGGGAAGAGAGATGCAAACATAAGATAATACCGAGACGTGTTATCGAAGAGGAAATTGAAAAACTTGGTGAAAAACCCTCTCCGTGACCCTCCAAGTCGAAATCGATCTATTAGATAATAAAGTTGGAGTATACGAACAACAAAAGACCCTCTAAGCCTAGTCTACCCCATGTACTTGAGCCCTCCAAGCTCCTGTTACCAACTGACTTCTCGGAGCCTTGTCTTCTCTAACTTTTCGGATCTCGCAATTCAACCCAATTGCATTTGCCAATGAATGGCTTATTCTAATGCCTCCTAGCATCACCAACATCTCACTTTACACTCAGAATGGGTGTGGTAAGTGTTTAGGTTAGCAACCTCTCAAAGATTTAGAGATTGAGAGGTAGGAGTTGAGAAAAATCACAAGGAAATGTGTAGATGATTGTGGGTATAACAATCTCTAACTCTCAAGTGTATTTTCTAAGGTTTGCTCTTTGAAAACACTCTTTACAATTTGTGAGTAATGAGGGTATATATAGTGTGCGTAAAAACTTGGTAAAGTAAACACAACTTTTTGCCAAACAAAAACTTTCGTGAGTCCTTCGCAGATGGCCCTTCTCGTGAAACAGTCGTGAAAATGACAGTTTGACATGACTCTTCGTCTTCCAATCATGTGCTCCACACATGACCTTTTTGTGGGTTACTTCTCGTGAGCTACTCGAGAGCCAGTCGCGAAATCTACTGATTCAACTCTTGAAGCTTGATTCTTCACCAATTTCTCACACTCATCCTTATAAACCCACATACATACAGGGAAAAATGATTGAAGAAATTACAATAAAATTTGACATGAAATTAAAGCCTACACAACATAGTTGGAAATCACAACTTTACATATAGTATGCTGTTAATCCCGCTATTCGAACTCTTTCCCCCTATAAATCTCCAAGCACTTAGTGTGTGGGAGGTGCTGATTCAGTTACAAGGCTATTAAAGGAAAAACTTTGAAATTAATAGGCAATGTGATCTTCTATTAACAAATTACATATTTTAAAGAACATTGGCAATATCATCAATCCCGTTTGAAGCTTAATCATAGCTCTACTAATTTGCTGACTTTCAACTTTTGGCTGGTATATATTTAGGCATTCTCCAATGCCGTAAAATTCCTTATTGTTTGGTTTTACTTGAATTCCGGCAAACCACCCGATTAAATTAAGTGAGAAAATGAGAATAGTGATTCTAGTGTAGAAAAAAAAAATTCCCAAAGATTAGTAATTTGTCATAAATAGAAGAACGTATAAAAAATTCATCGAAAAATTGAGAGAGAAAGAGAGAGATAACCTTTTTTCTGAATTCCAGCAAACTACCAGATTAAATTAAGTGAGAAAATGAGCATAATAATTCTAGTGTAGAAAAAAAAAAGAAAAGAAAAGAAAAGAAAGGATTCCCAAGGATTAGTAATTTGGCATAAATAGAAGAGAGCATAAAAAATTCTTCAAAAAATTGAGAGAGAGAGAGAGAGAGAGAGAGAGAGAGAGAGAGAGAGAGAGAGAGAGAGAGAGAGAGAGAGAGCCTTTTTTGTGAGAGAAAATCATGCATAGATTGAAATAGATAGTTACAAATTTATAGTAAGAGCAGGCGAATAAGAAGAGACAAAATAAAGGAAGATAAAGAGAAAGAAGAAGATTAATATTTATGTAGAGGATAGTGGGAAGATGAAAAGAAGAAGAATAATATTTATGCAAAGGGTAGTGGGGAGAGGAAAAGGTAAGGGTGGAGAAAGGTTGGAAAAATTGTAAATATTAAAACAAAATAAAAATTAAATGTTAAAAACAATTATAGGAAAATTGGAAAGAAAATGATAATGAGGTGGACGTTGATGTGGTTCAACTAGAGCATAGCAACAATAAATATTACGCTTCAGCTTTTAAATATATATAGATATAGATATAGATGTTGATTTTCCTTTGTTAAAAAATTAATTGAAATTAGCCATGAGTATTGTTCAAAAAGAAACCTCTACCATATCCAATTTAAAAAATTTTGTCAAAGATTTTCAAAACTCTTGTAAAAAATCTTGTCAAAGTTGTTGCAACAATTTATTTTGTTGTAATACCTTTATTTTAAAATTTATTAAAAATCATTTATTGCAACAAAAGCTTATTGCAATAAAATATTTTGTTGCAATAACCTATTGCTTTAGACTTTATTGCAACATTTTGCAACAAATTTTTTTTTTTTTTTTTTTTTTTTCAATTAGTGTTTATAGCAATAGTTTCGAGTTTATTGGAAGGGTTAGCTGTAGAGATTTTTCCATTTTTCTCATAGAATAAATTTCCAACATCCCCATCTAATTCTGAAAACACTGAATTTCCATTATTTGCAAAATTCCTCTCCATATCACTTATCTCATAAGCTTCATGCCTCTCTTGAAAAGAATTCAAAATTGGGATTACCTGGGCTGACGAAATAATCTCATTATCTTCCACCTATATGTTACCTATACTTTATTATCAATTATAAGAACAAAAGTGGAGAAGCCTAGTTGTTAAAAAAGAATAAATTCTTATAGATAAAAGAGGAGAAATAAGTAACGCGAAAAGTACTTATAGACCTATAATGCAGATGGGTAATTGATTTAAGTTAAAGTCCCTCAAATATGGTCTCTATTGTTGGAACATTTGGTGAGCTTTTCCTCACTGCACTCCTTTAAAATTGGGGACAACACATAAAAAAACCATATTTAAGAAGAAGAAAAAAATACAATTTAGTCTTCACAAGAAATCACTAGTAGCCTTAATATTAAAATAACGTTATTGCAACAAAATAAATTGTTGCAATAACTTATTGCAACACAATTTTTGTTGCAATAGGTATGGCCACATCTAGTTCTTTGCAACTAAATAAATTAATTGCAATAACTTATTGCAGCATAGTTCTTGTTGCAATATAGGTATGGCCACAACTAATTCATTAAGAGCCACTGCAACAAAAATTTTGTAACAAAAAAAATATATATATATATATATATGCAATATATATTTTCCCTAACGAATGGCAACTATCCTAAAGTTGTCCCTCACCTTACTTATATTCCTACATTCTTTGAACCCATGCAAGAGCTCTAATGACAAAACTATAAAGTTGAATGTTGATTTCCCTTCATTCAAAAATTCATTGAAGTTAGCAATGAATATTGTTCAAAGAGACCTCTATCATATTCAATTTAAAAAATCTTGTCAAAGATTTTCAAAACTCCAACATTCTTTCTGGTTGTGCTAAGTTGAAGGAATCAACTCAGGAAATTATGGATTGGTCTCTTACCAAATTTGATGATCTACTTGTTGAGTATGAATGTATATTAATTACTCTTTTTTATATTTCGGTGTTTATATTGTTAAATTATAAGCCTTAAACATACTTGGATTGTTTCTATTTGGTAACAAGTGTGTTCTAATAATATAATATTAAGGTTTCATAACTAGTATCCTTAATATTAAAATAGAGTTATTGCAACAAAATAAATGGTTGCGATAACTTTTAGCAACATAGTTTTTGTTGCAATAAGTATGGCCACACCTAGTTCATTGCAACTAAATAAAATAATTGCGATAACTTATTCCAACTTAGTTTTTGTTGCAATAGGTATGGCCACACCTAATTCATCAAGAACCATTGAAACAAAAATTTTGCAACAAAAATGTATATTTACAATATATATTTTCGGATACCTTCACGCTTATCCATTCGTTTGTTGGGCAAATCAATAGGATTGTTAGCATAAGAGAGAGTGACAAGGAAGCTCAAAAGGAGGGGGGCCATCAAAACAAACAGAACACTGGTATAATACTAATTATCAACAATTTGGGATGAGTTTCATGAGATCAAGAAAACTACAATATATATTCAGACTGTAATAGTGCATCTTCAAAAGCAATACGCAACAATTATACTATCTTGAGCAGATAAGAGTTCATAACAACTACTTGGTTTAATTTATTGTATGCTAGATTTTTTGATAATGTTGGTAATAAATTAAAATTTTTAATTGGCCAAACCTCCATTGTATGGGTCGCCAGGAAAGGGCAACCAAGAGTCTCCATAGAGAAATTGAGGGACTGTGTACTACTTGGTTTGAGAGGAAACTAAATTTGAGCACACTTCACCCGCTTCTTTGTGCTTGCACCTGGCCCATAGTTTTGTAGTCTCCATAAAACAATGTTGATTCGGAGCTCTCATTCCATCGTAGCTACCCTTCTGGCATTATGATGTTGCTCATGCATAACTGCATAAACAATGTTCTAGAATAAGGCCTCCATACTCTACCAAGGTATGTGGATGTTGGATTGGCTAAGGAAACTAGGTCTGTATCCTTAGATATGTTGCACCTATTGAAAGAGAAGCATGTGGTTTTCAATGCAAATTGACGGCCTTGAGCATGACGTTAAATTGTCAGGGCAATGATTGTCTTGGTCGGATATCACAAATTTAAAGGATGATTGTGGCATCTCCAAAGATAAAATCCACTATGCCACTTATTTGGTACTCACGGTAGAATTGACGCTTAGATTGTGGACATAAGGTATGCTACTAGCCCTTAATTCACAATGATAAAAGATTGATAGGTTGGAGTTAGATACAAGTGCCACAGCTTGGCCTCCATTTGGTCTTGCTGTGTTCTCAAAGGTAATGTTCGCCGTAATGAACTGTTGACACTCAGCATCTACACATAACAAAAGGAAATATTAACTTATAATTCAACATATAGCTTAATTGTTTTAAAATTTTTAGAACTCAATTGCATTAAAAAGAAAATTTTGGGCATTGGTAGTTGTTAATTACCGATTGTTGCTGATTGAGATGTACTCCAACCTTTGGCATGACTTCTATCACCTGAGATCAGGGCCGGCTCAACAATTTTGGGAGCCTTAGGCGAAAATTTTAAGGGGATTTTTTTTAAACTTTAAAGTTTAAACCTACACAAATAAAAATTAACTTATTACATAGTTCAATAAATTAGTATTTCTATAATACAAATGAATTGATATAATATACATCAAATGATTAATTTGTGTGATAATTTATAATAATTAATAAAGTAAAAGTTTGTATTTAAAAAAAAAAGATAACTTTTTTATTAGTTTATTCATTAGTGTGGGCCCGATGGGGGCTAGCTTAACTTAGGTCAATAGCCCTTGTGATGTGTTGGGCCTTGTGGACAAGACTGCACAGTGCATATAATACTGTGCAGTCTTGTCTTAACAAGTTTATGCAGTATTTTGTATTGTGCACGGTTATTGTGCAGTATCATGCATTTTATGATATAATGTGGTCTTTTTAATGCATTTTATTTATCAATAAAAGTACTTAAATTTTTTTTTTGTAATTAAAATATATAGATAAATATATTTTTTATATATAATTTTTTTTTATACAAATGGGGCCCTTTTTTATTTGGGGGCCTTAAGCAATTGCATCAATTTCTTCTACTGTTCAACCGGTCCTGCCTGAGATTATTGCCCAACCAATGCCAGCACCTACCAACATGATATTCCATTTTTCCATTTGAATTGTCACATATTCTTTGTAGGTGCCTTTCTTGATGTAAATTACAAACCGTCTGCAGCTTTTACTTGGTGCTAAATTACCTAATCTATCTGAAGCCACCATAATGTTATCTAAAATCTCATTTGCTTGTATGAGTTTCCAATCATGTGAATCAAACCATGATTGAAAACCATGATCCATTGTTGGTATTTTTTGAATAGAAGCCAATTGAACATTGACTATTTTGGTAATTTTCTCAAGGTTCATTGCCATTTTTTCTTTCACAATGGTACTGAAGTTAGTGGCAGCAAGTTCCTTATTGCATCTGGCAAGACTCGTCATGGCATTGCTCAACCAATTCTGGAGATCAAACTTCAGATTGTTGGTGCCAAGTTCTGTAATTGTTATGAAACACAAAACACAAAAGTACAATGTCAATGACTCATGTCAATTTCAAGTAAACACAACTTAATTTTCAAAAATGATTTGAATCTTGTTTAGATTGGTAAAATTCTAATTAAGTTGCTATGGGTCACACTATAAGGTCCTGCAATAACTCTAAAATACTCCTAAATCCTACATAATTCTTAAACAACTCAAAAGGCTAATTTTAGAGATTAAGTAGTTTAATTATTAACTTTCTTTTTATGCTATATATTAACTTTTGGGTATCATCTACTTCACATAAGTAAGATTGTAAGTATTGTAACCCCAAGGCTATTGTAACATTTTATTTGCTCTCCTATGAAAGATGCTAAGTTTAACGTATTAAATACAATTTAACAAGATCGATGCAATATTCACAGTGAAAAAGAATGAATATTAGGAAAATTTTGCCTATAGCCTATATGAAAAATTTAACAGACAGAATATGCACCTTCCTTCAAATTCACGTGCCATGAATTTTAGAGAAAAACGTTTTTCCAAAGTGATCCAATGTTGTGTAGAGAGAAATTGTCATTAATTTTACTTCTTCAAGCTAACTGATTTCTTACTCTTATAAATGATTTCTTGTGAAGACTAAATTGTATATTTTTTTTCTTCTTAAATATGGTTTTTGTTATGTATGGTCCAAAATTTTAAAATGTAAAAATTTATTGATAGAAAACAATTAACTGACATAATGTGAGTGTTTGGGTGTGCAAGTGAGTAAAAGGTCAACAAATTTTCCAACAGATCATATTTGAGAGACTAACATAAATCATTTACCCTTATTTGCAACAATTTTTTTTTTTTGGGTTGTAAACTGTTGCAATTAAGCCTAAAGCAGTAAGTTATTACAAAAAAGAATTAAATTTATTGCGATAAGCTTTTTGTGTAATAAATTCGTTGCAATAAATGATTTGTAATAACTTTTAAAATAATGTTATTGCAACAAAATAAATCATTGCGATAACTTATTGCAACACATTTTTTGTTGCAATAGGTATGGCCACACCTAGTTCAATGCAACTAAATAAATCATTGCGATAACTTATTGCATTAGAGTTTGAAATAGGTATGGCCGCACCTAATTCATCAAGAACCATTGCAAGAAAACTTTTGAAACAAATATATATATATATATATATATACAAAATAAATATTTTCAAATACCTTCACGCTTATCTGTGCATTTTGGGCAAATCAATAGGACTGCTAGCATATGAGAGAGCAACAAGAAAGTTCAAAATGAGGGGGCTAATTTGTATGTTAAGTTTGATTTCTTGAGGATTTATAGCGTTTTGGTCAAAATTGGATGATTATGACAAGAAATCTAAGGATGCAGTGTTTTACGTTGCTCTTTTTTAATAAGAGAAACCATTTATTTAAGACACTTAAGATATGTTTGGTAACTATTTTTTTTCCTTATTTTCTGTTTTTAAAAACAATTTTCTATTTTTGAAATTAAAAAACTTATTTGGCAACCCAAAATAGATAGAAAACAAAAACTATTTTCAAAACTCAATTTGCGAAGGAAATTGAAAAACATGTAAAATGTTGTTTTCAGTTTCTAATTTTTAAAAGTCAATGAAAACACGCGACTAATTTAATGAATTTGTCTCATTTAATGAGTTAGTACTAAAGTTCAAATCATAGTAAACATATTTTAGTATTTTTTTCTTCAAAAAAATATTTTTTTAATTTCAAATAACCAAACATGTTTTTTATTTAAAAAATACAAGAAAATTGTTTTTTTTTTATACTCCCAAAAAAAAACTTTTTGAAAATAGAAAACAAAAACTGTTATCAAACATAACCTTAAATGTCAATTAATGTATTTTTCAGTAAAAGGAGAAGCAATTGAAAGGGAAAGAAGAAAAAATATATATAATTTGATTAAAATTTTCAAATTGTGACAATCACAATAGAATTTAGTCGATTTACTACAAGTGCCTTAAGTGCACATACAACTTATAAGTGGGCATTGATTAATTCTTAATTTGTGAAAAAATATTGTGCACTTAAGGCACTCATTAGCAATATCTTAATTTTTAGCAGTTTCTACATCTACAACATTCTCACAATAAAGTTTCAATCATAATTTGTAATTGATTTTGATATAACAAAATTGTCTAAGGTTCTAACATAGTCTAACCCTTGGCCTTTGAAGCAAAAATTGTCTCCACAAAACCATTAACAGTTTTCCACATAAGTTTTGTTGTGAAATTAATACGAAAATGTTATCCATTTTTTTTTTTAAGGTGTCTCACTTTAAAATTTTTTTTTTGTTTTTTTGAAAAAGGTGAAAGAAACACACATTTTGAGAAATTGGGTTTATTATTTTTCTTATTTAGAAAGAAATTGTGTGTAAATGGACATGGTATAATGTTGTGTTGATAGTTTTTTCAACCAATCCGACCAACCATATATATTAATTTATACTATTATCCTTATTTTAATATTTATATTTGATTTATTTTGGTATTTTAAGATTTAGTTGCAAAGAATATGAAAATTTGGAATATAATTTATGTATATTATGTGAATTATAATAATTTATTGAAAAAAAGTGATTAATCAGTTTATAAATGTCTGTCCAAATTTTTATAATGTATAAAACATGTTAACACAACTTGACCCATGTGGGTTAGGTTGGTTTCTACACATGATGGGTTGAGAATTTCTCAACCAAACAAGGTCTGATTGGGTTAAAAAAAAACCTCCAACCTAACCAAACTTAATCCATGCACACCCTTACAATTATATATAATATATTTTTTTATTTAAATTGTGTTTAGAGAGGAATGATATTGTGAAAAAAAAAAAAAAAAAAAAAGTTAGAGAAGGATTTAAACTTTGGCTTTGATATCAGGCACATATTTTTTTCCTTTAAAAGGAGGATAACGCTAATAGCTTCATAGCTCACTTTGACATCTAGTCTTTTCCACACTAATGACTAAGTATTTTACTGTTTTATATAATAGCTTTTGTGAAAATTACAACCTTACCGTTATGATTTTAGCCAAAAATATATTAGTAGCAACTATTGTGAATACTTGTACAAAATTATTAATTAGGGGGAAGAAAACTCACTCAAATAAAAATATGGGGAAAATGTTTTTTTTTTTCAATGGAAAGTAAGATTGTAATTTTCATTAATGGGAAAATACAACCTTGGATCACTTTGGATCATTAATGGGTAAATGTTCTACTTCACGGGATAAATCCGAAACAACAAAATATGGAGACTTCTGCTAGGGAGCAAGTGTGTTGCTTCCTCACCTAGTATGAGAAATTCTTATACTCTTCACAGAAGCATTGTAGTTGTGCAAGAACACTGCTGATGATAATACTGATTGTAGAAGGGGCTAGTAAGCTTTCTCTTAATCTGCAAAAACCGCTCCGACAACGTTCACTTTATACCAACCTTGTGCCGGAGGACTCCAACGTTGTGGCTCTTGTTTCTATCCAGCGTGAGAGAGAATTCCAATAAATTACTTTGGTTTTGGGAAAAATGTGTCTTTGTTGTAATAAAAAAAAGTGTCTTTCAGTCTTTGATCTTGAAAAATAAATACAAAAAAATCCTCAGTCCTGCAATTTTTATCAATGTTTTTCCATTTAAATTGGATTTAAACAGTAATCGTATATATCATGAAAAATAAAAGAATAGAAGGTTTTAAAGTTTGGTTTTCATAACAGACTAATGATTTTTTTTAATCTTTAAAAATAGAAAAAATTATTTTAGACAGTGGACAAAAAATCAACACTTGTATGACAATGTTATAATGGCGAAGATTTTTTTCCACCTTTATAATTCATTAGTATCAGTAGGAGAGGAGGGAGTTGAACCCTGTATGTTTTAGAAACGCTAAGAAGTGCCCACTACAAGGCTCTTGGCTATTATAATGATAAAGAAAAAAAAATACTTATCTTATGTCAATAATACAACCTTACCTTATGATTTTTTTATTTTTATTAACAAAAGAAATTATAGTAACTAAAAAAAATTGTATTTTTTGCGTGCATGATGACATGGCATAATGATGAGTCTTGCTGATCTCTTAACGAGCAGCATCTGTTTGAGTTACCCTCCCAATTAACTAGTTAGATTGACTAATCCATGGATACAAACATATGTATTTTTTTTTTGTCAAATAAAGGCTTCATGGTAGTAATAAACAATCTTTTTTTTTTTTTTTTTATATTTTATTTTATTGAATAAAGGTTTTATAGTAGTAATTTATTTGTTTTTGGGAAAGAGAAACCTAGAGAGTTCAAAGATATACGGATACCCATCACATTTACAACTCACAAGACCCCTCACCCACCACCAAACCAGAAATATATAGTTCAATATTCTACACATTCACTAGCTGTGAAGAACCCATTAACCAGCCAAAAGCCAAGCCAAGCCATCCATAAATGTTGTTCAGTTCACAATGCTACTACCGTCTGCTAAGTAAATTTAGAACTCACTTTCACTTTTTATTTTTCTTTTTGTTTAACTAGATGATGTAAAAAGCTTGGATTTTTCTTGTGGGCTTGTTGACAGAAAAAATGGACAGTACTAGGAATTTTGTAGTGGCTTTGTTGTTTTGTTGATAGAAAAGATTGAAGGAGGAAGGAACAAAGAGGTGGGGTTGGGGTTTCATGTTTTTGGTTTCATTTTCTTCACCAATTTCATCCAATTTTCCATTTATTATCTCTCATTAGTGATTATTCTTTGTGTTTGGCTAATTTTGTTGTGTTGTTGTTCTAATTTGTATGCAAGATTAGTGGATTTTAGATATGTATAATTGTTTGTGAAGAGTGTTAGCAAGAGCTCAGTTGGATAATTTTTGTGTTCTAAAGTTCTTGAGCAAGTTTCTAAATTTTTAAAAAGCCACCTTTTGATCTTTTTTTTTTAAATTTTGTTATGTTTTTTAAGTTTGTAACGGAGAAAGTCCATAGGTGGGTAATGGATCCCTAACGGAGTAAACCTTAGGTGGACAAAGTGCCAAATTCTAAACCACAGGTAGGTAACTTAAATTTTGACTAAACCACAGGTGGGTAAATTGTAATTTGCCCTTATAATAATCATAAAAATTTACATTTCCAACAATGAAGTCTAATATAATTAGAATTAATTTCTAAACAATGAAGTTTTTGATGGTTGAATAAGAGTTATAGAGTTCAATTCCCGTTTATACAAAAAACCGATTGGTGCCTTGATATAATGATAAAAATCTATCATTAGGAGCAGATGTCATAGATTTGAAACTCTCTAAAAAAAAATTGTAATATTATATTATGTAATGAGTATTTTACACATTCCTACTAAAACTTCTCATCATGCTTATTTTTTCTGAATAGGCTAGTTGCCAAAATAAAACATAAATAAATGTCATCTCTTCCAAGGTTTTCAGACCCAGACCATTCATTGAATCGTAAAAGGGAGAAGTTCAAGGTTTTTGAGGTCGAACCGTGATGACGTCATAATTAATTTAATAATTAATTAAAGCCTAAATATAGATATTAAATTTATAAAACTAGCAAAATTGACTAATGTATCTATATTTGTGAGGGAAATTTAATCATTTTCAAGAATATATTTAATAATTAAATAAGAAAGTTAATAAAATAAAATAATAACCATGAAAATATTAAAATTTATGATTAATTTTTGAAGTAAAGTTGAATATCTTTGAAGGATTTTAATTATAATTTTTTTTTTATTCCTTGTAAGAGATGGATAATTTAATTAAGTAGAATAAAATTGTGTTAAGTTGTTTTTATATATAAAAAAAATTGCTAAGGGGTTGGACCACACGGTTCTTGATCGGTTCATACGGTCCAACCCCGGTTTTAGGGGTTCACGGAATTGCCACATATGCCCGGTTCTTTATGCTTAAAAAACCGATTTTCATCATGGTTCATGGTTTTCACGGTCTGACCTCCCGGTCCGGTCTGGTTCTGAGAACTATGATCTCTTCCCTTCCCTCTCTTCATCTTAAGGCATATGTAGAGGTAATCTTCTTATTGCTCAACATTTTTTATGTTTTCTTGGTCATGTGTTTGTATATTTGTTTTTATTTTACATATAGTCCTTAAAAGATTTTCGTCAATTCTCTTTAGGTGTTCAAACTTGAAACACTCTTCTAATCTAAAATTTGTATACATTTCAAATTGTCATTTCATATATAGAAATAAGAAGAAAGAATAAGCTGAAATTTATTAATTTTTAAGGAAAAAAAAACAAAAGAGCCTCTGAGCACTTGCTCACATAGTAATATATTTATTCAATAAAAGGGGACTAATAACATAATATATACTATTTTGCATGGCCACATGTACATAAGGATTTAACCATAAAATCTCAACTTAGATGACAAGAAACAAGAAACTGTCTCACAAATATAACCCATCAACTTATTCTCTTGTTGTAGGACGGGATACATTAGTTGTTAATTCATCGCCACAATATTCAGTAGCACTCGCCACAATAAGATTTTACCAAGAAATAGTCACGAGCTTTAAACGCAGTTTTTGCTTCTTCTTGATTGCTAAAAATACTATCATAGAATTTGAGGCAAACTTCATATGATGCTTTCAAATTGGGGTTGGTGGTCTTGTTGACGAGTGAGCTAATATGGGCAAAGGTTTTATTAGCCGCAACATCTTGAAATATTGGTAAGGCCAACAAGGTCAACTAAGGGTGTACGAGGATCAGATTTGAGGGCTTTCAAGCAAAAAGGAGGACCTTCGTGCATAAAGCAAATAGATTTAAACACATTTTCTGATACTTTCACCCTTAGCTGGGCATTTGTTAGGCAAATCAAAGGGATTGCTAGCATAAGAGAGAGCAACAAGGAAGTACAAAAGGAGGGGGCCATATTTTTGAGTTTGATTTCTTGAGGATGTATTGTGTTTCTGTCAAAATTTATGACAAGAAATCTATACTTATACATCAATTTGCTCTACTGTCAAAATGGGACTATTTTAACATTTTGGTAGATTCTAGCATTTTTTTAAAAGGAAAAATTTTTATTTTTATTTTTTGAGATAGTTATAGTGAAAGCTTGGATTTGTGCTAAAATACAAGAGTTTGTTCAGACCCCAAAATAAAAAAATGGCTAGACTGCTTTTACTTGAAGTTAGACTAAGTGCGGAACAAGAGTAAATAAGCACAATGAATCGATAACACTATCTTAAGCCATATTCATCTATCATTAACAATAAAGTAAAAGATTAAAGGGTAAGGAAAAGAGATGCAAATACAAGATAATACCGGGATGTGTTATCGAAGAGGAAACCGAAAAACTTGATGAAAAACCTCTCCGTGACCTTCCAAGTCGAAATCGATCCATTAGAGAATAAAGTTGAAGTATATGAACAACAAAAGACCCTCTAAGCCTAGTCTACCCCATGTACTTGAGCCCTCCAAGCTCCTGCTACCAACTTACTTCTTAGAGCCTTGTCTTCTCTAACTTTCCGGATCTCGCAATTCAGTCCAATTGCATCTGCCAATGAATGGCTTATTCCAATGCCTCCCAGCATCACCAAAATCTCACTTTACACTCAGAATGGGTGTGGTAAGTGTTTGGGCTACCAACCTCTCAAAGATTTAGAGATTGAGAGGTAGGAGTTGAGAAAAACCACAAGGAAATATGTAGATGATTGTAGCTATAACAATCTCTAACTCTCAAGTGTATTTTCTAAGGTTTGCTTTCTGAAAAACACTCTTTACAATTTGTAAGGAATGATGATATATATAGTGTGCGTAAAAACTTAGTAAAATAAACACAACTTTTTGCCAAACAAAAACTTTCGTGAGTCCTTCGCAGATGACCCTTCTTGCGAAACAATCGTGAAAATGACAGTTTGACATGACTCTTCATCTTCTAATCATGTGTTCCACACATGACCTTTTTGCGGGTTACTTCTCGTGAGCTACTCGGGAGCCAATCGCGAAATCTACTGATTCAACTCTTAAAGCTTGATTCTTCACTGATTTCTCACACTTATCCTTATAAACCCACATACATACAAGGAAAAATGATTGAAAAAATTACAATAAAATTTGACATGAAATTAAAGCCTACACAACATAGTTGGAAATCACAACTTTACATATAGTATGCTGTTAATCCCGCAATTCGAATTCTTTCCCCCTATAAATCTCCAAGCACTTAGGGTCCGTTTGGATAGAGCTGAAAATTGAAAACTGAAAACTGAAAACTGAAACACTGTAGCAAAATAATTTTTAAATGTGTGAATAGTACAGTGGGACCCATTTTTAATAAAAAAAATTGCTGAAAAGTGAAAATTGTGGGTCCGTGAACAGTAAAAATGTTGGAAAAAGTCAAAAGTTGCGGCTACTATTCAATGAACAGTAGCCGCACAGTACCCTCTTTACTCCCGCAAGCGCCTGGAAAAAAAAAAAAAAAAAAAAAAAAAAAAAAAAAAAAAAAAAGGAAAAACGTGAAACGTGAAACGCAAACTCCCAACCCAAACGGAGGCTTAGTGTGTGAGAGGTGCTGATTCAATTATAAGGCTATTAAAGGAAAAACTTTGAAATTAATAGGCAATGTGATATTCTATTAACAAATTACATATTTTAAAGAACATTGGCAATACCATCAATCCCGTTTGAAGCTTAATCATAGCTCTACTAATTTGCTGACTTTCAACTTTTGGCTGGTATATATTTAGGCGTTCTCCAATGCCGTAAAATTCCTTATTGTCTGGTTTTACTTGAATTCGGGCAAACTACCCGATTAAATTAAGTGAGAAAATGAGCATAGTGATTCTAGTGTAGAAAAAAAAAATTCCCAAAGATTAGTAATTTGGCATAAATAGAAGAATGTATAAAAAATTCATCGAAAAATTGAGAGAGAAAGAGAGAGAGAACCTTTTTTCTGAATTCCAACAAACTACCTGATTAAATTAAGTGAGAAAATAAGCATAATGATTCAAGTGTAGAAAAAAAAAAAAAAGAAAGGATTCCCAAAGATTAGTAATTTGGCATAAATAGAAGAGTGAATAAAAAATTCTTCAAAAAATTGAGAGAGAGAGAGAGAGAGAGAGAGCCTTATTTGTGAGAGAAAATCATGCATAGATTGAAATAGATAGTTACAAATTTATAGTAAGAGAGAGCAAATAAGAAGAGACAAAATAAAGGAAGATGAAGAGAAAGAAGAAAATTAATATTTATGTAGAGGATAGTAGGGAGATGAAAAGAAGAAGAATAATATTTATGCAGAGAGTAGTGGGGAGATGAAAAGGTAAGGGTGGAGAAAGGTTGGAAAAATTGTAAATATTAAAATAAAATAAAAAGTAAATGTTAAAAACAATTATAGGAAAATTGGAAAGAAAATGATAATGAGGTGGACGCTGATGTGGCTCAACTAGAGCGTAGCAACAATAAATGCTAAGTTTTAGCTTTTAGATATATATAGATATAGATATAGATGTTGATTTTCCTTTGTTAAAAAATTAATTGAAATTAGCCATGAGTATTGTTCAAAAAGAAACCTCTACCATATCCAATTTAAAAAATTTTGTCAAAGATTTTCAAAACTCTTGTAAAAAATCTTGTCAAAGTTGTTGCAACAATTTATTTTGTTGTAATACCTTTATTTTAAAATTTATTAAAAATCATTTATTGCAACAAAAGCTTATTGCAATAAAATATTTTGTTGCAATAACCTATTGCTTTAGACTTTATTGCAACATTTTGCAACAATTTTTTTTTTCAATAAGTGTTTATAGCAATAGTTTTGAGTTTATTGGAAGGGTTAGCTGTAGAGAGTTTTCCATTTTTCTCATAGAATACATTTCCAACATCCCCATCTATTTCTGAAAACACTGAATTTCCATTATTTGCAAAATTCCCCTCCATATCACTTATCTCATAAGCTTCATGCCTCTCTTGAAAAGAATTCAAAATTGGGATTACCTGGGCTGACGAAATAATCTCATTATCTTCCACCTATATGTTACCTATACTTTATTATCAATTATAAGAACAAAAGTGGAGAAGCCTAGTTGTTAAAAAAGAATAAATTCTTATTGATAAAAGAGGAGAAATAAGTAACGTGAAAAGTACTTTTAGACCTATAATGCAGATGGGTAAATGATTTAAGTTAAAGTCCCTTAAATATGGTCTCTATTGTTGGAACATTTGGTGAGCTTTTCCTCACCTGCACTCCTTTAAAATTGGGGACAACACATAAAAAAAAAAAAACATATTTAAGAAGAAGAAAAAAATACAATTTAGTCTTCACAAGAAATCACTAGTAGCCTTAATATTAAAATAACGTTATTGCAACAAAATAAATTGTTGCAATAACTTATTGCAACACAATTTTTGTTGCAATAGGTATGGCCACATCTAGTTCATTGCAACTAAATAAATTAATTGCAATAACTTATTGAAGCATAGTTTTTGTTGCAATATAGGTATGGCCACAACTAATTCATTAAGAGCCACTGCAACAAAAATTTTGTAACAAAAAAAATATATATATATATATATATATATGCAATATATATTTTCCCTAACTAATGGCAACTATCCTAAAGTTGTAGTCCCTCACCTTACTTATATTCCTACATTCTTTGAAGCCATGCAAGAACTCTAATGACAAAACTATAAAGTTGAATGTTGATTTTCCTTCATTCAAAAATTCATTGAAGTTAGCAATGAATATTGTTCAAAAAGAGACCTCTATCATATTCAATTTAAAAAATCTTGTCAAAGATTTTCAAAACTCCAACATTCTTTCTGGTTGTGCTAAGTTGGAATCAACTCAGGAAGTTATGGATTGGTCTCTTACCAAATTTGATGATCTACTTGGTGAGTATGAATGTATATTAATTACTCTTTTTTTTATATTTCGGTGTTTATATTGTCAAATTATAAGCCTTAAACATACTTGGATTGTTTCTATTTGGTAACAAGTGTGTTCTAATAATATAATATTAAGGTTTCATAACCAGTATCCTTAATATTAAAATAAAGTTATTGCAACAAAATAAATGGTTGCGATAACTTTTAGCAACATAGTTTTTGTTGCAATAAGTATGGCCACACCTAGTTCATTGCAACTAAATAAAATAATTGCGATAACTTATTCCAACTTAGTTTTTGTTGCAATAGGTATGGCCACACCTAATTCATCAAGAACCATTGAAACAAAAATTTTGCAACAAAAATATATATTTACAATATATATTTTCGGATACCTTTACGCTTATCCATTCGTTTGTTGGGCAAATCAAAAGGATTGCTAGCATAAGAGAGAGTGACAAGGAAGCTCAAAAGGAGGGGGGCCATCAAAACAAACAGAACACTAGTATAATACTAATTATCAACAATTTGGGATGAGTTTCATGAGATCAAGAAAACTATAATATATATTCAGACTGTAATAGTGCATCTTCAAAAGCAATACGCAACAATTATACTATCTTGAGCAGATAAGAGTTCATAACAACTACTTGGTTTAATTTATTGTATGCTAGATTTTTTGATAATGTTGGTAATAAATTAAAATTTTTAATTGGCCAAACCTCCATTGTATGGGTCGCCAGGAAAGGGCAACCAAGAGTCTCCATAGAGAAATTGAGGGACTGTGTACTACTTGGTTTGAGAGGAAACTAAATTTGAGCACCTTTTCACTTCACCGGCTTCTTTGTGCTTGCACCTGGCCCATAGTTTTGTAGTCTCCATAAAACAATGTTGATTCGGAGCTCTCATTCCATTGTAGCCACCCTTCTGGCATTATGATGTTGCTCATGCATAACTGCATAAACTATGTTCTAGAATAAGGCCTCCATGCTCTACCAAGGTATGTGGATGTTGGATTGGCTAAGGAAACTAGGTCTGTATCCTTAGATATGTTGCACCTATTGAAAGAGAAGCATGTGGTTTTCAATGCAAATTGACGGCCTTGAGCATGACGTTAAATTGTCAGGGCAATGATTGTCTTGGTCGGATATCACAAATTTAAAGGACGATTGTGGCATCTCCAAAGATAAAATCCACTATGCCACTTATTTGGTACTCACGGTAGAATTGACGCTTAGATTGTGGACATAAGGTATGCTACTAGCCCTTAATTCACAATGATAAAAGATTGATAGGTTGGAGTTAGATACAAGTGCCACAGTTTGGCCTCCATTTGGTCTTGCTGTGTTCTCAAAGGTAATGTTCGCCGTAATGAACTGTTGACACTCAGCATCTGCACATAACAAAAGGAAATGTTAACTTATAATTCAATATATAGCTTAATTGTTTTAAATTTTTTAGAACTCAATTGCATTAAAAAGAAAATTTTGGGCATTGGTAGTTGTTAATTACCGATTGTTGCTGATTGAGGTGTACTCCAACCTTTGGCGTGACTTCTATCACCTGAGATTATTGCCCAACCAATGCCAGCACCTACCAACATGATATTCCATTTTTCCATTTGAATTGTCACATATTCTTTGTAGGTGCCTTTCTTGATGTAAATTACAAACCATCTGGAGCTTTTACTTGGTGCTAAATTACCTAATCTATCTGAAGCCACCATAATGTTATCTAAAATCTCATTTGCTTGTATGAGTTTCCAATCATGTGAATCAAACCATGATTGAAAACCATGATCCATTGTTGGTATTTTTTGAATAGAAGCCAATTGAACATTGACTATTTTGGTAATTTTCTCAAGGTTCATTGCCATTTTTTCTTTCACAATGGTACAGAAGTTAGTGGCAGCAAGTTCCTTATTGCAACTGGCAAGACTCGTCATGGCATTGCTCAACCAATTCTGGAGATCAAACTTCAGATTGTTGGTGCCAAGTTCTGTAATTGTTATGAAACACAAAACACAAAAGTATAATGTCAATGACTCATGTCAATTCAAGTAAACACAACTTAATTTTCAAAAATGATTTGAATCTTGTTTAGATTGGTAAAATTCTAATTAAGTTGCTATGGGTCACACTATAAGGTCCTGCAATAACTCTAAAATACTCCTAAATCCTACATAATTCTTAAACAACTCAAAAGGCTAATTTTAGAGATTAAGTAGTTTAATTATTAACTTTCTTTTTATGCTATATATTAACTTTTGGGTATCATCTACTTCACATAAGTAAGATTGTAACCCCAAGGCTATTATAACATTTTATTTGCTCTCCTATGAAAGATGCTAAGTTTAACGTATTAAATACAATTTAACAAGATTGATGCAATATTCACAGTGAAAAAGAATGAATATTAGGAAAATTTTGCCTATAGCCTATATGAAAAATTTAACAGACAGAATATGCACCTTCCTTCAAATTCACGTGCCATGAATTTTAGAGAAAAACGTTTTTCCAAAGTGATCCAATGTTGTGTAGAAAGAAATTGTCATTAATTTTACTTCTTCAAGCTAACTGATTTCTTACTCTTAAAAATGATTTCTTGTGAAGACTAAATTGTATTTTTTTTTTCTTCTTAAATATGGTTTTTGTTATGTATGGTCCAAAATTTTAAAATGTAACAATTTATTGATAGAAAACAATTAACTGACATAATGTGAGTGTTTGGGTGTGCAAGTGAGTAAAAGGTCAACAAATTTTCCAACAGATCATATTTGAGAGACTAACATAAATCATTTACCCTTATTTGCAACAATTTTTTTTTTTTTTTTTGGTTGTAAACTGTTGCAATTAAGCCTAAAGCAGTAAGTTATTACAAAAAAAAAATTAAATTTATTGCGATAAGCTTTTTGTGCAATAAATTCGTTGCAATAAAGGATTTGTAATAACTTTTAAAATAATGTTATTGCAACAAAATAAATCATTGCGATAACTTATTGCAACACATTTTTTGTTGCAATAGGTATGGCCACACCTAGTTCAATGCAACTAAATAAATCATTGCGATAACTTATTGCATTAGAGTTTGAAATAGGTATGGCCGCACCTAATTCATCAAGAACCATTGCAACAAAACTTTTGAAACAAATATATATATATATATATATATACACAATAAATATTTTCAAATACCTTCACGCTTATCTGTGCATTTTGGGCAAATCAATAGGATTGCCAGCATATGAGAGAGCAACAAGAAAGCTCAAAATGAGGGGGCTAATTTGTATGTTAAGTTTGATTTCTTGAGGATTTATAGCGTTTTGGTCAAAATTGGATGATTATGACAAGAAATCTAAGGATGCAGTGTTTTACGTTGCTCTTTTTTAATAAGAGAAACCATTTATTTAAGACACTTAAGATATGTTTGGTAACTATTTTTTTTCCTTATTTTTTGTTTCTAAAAACAATTTTCTATTTTTGAGATTAAAAAACTTATTTGGCAACCCAAAATGGATAGAAAACAAAAACTGTTTTCAAAACTCAATTTGTGAAGGAAATTGAAAAACATGTAAAATGCTGTTTTCAGTTTCTAGTTTTTAAAAGTCAATGAAAACACGCGACTAATTTAATGAATTTATCTCATTTAATGAGTTAGTACTAAAGTTCAAATCATAGTAAACATATTTTAGTATTTTTTTTCTTCAAAAAAATATTTTTTTAATTTCAAATAACCAAACATGTTTTTGATTTAAAAAATACAAGAAAATTGTTTTTTTTTATACTCCCAAAAAAAACTTTTTGAAAATAGAAAACAAAAACTGTTATCAAACATAACCTTAAATGTCAATTAATGTATTTTTCAGTAAAAGGAGAAGCAATTGAAAGGGAAAGAAGAAAAAAAATATATAATTTGTTTAAAATTTTCAAATTGTGACAATCACAATAGAATTTAGTCGATTTACTACAAGTGCCTTAAGTGCACATACAACTTATAATTGAGCATTGATTAATTCTTAATTTGTGAAAAAATATTGTGCACTTAAGGCACTCATTAGCAATATCTTAATTTTTAGCAGTTTCTACATCTACAACATTCTCACAATAAAGTTTCAATCATAATTTGTAATTGATTTTGATATAACAAAATTGCCTAAGGTTCTAACATGGTCTAGCCCTTGGCCTTTGAAGCAAAAATTGTCCCCACAAAAACCATTAATAGTTTTCCACATAAGTTTTGTTGTGAAATTAATACGAAAATGTTATCCATTTTTTTTTTTTTAAAAGTGTCTCACTTTAAAATTGTTTTTTTGTTTTTTTGTAAAAGGTGAAAGAAACACACATTTTGAGAAATTGGGTTTATTATTTTTCTTATTTAGAAAGAAATTGTGTGTAAATGGATATGGTATAATGTTGTGTAGATAGTTTTTTCAACCAATCCGACCAACCATATATATTAATTTATACTATTATCCTTATTTTAATATTTATATTTGATTTATTTTGGTATTTTAAGATTTAGTTGCGAAGAATATGAAACTTTGGAATATAATTTATGTATATTATGTGAATTATAATAATTTATTGAAAAAAAGTGATTAATCAGTTTATAAATGTCTGTCCAAATTTTTATAATGTATAAAACATGTTAACACAACTTGACCCATGTGGGTTAGGTTGGTTTCTACACGTGATGGGTTGAGAATTTCTCAACCAAACAAGGTCTGATTGGGTTAAAAAAAAACCTCCAACCTAACCAAACTTAACCCATGCACACCCTTACAATTATATATAATATATTTTTTTATTTAAATTGTGTTTTTTTTTTTTTTTGAGAGAGTTTCAACCTATGGCGTCCGCTCCTGATAATTGCTCTTTATTATCAGACCAAGACACCAATCAGTTTTTGATGTAGGAGGAGATTGAACCCCAGATCTCTTATACAACCATCAGAGACTTTACCAGTTGAGTTAACTGGAATCCACTTTATTTAAATTGTGTTTAGAGAGGAATGATATTGTGAAAAAAGAAAAACGAAAAAAGTTAGAGAAGGATTTAAACTTTGACTTTGATATCAGGCACATATTTTTTTCCTTTAAAAGGAGGACAACGCTAATAGCTTCATAGCCCATTTTGACATCTAGTCTTTTCCACACTAATGACTAAGTATTTTACTGTTTTATATAATAGCTTTTGAGAAAATTACAACCTTACCATTATGATTTTAGCCAAAAATATATTAGTAGCAACTATTGTGAATACTTGTACAAAATTATTAATTAGGGGGAAGAAAACTCACTCAAATAAATATATGGGGAAAATGTTTTTTTTTTTTTTTTTTTCAATGGAAAGTAAGATTGTAATTTTCATTAATGGGAAAATAAATGTTCTACGTCACGGGATAAATCCGAAACAACAAAATATGGAGACTTCTGCTAGGGAGCAAGTGTGTTGCTCCCTCACCTAGTATGAGAAATTCTTATACTCTTCACAGAAGCATTGTAGTTGAGCAAGAACACTGATGATGATAATACTGATTGTAGAAGGGGCTAGTAAGCTTTCTCTTAATCTGCAAAAACCGCTCCGACAACGTTCACTTTATACCAACCTTGTGCCGGAGGACTCCAACGTTGTGGCTCTTGTTTCTATCCAGCGGAGAATTCCAATAAATTACTTTGGTTTTGGGAAAAATGTGTCTTTGTTGTAATAAAAAAAAGTGTCTTTCAGTCTTTGATCTTGAAAAATAAATACAAAAAAATCCTCAGTCCTGCAATTTTTATCAATGTTTTTCCATTTAAATTGGATTTAAACAGTAATCGTATATATCATGAAAAATAAAAGAATAGAAGGTTTTAAAGTTTGGTTTTCATAACAGACTAATGATTTTTTTTAATCTTTAAAAATAGAAAAAATTATTTTAGACAGTGGACAAAAAATCAACACTTGTATGACAATGTTATAATGGCGAAGAATTTTTTCCCCCTTTATAATTCATTAGTATCAGTAGGAGAGGAGGGAGTTGAACCCTGTATGTTTTAGAAACGCTAAGAAGTGCCCACTACAAGGCTCTTGGTTATTATAATGATAAAGAAAAAAAAATACTTATCTTATGTCAATAATACAACCTTACCTTATGATTTTTTTATTTTTATTAACAAAAGAAATTATAGTAACTAAAAAAAATTGTATTATTTGCATGCATGATGACATGGCATAATGATGAGTCTTGCTGATCTCTTAACGAGCAGCATCTGTTTGAGTTACCCTCCCAATTAACTAGTTAGATTGACTAATCCATGGATACAAACATATGTATTTTTTTTTTTTTTTGTCAAATAAAGGCTTCATGGTAGTAATAAACAATCTTTTTTTTTAATATTTTATTTTATTGAATAAAGGTTTTATAGTAGTAATTTATTTGTTCCTCCTATGATATGGAGTAATTAAACAATATTATAAGTGTGATCTTGCGGTTCTATTAATTCATGTCAAATGGTTGTCTAGCAGAACAGATTCTAATTAACTCAATTGGTGAGTTTTTTGTTGGTAGATAAAGAATATGGCCAATTTGGGTATAAATACCACCTATGCCTAAAAGGAACCATATGCTATGTTGGTTAAATGATAAAATTTAAAAAAAGAAAAAAATTATTATAAAGTTAACACATTTCAAATCCAATAGTATTTGTTAAAAGAAATTACAAAATGTGAATCAAGAAAGAAAACCAGACTTGTATAAAACACACAAAAACAAAAACAAAACAACATTTTAAACTTATATATTATATTAATTCAATAGAAGGTGATGGATAATATCAAATATTCTATACTTCATGGCCACATGCACATGAGGATTTAGCTCTCTCCTGACAGGAGTTTTGAAACAAAGGGATATTAATATCAAATATTCTATATTGCATGGCCACATGCACATGAGGATTTTTTAGACATATTTTGTTAGGCTGTTTGAAACACGCAACAGTGTCGTGAAGTAGTAGTTATACACTTTTTTATTCATTTCTTGGAGAGGGACTGAGTCGGGGGATCCTAATTCATCGCTACAATCAGCATTGTAAGTGAGGATACGTGCAGCAGCAACAAATACTTTTTCGTAGTCACGAGCTTTCAATGCTTTCTTTGCATCTTCTGTCTGGTCAATAATATTTACATACATTTCATGGCAGATTTCATACTGCGCTACATATGAGGGGACCATGGTCTTGCGTTTGAGTAAAGCCATAAGCTCAATGGTTTTATTAGCAGCAACAGCAGCTTGGTTAATTGAAATCTTGGTAAGGCCAACAACGTGGGCTAAGGGTGTAATAGGATAGGATTGGAGGGCTTTCAAGCAAACAGGAGAATGTTTGCGTTTAGAGCAAATATCATGAAGCACTTTTTCTGATAAAGGGTAATGTGAATCTGCTGGGCCAATGAATAGGATCGTTAGCATAAGAGAGAGCAACAAGGAGAGATAAAAAGACGGGGCCATTTCTTTCTTCCTGTACTAACACCAATGGTTGGGTTTGATTTCTTGAGGATGTATTCATGGGGTTCGAGGCAAGCTTATATAGCAGTAGTTTGTTTGTTTGTTTGTTTGCATTCTTAATAGAATGTGGGGTGCATTTGTATAATCTGTTGCAGAACAGTGTTTTTTGTTTAAAATGAGCGTTTGTAAAAAAAGATATGAAAAGTTGCTGTTGTGAAACAGAGTTTTAAGTTTTAAAAATGCAATTTTAAACTCCCAAAATGCTTAACCAAAGTAGCAGTTTGTTATTCTTTCAAAAATAGGCTGAATATGACCAGAAATCTAGGGAAAACCAGTAGCAGTTTGTTATTCTTTCAAAAATAGGCTGAATATGACCAGAAATCTAGGGATATAGTTACGAAGTGGGTGGTATTGACTTGGCAACATTTGTTTGGAAGAGAAACCGTTTCTTCTAGGCACTAAATTGTTAATTAGTGCCTTATATACCATAAAAACGGAGCACAAGTAAGAGAGGAAATAACAAGAAAGATAATTCGTTTCAGTAGGTGTTACTAGTAACAAAATACTCATAAAGTCACCCTAAATATCAGTGAAAATGAAAAATTGTCACATGCATTTTAACATATTTTTCCAATTTGAAGGGTTATATACTTTTTAGAAATTGATCACCATTTTTTTTTTTTTTTTTGGGTTAATTTATGAGAATGAGAGAAAAGAGGATGTATTCCGTAAGTGTTATTTTTTAATCAAATAAGTGTAGTTCAAAAATACTAAAAATTTCTAGAGATAGTTTAGGGTATAATTTTAAAAATGGTATTAAATTCTGACCATTAATTAAGCAAACTCCCCCCACCCTCTCCCCCCCCCCCCCCCCCCCCCAATCAAAAAATATATACTTTTTTTTTGGTGAAAAAAAAAATACTTGATAGAAGCATATATGATTTAAGCGTGTGTGTATATATATATATATACATGATTTTCCATTTAAATTGTATATAAAGAAGAGCTGTATTCTCGCCAAAAAAGAAAAAAAGAAAAAAGGAGGAGCGGTATTATGACAAAACAACAACAACAAAAGTGATGGTATGGTGAATAGAAAATACTTCTCTTCTGTCAACATTACCACACCCTTATAACAAAAAAGGGTAGTACATAATTTGTTGATGAGCAAGATTATGACAGAGCATATGTGAACTCGGTTTCATAAGTCAGTTCGGCTGGATGATCATGAGTTGAGCAAACATCAAAATCAATCCCTTTGTTCAAGCTACCCTCTCAAGTCTCAACTCGTTAGAGCAACTAATCTATGAAAGAAATGATCACTATGATTCCTCCCAAAATTTAGGTTGAAAAAGGTTTAACATTCAATTGACAATTGACATAACTCTTAGGTTGGAAAATAAAATGTAAATCAAGACGCATTAGAAAAGGAAAAAGAAATGTAAATCAAGAAAAACTGAACAACACAAAATATTTAACTTTTATTATATATATGTGTGTATACATATACATACATACATATATATATATATATATATTATGTGAATTATAAACAAGGATTTCACCAACTAAAGATAGACGTATGGAAACAAGCATATCAATGCCTCACAACTGGGTGAATAAACTTATTGTACAAATAATATTCTTGGTTCACACCGAATAAGATTGGACTTTTCTTTTTTTGAGAAACAAATACTAAGGATGGGGATATACAAGGCTTTTCCCTCTATAAAAGAAGCCCAAAACTAACCCATCTATAGTTTGGACATGACAGTTTGCTTTTTATAGGGCTACTTCTAATGAATTTGCAAAAAAGTTTGAATATTTTGGACACCCATGAGAAAGCTTCGGGCCAAAAAGTGAATAGAAATAAGACGACAATTTTCTTTACAAATCCACTACAGAGAGCACTAGATAGCATATTAAGAATGCTATGGGTTTGTAGGAGATTACATAATATGAAAAATATTTGGGACTTCTGTCTTTTGTCAGGAGGGGGAAAGCTTCAGTTACATCAAAGAAAAGGTATGGAGAAAATTGCAAGGCCAAGGAGGTAAACTTTTATTTCAAGCAAGGTGAGAAATTCTTCTCAAATCAGTAATATAGGCCACACTAACCTTTGCCATGCAGTGCTTTAAATTAAATTGGCTTGTGTCACGATATAGAAGCTCTGATCAAAAAGTTTTGGTGAGGATATCGGAATGATTGAAAGAAAATCCATTGGCTTAAGTGGGAGAAGATGACTAAATTAATAATGGATGGAGGAATGGGATTCAGAGACTTGACTCATTTTAATGATTCTTTGCTAGCTAAACAAGCATGGAGGTTATTGCATAGCAAATCCTCCCTTTTCTACAAGGTTTAAAGCTCTTTTTTTTTTTTTTTAACTAAACATATTTTTATTTTTACCTACAATATTTTTCCCCTTTTCCCGTAGACCCATCCCCTTTCTCTCTTTCCTCTCATAATTTTAGATTTCTTGTTCTTCTTCTACATCTTTTCCAGATTGGTATTCGTCTTCTTCACACCAAGACCATTGCCTTCCTCTTTCTGTCCCTTCCTAATTTCAGATTTCTATTTTTCTAGAAGCAAATCTACAAGTCTTTCACAGATTTTGGAAGCCCATCAGTCAAAGATACACATCTATTAAGCAGATCTGCAACTATTTCACATTTATTCAAACTTCATAATTTCTTTTTTCAATTATACAAGGATATTGGGAAAAATGGGCATTTGCCCCTAATTTTAAAACTATACAATAAAATGCCCCTGTTTTAAAATTATTTAGTAAAATACCCATATTTTTTTAAACTCAATTTTAACAAAATTGAATTTTGTGTAAAACTCGATATCCTCAAAATCGAGAACTATGTATATTTTTAAGTGTAACATGACATTTGTAATATCAAGTTTCACTTAAATTTTCAAAAAAAATTAAGTGGAAAAATATGCATAGAACTCGATATTCCTAATGTTGAGTTTCACCTGTAACTCGATTAAACATGAACATTTTGCTAAATAGTTTCAAAAAAATACATAGTTTATAAATTAGGAGCGAATGACCATCCCCCCCCCCCCCCCAAAAAAAAGAATATTACGTAATACCTCAAGAGTATCAATTGAAACCCATGTAAGAAACAAAACAAAATTTATTTCTAATTAATTGCAGAGCTAGTGTTTGGGATTGGTTCTATTATTAATTTTATTGTGAAACAGTAATTTTATAATATGTGGAATGGAAGTAGCTAGTGGTGGGCATATTGATCTATTTCCATGGGTTTACAATAACACGTAATATGATTTTACTATGGGGAATCTCTTCAAGCTTCTTGGCTCAATCTCATTTTAACGAGTTACACCGCAACTACCAGGATGAATTTCATTTGAATTCTGTTATTTATTTTTTCCTTTTTTGGGGTTGAATTTTGTGTTGTTTTGAGATCCCTATATTTTTGTCTTGTAAATTGTAATGAAGCTCTTAACAAGGTGGCAGACATAACGCTAATGGGTGGTTCCTCCTCAGCCACGTTAACCCAAGCCTGTCACAAATATTTTATTTTTTTTGTGTGTGAATGTATTCTCACAATAAAATTGTTACCCACATATGGTTGTCATTGCTACATTGCCTAAGGCACTCAGATTTGCTTTAGATATCGGGCTATCATCCATCGTCCTGGAGGGAGACTCGAAAATAACAATCGATGCATTGGTTGAGTTTGGAAATCTGATTGAAGAGGCCAAGCTACTTACTAGTCAGTTCACTGTGGTGGAGTTTGGTCATATTAGAAGGCAGGGTAATAGTATCGCTCATAACATTGCTAGACATGTTAGCGGGTTTGTGGTGTGGATGGAAGAGTTTCCCCCACATCTTCTGTAAAATTATTATTTACAACTATGTTTTTTTGTTGGCTTTTATTCTGTGCCAAATTTGATTGTAATTGTTTTCAATCGTTTATACTCTGTATTTATTGTAGGATTTGATTGTAAGGGTTGTGTGATAGAGAGAGAGTGTGAAGACTCAAGCATTTGAAGATTGAAGATTTCTCGCGGGTATGTCGCGACTTAGCTTCCCGCGAAGTGACACATGTGTCTTGCACATGTTCGAATGCGAAGAGTCAGGCCAGGTGGAGATAGCTGTGTCTCGCGAGTATCTCACGGGTAAGGCCTTCCTGCGAGACACCTGTAAGACATTCTGTTCTGCTAGCCTATCCAGTCTAATATACACTTTCTGTGCTTACACTCTTTATACCCACATTACCCACAAATGTTGAGGAGTGCTTCAGAGAGAAAACCCTAGCCAAACACATTGAGAATTAGAGATTGTCATACCCACATTTCTCTATACACTTACTTGTGGTATTTCCTCAACTCTTCCCTCTCCATTTACATACCATTGAGAGGTTGATAGCCCAAACACTTACCACACTCTTTGAGAGTGTTAAGTGACGTTATGGTGTTGCTGGGAAGTATTGGAAGAAGTCAAGGATGGCAGATGCAACATGGAGCTTGTTGCGGGATTCGGAGAGCTAGACAAGACACGGTTCCGAGAAGCTTTGTCGGAGTAGGAGCTTAGAGGGCTTAGGTACATCGGGTAGATTAGGCTTGGAGGGTCTCTTGCTAACCCATGTATCCCAACTGATTGTCTAGTGGATCGATTACCGCTTGGAGGGCGGCGGAGAGGATTTTCGTCGAGTTCTTCGGTTTCCTCTTCAATAACACATCGGCGTGTTATCTTGTGTTTGCATCCTTCTTCTCTACTCTTTTACATTCCATTATACTACTGTGTTGCTTAGTTTATGAATTAGAGTAGCTTCTTATTTATCCACTCACATTTACACTATTCTGCACTTAATATTAAGTTAGTGTAAAATTTATCAAGCCGTAATTTTAAATTGGGGGTCTAAACAGCTCTTGTGTTTTCAACACATTTTCGAGCATTCATCTTCCAACTGTAATTTTGGCCTAGTCGGCCTCTTTTTCTTAATAATAATTACATTGTTCTTTCTCCACAAAAAAAAAAAAAAAAAAAAAAAAAAAGTAAAAGAAAAAAGAAAGCATTAAAAGTTTTAATTTAAAACTTCAAAGACATGAAGCAATTAAATAATATTATAAGTGTGATCTCGTTAGCGGCAAAGCCAGAATTTTAGTTGGGGAGGCAAAATTAATTTGAAATTATTAATAAATATTTATGACAAAATAAACATACAATTGTAAATAAGTAAAAATTTACTAACTCAACTATTGTGAAAATTATTGTGTTTCGTACCATTTAAATAAATTAAATAAAAAATAAAAGGCAGGAGTGTTATGAGTCTGTGACAGTATATTAGTGAGAAAATGAAAGGGTGAGACAAGCCAAAGCTAAAAGTTTTTTTTTTTTGACTTGTTAACTTTGTTGTGTCCAAATAAAAGAAAAAATAATAAATAAATAAAAAGACTTTGATATGTCAGGTAACTCCTTGCTCTCTTTGTTACAGTACCATGTTCTTTTGCTTTTTTTTTTAGGAAGACTGTGTCAGTTTTTAGTTCATTTTATTGAGTGTTGTTTTGTTTTTTTTTTTTCCTATGTTAATGAATCAGAGGAGGTAAGCTTTTCTCATAGCCTATAGCTAAGAAAGTTTCAGAAGCGTCGGGGGGCAGTTGCCCCCTCTTGACCCTCCCTGCTCTGCCCCTGGATCTCGTGGTTCTATTAATTTATAGGTCCATTTGGATAGAATTTATTTTGCTGAAACTGAAAATTGAAAATACTGTAGCAAAATAATTTTTAAATGTGTGAATAGTACCGTATGACCCATTTTTAATGAAAAAATTGTTGAAAAGTGAGATTTGTGGGTCCCATAAACAGTGCACGGGTGCACTGTTAACAGAAAATAGTCAAAAGTTGCGGTTACTGTTCATGAACAGTAGCCGTTTGTCCCCTGAAATGAGTGCTGCAGCCAAAAAAAAAATAATAAAAAGGGAAAACGCAGGAAACGCCAGACGCACAAACGCAACGCGTATCCAAATAAATACTATGTCAAAAGGTTGCTCAGGATGGATTCTAATTTACTCAATTGGTAAGTTTTTTTTGTTGTCATGGGATAAAGGATTTGGCCAATTTGGGAATAAATCCCACCTATGCCTAAAAGGAACCCATATGCTTGTTGGTTAAATGATTAAAAAAAAAACAATTATTATAAAGTGAACAGATTTCAAATCCTAATGCATTTATTAAAAAAAATTACAAAATGTGAATCTAGAAAGAAAACCAGACTTGTATAAAACACACAAGAACAAAACAGCACTTTAAACTTATATTATATTAATTCAATAGAAGATGATGGATAATATCAAATATTCTATACTTCATGGCCACACGCACATGAGGATTTAGCTATCTTTTGTTAGGCGTTTTGAAACACGCAACAGTGTCGTGAAGCAATTATACACTTCTTTATTCGCTTCTTGGAGAGAGGATGCTTCGGCAAATGTTAATGCATCGCTACAATCAACATTGTAAGTGAGGATACCACCAGCTTTAACAAAAACTGTTTCGTAGTCACCAGCTTTCCATGCTTTCTTTGCATCTTCTATAATGTGAACAATGTTTCCATAGAATACGCGGCAGCTTTCGTACTGCGATGCTAATACGGTGTCCGAGGTCTTGCTTTTGAGTGAAGCAATAAGCTCAAGGGTTTTATTAGCAGCAACATCAGCCAAGTTAATTGAGATATTGGTAAGGCCAACAAGGTCGGGTAAGGATGCACTAGGGTCGGATTTGAGAGCTTTCAAGCAAAAAGAAGAATCTGCATGGTTATGGCAAATATCATAAAGCACTTTTTCTGATACCTGCACATTTTTCTGTGCATGTGTTGGGCAAATCAATAGGATTGTTAGCATAAAAGAGAGCAACAAGGAGAGAGAAAAAGAGGGGGCCATTTCTTTCTTCCTGTACTAGCACCTAGCACCAATGGTTGGGTTTGATTTCTTGAGGATGTATTCATGGGGTTTGAGGGAAGCTTATTTATGTAGTAGTAGTTTGTTTGTTTGTTTTTATTTGTTATTAATGGAATGTAGGTTGCATTTGTACAATCTGTTGCAAAACATTGTTTTTTGTTTAAAATTTGTGCTTTGCCAAAAAAGATATAATTAGTTGTTGCGAAACAGAGTTTTAAGTTTTAAAAATGTAATTTTAAACTCTCAAAATGCTTAACCAAACCAACTAGTGCAGTAGCAGTTTGTTATTCTTTCAATAATGGGCTAAATATGACCAGAAATCCAGGAATATACTAATTAAGTAGGTGGTATTGACTTGGCAAAATTTGTTTGGAAGAGAAACCATTTATTTTAGACACTAAATTGTTAATTAGTGCCTTATATACTAAAAAAAAAAAAAAAAAAAAAAAAAAAAAAAAAAAAAAAAAAAAAAGAAAGAAGAAGAGTGCAAGTAAGAGAGGATATAACAAGAAAGATAATTTTTTTCAGTAGGTGTAATTCATCACAAAATACTCATAAAGTCACCCTAAATATTAGTGAAAAAGAAAAATTATCACATGCATTTTAAGATATTTTTCAAATTTAAAGGGTCATATAATTTTTAGAAATCGATCACCATTTTTTTTTTTTTTTGGGTTAATTTATGAGAATGAGAGAATAGAATGTATTCCATAAGTGATTTTTTTAATCAGACAAGTGTACTTCAAAAATACTAAAAATTTCTAAAGATACTTTAGGGTATTATTAAAAAAATGGTATTAAATTCTGACCATTAATTAAGCAAACTACTTGATAGAAGCATATATGATTTAAGTGTGTGTATATAGTGTATGTGCGCGCACGCGTGATTTTCCATTTAAATTGTATATAAAGAGGATCGGTATTATGACCCAAAAAAAAAAAAAAAAAACAACAACAACAACAACAAAAGTCATGGTATGGTGAATAGAAAATACTTCTCTTCTGTCAACATTACCATACCCTTATAACAAAAAAGGGTAGTACATAAGTTGTTGATGAGCAAGATGATGACATAGCATATGTGAACTCGGTTTCACAAGTCAGCTCGCGCAGCTGGATGATCATGAGTCGAGCAAACCTCAAAATCGATCCCTTTGTTCAAGCTACCCTCTCAAGTCTCAACTAGTTAGAGCAACTAATCTATGAAAAGAAATGATCTCTATGATTCCTCCCAAAATTTAGGTTAAAAAAGGTTTAACATTCAATTGACAATTGTCATAACTCTTATGTTGGAAAATAAAATGTAAATCAAGACACATCAGAAAAGGAAAAGGAAAATGTAAATGAAGAAAAACAGAACAACACAAAAAAATGTAACTTATATATATATATATATATATATAACCAAACAAGGATTTCACCAGCTGAAGACAGACGTATAAATATCCAAACAAGGATTTCACTAGCTAAAGACAGACGTATGGAAACAAGCATCAATGTCTCACAACTATGGCTAATGAACTTATTGTATAAGTAATATTCTTGGTTTACACACCAAATAAGATTGGACTTTTTTTATTAAAAAAAAAAAAAAAAAACAAATACACAAGCTAGGGATATACAGGGCTTTTCTCTCTATAAAAGAGGTCCAAAACTAATCCATCTGCTGTTTGTAGATGACAGTTTGCTTTTTATAGGGCTACTTCTGATGAATGTGCAAAAATTTTGAATATTTTGAACACCTATGAGAAAGCTTCGGGCCAAAAAGTGAACTAAAATAAGACAACAATTTTCTTTAGTAAATCCACCACAAAGAGCACTAGACAGCATATTAAGGATGCTATAGGGTTGCAAGAGATTACATAGTATGAAAATATTTGGGACTTCCGTCTTTTGTTGGGAGAGGGAAAAAGGAAAGCTTCAACTACATCTTTTGCTTGTGTCCATGCAAAATAAAATATTTGATATTATCGATCACATTCTGCTCAATCAAATATGATGAAAGGTATAATTTTTTTTCTTTCTTTTTATTAATTTATTATTTATATTGTTGTTGAATTAAAAAGGAGGTTTTTGGTGATAGTAAAGGTAATTTCACGTGTATTTGATTCACATTTTGTAGTTTTTAATAGATATATATATTAAGGATTTGAAACGTGTTTTCTCTATAATAAGTATTTTTTTTTTATGATTAATATCTAGGATTTAATCCTAGATATTTTATCAACAAAAAAAAAAAAAAAAACTAATTGAGTTAATTAGAGTATATTTGGTAACTTTCCTCAAAAAAAAAAAAAAAAAAAAAAAAAAAAAAAAAAAAAAAAAAAAAAAAAAAAAAAAAAAGAAGAAGAAGAAGAAAGAGAGAGAGAGTATATTTGGTAACAGTTTTTTTTTTCTCAGTTTTCTATTCCTAGTGACTATATTTTGTTTCCAATAACAAAAAACTTGTTTGGTAAGCTGAAAACATTGAGAAATATAAAATAGTTTTTGTTTTCAATTTATAAAAAAAAAATGAAAACAACCAAAGAGCTATTTTTGGTGTTGTATTTTTTCACACTTGTGAAAACACGGAGAAAATAGTTTCTATTACCACTTGAATGAACCAGTGCTCTAGTTCTAAACATGCAACTAAACATATTTTTATTGTTACCTATAATATTTTTTCTTTTTTCCCGTAGACCCATCCCCTTTCTCTCTCTCCTTTCATAATTTCAGATTTCTTGTTCTTCTTCTACATCTTTTTCAGATTGGTATTCATCTTCTTCACACCAAGACCATTAATCCCCTTCCTCTTTCTCTCCCTTCCTAATTTCAGATTTCTATTTTTCTAGAAGCAGATCTGCAAGTCTTTCACAGATTTTGGAAGCCCATCAATCATAGATACACATCTATCAAGCAGATCTGCAAGTAGTTCACATTTGTTCAAATTTCTATCACGTAATACCTCAAGAGTATCAATTGAAACCCATGTAAGAAACAAAACAAAATCTATATTCTGACTAATTGCAGGGCTAGTGTTCGGGATTGGTTCTATTATTAATTTTTATTGTGAAACAGTAATTTTATAATATATATGTGGAATGGAAGTAGCTATTGGTGGGCATATTGATCTATTTCCATGGTTTTACAGTAACACGTAATATGATTTTACTATGGGGAATCTCTTCAAGCTTCTTGGCTCGATCTCATTTTAACGAGTTACACCGCAACTACCAGAATAAATTTCATTTGAATTCTGTTATTTCTTTTTTCCTTTTTTGGGGCTGAATTTTGTGTTGTTTTGATCCCTCCATTTTTGTCTTGTAAATTGCAATGAAGCTCTTAACAAGGTGCTGTTCCATAATAATGTTGACAAAGGAATGCAATGAGAGCATGTAATTCAAAATATATATATATATATATATATAATTTTTTTTTTTTCTTTTCAATTAACCAAACATGTTTTCCATTTTGAAAACATAACAAAATATTTTTTTTGCTTTTTTCCTTTAAAACAAGAAATTGAAAATAAAAAACAAAAACATTTACCAAACATAGTCTTAGAATCTGGTTTGAGTGTCTTTGGACATAAATTAATAACCTTACACGATCACATAAGCACAGGTGTGGGAAGGGATGTGTCCATAGGTGGTAGACATTACACAAATGGGTGGTTCCTCCTCAACCAAGTTAAACCAGGCCTGTCACAAATCTTTTATTTTTTTTGTGTGTGAATGTATTCTCTAAAATTGTTAGCCGCATATGGTTGTCATTACTACATTGCCTAACCAGAAGCAACCAGAATGCATCAAAACGTCAAAGACAATATGATATATACAATATATATATATATATATATGTGTGTGTGTGTGTACGAACAAAAGCATTAAAACTACGAATACTATTACTATAATTTGTACTGCATATTAGATTTCTAAACAACATTTTTTATATTTTTTTAACCTTTTTAGATAATAATAGTAATTTATTTGTTCCTTCAATGATATGGAGCAATTAAATAACATTATAAATGTGATCTTGCAGTTCTATTAATTCATGTCAAAGGGTTTCTTAGGATAGATTCTAATTAACTCAATTGGTGAGTTTTTTGTTGTCATGGGATAAAAGATCTGGCCAATTTGGGTATAAATCCCACCTGTGCCTAAAAGGAACCCATATGCTATGTTGGTTAAATGATAAAAGAAAAAAAAAAATTATTATAAAGTGAACACACATTTCAAATTCTATTGTATTTATTAAAAAAAAAAAATTACAAAATGTGAATCAAGAAAGAAAACCAGACTTGTATAAAACGCACAAAAACAAAAACAAAACAGCATTTTAAACTTATATTATATTAATTCAATAGAAGATGATGGATAATATCAAATATTCTATACTTCATGGCCACATGCACATGAGGATTTAGCTATCTCCTGATAATAGTTTTGAAGCGAAGGGATTAATATCAAACATTCTATATTGCATGGCTACATGCACATGAGGATTTAGCCATCTTTTGTTAGGCTTTTTGAAACACGCAACAGTGTCGTGAAGTAATTATACACTTCTTTATTCGCTTCTCGGAGAGAGGATGCTTCTTTGAACGTTAATGCATCGCTACAATCAACATTGTAAGTGAGGATACCACCAGCTTTAACAAAAACTGTTTCGTAGTCACCAGCTTTCCATGCTTTCTTTGCATCTTCTATAATGTGAACAATACTTCCATAGAATACGCGGCAGCTTTCATACTGCGATGCTAATAAGGGGTCCGAGGCCTTGCTTTTGAGCGAAGCAATAAGCTCAAGGGTTTTATTAGCAGCAATGTCAGCCAAGTTAATTGAAACATTGGTAAGGCCAACAAGGTCGGGTAAGGGTGCACTAGGATCGGATTTGAGAGCTTTCACGCAAAAAGAATAATCTGCATGGTTATGGCAAATATCATAAAGCACTTTTTCTGATACCTGCACATTTTTATGTGCATGTGTTGGGCAAATCAATAGGATTGTTAGCATAAAAGAGAGCAACAAGGTGAAAGAAAAAGAGGGGGCCATTTCTTTCTTCTTGTACTAGAACCTAGCACCAATGGTTGGGTTTGATTTTTTGAGGATGTATTGACGAGGTTTGAGGGATGCTTATTTATGTAGTAGTAGTTTGTTAGTTAGTTTTTTTTTTAATGGAATGTAAGGTGCATTTGTATTAACGGTTGCAAAATGGTGTTTTTTTGTTTAAAATGAGTGTTTGTAAAAAAAAGTATGAGGGGTTGTTGCGAAACAGAATTTTAAGTTTTAAAACATAATTTTAGACTCCCAAAACGCTGAATCAAACGAACATGTGTAGCAGTAGTTTGTTATGCTTTAAAAAATGGGCTAAATATGACAAGAAATCTTGGGATATACTTATTAAGTGGGTGGTATTGACTTGACAAAATTTGTTTGGAAGAGAAACCATTTATTTTAGTGCCTTATATATATACTAACCTCTAAGTACCCGTGTTAGGCTCTTTTATTTTTTTAGTAAAGGTAAATAATTTGCATCTTTTATAATATATATTTTCTTTCAAACAAATAATAAGGATAAACTTTAAAGATAAACACTAGTTATGGAAAAAATCCTAAATTTTAGGAGTTCTCATTTTAAATTCAATTTTTTTTTTTTTATATATAAATAATTACAATATTCTGCTAACCCTGCAGCTCGAACCCTTTCCCCCCTTAAACCCCTAAGCATTTTGTACATAGAGAGGTGTCAATTCAGTTACAAAGCCTTTGACTATTCAAAATGAAATTTGATATTTGATATTTATGACCCTATTTGTAAATGAAGTTATCCTTCATTAATTTGGATATTTTTAAATCATGTAATTTCTTTTTTGAATGTGAAGGGGAAAAAATTAAAAATTTTAAGAGTTCTATTTTTAAATTCAAAATGAAATTTGTTATTTGACATTTATGACCCGATTTCTAAATAAAGTTACCCTTAATTAATAAGGGTATTTTTGAATCACACAAAAGTCCAATTGAAAGAGGAAAATCTTCTTATATATAGTTTATATATATAATAATAGGTGAAGCTAAAAGAAACTCAAATTAGAATTCTAAATTAGAGTTCTAATTTTGCACTATGTGTGCTAAATTATTTATTCTTAAAGAATTTTATTTCTTAATTTTAGAATCAAATGTAGGACCACATCATAAATATTCATCCAAGTGAATTATTTAATACAAAAACCAAAAAGTTTAAAATAAATAAATCGTAAAAAACAAAAGTGCTTCACAATAATATTTAAAAAAATATGGACAATTTACATTTTATACTTAATAATATCCTAACAATTTTTTTAAAGAGTTAAGAAAATATAAAAATGACTATTAATAGTATTTAAATTATGTATATATAAATTATATTATACATCTTATTGTATATCTTTAAATGTATTAATGCATATGCATACAAGCTAGTATAGAATTAATAAGTAAAACTCAGAGAAAATTCAATTAGAATTTCAAATTAGAGTCTAATTTTACACCACTTGTCTAATTTAACTTTTTAAATATTTGTGCAAATGTGTTATTAACAAAGAAAACCAAAAAGACCACATTAACTACAATCATTTTTATTTGACCATTTTTAGACCGATGAAATGCACCAATTTTGGAAAAGAAGTGGCGCATGGATGCACACATGGATGGAAAAGAGGTCTACAATTCTTATTTTCTTTTCCAAAGGAGGTTCATTTCAAAGGGTTATTCATTAATTACAATCATTTTCCCTTTATGGATAAGAATTGCACCGATTTGTAATTAATGGGGACAAGAATAAGAATTGTAGACTTCTTTTAAAAAGAATTGCACCGATTAATTACAACCAGATGAAATGCACCGATTATGGATAAGAATTGTAGACTTCTTAAGATTTATGATAGTACATGGTTTTGGGTATTCAAAGGGTTATTTATGTATCTTATATAGGAAGAGAAAATAACTTAATTCCTGTTTAGTTTTAGAGAAAATCATGGGATATGAATTTGAAAGAGATAGAAAATGACCCCGTGAAAGTTAACATAACTAACAATTGCTAATTTACACGATTTTCTCTACCCACAAAAGAAGCAATTCTCAGAATTTTTAGAAAATTTCATGATATACTTCTTCTGGCTAAATCCCTTTGATTGTTTTAATTAAAATTTTCTTCTTTTTATTGGCAGGTCAAATGAATATTGGCACCTTCCAAAAACTTTTGCCCATGTAATGGAAGCATCTTTAGCGGCTCATTTTTTTGGATTGTCCTTGATATCTAATCTGTTGATATGACTGTAACTAATGTTCAAAATTTGAATAAAAGTCCCGAAGGTTTAATTCTCGCCTATATTAAAAACTGATTAGTGTCTTGGTTTGATAATAAATAGTTATCATCAGAAGTAAACATCATAGGTTAAAACTTTCTCTAAAAAAAAAGTTTAAAATTAATTTTGAATATAAAAATTCAATGATTTTATGCAGGAACCTAAAACTCCTATATCCATAATTCGAATTTGCAGCTTATATTTGTCTTTTCATTGGTTGTTTAGTTTTAAAGACACTTTAATTTTCTTGGCTTATAAAAAAGGGTAGAATTTTGCAAGACTTTTTCCATACCACAATCAATAATATTGTTTTTCCTTCATGATGCTTTATTATAATGAAGAATTGTAATTTATCTTACGGGTAAAATACCTTTCTTTGGTTCACTTATCTGGCTATTTACTTGTGCCTTATATGTTTCTCAAAAAAAAAAAAAAAACTTGTGCCTTATATTGCTTTTTATTTTTTGCTTTGTATTACAGACCAGAGATGGTTGTTAGATGGTACCATTCGCATACATGGATTTGGATGCTGGCTCTTTAGAATGGACATAAATAGATAGTAGGTTGTGTAGGTTATTCTTATGTATTTCTTTTACCTTTTACCTTTTTTTGGGCACCTGCTACATTATTTATTTGGCACTATTGTTAAATAACCAATAAGATTTTTATTTTTTACGGTACACATTTTATGGTTTCATAGAGTGAATATACGTCATCTAAACACCAAAACATTTATAGTAAGATAAAAAATCAATAATTTTTTTTCTTAAGCTCATTATGCAAGTTAAAATAGTATAAATCCCCAATTGAATTTTCTAACTGATATTGGCTGGTTTTTCTTCTAGATTGCAATTGATACTGAGTTTGATCAAGTCATAAGATTCAGGTAACACCAATCACCTTTTCTTCTTTATTATAGTTTGTTTATAAAAACATATTGTTGTGGATTTTAAGAAAATTAACATATAGAGAGCAAATCCAATTTTCAACAGTCACTACTAATTTGTCAAAAGGAACCATGTTTGTGTTTATATGGATAACGTTTCACATTGTTCAAATTAATTTTAATGGTCAAACCAAAATGGAAGGCCAAATGATATGCCACATGCCACCAACAATTGTTTGATCAACAGGTTTTTGTTTTCTTTTAGAAGTTTGAATCTTCATCAATGGTTCAATATATAGTTTTTTTTTTTTTTTTTTAATCTTTTTTTGAGAAGGAATCAGTGTATAGTTTTTCTTTTTGATGGAATAAATCAATGTATAGTCTTTTTTTTTTTGGAGAGAGTTTCAACCTATGTCGTCTGTTGTTGATGATAGCTCGTTATCATCAGATCTAGACACCAATCGATTTTTAGTATAAATGGAAATTGAATTCCAAATCTTTTATTCAACCATTAGAGAATTTACTAGTTGAGTTAATTAGAACCCACGAATCATTGCATAGTTGGTTACAGGTTTTCTTGACATTGAGATAACAAATTGTAATAAAATAATGCCATAAATTGTTGCTACCTTATTTTCTTCTTAATTTATCGTAAAATTATAAAAAATTTAAAAAAAAAAAAAAATCCCCTTTCCGGCCCAATTCAGGGACCAGGGTTTAAAAATTAAATCCTGACCTTTTACTTTATCTGAGTAGGTAATTCCATTTGGCCAAGAGGGTGCACGCGTAAATGATGAGTTAAACTAATTAATTTGGAAAATTATGAGTTAAACTAATAAAACATATATAATTTGGAAAAAGCAAAGGACATTTTTTTGGTCAGTACAAGAGTGATTCAAATTTTTATTTTTTATTTTTTACAATTCAATTTATACAATAGTAGGGGGTTTGAACATTGTTCTCTTAATAAATGAGAGAATGTTTTTGTTTTTGGTTTTTTTTTTTTTTTTTTTTTTTGAGCTAAGATGATAGAATTTTATCCAACTGAAAAAGACCGAATTACAAGTATAAGTCAATCTGAACTAGAAAATTGACGTGGGGGAAGCACTAGCTACATGCAGCAGTGCTCCCAAGAAAGCCAATTCCCATGCAAAATATCTCGTGGGCCTATGCTGTCCCTACGTCACTTTAAAGTATTTAAAAACTCTAGAACGAATTTAGGCGCTGACTTTCCACTAAATGTTAGCTGACATTAACCTTTGGTACTCAGCCAGGAACGCAATTGCTCCATCAAATATAATCTGGGGATGAGCCTGAACGTGCTCAATTAATTAATACGATTTAATTTAGCTTCATATCTTCAATATCTTGCAAAAACATGAATTGCTATACAAATATGGATCAAGCTCTTAAATGTTAGATCTAAGAAAATTATATCTATAATTTTTTTTTAAATCTATCAAAAAAATATCTATAGCAAATTATATGGTACTTTTGAAGGAGTAATTATTCTGTATTTTGAGAAAATAACAATATGGTATTTTTACTTTTCTCATTATAATGTATCATATTAATTAGATTTATGGTCGATCCATTATTCACATGTGAAGGAGTACTATGTCTACTATATTCTGAGAGAATCTAATAATTTCTTTTTCCAAAATTAGTGATTTGATATTTTCTCCTCTTATATGGATATGAATCCCACCACCTATGAATTTAATTATTGAGGAAGTATCGCGTTGCTATACTTATAGAGTATGTAATAATTTTTCAATTCCTTCCCCAAAGATAGCAATCTAGATCCACTCATGACACACCATGAATTTTCTTATTCCTTCCAAAGTTTCGATGTCATATGATATTCCCTCATCTCACATGGATGGTAGATCTGACCATAAATTTCGTTATTAAGATCTATTACTATGTGTTATCTATAAAAAGAAAAAGAAAAATCTATTATTATATAAGAGATAGAAATCCTCCCACCTCTAACTTTCACATTATTTAAATGAAAAAAATAAATAGTATTGTGTGATTTTATGCTTTGTTTGTTTTGAAATAAAATATTTTTAGATATTTAGTATGACGAGTAAAATTTTTCAAGCAAACTATCAAAACCAATGAACTAGCCATCAGAGTTGCTAGTATACCATAAAAGGAGCGCAAGCCAGAGAGGATATTAAAAAAAAAAAAAAAAAAAGATAATTTGTTTCAGAAGGTGTTATTCATAATAAAATGTACCTCATAAGTCACTCTAAAGATAAATGAAAGAGAAAACTTGTCACACGCATTTTAACATATTTTAATATACTTTTTAGAAATTGATCACTATTTTTTTTGTTCGTTAATTAATGAGAATGAGAGAATAGAGAATGTATTTCGTAAGTGATATTTTTTAATCCAGTAAGTGTACTTCAAATATCTACCAAAAAAAAAAAAAATTCTAAAGATAGTTTAGGGTATTATTTAAAAAAATGGTATTGAATTCTGACCGTTAACTTAAGCAACCCCCACCAAAAAAAAAAAAAAAAAATGGTATTATGATCCAAAAACAAAAAAACAGAAACAACAATAACATCAAAAGCGATGGTATGGTGAAGAGAAAATACTTCTCTTATGTCAACATTACCAGACCCTTATGATTTTAACAAAAAAGGTTGGTACATATATTTGCTGATGAACAAGATAATGACATAGCTTATGTGAACTCGGTTTCAAAAGTCAGCTCGGCGGAATGATGAGTCGAGCTGACCTCAAAATCGATCCCTTTGTTTAAGCTGCCCTCTTAACTAGGGGTACTTATAGAAACGTTTGGCTGAGAATTCAATAGTCGGAGACATTATAACTTATAGGATTTGTTATGAATGTCACCTATTGAAACGTTTTATCCTTTTTTTCTCTCTCTAAATTGCCCCTCCTTTACCACGGTTGAGTTAATATCTCATACCACCTTTTTTGTGTGTGTTTTTTTATTCATTTTTTTTTTTTAAAAGAAAGGAAAAAGAATTACCCCATGCAATTGACACTTTTTTTTTGGGCACCAATTGACGCTAATTATGTGCCTAAAATAAATGGTTTCTCCTCCTAACAGATCTAATCATGCTAAATACACCTCCTTAATAAGCATATCCCCAGATTTCTTGTCATAATTGTCCCATTTTGAAAGAATAACAAGTACTCCTAGATAAGCTTCCCTCAAAACCCTATATATCAAACCCAAAAATTGGTGATCGTAAAGTATGAAAGAAATGGCCCCCTCCATTTGTGCCTCCTTGTTGCTCTCTCTTATGCTAGCAATCCTATTGATTTGCCCAACAAGTGCACGGCTAAGTGTGAAGGCTGATGAAGGTGTGCTTCGTGATATTTGCTCTCCCCATACAGATCCTCCCTTTCGCTCGAAAGCCCTAAATCCGATCCTCGAACAGTCACAATCGACCTTGTTGGCCTTACCAATATTTCAATCCACTTAGCAGATGTTGCTGCTAACAAAACCTTTGCCTTCATTGGCTCACTCGTCAACAAAACCTCGGACCCCAAGTTAAAACCGCAGTATGAATTCTGCCACCAATGCTATGAATCTCTTGTTGGCGATATAGAATATGCAAAGGATGCATGGAAAGGTGGTGACTACTTTACGGTAGTTGTTGCAGCTGATAGTTGCCTCACTTCAACTGGTGACTGTAGAGATGAAATAACAACTAATGCATCCCCTCTCCTACGAGAAAATAAAGAAGTGTCTTATTATTGTGAGATATTTTTGCCTGTTTCAAAATGCCTATCAGGTCTTAGCTAAATCATCATGTGCATGTGGCCATGCAAAATAAAATATTTGATATTATCGGTCACATTCTGTTCAATAAAATATGATAAAAGGTATAATTTTTGTCTTTTTTCTTTCTCTTTATTTTATTTACTTATTTATTTTGTTGCTGAATTAGAAAGGAGGTTTCTGGTGATAGTAAGGGTAATTCCACGAGTATTTGATTCACATTTATAGTTTTTAATAGATATTATAGGATTTAAAATGTGTTTGCTCAATAATGACTGTTTTTTATCATTAATACCTAGGATTTAATCCAAAATCTTTTATTTAACATCAAAAAAATTCACTAATTGAGTTAATTAGAATTTGATTTGAGTTAAGTGAATGTATACTCGCAGTTAAATTGTTACCCCCATATGGTTGTCATTGCTACATTGTCTAACCAAAAGCAACCAGAAAGCATTAAAACTCCAAACATATTATGATATATATATATATATATATATGAACAAAAGCATTAAAGCTACGAATACTAGCACTATCATTTGGATTGCATATTAGAGTTCTAAACATGTTTTATTTATCATTATCCTAGTTTTTGGTAACACATTTGTTTAGCCTACTAGTCCTCCATCGAACGGGATACCAGTGGAAGGCAACCATGTGTTACCAAGGAGAAACTGATCGACTGTGAAATTTTGAGCTTGAGTTGAATCTAAAATATGAACGCCTGGCCACTTGACTCGCTTGTCTGTGCTTGCACCTGGCCCGGTATTGTTGTACTCTCCATAAAACAAAGTGGATTCAAAGGCTGGATTCCACCTTAGCCACCCTTCTGGCCTTATGATGTTGCTCATGTATGATTGCAAAAATACAGTTCTTGAATATGTCTTCCAAGGTCGACCAAGGTATGTAGGAGTTGGGTTGTTTGAGGAAATTAAATCTGAATCCCCAGATATAGTGCAGATATGGAAAGAAAAGCCGCTTGTGGCATTTGCTTGTTCTCGGCCTTGAGCTGTGATAGTGTTGGATTGTCCTGGCGAAGCTTGTCTTGGAAGAATGTCACATTTTTGAAAGACTGCGGTTGCATCACCAAAGATGAAATCCACGGTGCCCTTTATTTGGCATTCTCTATAGAATTGGCGATTTCTGTGTGCATATAATGAATCTTGGTAACCCCTTATACCACAACGATAGAAGATTGAATAGTCAGAGTCTGATCGAAGTGCCACAGCTTGGCCTTCTTCTGGCCCTGCAGTGTTCTCAAATGTCATGTTCACTGCTATGAAGTTTTTACCATCAACACCTGCACAAGAGAATATACAATATGAAAATCTTAGAATAAACAATGTTTTGTAATATCGTATAAATCTTTAGTATCTTATCTTAGTCCTTGCATAAGCTTAGTTTTTAGCACTAATGGTGCTTGGCCAAATTAGTTTTACTTTGTATAGAAATCGATTTGATGTACAAAATACATATGAGACGTGATAAAAAAAATATATTTATCATTTCAAAACAAGGAGTTAATTGTTCTATATATATTTTTTGATTTAGGATTAATCATGCATTAAAAGAATATAATATAAACATATTGATATTTTTTAATTACCGAATGTGGCTGATCCATATGTTTTCCAACCGGTGGTGTTGCTTCGATTTCCTGAGATGATAGTTTGGTCGATACCATCCCCAACCATCATCATATTCCATTTGTCACTTGGAATAGACACGTATTCCCTATAGATACCTTTCTTGATATAAATCACAAAACGTTCTGAGCTTTGAGATGGCGCAACTTTTACTGCATCCATGATTGTCTTGTAATCACCAGATCCATTAGATGCCACTGTAATGTTGACCGAAATCTCACTTGCTTGCATGGGTTTCCAGTCAAGTGAAGTAAACCAAGATTGAAAACCATCATCGACTGTCTCATTAGGTAATTGTTGCACAGAAGCCAACTGATTGCTAACCAATGTGGTTACTTTCTCTAAGCTCATTACTATGCTTTCTTTCAAGATAATACTCATGTTAGTGCCAACAAGTTCATCATTGCATGTGGCAATACTTGTGATGGCCGCACTCAACCATGTTTGGAGATCAAACTTTAGATTACTGGTGCCAAAATCTGTAATTGTTATGGAACTTTACATGTTAGTGTATCTTTTCTTGTAAAACCAAAAACAGAAACAAAAACTCATGTCAATGAAAAATTTCTAATTGAGCAGTGCCGTCATCTATTAATTAAAAGGGTAGTTTTGGTCATTTGTAGTTTGATTCTTTTTAATATCTTTATCATGGTTTCCAAATTAAAAACAAAACAAAACAAAAAAACTCCCGCATTATTGAACAATTAAAAATTTTCAGACACTGAAAATATAGAATTGCTAAAGATCAACTGTAAATAAAAAAAACTACCAAGTAAAATCCATGGTGTACCCTTGCTAAAATAACATTATTCAAATAACGATTTATCATCTTATGCAATTGTAAGAAAATCGTGTGAACAAATCTAGAAAACAACGTCAGTTTTTTTTTTTTTGACAGCACAAAATCAATTTTAAGGCTTGTGGGAGTTTATATATACATGTGGTGAGACATGAGAGGGACCATGATAAACATGAATGCTCCTTTATTTTGTATGAACTCTATAGAAGAACGTTACGGTGGCCACCTGGATGACCCGTGAGGATCAGAGATGCAGAGGATATTATAGCCAAAGATTGTAGCGGAGACTATATAACAATTTTTGAGACACTATCAGCCATACAAAAATATACAAAGGATAGTATATATGCATACTCCTTTAGTTTTCCTTTTACAAAGGATGTTTGTTCCAATGCTAATATTCATCGTTAACATGTCATGGTTTTATGCTGCAAGCTAATAATTATTGCCACATTAACATTAATTTCCTTTTGACATTATAGATTCCAATACTATTCTCCTTTTATTTTTTTGCCAACCTTCAAAAAAGAAATATTTGTTAAAACACAATTGTTACCAAATAGAAACAGTCCAAGTTCATGTTGTCACATTAAGGCTTATAATCTAAATAAACACCAAAGTAAAAATAAATAATTATATAAAAAAAAAAAAGAGTAACTAATATACATGCATGCATACTTACCATGTGGATTCTAAAATTTGGTAAGGGACCAATCTAGTACTTCTTGAGTTGAATCCAACAACTTAGCACAATCAGAGAGAATGTTGGAGAGCAGAAAATCTTTGACAATATTTTGGAAATTTGATACGGTAGAGGTTGTATTTTGAAGAATACTCATAGCTAAATTCAATGAATCTTTGAAGGTAGGAGAATCAACATCCAACTTAAAACTATTATCATTAGAGCTCTTGCATGGGTTGGAAGAATAAAGGAATATAAGTAAGATGATGAACAACTTTAAGACAGAAGCCATTGATGAAGGAGAATAGAAATAATGAAGGAAGAAAGTTCAAACAAGGAGGAAGTAGAGAATGTAAGAAGAAAAGAGAAATTAGCCCATATATATAGAGGTACGTACATTAGAGGCTAAGATATCATGTAAATTTCATATCTTAGTTTTTATTTCTATCTAAGAGGTGGAATACATTGTGTTATGTCAATGGTTCATCCTTTTGAGTTTGATTACTAATTTTGTTTACCAATGAGATTATAAGGATGAGTTAATTATGGTTTTTTTAAAATATAATAATAGATTTGTATATAACCTATATATTAGTCATAGGATAAACCACTGACATAATAAATAGGTCAAATGCATACTAGTTCCTATGACTCTACGTGAATTAGCTTGAATGTGACAATTTCAGGAAAATATATATCTAATGCCAAGGCCACATAAAATCTTAGCTTTCTAATTTTCATGATCGAATTAATCTTTTGAGGAGCAACCTATGATATCATGATTAATGTAGTACAGATATGTTGATTAACAAGTTATATTGAGTTGGTCAAAACACGCCAAGATAGATAATATTGTTCACATATTAGCTTGTTCCCTAGGGTTTTTTTTTTTTTTTTTTTTTTGAGAAACAGGTTTAATAAGTTAAGTAGGCATTCTCTTCAGATGTTTTATTATTATTATTTTTTTTCTAATATATTTGAGGACATTCGTGTGTATACGAAGTGTTAGATACTTGGCTTACAAGATTGTTACCATTTATAGTGTTAGGTACAAGCTTTTTATCATCTAACATGTCATGAAATTTATTTTTTTCCTTTTGTATAGAGTAATTTCACATTATTGTCACTTGCATGTTTTACAAGATGAACAAGTACGGCTTGTGTCTAGAGAGCAAGAATGCATTAGACACGGTGGAATTCGGACGCGTCCATAATTGGACACGACATGGTGGAATTTGGATGCGTGTCCATTATTAGATACATGTCTGAATTTCAACATGTCAAGTACACTGATACATTGGTGACTGGACACAAGCTTAATCCAAAATATTTTCTTTCAACTGCTCTTGTATAAGCATAAAATGTAAATCATTTTGAAGAGAGTGGCAATGAGAGACAATGTAGACTTTTATTGTTGGAGTGGAGAGGCTTGGGTTACAAGTTACAATCTCTAAACTTATTTCGTTACAGGCCATGACACACTCCCAACAATGAAGCATTAAAACGTTAAACCAGTAAAAATGGTCTTATTATGGTCCTTATCTTCATTTTGAAGTATCACGCAACAAATTTTGGACGTGGAAAAAATTATATGGATGTATTATTGTGTAAATAATTTTCTTGGGAGAATGGAAAATGATTATATAATTTTTTTTTTTTTTTTTTAAAAAAAAAAACCCCCAGAACAAGATCGGGTTACCTTACCTACACTTGGACAAAAAAACTGTATGAAGTTTCACTGTTTCCTAGGATTGGCTTTGAATTTTTCTTGCACAACTTAGATGGAGGACGAAACGGCTCCCAAAAACACCACTCACTCACAAATTGCAAATACCTATTTGTTAAGAATTAATTTGATTGAAGCTATATCGTCATCACTTTTTTGAGTCATGGGGCTATGTCTTTATTTAAGTTTGAATTAAGTATCAAAAAAAAAAAAAGTTTGAATTAGAACGAATCGCATTAATTTTTTTAATTTCCCTTTCACTTTTGCACATCATCATGCATTCTCATGTTGCGAATGGCATTCGCTTAAATTTTTTTTTTTTTTTTTTTTACTATTCAGCTTATTTTTACTACTATTCATGAATTTTATTACACTTTTTGGTACTATTTTTTAGTGTCACTTTTTAGTACTATTTCAGCTACTTTTTAGTTTTATTTATAGTACTTTTAGCAAAAAGTTTTTAATTTCATCTAAATAAGTTGTTTCTAAATGGACTCTAATGTACCAGTTATATTATAATATACTATTAGTATTAATATGTCTCCATTAGAAGGTATGTAAGAGTATTATGTCAGTGGTTCATTCATACTTCATACTCTAATTTTTATTTCTATTTTATTTTACTTCTTTCAATTTTTCTAGCGCACGATGTTTAAGTTGAATGTAACTACTAAAAGAAATTTCTTTTGCATATGGGCTTAAATTTTCAAGAATTGTATTTAGTGGAAATTGGAAAATCTTAGCTCAAAGAACATTATTAACTCATATTTATTGAGTAAAAAGGCTTAATTTCTTTCAATTGACTAAGTTGGAGTTTGTGCAAGTCAGGTTGGATTGGATTTGTAGTATTTTCAACTCAACCTGTCTTTTTTGAGTTGAGAAATCTCCAAGCTAATCCAGTTTATATTATCTTTAAAAGCAACCCAACGTGTGAAAATTAAGTTAGACCTAATAAAAATAAGGATAAAATATCATTTTCATCTTTAAACTTTTATAAAAATTGCATACCAGGTACCCATACTTTTTAAAATTAAATGGTTTGGTTTAACTCGTATGCCATAAACTAACAGATATTGATAGAAGGACGAAAAGTATAACGTTTTACAAAGTTTAGATATGAAAAATAAACTTTTAAAAGTTTAGGGACCAAAAACAAACTTTTGTAAAAGTTTATGGATGCAAATAATATTTTACTCTAAAAATAATTAGGTTTTTATTCAACAATAACTCATGTCTTATATTAATTAATAATTACAACAACTGAGCCTAATATATTCCAATTTCTTCAAAACTAAGTCTAAAAAATACCAAAATAAATTAAACTATTTCACTCTAAAGCTTAAACTAAATCCCAAAATCCAAAATAAATCAAACTAATAAATTAAAATATATATTTTTTTAAAACTATCAATAATATTGATTGGGTTAGATTACTTGGGTTAAAAATCTTACTAATCCAAATCCAAGATTTTGGGTTGGGCCAAATTAGCCAAGTTGTTGGGTTGAACGAACCCATAATATTCTCTAGTTCTCTTTTACGACCATTTAATCTAATGACCAAGAGATTTTCTATTTCAATCTAAAAAAAAAAAAAACTATTTATATATATTTTTAATCTTTACTCTTCCCAATCCTTGAACCATGTCACACGTGCTAAACGAGAATACTAGAAATAGTTCGAAGTCCCAAGCTTTTCGACTTTCCAGGCGCTTCTTTATTGTTCTTTCCAAAAAATCCAAAGCTTCTACACAGTCTCAGCAAGTGACGGAACTAAGCAAACCCAGAGCATTCCAGAAGTGCCCACATGGATATCTCTCTCTTATTACAAAAACCAAAACACACTTTGCGTTATCACACAAACACAAAAAGTTGAAGTCTTTTGCAAATAACAAACCCAAAAGAAAAAAAAAAAAATGGCAACTTTAACACCAACCCATATCCACTTCTATCCTTCGTGTTCCCATAAGCCAAGCAAAAACACTTGGTGTACCATAACCAGCTCAAGAAACTTGTTCTTGGGTCAGCAACCAAAAACGAAATGGAGTAGTTGTAGTAGTAGGAGGAGGAGGAGAAATGGGAACAACAATGTGGTGGTGTGTGAGAAAGTGGTTGGTATTGACTTGGGGACAACTAACAGTGCAGTGGCAGCCATGGAAGGTGGGAAGCCAACGATTGTGACTAATGCTGAGGGGCAGAGAACGACACCATCTGTGGTGGCGTACACCAAGAATGGTGATAAGCTTGTGGGGCAAATTGCTAAGAGACAAGCTGTGGTGAATCCTGAGAACACTTTCTTTTCTGTCAAAAGGTTTATTGGGAGGAAGATGTCTGAAGTTGATGAGGAGGCCAAGCAGGTTGGTAAATATATCACTTTTATTATAAGTTTAGACTGTAAAGTTAGTATTTTAATTTGACCGTTTGTAAATTGGAGGCAGAATTTGTAGATTAGAGACAGAATTTGTATTTGGATTGGTGTTCACTAGAGCTTATAATGTGAATTTTAATGATCTTTCAAGTATTAGTATGCTATTTGGAGACAGGAACTTAAAATTGCTTTGTTGGATACCATGACTTGTTCTGGTATTGTTTGATCAAAACCCAATTTTTAGATTAATCTTGAATGGTTTTTTTTTTTTTTTTTTTTGGGGGGGGGGGGGGGGGGGGGAGAGTGTGTGGGAATCAAACATATATTAATGATTGTTAGTTGAATAATTTAAATACTAGTAGATTATAGATAGGATATGAATTTGGATTAGATGTTATTTGTTATGCAATCATAATAAACTATCACTTAAATGGTAAATTTTGATAATTTTATATTCTTATAACCATTAGTATGCTATCACATGTTCAGATAACATGATAGACAATGTTTATAAAATCATTTAATTATTAGTATGTTGGAGATAATTTGAATTTGGACCATCTGATGTCTTATATCATGAGAAACTATTACTTGTTGAAAAGCTTAAATTGTTAATCTTTATAATATTTTAACTAGTTGTTGACTAATTAGAGATAGGAATTTTGGATCAAATTGTTTGATACTATGATAAACTAGTGTGAATTTAATCATTTAACCATTATTCCAATATTCCAATATAGGTGTCATACAAGGTCGTGCGGGATGAAAATGGCAATGTGAAGCTCGAGTGTCCGGCCATAGGCAAGCAATTTGCAGCTGAGGAGATTTCTGCACAGGTATTGAGGAAGCTTGTGGAGGATGCATCCAAGTTTCTGAATGATGGGGTGAGTAAAGCAGTGATCACAGTGCCGGCATACTTCAATGATTCGCAGAGGACAGCTACGAAAGATGCAGGTCGCATTGCAGGGTTAGACGTCCTGCGAATAATCAATGAACCTACTGCTGCTTCGCTTGCTTATGGGTTTGAGAAGAAAAACAATGAGACCATTCTGGTTTTTGACCTTGGAGGTGGTACTTTTGATGTTTCAGGTATGCCAATTGCTTTGTTACTCCTCTTATTGGATTTGTTTTGTTATTTATAAGTTACATGCAAACCCAGTTGAAAAATCTCAACCATAGCCCTTTTTTATGAGAGGAGTAAGGCAGAGTTCATTGACTTTTTTCCTTTTCTCCTGCTAGTCCGCCTCATATGTTTTTTTTACTTATTTTGTAGAGAATTATCCTTGTGGATTGTAGTCAGGTTGTTCCATTTGCATATGCAAAGTAGAATCTTTTGTCTGTATTAGTTCTGGTCATTGCCTCAAATGCCTGCTAAATTGGAGGTTTACAAGTTCCAAGTCACTCATTCTATGTGTTATAATTCAGTGAGTTTGACAAATATTAATGTTTGAAATTCTTCCCAGCTTGACTATGTGAGAGGTGAGGGTATGCAATAACACAAATGAGATGACTACATGTGTGAGTGATTCCTCCACATTTTGGTGTGCCTTTTATTCTTGTATCTATTCCTAGCTGTGTTAGGTATCATCAGATAACATGGATGCATTGTTGATAACTTACATGCTTGACCATAGGTTAACAATAACAGATTTCCTCTCGTTCACTCTCTTTATTCATTTGTTCTTTGGGGGATGATAAGATCTTTATCCAAACCAGAGGAATTTTTCAATGCAGATTACAGAGAACTAGCAGCTTTGCTGCAAACTATTCCTTAAAATTTAGGTACAGCTCCTTTGGTGTTGTACATTGGGTTCCTCAATCTAGTTCAACTTGATGACTGCATTGACCACTTGGGACTTCCAAAAATAGTATGAGCCCCTTTGGGACTTATTGTTGATAAAGAGCAACTAGCAGCTTGGCTGTTAGCAAAAGAACAAATTAAAACTTCCATCATTCTCTACACACACACACACACATATTTCTGACAACCAAATTGCAAAAAACAAACCAGGACCAATCAGAAATAATCAGCATGCCTCAAATTTTCTCATGAATTGAGTCAGGACTTCTCTCTATAGCATTTTGGGATTTTTGAGCAATGATTTGAACGTTTTAATTGATTTTGCTATGCCCTTTAATGTAATTTGAAATCAAGCTATTTTTGTTTTAGGAGAAATTTCTGAATTGGATTTCTAGTTCAGGAATTTCTTGGTGTTATTGTCTTTAGATAAATGTTGGCTGATCTTTACAAGGCATAGTCATTTTTTCTAGTTTGTGGGATTACACTGTTGCATGAAATATAGCTCAGGTTCAGATGTTGTTCTTTCAGCTGCAGTTTGGAAGCTCTATTTACAGTGTTGTAAAAGGTTTTACCTATCTTGGTGCATTGGCATCTGCTCCCCAACTGTAATTTTAAGTATTATATTAAGGTATTGTGTTGGGGGAGATTGCCAAAAAAGAATTTAGGAAAGTCTTAGCCTCTTAGGAATACATATGAATTATGAAACAAATTAACAAGCACAAGGTGGTAATGTGACAATCCATGTGTGTCAATGAGCATTCGGTGAACATGTGGTATTTTGTGATTCCCGAAATTCAATCTTCCAAAAGCAGTTTTATAGATTAAAAGAGTGACCTGGACCTTGTGGTTTTGAAACATTTGATCTCTTAAAAGGTTTTTGAATTAATACAACAGTAGTTATGTAGCATACAATCATTTGAACACTACGCCCTTTCACTACTTTTTTACCTTTTTGTTACCAGTTTACCATTGTTCAAATGTAGCATACAATCATTTGAACACTACGCCCTTTAATTCAATTAAACAGCATATATAAGCGATATTTTTACCAGAATTATGAATATATGGACTATAGTTTTCTAAAAATAGCACAATAATACTCATCAGATGTGATTTTCCACTTGTTTTCTTTTGGTGCACAAGGAAATTGTTAGTCAGTGATTGTTGTACTCTGTTATGTTTTAAATCTGCAGTTCTTGAGGTTGGAGATGGAGTATTTGAGGTACTTTCCACATCAGGGGACACTCATCTAGGAGGAGATGATTTTGACAAGGTTTGAACAAGACAAATGAATAGAGCTTTAGCTATTCCTTGTTTTCTGGTCTGTTAGTTGTAACTAAATTTACACATCTATATTCTATAATCTTAAAAACAGAGAATAGTTGATTGGCTTGCCCAAAACTTTAAAAGAGATGAAGGAATAGACCTTCTGAAAGACAAGCAAGCTCTACAACGTCTCACAGAGACTGCTGAGAAAGCAAAGATGGAGCTGTCATCTCTGACTCAGACCAGTATTAGGTATGTGACAATTTCTTTGCCTTCTTTCTATGAATGGATCTCTCTCTTTGTCATGATCGCTGAGGGAAAAGCTTTCTTTTGTTACAGTTTACCTTTCATTACTGCCACTGCAGATGGCCCAAAACACATTGACACCACCCTGACAAGGGTCAAATTTGAAGAATTGTGTTCAGATTTGCTAGACAGGTATGTAAGTTGAAAACTGCTACTCTGTGGTTGCCCTCTATGCATGTTCCAAAATGGAATAATTCTCATATGAAATATCAGTGTGTGTTTGATTTCCATTACTGGAGTTTGCTGCTTATTGATTTAAAACAGTATGTTTTTGCCAATATGAATACCTATCTGCCTGCATAAGTTTAGTGGATTACAATTGAAATCTATTTTTTTCTTAGGCTACGAAGACCAGTTGAAACTGCCTTGAAAGATGCAAATCTTTCCTTCAAAGATTTAGATGAAGTAATCCTTGTTGGTGGTTCTACTCGCATCCCAGCTGTTCAGGAGCTTGTGAGGAAGATGACTGGAAAAGAGCCCAATGTGACTGTAAATCCTGATGAAGTTGTTGCTCTTGGGGCTGCAGTTCAGGTTTGTCCTTATCTTGTTGAGATAAATTACCACTTAAGTGTGTTGCAACATGTAGGATTTTTTTAATTTTTTTAATAGGAGGTAGAGCAGTTGAACTCTCTGATATGAAGATAAATTACTTCTTGGTCTAATAGCTTAAGCTACTAGAATGGTGAATTTAATTATTTAACCATTACTCTATCATGCTCTAAATTTTTTTCTTAGTTTATTTGAAAAATAAATGACTATAACTCTCTATTTCTGATATTATCTGCTGTAATACTTATTGATATTGCGTAAATTGTTGAGGAATCAATATTTATTTCGGTCAACCTTTTTTTTTAGGCTGGTGTTTTAGCTGGAGAAGTTAGTGACATTGTGCTCCTGGATGTCACTCCATTGTCTCTAGGACTCGAAACTTTGGGTGGTGTAATGACAAAGATTATCCCAAAGAACACAACTTTGCCGACTTCTAAATCAGAGGTGTTCTCCACTGCGGCAGATGGGCAGACCAGTGTAGAGATTAATGTCTGTCAGGGTGAGAGAGAGTTCGTGAGGGATAACAAATCCCTTGGAAGCTTTCGCTTAGATGGAATCCCACCTGCCCCACGAGGAGTTCCTCAAATTGAGGTGAAATTTGATATTGACGCTAATGGCATCCTTTCTGTCACCGCTATTGACAAGGGAACTGGAAAGAAGCAGGATATAACCATAACTGGTGCTAGCACCTTGCCAAGTGATGAGGTATGTTTCTAAAAACTATTGATATTGCAAGCTTGAGATAGCAAGTTGTAGTTCAAATTAGATTTGTTATTTAAATGAGTTTGAAATCAATGTGTGTGGTTAATTTGTGGGTAAATAGACTAAGCATAACCTATCTTAGCTGACTATAATCAATTAACTACATAAGAAATAACTGAATATACATAACAAAGGAAGCTGCAGAACTATGAGAGATTTTGTCACAAAACACCAAGTAAATCAAGAATAATTTGTGTATTATTGCTATATGCTGCTTACATATGGTATACTCCTAGAACCATAAAACAAAATAGCTAATTAGTTTTGATTGCATTTTCATTACAAGGATTACCTTACAGTGAGGAATAAATATTTCTTACCATAAGGACCCTTATAACTATTCCTCAACCTTCATAATAGCTCAAAAGAATAAACATCACTAGATTCACTACACACCAAGTAAATCAAGAAAAAATTGTGTTAGAGCTATCTGCTGATTACATATATTATACACCTAGAACCATAGCCATTGTTGGCAAAAAAATGATTTTTTTTTTCTTCTTGTTTTTATGCTAATTTGTTGATAAATGATGCTATTGTTTTTATTTCTTGATCTTTAACTTTGGGGTCTTTTTTTCTTATATTTAATTTTATTAGTTATCCCCTTCAATGATGCTACCATGTTCTCCAAAGAACCTATATCTTTCTTTTCTTTCTGAATCTCAGCATTTCAAGTAGCTATGCTTTTTCACATATCAACCATGATAAAAGGATGTTCTACTACTAGTTATTGTTGAAGCTATTATTACCACATATAAACCTATTCTATATATGTTACTAAATCCCAACTTTGGATGTAAAAAATAAAAATAACTGCAGGTGGATAAGATGGTTAAGGAAGCTGAGAAGTTTGCAAAGGAAGACAAGGAAAAGAGGGATGCCATAGACACAAAGAACCAAGCAGACTCGGTACTGTACCAAACTGAGAAGCAACTTAAAGAGCTGGGAGACAAAGTTCCTGGCCCGGTGAAGGAGAAAGTAGAGGCTAAAGTGAAAGAGCTCAAGGATGCAATCTCTGGTGGATCAACCCAAGCCATTAAAGATGCAATGGCTGCACTAAATCAAGAAGTTATGCAACTAGGACAGTCAATATATAGCCAGCCTGGCCAACCGGATGCTGATCCTGCTTCTGCTACTGCACCAGGGTCATCAAGATCAACTGGGAAAACAGCTGATGGTGATGATGTGATCGAAGCAGATTTTACTGACAGCAAGTAAATCACATAACTTGGTGGTGGGCAAAATTTCAACCATGCATACTTGGTTTATTTTCTATGTTAGTTTGTACAGGCTTTGTTGGCCGTGATTTTGTTAGCTATGATGTGCATCATGAGTCTAGCCTGCCCAGTACTTCATAGTGATCAATGTGATTTAGATAATGGGTAGTTCGTCAAGGCATAAAACTTGGCAGGTGGTTTAGTCTCTTCCATGGCTAGTTAATATCAAGAGGATTCCTTTTTTTTTAATATCTCAATGTTTGTGTTTGTAAAAATTGTCTACAATGCAAGTATGTTACTACTAGAAAAAATTTAATTTTCGCACCTCTTTTCCCCCTAAAAAAATCTCTTTGACAACTTGTAGTATCACCAAGTCGAATAAAAATTCCTACAACCCAAGCTGCATATAAACATTTTTTCTAAAATAATACTTGTGAAGAGTTTTATGTATTGTCATTTAGAGCCCTTTTAGCACTCTTTTTTATTATTGAAAAAGCTATGTTGAGCACTTGATTATTTTTCCAAGTGTATTTACTATATAGACAAGGTTAAAACCAGTAAACCACATACAAAGAAAGATTTTCGCAAAACTGGCTTGGTCGAATTTATTAAATGGTGATACATAAAATAATTCATATGTATTATTTAAGGTACAAGGTTTATATCAAACTTGAGTTGCAAGAATTTTTATTTAACCTATCACATGACTATTTATAAGATTAATTGCGTGTATTATTTAATTAAGTTACATAATTTATTAAAAATGTCATTGACTAGTGTATCATTTAATTAAGTTACATAATTTATTAAAAATGTCATTGACTATAAGTATACGTGGATAGTTGTTTTAACTATCATATATTCGATTGTATAAAAATTCTTACTTATAAATCAATTTTTGTGTAAATTTTTTCTTTATTTAAATAAATCACATAACTCATTAAAAATATTATGACTTAAATTATATATGAATGGTTTTTTTAATTATTGCATAATTGATTGAAGTAAAATAACTTTAAACATGTTTATAATCAAACTTTTTGCAAACATCATTTTATCAATTATCACGTAATTAATTGTTGAATTTTAAATGTGAATTTGAATTAGTAAGGCTTGTTTGGTGCAATTTCCAGTGGGCCCAACTCGGACTTAATGCGAAATTCATGATATGACTGGCCCACTATTTCACTTTTCCACGAAAATTCCAAGTAATCCTCCATTACACTCATTTTCTTTCGGTGCAAAAGGGGCCCAAGGCGTTGTGTTCACATTGAAATAAAGTAGGAATACATAAACAATGATTGCTATCTTTTCTTTATGACTTTTTCCACTCTCTGTTTTCTAATGTATTACAGTTGGTTTTATTTTTAGAGAACACTTTATATTTTTTATAATAGATTGAGATTGCACCGGTTACAATTTCTTTTAATAGTTAAAATTGAGAGTTGAAAAAAAAAAATTTCAATCTCAATAGTTGAATAAAAAAAAAAAGAAAAAAAAGTAAGAAAGTGAAAGGTGAAAAGTTAAAGAGATAAAATTTTATTTTAAGAGACTTGGGAGGAATTTCACTAGGTGCAATACCTCTCAATCTCTTTTTTTTTTGGATTTTTCCTCTCAATCTCTTAATTATTACTTCTATTGATCTTGGACAACCTGTCCAATGTCCATTAAATCAAAATTTCAAGCCATTAAAAGAAAAGAAAACTTTTTTCTAAAATATAATTTTTATTTTTTAAAAAAACAAAAACTAGTTAGCTAAAATTACAAAACCATGAGTTTAGTGCAGTTCTCAAGGGGCCCAACTTTTGGACATGGTCTTCCATTAGAATGATGATAGGACTGCGACAAAAATTTTCCAGCTAGTGGACAAAATTTCCAACTAAGCCTCTGTCCCACTCATTTTCTTTCGGTGCAGAAGGGGCCCAACACTCATATTGTGCTTCATGTGCTCTTGATAGTATTGGTTGCTTTTACTTTGCATTATTGTACCAAGAAAATGAAAAAGAAAACTAAAACTCAGTCCTCTTTCACAGCAACATTACTTTCACTCACACTTCATCACTTCAAGCCAATCCTCTCTTAGCTTTCCTCTCTCTCTCTCTCTCTCTCTCTCTCAGCATTCCTTTCAGCCACTAAGAAGAAATGGCCGAAGCAATCCTCTTTGGTCTTGTACGGAAAATGATTCAAAATCTGGGCTCTCAGACTTTCCAAGAGATTGGATCACTATGGGGTGTGAAAGGCGAGCTTGAAAAAATCAAGAACACTGTGTCCACAATCCAAGCTGTACTTCTGGATGCAGCGGAGAAACAGAGTCATGACCATCAAGTCAAGGACTGGCTCCAAAAGCTCAACGATGCAGTTTATGAAGCAGATGACTTGTTGAGTGAGTTCTCCACTGAAGCTATGCGGCGAAGAGCGGCGAGTGGGAATAAAGTCAGAAAAGAGGTACGCACTTTCTTTTCAAAGTCAAACCAACTAGCTTTTCGTGGTAAGATGAGTAGTAAAATAAAGGCAATGAGGCAAAAACTAAATGCGATAGCAGAAGATAGGAAAAACTTTCGCTTGGAAGAATACCATGTAGAGACAAATGTTGTGAGTAGGAAGAGGGAACCAACTCACTCGTTTGTACCTGAAGAAAAAGTTATTGGGAGGGAAGATGATAGAATGGCTATCATAGAGCTATTATTGGACTCTAATGTAGAGGAGAATGTTTCGGTCATTCCCATTGTGGGGATAGGGGGACTAGGGAAGACTACACTTGCTCAATATGTGTACAATGATGAGAAACTCAAAAATTGTTTTGAGTTAAAAATGTGGGTATGCATTTCAGATGTCTTCGAGTTGAAAATAATTATTGAAAAGATAATAGCATCTGCTACAGGTAATGCACCTGGAAATCAGGAAATGGATCAATTGCAAAGGCAACTTCGTGAAAAAGTTGATCGAAAAAAATACTTACTTGTATTGGATGATGTATGGAATGAAGACCGTGGAAAATGGTTTAACTTGATAGATATTTTAAAGGGTGGTTCAAAAGGAAGCAAGATTATAATAACCACCCGTAGTAGATTGGTTGCAAAGATTACACACACAGTTTCACCATATATTCTCAAAGGTCTTTCTGAAGAACAATCATGGTTTTTATTTGAGCAAGTGGCATTTAGTAAAGGGCAAGTGACCAATAATCCTACATTAGTTACAATTGGAAGGGAGATTGTAAAAATATGTCAAGGGGTACCCCTTGCCATAATGTCCATAGGACATGTGTTGTATTGTGGGGAAACAGTATCTGATTGGTTACTCGTGAAGGATAATTTACTAGCAAATGTAATTGAAGGAAATGAGATTTTTCCAATTTTAAAGTTGAGTTATGATAATCTCCCATCACATTTAAAGAGTTGTTTTGCTTTTTGCTCTTTGTTTCCCAAAGATTATGAAATGGATAAAGACACCGTGATACAACTATGGATAGCACAAGGGTTTATCCAATCATCAAACAAAAGCCAACAATTAGAGGATGTTGGTGATAAGTACTTCAAAGATTTACTTTGGAGGTCTTTCTTTGAAGAAGTAATAGATGCATATGGACTCCTAAAATATAAGATGCATGATTTAATTCATGATCTTGCTGAATCTATTGCAGGCGAGGAGTGCAGGCTCATTGATTTTCATGGGAAAAATATTAATGAAAAAAATCGGCATTTATCATGTCCATTTTTTTTTGACTTGTCTTTTATTGAAACTTTAAAGTCATCGGTTAAATCAAACAAGATACGTACATTTCTTCAAACATGTGAAATGTATAGATTTGATGCTTTGGATGAGTCAGTGTTGAATACTCTTATTTTGAGTTTCAGACACTTGCGTGCATTAGATTTACATAAATTGGAGATCACAAGAGTGCCAAATTCTATAGGGAAACTAATACATCTAAAGTACCTCGATCTTTCTTTTAATAAGGATATTGAAACTCTCCCTGAGTCAATTACTACATTGTTGAATTTGCAAACATTAAAACTCTGTAGTTGTGAAGGTCTTAAAGAATTACCCAAAGACATAAGAGAATTGGTTAGCCTCAAACATCTTTACAATGATGGTTGTGATAATTTAAGTCATATGCCTCGTGGATTAGGGCAAATGACTTCACTTCAAACATTACAATTATTCATTGTGAGCACCTCCTCCAACACTGGCGGATTAGGTGAATTGAAGGAGTTAAACAACCTGCGAGGAACATTAGAGATCACACATTTGGAACGGTTGGAAGAATCAAACTCAGAATCCATTGTTGTGAATTTAAGGGAGAAGCAACATCTTGAAAAATTGATATTAAAATGGTATCATCAAGATCAAGTAGATAATAATGAAGATGAGAAGTTATTAGAAGACCTCCAGCCACACCAAAATCTCAAATATCTGGAAGTGCATCATTACAAGGGTGTGAAATTTTCAAGTTGGGTCTCTTCTCTCATAAATCTTGTTGATTTAATGATAGAGAGTTGTAAGAGATGCCAATATCTGCCATCATTGTCTCATCTCCCCTCTTTAAAATCTCTAAGGCTTTATAAGCTGAATGATTTGGAGTACATATCTGATAATGATATGAGTAAAGAGGTCCTTGTTTCATTCACAACATTATCAACAACGTTCTTCCCATCTTTAAAGTCACTCACAATAGAAGAATGTCCTAATTTGGAGGGATGGTGGGGGAGAACAGGGAGGGATTTAGTTGCAACATCATCTGCGTCAACACCAGATCAGTCTTTATTTCCTCTTCTTTCTTATTTGCGTATTAGTAATTGCCCTAAAATGACTTCCATGCCCCTGTTTCCCAATCTCGAACATCTACATTTAAAGAATGTCAGTTTGAAGCCTTTGCAACCAATGACTTTTTTAGTTCCCTCTTCCTCCTCTTCATTATCCTCTTCTTCTCCTCTCTCCAAATTAAATAAAATGATTTTGGATTCTATAGAAGATATAGAGTCTCTTCCGGCTGAGTGGGCACTATATTCTCTCAAGGGACTATATATTTCGAATTGCCCTAAACTAACATCTATGTCTGGCGCGGTACATTATCTCACCTCCCTCTGTGGGCTATCAATTGTCAATTGTGAGGAGTTTGATCCATTAAGAGACATGCATGATGATGGCATGGAATGGCGATGCCTCATTTGCCTCAGTGATTTATGTCTCCAAGGCATTCCGAAACTGGAGTCTCTCCCTGTGGGTCTTCAATGTATTTCCACCCTAAAACACCTCACCATTTCAATCTGTCCCAATTTAATGACTTTGCCGGAGCTCACCTCACTTGAAGATCTTACGATTTATAGATGCGAGCCTAATCTGACATCACTTCTTGAGATTAGTTGTCTCACTTCTTTACGGTCGCTGAGAATTGGAGACTTTCCCAATTTGATTACTTTCCCCGAATCAATTGGGAATCCAATCTCACTTGAAACGCTTTACATTTGGGGATGTCCCAATCTCACAACACTACCTGATGATGGTTTTCTCAAGTCTTTACAAGAACTGGAAATTCGTCGTTGTCCTCAGTTATCGGAAAAATACAAAAATAAAATCGAAAAGGATTTCCCTAATTTGGAAGTCGATTGGGAGTTATGAGGGGAGCAAACGGCTCTACTTCGTCTTCTGCAACGGCCACTCCCCTCGTTCACTTGGTACGCATTCTATACTTTCAAAAGAAACTAAGCTTTTTACAATTATATTCTCTATGCTACGTTGATTTCCATATGTTTTTTTTAGAATCTGTCACTTTTTCGAATTCTATTCTTTATAGAAACAATATTATATATATTCAGCCCTGGTATAATTGAATTGGTATTTTGTTTAGGTTTTCTGGTAATAAAAAATCAGAGACTTTTATTTATTTATTTTGGTATTTTGTTTAGGTTTTCTGGTAATCAAAAATCAGAGGTTTTCTTGTTAAATTTTATTGATCTTTCAGCAACTAGACGGTGTATTGCTTCGGATTTCTACTCTAAAGCGTTACTATCATAACTATTAATATTATTGTTTTAAAGTACATGCTTTGTGTTCTGTTAACAGCTTCATGGCGATAATTATCTGAAGAATTTGAATAAGTTTCTGGGGCAATATGGTCATGGGATAAATCACTTGGATAGTTTCAATATTTGGGACTTTGATGTAGCAAAGGTATTCAATTAGACTCATTTATAATCTAATGATTATTGAATTTTTTGGAATAGCATTGGGATTTCCAATTTGTGTTTATCAAAACAATGGTGCTTGAGTTAATCAATTTGCTTTCAAATCAATCAAAAAATGTCTAACAATCGGAAAAAATGAACAGGGGAGGGTTGGCCTTACACTGCTCAAATTTTTTTTTTTTTTTTTTTTTTTTTTTTTTTTACTTATCAAAAAATTGTAATGTTTTTGACTCTTCTCACTTTTGAAATTGGATGTAGAATGAATTTGAAACACAGAATGAAAGGAGGTGTATGTATCTGGGCATATTCAGAACCATATGAAAAATTGAACAAGTCAACAGCTAAGATGATTATCTTGTTTTGGGTTCATTCTTTTTTCCCTCACGTAAAATGTTCATTCTAGATATGATTCTCATATTAAGAGGGGACCCAAGAGGGAAGATGCATAAATCCACAATTGTTTGTTCATTCTATTGATTTCTATCTTTATATAAATTATAAAATGACACTTTTCTGTTGCATTCTTTAGGCGAAGTACACTTGGGAAGGCAGTACTCAATTTCAAGCCCTAACTTCTTCAAAAAAAGCTACACTCTCTTGTTGTTTGATGGTCAAGGGAAGCATTGGGAACCCCAATTTCTTTCTTCAGAGCTGTTTCTTTTCCTATCCCCCACCCTGGCATAGTACTTTGCTTCCGGTTCTTCTGAAAAATCAACTCACTTCCACCCTTGTCATATATTCCATACATCACACTAAATAGATTGAAGTCTGGCACTTGTTGATATTTTGATAACATCTGGTGAGAGATCATTATTTGGCAACCACCATCTAGGAAGCGGTTTTATATTCAGGTATTTATTATTTTGTTTGCTTCAATTCTTTATTATTACTACCTATTTATATCAACAAACAAAATATCCAGATATGGTTTTTTGGGTTCTTACATAATTGCTGGTTTTTGTTCACTGTACAATGTTAACTTAGTTTGGATTAAAGTATGGCTTCTGATTTTGAGTTTAGACATGTAGAAGTGCTGTGATAGATTTTACTTTATGCACAATATTTTGATAAAAAGTTAGGATCAATAAAATAAAAATATAGAGTTATACATAACATAGTTTGTCATTTGAAAGAGGAGAAAAAAAATCAATTGAATTCTCACATCGAATGCGTAGTCCTCTTTTTTGTAAACCAAACTGACATGAAACATAATATTAGAAATATGTTTTTTTCCTTACCTTTTTGGAATGATTCCAGGCAGAAATTGGTGGCAAATTGTCCAAGACTGCTTGAATCCTTAATTGAATGTATTTCAGAAGGATGTTCTGGTCCAGTATTACTACAGGTCCATTCATCTCCTTTAAATTAAGTTTTCTTTGTTGATAAATTATCCATATTCCTCTTGTTTTCCTTCAATTAGAAGTATAATTTTTGTGCAATATATGGAATATAAAAACAGACCAGAGTTTTTGATCTCCAAAGCGAGTCGATACTCCAATTATGTAAGCCTCCAATGAAAAGGTTGTTGGAAAATATTTTTTTTCCTTTCATTTATATGCTTATTTTCGTATGTTCTGAAACTTATTTCAGGTAGTTTGGCATGGATAAAGATCACAACTAGGTGTTAACAGAAGAGTTGTTCCTTTTCAAGAATGGCTTCATTATGCTCGCAGCTAATTCCTTGGATATTTGACAACTTTTTAATGAAGCTATTGAAAATTTTCAACCTAAATAGGTAATTATTTCAACTCACTATATTTATTTCTTAATTAAAACAAGTAGGCCACAATTCTCAGTTTGTAACTTTAGTTTCTGTAACTCACTTCACTCTGTAACCATATGAATCATAAAATGAGTAATAAAAATCATGTTCTCTACAATGCAACTATGAATTTTTATTTAGTTTTGTCTCAGTAAATTGTTATCTGGGAACTGGTAAGGGAAAAAAATTGTTTTTCACTTGGGTAGATGCTTCATAACACCAATATTATTAAGGAAAAAAAAATTTTTGAGATCTGGTCAGTTGATCAGAGGGATTTAGTGCCACTACTTTCTTACATTTGTGCATCTCCTTTCTAAGTTCGCTTTGAATTTACCAAATACTGACTCTCTTCATTCTTCCTTTTTATTTTAGGTTTAGTGAATTTATCAGTTATTGAATTCTGTATGCAGGTACTTCGAATTTGTAAACAGACAGTTTTTAGTGAATTTACAGCAACTACAAGAAGATAAATAGGTGCATATCGTACTCCCATCTTTATATATCTTATTACATAGATTAGGTTACGTGGTTCACTTGTTTTGAATTTTTGGAAATTTGATTGCAAGATAGTAGAAATAGTATTATTTTCCTTATCTTTTCCTTTTCCTTAAGTTAATTCTCAAACTTATTTTTGATAGGTTGAATCAGATGAAGACTGTACCTTGGTGTTAGCAGCAAGATTACTGCCTATCTTCAGTTAAAGTTCAATTTTAGGGTGACTGGTTCTTAGACTTTTCAGCCACCCTCTGTGAAACCTACGCTGATTGCAAACATTTATCTTAGTGTAATTGTTTCAATAACAAAACAAGCTTGTGATGAATTTTTTTTTTTAATGCTTTTCGAATTGGAACCCTTTTACCTATATACATAACTGTACTTTAAAGCATCCATATGAACTTAATTATAAGAACTATCTTGAGAAATATTTTATAGGGATTAAACATCTAGAATATGCCAATTATCAAGAAGAATCAGATAATCTGAAGAAATTTCTGTGGAAATCTGATGATGGGATGTATTGCTTGGATAGTTTCAGGATTTGAGAAGCTGATGTAGCTAAGGTACCAGTTAAACTTGTCTATAATCAAATATTATGTTTGATCATAATCAAATTTGAAGAATCCTGAGTTGTGACATGTAAATATATAAAGAATAGGTAATGAACCTTATATACTTCTGTTATGTTTTTCCTAAGCAGTTCTTGAGGCTGGAGATGGAGTATATGAGGTACATCCTACTTTGGCTGACACTCATCTAGGAGGTGATGATTTCGACAAGGTTGAAACAAGAGAAATTAGTAGATCTTTAGCTTATATTCTTTGTTTTCTGATTTATTGTTAGCTGTTACTAAGTTACACCCTTACACCCTTACATAGAGACTGCTGAGAAAGGGAAGATGGAGCTGTCATCTCTGACTCAGACCAATAATATTAGGTATGTGGCTGTTTCTATGCCTTCTTTCTTTAAGTTGATCTTTGTATAAATTATAAAATGACACTTTTCAGTTGTGTTCTTTAGGAGAAGTACACTCAGGAAGGCAGTAGTCAGTTTTTTAAAGCATTTGGGAACCCCAAATTTTTTCCTTGGAGCTGTTTCTTTTCCTGTTCCCCTGCCATGGCATAGCGCTTCGCTTCCAGTTCTTTGTAACAACCAATTTACTTCCACTTTTGTCATATATTCCATACATAACACTATATAGAGTGAAGTCTGGCTGTGGCACTAGTTGATATTTTGATAACATTCTGGTGAATGATCATTTTTGGCCAGCCTCTAGGAAAGCGGTTTTACATTCAGGTATTTATCATTTTGCTTCAACTCTTTATTATTACTCCCTATTTATATCAACAAACAAAAATATCCAGATGTGGTTTTTTGGGTTCTTACATAATTGCTGATTTTTGTTCACTGTCTAATGATAGCTTATTTTGGATTAAAAGTATGGCTTCATATTTTGAGTTTAGATATGTAGAAATGCTGGGATGAATTTAATTATGCACAAGATTTGGATACAAAGTTAGAATGAATAAAAATATAAAGTTATGGATAGCTTGTCATTTGAAAGAGGAGAAAAAAATCAATTGAGTTTTCACATCGAATGAGAGTTCTTTTTTTTGTAAAACAAGCTGACATAACATAATATTAGAAACTTTGTTGTGTGTTCTTTTACTCACTTTTTCAGAATGATGCCAGGCTGAAATTGTTGGGAATTGGTCCAAGACTCTCGCATCCCTAGATTTGATAATGTTTCAGAAGGATGATTTGGTCCAACGATACTATAGGTCCATATATCTCCTTTAAAATTCAATACTTTGTTTAATCAAGTATTCAACTCCCTTTTGTTTCCCTTCAATTAAAAGTGCAGTGATTTTTCCATTAATTTGATTTTGTGAGCAGGGTATTGAAAAGCTTGGAATATGACAACAGGCAAGAGTTAGTTATTCCCCAAAGAGAGTCAGTACTGCAATTATGTTGCCACAAATGTGAATGGTAAATATCTTTTTGACCTTTCTTTTGTATTTTATTAATGTACGTTCTCAAACTTATATCTAGTAGTTTGGCATGGATAAAAATCACAGCATGGTGTTAACAGTAAGAGGTGTTCCTTTTCAAGGATGGCTTCATCTTGCGTGCAGCTGATACTTGGGATGTTTGATGACTTTTTACTGAAGCCTCAGGCTTTTTTGTTTATATTAAAAATTTTGAAACCAAAACAGTTAATTATCTTTAACTCTAATTATTCTCAGTTTGTCACTTTCTACTCTGTAACCATATGAATCATAAAATGAGTAATCATGTTATTCTCTACAATATAATTAACTATAATCTTTTATCTCATTATATTGCTATCTGGGAAGGGAAGAAAAATTGTTCTTCACTTAGGCAGATGCTTCACAGCACCAATAAGAAGAAAAAATAAAGAACAAAAGATATCTGGTGTCAGTTCATTTAGAGGGATTAAACTCCTATACTTTCTTATGCGCATGCATCTCCTTTCTAACTTCACTTTGAATTTATCAAATACCAATTTGACTCTCTTCATTCTTCGTTTTTGTTTCAGGTTTAGTGAGTATATCATTTGTTGGATTCTGATAAACAGGAACTTTGAATTTGAATACAGGCAAGAGTTTAATAGTTCATATGTCTTCTAATCATATGGGGAATGGAAATTCACTGCAACTACAAAAAGATAAACTGGTACATATCTCACACCTATCTTTATATATCTTACATTATAGATTAGGTTAAATGGTTCATTTGTTTAGAATTTTCGGAAATTTGATTGCAGAATGGTAATAGTAGTGGTATTAATTTCTTCACTTTTATTTTTTATTTTGCTAATTTAATTCTCAAACTAATTTCTGATAGGTTGGAAAGGACGAAGACTGTAGCTTGGTGTTAGCAACGATATTACTTCCTAGCTTCAATTAGAGCTTAATTTTCGGGTGACTGGTTCTTGGACTTCTTAACCTTCCTCTGTGAAACATAAGCTTATTGAATATGTTCATCTTAATGTAGTTGTTTCAATAACAAAAAAGGCTTATTGTCTCTTTTCTTCTTCTTTTTTTTTTTTTTTTTTTTTTTTTAATGCTTTTGAAATTGTAACTGTTTCACCTATATGCATAACAGTACTTTAATGCGTCCAATTGAACTTCATTACAAGAACTATCATGAGAAATATTTTATAGGGATTAAGCATCTAGCTAATGACAATTATCTGAAGAATTTGAATCTTCTATGGAAATATGATGATGGGATGTATCACTTGGATACTTTCAGAATTTAAGAAGACAATGTTACGTTTGATTATAATCAAATTTGAAAAATCCTGAGTTGTGATCAAATGCAAGTTTTATTCTTTTGTTACGTTTTTTCTACACAGTTCTTGAGGTTGGAGACGGAATATTTAAGATATGTTCTACCTTGGGTGACACTCATCCAAGAAGCAATGGTTTTGACAAGGTTGGAACAAGAGAAACTGGTAGACCTTTCTGATTTATTGTTAGTTGTTACCAAATTACACCCTTACATTCTATAAATTTTAATAGAAAACAGTTGATTGCTGAGAAGGCACAGATCTTCTGAAAGACAAGCAAGCTCTGGTCTTACAGAGATTGCTGAGAAGGCATAGATGAAGTTGTCGTCTCTAACTTAGACTAATATTAGGTATGTGGCTATTTCTATTCCTTCTTTCTTAAGTTGATCCCTCCATTTGCCATGATCACATAGAAAAACCATTTGCTTTTCCAGTTTACCTTTCATTACGACTGCTATGGATGGCCCAAAACACATTGACACCACACTGATGGGTCAAATTTTCAGAATTGTGTTCAGATTTGCTAGACAGGTATGCCTACCGACAATTGTTACTCTTGTATGAAATATCAATGAATGTTTGATTTCCATCACTTCAGCGGATTACAACTACAATCTACTTTTTCCTAGGCTTTTATCACCTGTTGAAACTGCCTTCAGAGATACAAAGCTTTCCTTCAAAGATATATATATGGAGTAATCTTCTTGATGGTTCAACTCTCATCCCAGCCATTTAGGAGCATGAGGAAATGACTGGAAAAGAGCCAAATGTGATTGTAAATCCTTATGAAGTTGTTGCTTTTGGGGCTATAGTTCAGGTTTGTCTTGTTCTTCTTCTTTTTTCCTCTTTATTTATGAAGAAAACATAAAGCTCTCTATTTCTGATATTATCTACTGTAGTACTTATTAGAATTTGCACTAGTTGTTGAGACAGTTGAGGCATCAATATTTATTTTAGTGACTTTCATTTCAGGGCTAGTGTTTTAGCTGGAGAAGTTAGTGACATTGTGCTTTTGGATGTCACTTATTACTCCATTTTAGAGCTCTCTATTTCTGATATTGTCCACTGTAGTACTTATTAGAACTTGCATTAATTGTTGAGATAGTTGAGGAATTAATATTTATTTTTGTGACTTTCATTTCAGGACTAGAAACTTTAGGTGGTGTGATGACAAATTATCTGAAGGAACCCAACCTTACCAATTTCCAAATCAGGGTTGTTTTCTTTTCCACTGCAGCAGATGAATATAAACGAGTATCAAGGTGAGAGAGTTTGTGAGGGACAACATATCTCTTGGAAGCTTTCGCTTAGATGGCATCTCACATGTGCCACTTGAAGTTCCTCAAATTTTGGTGAAATTTGGTATTGATGCTGATGGTATTCTTTCGGTCACTACAGTTGACAAGGGAATTGGAAAGAAGCATGATATCGCCATAGCTGGTACTAGCACCTTGCCAAGTGAAAAGGTATGTTTTGAAAAAACTGTTGTTATGAAAGAGTGTTTGGTATTTGTTCAAATTAAAGTTTTTGGTTAATTTTGGGCTTGAATGATCCCGAAATCCAACCTAGCTTAGCCGAATATAATTATCTAACCATCTGAGATATAGCTGAATATATATAACAAATGCAACTATAGAAATATAAGAGATTGCATCACCAAACTCCAAGTAAATCAAGACTCATTTCTGTATTAGTGCATTTTACTACTTAGATATTTTATACTCCTATTAAACATAGCTATTGTTGGCAGGAAATTATTTTTCTTGTTTATATGATCATTTGTATTTTCTAAATAAAAAAAATAAATAAAAATTCTTTTATTTCTTAATCTTTAATTTTGATTTTATAGCTCAAGGGCTTCTTTTTTTGTGTTTGTTACCCCTTTCAATGATGCTACCATGGTCTTCAAGAACATATATCTTTCTTTTCTTTCTGAAATCTCAGCATTTCTCGCATCTATGTTTTTCGATTAATAAATAAATAAAAATAAATGGAAACATTCACATTTTATATTAGTAACCCAATTATGTTACTAAACCCCATGTTTGTATGTACAAAATAAAAATGTTGCAGGTGGATAGGATGGTTAATGAAGCTAAAATTTTTGCAAAGGGAAGACAAGGAAATGGGGGATGCCATAGACACAAAGAACCATGCTAACTCAGTTTTGTACCATACTAGAAGCAACTAAAAGAGCTGGGAGACAATGTTCCTAGCTAGACAAGGAGAATGTTGGGCTAAAGTGAATTCACCCAAGCCATTGAAGATGCAATGGATCTACCCAAGCCATTAAAGATGCAATGGCTGTCCTGAATCAAGAAATTATGTAACTGTGGTAGTCAATGTTGATATGAATTAGCATTGGATTGTCTATTAGCTTTTTTTGGATTGACTTCTTTGCATGGACGGCAACTATTGTTTAGCCTTGAATTATGTTAGAGTTGAGAGAGAACTCTTTGATATAGAGTTGTTTGGGTGTATTGGGGTTTGGGTTTGTGAGTGGTTCTACACCACCTTTGTACTCTCCATATTTGTTAGTGAAACTTTCTCCTTGTCGCTGCCTGTGGATGTAGGCCAAAGGCTGAACCACGTAAATCTTTGGTGTTCTCTCTTGTATGTGGTTGTTCATTTTTTTTTTTTCGGGGTTTTTTTTTTTTTTTTTCATTGATAATATTTAATTATTTATTTGTGAGATTTTTCTAAAGACATAATATTTTTGTAGATAGATCTTATGCGGGAGTGTATTCAGATACCCTTTCCCACAACAGTCAATCTATGGTCAGCCTAGCCATCTCCGTGTTGGGTTGATTCTGGTATTACACTTGGGTCATTTAGATCAACTAGGAAAATAGCTAATGGTGATGATATGATCAATGTAGATTTCACGGATAGCGAGCAACTCTTAGAACTTCAATTTTGACCATGCATACTTGCATACTTGTATAATTTCTATGTTAGTTTGTGATTTTGCAAAGTATGATGAGTACATTTTCAAGTGTGATTTAGCGGTGGGGTAGTTGTTAATGGCATAAATCTTGGCAGAAGGTTTAGTCTCTCCATTGCTAGTGTTTTTTTTTTTTTTTTGGTTGCTGAATAATACGAACTTATTAAGAGGAAGACCTAGGGACTAACCCATCTACCTTCTCCACCGGTAAAAGAAAGGTATGATTAGAGGAGATGAGAATGGCATTGGTACAAAGCAGAACATGATTATTACCCAACAAGTGGACTAGTTAGAAATTTCTTTGTAATGAAAAGATTCGTTGCAAGTGTTTGTTTAAGAACTTTTATTTGTAATCATTCATTCGGTGTAACTGAGGATGAAGACAAAAGTTTGTTGTTCATTCAATCAACTTCACTGTACACATTTACCGATTTTGGTTAAATGATCGGTTGAGCTAATATAAGAAAAAATTTACAAGTTTGGACCAAACTCAACATTATACGAACTAGTCGTAGACCCACGCAATGCGTGGGAATAAATAATTATTTTATATTGTAATATAATGTATAATTTGTTCTCTAAATTTTTTTTAAAAATAATTTGTTCTTCCTTAAAATTAAAAAATTTCTATTCAGTCAAATTAGGTTTACTTCAGTCTAATTCGGTCCACTCAATCAATTTCAGTCCCCCTTCAGTCCATTTTAGACTAATTGGGTCTTAATTTGATTATTTTTGTAGGTTTTTTTTTTCAAGTTTAGCTCCCAAAAAAAAAAAAAATTCTTTATTTTTGGTTTGAAAAGTATGAAATTTATTATATTTGGGATAAAATATTTAGTTTTGAGTTAAAAAATAAAATAAAATAGACATTAGAAATATGAACCTAAAAATGCAATAAAAATGATAAATATTCAAACGTTTAATTCGGTCCATATTGGTTCTATTTGGTCCATTATGTCCTCTTCAGTCCAATTTGGTCCCATTCAGTCCTATTTAGTCTACTTTGTCCACTAAAATTCTATTCAGTCCAATTCGTTCCATTTGGTCTTGTTCAGTTCACTTCAGTCTAATTCAGTCCATCCAGTCCACATTAGCTCTATTTGGTCCACATTCAGTCCACATTGGCTCTCTCGTTCCACATTGGTCCTATTCGGTCCATTTTGTCTACTTTGATCCATGTTAGTCCTATTCGGGCCATTTAGTTCACTTTGGTCAGATTCGGTCAATTTTATCCACTTTGGTTCTATTCGGTCCATTATGTCCACTTCGGTCCTATTCAATCCACAGTACTCCTATTCAATCCAATATGTCCACCTCGGTCCTATTTAGTTCAATGTGGTTCCGTTAGGTCCATTCTGCCTACTTCGGTATTATTCGGTCTTATTAGGTCTTGTTTAGTCTTTCTGTCCACTAAAGTTCTATTCGGTTCAATTTGGCCCATTCAGTCTTATTTAGTCTACTTCAATCTATTCAGTCCACATTGGCCCTATTCAGTCCACATTGGTCCTATTTTGTTCACTTCGGTCTAATTCGGTCTACTCTGTCCACGTTGGCTCTATTCATTCCACATTGGTCCTATTTAGTCCATTCTATCCACTTTGATCCACTTAAGTCCGATTCTAACCATTTGGTCCATTTTGTCCACTTTGGTTCTATTCGGTCCATTCTGTGTGCTTCAATTCTACTCAGTTCACATTACTCCTATTCGGTCCACTTCGGTCCAATATGTCCACCTCGGTCCTATTCAGTCCAATTTGATCCCACTTAGTCCATTTTGTCCACTTGGGTCCTATTCTGTCCATTTGTTCTAATTCGGTCCTATTCGATCCATCTTGTTCCTATTGTTGATGTAACACAAATTATATTTACTGTCACATTAAATTACTTTTATGTTGTTAATAAAATTAGTAGTTCTATAACATTTTTTTTTTTTGCAATGACTTTTGGCCCCTCAAATTTCGCCATTGGCCCATTACATTGTAGTGATACCTTGCATGGGCCTAAAGGTTGGAATAGCCCCCCAATAAATGATAGAAAAGCAAAATAACAAATTATAAATTTATAATAATTCATGAATTCTACACTTTTATTTGCAACAATAAATATCATGGTACTCACCCTAGTCCCTGTGGTTTATCAGATCTTAAACTATAAAATTCATGGTAGCTAGAATTGTTGATTTGTTGTAAACTTTCTTTTAGTGCCTTTGTAGAACTATATATTATCCAACGATTTTTTGTAACAATAAACACTGAATTTGTGTTTGATTGGGATGGATCATTAGGTGTCGATGCCTCATCTTATCATTTTCTTTGTTATGTTGATCCAAAGATGCATATCTAACATTGGTTTAAATAGGCTTATTTGTTGCATTTTTTATTAGTTAAATTGGGTTTGGATTTAGGTCCAACATTTCAATGTATTGGATTCAACACAATTAAGAACAATTTTTATTTATTCAATTTAAATAAAATATTATATGTTTAATTTTTTTAAAATAAGAGACAAAATATAAATAATTTAATGATATGGTGGATGTTGCTAAATTTAAATGTTGAATAAAATAAGATGAGAAGAAAAAATAGTAAAAATGAAATGTATAGCGATAAACACCAAATTATTTTACTTATGCTATGTAATAAAATAACATTATTTTATATACTATTTTTATAATGCAATAGGATAATATTTGACAATCAATGAGAATGAAAAAGATAACAACATAAAACTCAAAACTAAATTGTATCAACTCAAGAATTCTAAAGAATACAAAAGTTCATCAACCTAAACTAGAGATACGAGAAAAAAAAACCAAAAACAGAAAAAAAAAAAAATATATATATATATATATATATATAGAGAGAGAGAGAGAGAGAGAGAGAGAACCTTTTGTGTGTGAAAAAATAGAAAATTATACATGGAATAAGAGAGGGAATGACAAATTTATAGTATGAGGATAAGAATAAAAAAAGTCAAAAATAAAAGAATATAAAGGGATAGAAAAATAATGATATTAAGTTAGAGAGTAGTGGGGATATGAAAAGTTAAAATGGAATTGAAAATTTAATAATAAATAAGAATAGTTAAAAATAAGATAAATATGATATTTTGATTGTAATATAATAGAGTTTTTAATTCACTTTAAATGATAAAAAAATCATATAAAAAATTGAGAAAAAAATGATAATAACATAGTTGCTGATATGGCTTAACTGGAGTTTAATAACAATAAATGCTACGGTTCAGTTTTTAGATATGTATAGATTAGACTCAAGACCATAATTCTTTAAAAATAATAATCTAATAAATCTTTCAGGAAATTCTGGATAAGCAAGTTAAAGAAAGCTCCTGGTGTTTTCAAAAAAAAAAAAAGGCTCTTGGTGTCATGCAACACTTAACTTCTCCATCAATGAACCTATAGAATAAGAATTTACATTTTCTAGCACCACCAACTTCCTGTACATGTGGGATTGTTTACCCTTGTGCACTCTTGATCAACTTTATATGTCAAGCATAAAAAATAAAAAAATAAAAAAAAGTTAAAATAAAAGAACAAGTGACACGTTGGAAGTATTATAAAATTTAGTATCATCTTACAAACTAATGTATCAAACTTTTAATTAATTGATTCTCAAAAAAAAAAAAAAAAAACTTTTAATTAATTAATTGTCACATCCCAACGTATCGGACCTTATTTTTCAAATATATATTCTTATATCAAACACATTTTTCTTGCGACTGTTGTACTTCAAAGTTCTGAGCAACCGGCTTTTGTAAGGGGTAAGTTGTGTGATATTATGCCTTTGTCCCCATTCCCTGTGTGTGTGTTGTAAAAATTATATTCCTTCTCAAAAAAAAAAAAAAAAAAAAGTTCTGAGCATCACTAAAAGTTGAGTCTCATGCTTTGTGAGATTGTAGTTTTGTGGGATCACAAGGAGTGTACCTGCCTGCCTCAGTTGAAATTGTGTGGCACAGATCTTCCATGCCATAATTGCTCTCAATTGCTTGAGTTGAGAAGAGGCCTAAAAGAGAGAGTCTAGGCAAATTGTCACGCATGCTTCATAGCTAAGGCAGCATATTATTCTTTACTTTTTAGAATGTGACATAGACATTAGAATAGTCGGTGGACTGGTTGAACACATGAGCTCGTTAAAGAAAGTAACAGGGGGCACTAGTTCACTACACCACCAAATCAGTAAGAGTAAGAGTGTGAATTTGACCCGTGGAGCTTGTAATGAACTAACCAAAAGCTTGTAGTTTTTCGTACTTTGATAATGTGATTATTTGGATAGACCCATCTTTTGTGGGTGCTCTATGCACCAAAAATCCTTATGAATTTGATGTTTTTGCTAATGATTGTAGACTTCTTTTAAAAATGTAACATTACATTAATAATATTTTCGCAACAAATTTTAGATAGCAGACTACTATTGATAAGTAAAAATATAATGTCAATAGTGAGTCCAGATTATAATCAATAACTTAGAACTTGTTGTGAAAATATTGTGGACATAAAATTACTCTTAAAAATTAACCTTAATTCAAGTTCAGATGAGAGATCTCTATCACATAAATAAAGAGTGAGGCTCTTATTATATAAAAAATAAATAATAAAAGAAGAAGAAGAAGAAGAAGAAGAAGAAGAAGAAGAAGGTAGATATGTTTCATTGATTTGAAATATTTGTTACATAAAAAATGACTCTCAACAAGAAGAAAGAAAAAAAAAATCAATTTATATCAATTTTTATACTACAACTTCTGGGAAAGTAATTCCTAGTTAGAGTTAATTATTTATTTATTTTTCATTGCTCTCAATTATCTGTTCAGAATTTTGTTTAGCATGCTCTTGAGTCTATCTGTACCCTTTCACTAGGCCTAAACTGCCAATAGTAACATGGTTGGGTCATTTGCATTAATATTGTTGAGTTCCATGTTTTTTTTTTTTGAGAGAGTTTCAACCTATGGCGTCCGCTCCTGATAATTGCTCTTTATTATCAGACCAAGACACCAATCAATTTTGAGAGAGTTCCATGTTATAACATAAAATGTATAACCTACCTTTTATCATTAAATTTTTTCACCAAAAAAAAAAAAACAAACTTTTTGTCGTAAAAAAGTTTTGTTTAGGTAGATTTTCATGTCCAATGGGCTCTCAGCTCTCTACCCTTGGATGGGCCGAAGCGAGAATTTAAAATGGTGGAGCCTATTTTGGTTTAGAGCCATTGTTAATGGACGAATCTGCCCCTGGATCATAGCACAGGACCAGGTGGTAATTTAAAGGGGTAAAAGGGTAACATTGATTTTTTTTCAATGGTAATCAATATATTTGAAATTGAGTACCGTGTAAATTAATACAGAGTCACAATCAGTCACATTTACTTTGTTTTTATCCCCCTCTCTCTCTCTCTCTCTCTCTCTCGCTCGCTTCAAAGCTCGGACAAAATGGGCTTTTGCTCTTAATTTTTTATTTATTTAGCAATTTGCCCATATTTCGAAACTATATAGGAATATGCCCCTGTTTCGATACTCAATTACTTAAAAATCGAGTTTTAATGAAATACTCGATTCGTAGAAAATCAAGTATGCCCGATCAAACTTAAAAAAAAAAAAAAATGTATGGAACTCGATTTTATGGAAATCGAGTTTCAAAATGCCACTATAGGGCTTAAAAACGTCACTATAGGACCTAAAAACGCCATTATATGTCTCCCTAAACCTGGTATGGGGCAATCAGACTTATGAAAAAAAATTTTGTAGGAAAACGCCGGCTTAAAAACGCCACTATAGGTCTCCCTAAACCTGGTATGGGGCAATCAGTTGCAGGAAAACGCCGCTATAGAGCTTAAAAACGTCATTATAGGGCTTAAAAACGCTACTATATGTCTCCTTGAATATGAGGCGATCACACTTATAAAATTTTTTTGCATTGAACTCGATTTCCTAAAACTTGAGTTCCATGCAAATTTTTTTTTTTTTTTTTTTTTTTTATGAGTTTGATCATGCATAACTCGATTTTCTACAAATCGAGTATTTTATTGAAACTCGATTTTCTACGAATTGAGTATTTTATTGAAACTCAATTTTAAGGTAATCGAGTATCGAAACAGGGGTATATCCCTAATATAGTTTCGAAATATGGGCAAATTGCTAAATTAAAAAAAAAAAAAATTAAGGGCAAAAGGCTAGAATTCCCTTCAAAGCTCAGGTATGACAGATTTTTGGCTCTCACTCTCACTCTCGCTCAGGTATGACAGATAATTGATTTATTTTGGTTACCCAATTGAGAGAATTTATGGGTTTTGGCATATATGTCTGCATGTAGTCATTAACCACGTTTACAAAGATATTCATGGAGTTTTTCAACAAAAAAAAAAAGGGGTGGACAACATGGATTCTCAAACCATGGAAAAAAACAAAAGATTTGAGATCCAAAGCACACTCGGCCCAACTAACACCCAGTCCCTTACAAGTTAAAACCCACCCAATACTGACAAACAGACAAACGCAATGAAAGGTCTCTAATCGAAACCATCACACAAGCGATCCAAGGTCTAAATCCATACTCACGACCTAAACCCACCACAAAACCACTCCATCCCGCCACAAGCTGTTAAAGCCTTAAAACAATCTATTAGTATTTTTATTAAGGCTAAAATCCAAAAGATAGAAGTTTCTTTGTAATTAAAAATTTCATTGTATTTGTTTTAAAAAAATTATTTGTAATCGTTCCGTGTAATTGAGGAACAAAGTCATCAATTTGCTCAATATGAAATTAGCTAACTCATTTGGACCATTTTGCATGAGACCTCAAACCGAAACACGAATTAGACTCTAGGCCATAATTTATTAAAAACTAATAATCTAATATATGATGAAAACTACAAAAATAAATAAATAAACATCACACTTTTCGGTAACACGTAATGTCTATTGATATTCAGGGTCAACATATCCAAAGGTTCCCTCAACTGAATTACCTTGAAAAAAGTCTTTCTCCTGGTGCAATTGAAACTGCAAAACCAAAATTAGATAGTTTGGCAGTGAAAGATTTATTCAAATGTACTATTGGTCTTGACCTGCCACAATGCATGTAACAAATAGCATAGGATGTCTCCATGGCAATTCTCATGGGGTCAAGCCAAGAGATCAGGCGAGGAACCCATTTGCCTTTACCATGGAGATTATCAAAAAGAGTGTTGTTGGAGATGAGCTCAAAAACCAGGATGGGAATTTCAGTTTCCAGGCAGCAACCATAGAGTCTCAAAACATTCTTGTTACTGATGAATTGTTTTATTGCAACTTGATTTAAGAAGAAATCTATTGTCTTCTCAAAGGACCAAGAGGGCCTTTCACTTTAATAGCAACTTGCCGATCATCTAGTTTTCCTTTGTAGATAGTTCTAATTTCAGCACCAAGTATTAGATCAGGATCATAGATATTTGTAGCTTGTCGGATGTCCTTGGCAGAGAGAACCTTGATCATCTCTATATCTCTACCTTGGTTGCAGGAGATTTGCTTCTCTAGTAAGATTGCTCCATTGTGGATGAAGTACTCTTCTTTGGCAGTTTGGCCTCAAATACTTGCATTGCTTTCTCCATCTTGATTCTCTTCTCTATCAATAGAATCACTGAACAAGTGACTATCACTTCATATATTCCATCTCATATTTCTTCTATTACAAATCAAAGAGTACATAATCTCCAAAAAAAACATAAAGTTTGGGAAATAGTTTCTTGATGTTATTGTTAATTTGGAATTAAAATACATTAAGATTTTTTCACCTTTTATCATCCCCATTATGCTATTCCAGGGACTCATAACTCGTAGCAAGAGAGTATTCAGGAGAATCTTAACCTGCGTCAACAAATAATAGTATAGTAAGCACATGTATCTTTTAACTAAAATTACCTCTAAGATATACTAGAACTAAGTCTCTACTAATCATGATATATTTACATAACAATAAGCAATTGGCCTAAATCCATTTTAAGTGGATAGTTTACTCTCCATAATTCATATCATGAGTAGAGGAGAAAATTCACATTTGGAATTAAAAGGGGGAAATTTCAAGTGCTTTCAGAGAAAGGCCACCAAAGGAACCAAATACTCATCAGGGTGCATTCTTAATCTTTACCAATAACCTAAAATTCTTAATTGATGCTATTAGCAGTTTTGTTGCAAATTGTACCAGAAAGCAATGTTACAATTTTGGTCATACCCTGCATGTAGTATTAGTCATAATTTGATACTTCATGGCAAACCACAACACAAGCAATCCAAAGTCCAAATCCAAATCCATACTCTAGCCACATGTTGTTAAAGCCTTAAGCAATTTGTTTGTGAAAGCTAAATTCCAATATAGAAATTTCTTTGTCATGAAAAGTTTCATTGTATTTTGAATTGTTCGGTGTGATTAAACTTTGTTGTACACATTTACAAGTTTCGGTGAATTGAACTTATGATCAATTGAGTGAATATAAGAAAAAATTTTGAAGTTTGGACACAACTCAACATTTAGTTCAAATAGACCATAAAATAAAGACAAACAACAGCTATAAGTACTTTAAGTTCTTTAAATTTCCCTTGGTATCCTTTAGCCAGCTCTTGATCCATGCCTGAATTGAGTAGGCTGAATGAAATCAGTTCTATTGGACAGATCAAACCAAGCAAAAAAAAAAAAAGCCTTTTAACAGTTCCAAACAAATAAAACCTCCTTGCATACATTAACATGAAGCAAATCATGTTATATGGAAAGGACAAGAAGGAAATATATATATAAGAATTAGAATTCTAGTTTATTCAATTTGAACTAATGAGCTTGTACTTAAGGACTTCTAAATAAGGAGAACCCAGAAGCCTAATTCTGAATGGAAGAAAAGAACATGGGATAGAACAATAAATCGATATACCTTTGACTTTAAAAGCTTCCTGTTTCGATGTTTACTTGCTTTCCAGAACATGATTTCTACTGCTTTTCAAACACCAACAATGTGCTTTGTCTTGCCATTCTTTTTTTGTACATTGAAACGAAGGAACTAAAATAGTACAAGAAGAAAAGAGTATAATATTCAGAGTTCGCTGCCTGTTATCCAAGCTAATGTTCTTAAATAACTTACAGGCAAGGGTTGCTAGGGATCCAGACTCTGCCAGGACTTCCATCCACCTGTCAAACCCAAACATTTGTAAAACTGTTGAATGTCCTTCACCACAGCCTCTCTATTGGCCAACTCTGCCACCAGATTGTAAATTCTAAGAATACTAACAGAGACAAATCTCAAAGCAAGAAGATGCTATGTAATAGACAATAGGGAACATCCTGAAAGCTGGAATATATATTTTTGCCATTTAGTTTATATGTGCCATTCTCATAATCCCCATTACCCATTTCTGATTTTTCCTCTTATTTTTTTTAAATCAATTTATTAAATACAAAGACATTCACATTTTATTAAGGGAAGGCTGTCATTTCAACCATCCCAATCGTTTGAAGTTAGAGAACGGATGGTATGTCAAGGAGGCTTTCCTAGAGCTTCTAGATCAATAATAGATTCTTTAGCTTAAAAATTAAAATTTTATTTATTTATTTATTTTTATGTTATTTACGGTGCTCTTTTGATATTATAGAAATGGGGATCAATTCTAGGTGTGATACCTATCAATTTATATGTGAATAGCATTCATTTTACAATGCTATGAAAAGGTACAAAGTCACTTTGTTTGGTGTTAGGACTTAGGAGGTTCAAAGGTGAATGCAATATCTACATAGAGCTTCTGTTCATGTATAATATGTGTTTGACTTGCATGCATGCACATACAATTAATGGAATTTTTTTTGAAAATCTGAGTGTCATGTTTATTTTGTGAATATCCACAAAAGGATTAAAAAGGGAGAAAAAGCTCAGTTGAAACAACCAGCCAAGGACATGCACCTTCTCTATTTTTTCAAAAGAAGCTTGGATCCCCTGCATTTCCTTCTCCTACCCTTGTAGCTCAACTCTAACAGGATTGGTTGCCAGTTGAGACACTCTCTAAAGGTCTACACTTGATTATCCTGTTGTTGTCAATGCTTTTCTTTGTTTTTTGAATTGTTAGTTACCCTGCACATTGAAATCAAACTTTTACAATACAAGATCACGTTAGTGGCAAAGAAAGTCTCTTTCTTCATGGATGTCTTGTAAGAGTGGTTCTACACCACCTTTGTACTCTCCATATTTGTTAGTGAAACTTTTTCCTTGTCACCGCCCGTGGATGTAGGCCAAAGGCCGAACCACATAAATCCTTGGTGTTCTCTCTTGTGTGTGGTTGTCTATTTTTCTTTCGTTTTTTTTTCCCCTCAAAATATTTATTTGTGAGATTTCTTCTAGTACGACATTTGGGTAATTTAGATCAACTGGGAAAGCAGCTGAGGGCAATGATCTGATCAATGCAGATTTCATTGATAGCGAGTAAACTAATAGAACTTCAATTCTGACCATGCACACTTGTATAATTGCACTAGAAATAGCCAAGAGTGCCGCTTAGGCTTCAGCCCAAAGAGGATCACCTTTTACATCAATCCCAGTCCATGCATGAATGATGTTGCCTAAATGGTTTCAGCAGATTGCAGCAAGGTATATATTGTTTAGTCTCGCAACAACATTGGATTTTAAGGTTATGAGGATTCCGTGTTTCAAATATTTCACAAGGTTTGTATTTGCAAAATCTGGCCTGTAGTATATAGCTTTCAAAACAATATTTATTAAAGTGTAATATTTACACCTATGTTTCCTATAGTGTACTCTTCTATGGCAGAAATAATGTTAATTTGCAGGGGAACATTTAAAATTGGGCAAAGCAGCCCTCCAATTAAAGTTGTTTCTATATAAAAGATTGGACTATAGTATATAGCTTTCAAAACAATGTTAATTAAAGTGTAATATCTTGAAAGATCACATTACTCCTCGTGTTTCCTAGGGTACTCTTCTATGGCTGAAGTAATGTTTTTCTTTATAAAAGATCTGCCTAATAAGATCAAATTATGAAAGAAACTACAAACTGAGAGCATTGTGATAGCACAAACAAAGTACATTCAAGTCATTTGCCACTATTAGTAGTCAAATCTGGACTGAACCGGACAGTCTGACCCAGTTACCCGTGCCCCAACCCAGTTCTTTAGCAAGTGAATACAGGTCCAGAATTAAAATGGGAAAAACGCGTTCTCCAAGTATAGAACCAGCAACCTCCTATGCGTTTTGGACCTTTGTCCAACACACTAACCACTGAACTAGTTGGCTTCCTACTTGAAATTTATATTTTATTTATTTTAATTTTACAAGATTAATAGTTTTGGATTTAATTTTATCACTATTTACTTAATAGTATTTTTTTTTTTTTTGTTAAAGAATTATTCTTTCACATCAATAAATATGAATATGAAAATTGTAAATTTATGTTAAAAATGATTTTATTTTAAATTAAAATGCATTTTTTATTTGAAAGATTAATAAATACAATTTTTTAAAGCTTGTTTATATTTATTATTTTCTATTCACTTTATAAAAATAATGAAAATACATTTGAAAGTTGTTTAAATTTCTTAATTTTTTTAAGGGTAAATTTTCATATTTTTACACATTTAATACAATTATTTGTATTTTAATTAATATTAAATTAATTTTGATGTCATCACGGTTCTACATCGGTTGAATCTCGATCCAACCTTAAAAATCTTGAACCTTTCCTTTCTCCCAGTTTTTATGAGCTTAAGATTTCTATGTAAGGAAAAGCTTGTGAAACCAATCATACCGGAGGGCAATCATCTGTTAGTCGCTATTGTTGTTTATGCTATATCTCAAGCATTAGAATAGAAAGAACATTGGAGATAATTTGTATGGGTTAAAATATAATAAATTTTTATTTTATTAATTTTTTTTATATTTAATGAAAGGAAAAAAAAAGAGAAAAAAAAAAAAGAAGAAAAAATCTAAACCATATTTCAAAGATAAACTTTCTTTCATTCTGAAAATAGTCTTGATTCTATTTTGATCTCTAGAATATGCATTCCATTATACACAAACAAAAAACATAACAAAAATAGATAGTGGGACATTTTAAATTTTCAAGAATGGGTATAGAACCTCTTAAATTTTAAGGGAAAGAATAGAATATAGATTATATTTCAAGACCAAAAAAAATATTTTTGCCAAGATTATATGTTAGTCAAGAGACCAAATCATCTTCATTCATATTATTTTTCTTTTTTAAGAAAGCCAATCTTCTAATTTTTCAATTGAAACTCTTACCATTTTTAAGTAATTAAGTGAGGAGAGAGCCATAGAGGAAACCGCTGCCTAAGCAGAACAAGCCCCTAGTCTTTCATGTATAACAACCCCACAGGAGAGTGTGTGTGTGTTTTCGGGTTTTCCTTTTTTTTTTAAATATAAAATATTAAAAATTATATATAGTAACTTTTTGTTCCGGTCCAGACCGGTCCAGTCTTGGACCTGGACCGAAAACCTATATATTTTTTTTTTTTTGAGAAATCAATACTGTGCTTTATATTAAGAGAGGCGAAAACCTATATGGTTGCGTTGGATTTTTTAAAAGCCTAAAAGAGCAACAACTAAACAAAAAAACAAACGACGCCGTAATGCAAAGCGCGTTCAGCATGAGGGAACTGTAAACGACGCCGTGTGCTTAAACGAAGCTACGAAAGATGCAGGTCGCATTGCAGGGTTAGATGAAGCTTCACTTGCTTATGGGTTTGAGAAGAAAAACAATGACACCATTCTGGTTTTTGACCTTGGACTTGGAGGTGGTACTTTTGACGTTTCAGGATGCCAATTGCTTTGTTACTCCTCTTAATTATTGGATTTTTTTTGGTTATGCCCTTTAATGTAATTTGAAATCAAGCTATTTTTGTTTTAGGAGAAATTTCTGAAATGGATTTCTAGTTTAGGAATTTCTTGGTGTCATTGTCTTTAGATAAATGTTGGCCGATCTTTACAAGGCATAGCTCATTTTTTCAAGTCATATGTGATTTTTCACTTGTTTTCTTTTGGTGCACAAGGAAATTGTTAGTCAGTGATTGTTGTGGTCTGTTATGTTTTAAATCTGCAGTTCTTGAGGTTGGAGATGGAGTATTTGAGGTACTTTCCACATCAGGGGACACTCACCTAGGAGGAGATGATTTTGACAAGGTTTGAACAAGACAAATGAATAGAGATTTTGCTATTCTTTGTTTTCTGATCTGTTAGTTGTTACTAAAATCACATGTCTATATATTCTATAATCTTAAACGGAGAATAGTTGATTGGCTTGCTCAAAACTTTAAAGAGATGAAGGAATAGACCTTCTGAAAGACAAGCAAGCTCTACACCGTCTCACAGAGACTGCGGAGAAAGCAAAGATGGAGCTGTCATCTCTGACTCAGACTTGTATAAGGTATGTGACAATTTCTATGCCTTCTTTCTATGAATGGATCTCTCTCTTTGGCATGATCACTGAGGAAAAGCTTTTGTTTTTACAGTTTACCTCTCATTACCGCCACTGTGGATGGACCAAAACACATTGACACCACCCTGACGAGGGTCAAATTTAAAGAATTATGTTCAGATTTGCTAGACAGGTATGTAAGTTGAAAACTGCTACTCTGTGGTTGCCCTCTATGCATGTTCCAAAATGGAATAATTCTCATATGAAATATCAGTGTGTGTTTGATTTCCATTACTGGAGTTTGCTGCCTTTTGATTTAAAATGGTATGTTTTTGCCAATATGAATACCTATCTGCCTGCATAAGTTCAGTGGATTACAACTGAAATCTATTTTTTCCTTAGGCTACGAGGACCAGTTGAAACTGCCTTGAAAAACGCAAATCTTTCCTTCAAAGATTTAGATGATGTAATCCTTGTTGGTGGTTCTACTCGCATCCCAGCTGTTCAGGAGCTTGTGAGGAAGATGACTGGAAAAGAGCCCAATGCGACTGTAAATCCTGATGAAGTTGTTGCTCTTGGGGCTGCAGTTCAGGTTTGTCCTTATCTTGTGGAGATAAATTACCACTTAAGTGGGTTGTAACATGTAGGATTTTTAAAATTTTTTTAATAGGAGGTAGAGCAGTTGAACTCACTGATATGAAGATAAATTACTACTTGTTCTAATAGCTTAAGCTACTAGAAACAATGAATTTAATTATTTAACTGTTATTCTAACATGCTCTAAATTTTTTTCTTAGTCTATTTGAAAAATAAATGACTATAACTCTCTATTTCTGATATTATCTGCTGTAATACTTATTGATATTGCATAAATTGTTGAGGCATCAATATTTATTTTGGTCAATTTTTTTTTTTCAGGCTGGTGTTTTAGCTGTAGAAATTAGCGACATTGTGCTCTTGGATGTCACTCCATTGTCTCTAGGACTCGAAACTTTGGGTGGTGTAATGACAAAGATTATCCCAAAGAACACAACTTTGCCAACTTCCAAATCAGAGGTGTTTTCCACTGCTGCAGATGGGCAGACCAGTGTAGAGATTAATGTCAGTTAGAGTGAGAGAGAGTTCATGACGGAAATTTGATATTGACACTAATGGCATCCTTTCTGTCACCGCTATTGACAAGGGAACTGGAAGGAAGCAGGATATAACCATAACTGGTGCTAGCACCTTGCCAAGTGATGAGGTACGTTTCTAAACACTATTGTTATAAAGAGGGTTTGTTACCTTTTCAAACTTGAGATAGCTAGTTGTAGTTCAAATTAGATTTGTTATTTAAATGAGTTTGAAATCAATATGTGTGGTTAATTTGTGGATTTGAATAGCCTAAGCATAACCTATCTTAGCTGACTATAATCAATTAACTACACAAGAAATAACTGAATATACACAATAAATGCAACTGCATAACTATGAGAGATTTTGTCACCAAACACCAAGTAAATCAAGAATAATTTGTGTATTATTGCCATATGCTGCTAACATATATTATAGTGCTAGAACCATAAAACACAATCTTGTTTGACTCCATCATCAGTAACCAATTTGACTAGTGCACTGTGCACACATTGACTGCATGTTTGGTGAATAGGAATAGACCCAAAAATGGAATACCTATTCTATAGTTAATTAGTTGTTTGATTGCATTTTCATTACAAAAATTCCCTTAAAGTGAGGAATAAATATTTCATACCAAAAGGACCCTTATAACTATCCCTCAACGTTTTTAATAGCTCAAAAGAATAAACATCACTAGATTCACTACACACCAAGTAAATCAAGAAAAATTTGTGTTAGAGCTATCTGCTGGTTACATATATTATACTCCTAGTACCATAGCCATTGTTGGCAAAAAAATGATATATTTTTTTTCTTCTTGTTTTTATGCTAATTTTTTGATAAATGACGCTAATTTGTTTTTATTTCTTGATCTTTAACTTTGGGGTCTTTTTTTTTTCTTATATTTAATTTTATTAGTTATCCCCTTCAATGATGCTACCATGTTCTCCAAAGAACCTATATCTTTCTTTTCTTTCTGAATCTCAGCATTTCAAGTAGCTATGCTTTTTCACATATCAACCATGACAAAAGGATGTTCTACTACTTGTTATTGTTGAAGCTATTATTACCACATATAGACCTATTCTATTTATGTCACTAAATCCCAACTTTGGATGTACAAAATAAAAATAACTGCAGGTGGATAAGATGATTAAGGAAACTGAGAAGTTTGCAAAGGAAGACAAGGAAAAGAGGGATGCCATAGACACAAAGAACCAAGCAGACTCGGTATTGTACCAAACTGAGAAGCAACTTAAAGAGCTGGGAGACAAAGTTCCTGGCCCAGTCAAGGAGAAAGTAGAGGCTAAAGTGAAAGAGCTCAAGGATGCAATCTCTGGTGGATCAACCTAAGCCATTAAAGATGCAACGGCTGCACTAAATCAAGAAGTTATGCAACTAGGACAGTCAATCTATAGCTAGCCTGGCCAACCAGATGCTAATCTTGCTTCTGCTACTGCACCAGGGTCATCAAGATCAACTGGGAAAACAGCTGATGGTGATGATGTGATCGAAGCAGATTTTACTGACAGCAAGTAAATCACATAACTTGGTGGTGGGCAAAATTTCAACCATGCATACTTGGTTTATTTTCTATGTTAGTTTGTACAGGCTTTGTTGGATATGATTTTGTTAGCTATGATGTACATCATGACTCCTGCCAGCCCAGTTCTTCATAGTGATCAATGTGATTTAGACAATGGGTAGGTAGACAAGGCGTAAAACTTGGCAGGTGGTTTAGTCTCTTCCATGGCTAGTTAATATCAAGAGGATTCCTTTTTTCAATATCTCACAATGTTTGTATTTGAAAAAATTGTTTACAATGTGTGTGTGTGTGTTTTTTTTTTGGGTAATATAGAATGTAAGTATGTTACTACTAGAACAATTTTTATTTTAGCACTTTTCCACCCCCCAAAAAAAATCTCTTTGAGAACTTGTATCGCCGAGTTGAATAAAAATTCCTACAACACAAGTTGTAAATAGACATTTTCCTACATATGATTGGTTTTATGAATCTTCATTCAGAGCTCTCTTAGCACTTTTTTTATTATAGAAAAAGCTCTTTGAGCACTTGATTATTATCCCGTATATTTAGACAAGGCCAAAATCACATAAAAAGAAAGATTTTCACAAAACCGGTTTGGAGGAATTTATCATATGTATTGTTTAAGGTACAAGGTTTATATCAAATTTGGATTGCAAGAATTTTTATTCAATTCATCACATGGCTATTTATAAGACTATTCACGTATATTAATTAATCAAATCACATAATTCATTAAAAATGTTGTTGACTGTAAGTATACGTGGATAGTTTTTTCAATTACCACGTATTTGATTGCATAAAAATTCTTGTGACTCAATTTTCATATGAACTTTTTTATTTATTTAAACAAGTCATATAACTCGTTAAAAATGTTATGCGACTTAAATTATATATGAATGGCTTCTTTAATTGTTATATAGTTGGTTGAAATAAAATAACTTTAAGCATGTTTGTAGCTAAACTCTTTGCAAATATGATTTTATCAATCATCACACAATTAATTGTAGAAATTTCCTTCTAAAAAAATTGTAGAAATTTAAATGGGAATTTGAATTAGTAAGGCTTGTTTGGTGAAATTCTTAGGGGCCCAACTCTTGGACTTAATGCGAAATTGATGATACAACTGGCCCATTAAATTTCCAACTAGGTAAGAAAACTCCCACTAATCCTCTGTCCCACACATTTTCTTTTGGTGCAGAAGGGGCCCAAGGCCTTATATTCACGTTGAAATAAAGTAGGGGTTCGTAAACATTGATTGCTGTCATCTCTTTATGACTTTTTCCACTCTTGCTTTCCCATTATGTTTTCTAATCTATTACAACTAGTTTCATTTTTGGAGGAGAACACTTCATATTTTTTTTTTTTATAATTGATTGGGATTGCACCTGTTGTAATTGCTTTCAATAGCTGAGATTGAGAGTTGATAAATCAACTTCCAATCTCAATTCTTGAATTAATTTTTTTTTAAGTAAGAAAGTGAAAGGTAAAAAAGCTAAAGAGATAAAAATTTATTATGAGAGACTTGGGAGGAATTCTACCAGGTTCAAATTAATACCTCCCAATTCCTCGATCATTACATTGCTCCAAAGTAAAGTAGATTCTTGACAAATTACTTGCTTTTGCTTTGCATGATTGAATGATTGTACCAATAAAATAAAAAAAGAAATCTTTTTTTATACAAAAAAAAAAAAAGTAATCTAACATTTGTTAAAAGCACAATTTCAAATAATACATATTTACTTTTTAATCTGCAAAATCAACATACTTAAAAAAGAAAAAAAAAAAAAAAAAACCCCATATCAAGTTTATCAGATTATTGTGCGAGAGTGTGCAGAGTGCATACTACATATATGATAATGGGAGATTATAAATTAATTTTTCTAATCTTCTATTATATCACGTTTACAATTTTTCCTCTTTTCTCAGTTATGGCAAAAAACATTTTTGTTTTATCTTGGTTTGATTAAAATTTTGACCTTAAAGTTAAAATTTATTTTTATTTTGACACTTAAAACTGTTTTATGTATCAAAGTTTTCATTTTAGGCTTTTATGTTTAATTATGTTTTCATATTGATCTTGTTATTTATTTCTATTAGCTTGTAACCTCATGCATATGCATGTATACAATTAAAGATATACAATAAAATGCATAATATAATTTCTATATATATAATTTAAATATTATTGATAGTCATTTTTATATTTTATTAACACTTTAAAATTTTTTGTAAAGATATTATTAGGTACAAAATGTAAATTGTCCATTTTTTTTAAATTATTGTGAAGCACTTTTTTTTTAAAAACGATTAATTTATTCTAGATTCTTTGGTTTTTGTACTTAATAACTCACTTGGATGAATATTTATGATGTGGATCCATATTTGATTCTAAAATTAAGAAATAAAACTTTTTAATAATAAATAATTTATAACACATGGCACAAAATTGAAACCCTAATTTGGAATTTTAATTTAAGTTTCTTTCAGTTTCACCTATTATTATATATATAGATTAGTAATCTAATTGTTAACGGCTAGATAAGTCGTCTCCATTAAGTCACGTCATTGATATAATGCCAGGTGTCACCAAATTACTAATAGAAATGAATAAAATTGCTAATATAAAAACAAAATTAAACTAAAAGTTTTGAAATGAGACTTAAAGGGCTCAAATGAAAACAATCTCAAACTTAATGGGCCAAAAATGTTCTTTAGTCAAAAGAAAATTTATTAGAATAACAAAATTAATTTGGCCTAAAGTTTGATTATAAACAAAATTAAGGGAAAATTGAAAGTGATAACTAATTATCATTTGCAAAATATGAGACTCACAATCCTTTTTTTTTTTTGGCCAAAATTGTTACAAATAGATCATGCAAAACTATTTCATCCCACTCAAAGATGGCAATATAATTGTATGGAATATACGGTCTTTGTTCTCTCTCAAGGCTGATTTATGACTTTATCTAGTTGTTTTTCTCCCCACCTAAATAGTGGAAGAGAAATGAATTTATTCATTCATAATATATCTCAAGGCTTTTATAAAAAGCTTATAAATAACCTTTATTTTACCTCAAAAAAGAAAAGATAAGCACTTGGCATGTCTCCACCTTGTATATGTGATAACGAGAATGAAAAAATAAATTGATGAAGAGTAAATTACTATTATATCTTTATTAGTATGTGGAATGATGGAAAAGTGGATGTATATTTTTATAACTTTCTTCTCAAATCCAGTTCCCTAGCTTCCATTTTCTTCTCAAATTGGAAGGAAAAAAAATGATGGATCATGTAGAAAGCTTCATCTACCTCATTTTCTTTCTCCTCTCTTTTAACAACATCTATGCAGTGAAAAATCACATTTTCCTCTCTTCTTTTTCATTCTCTCTATTATACCCCAACTAAACATAACATTTAAGTAGTTAAGCCTAAATTCTGTTTAAAAAATTATATTTTTCCTTATAAGCCCAGTGGCCGTATCTGAGAATTTCAAAATGGAATTAAGTAGTTAATTAGACAAAACTTAGTGGAGAACTTCTATTATGTTCTATAAGCTTTAAGGCATGGTCTTTGGACAACCCATCCAATGTCCAACACTACTTGAGAAGAAACTTTCATTAAAGAAAGAATTAATGCCATTAGAGAACAGAAAACTTTTTTCTAAGATATATATATATTTTAATACATATTCAGTTTTTTCTACATCTCTAAAAAAACGTGAATATTTTATTTTAAATTTTATCACATTAACGGGTGTTGTACAGCACCCATATATATATATATATATATATAATCTCTCTCTCCTCCATTATAGAATGTTAATATTATGCACATTAAACCAACATGTAAGTGACCGAAATTTCCAACTAATTCTCTGTCTCACTCATTTTGTTTTAGTGCAAAAGGGGACCAACTTTGACAAGGTCTCCGCGGTTATTATTATTATTATATTATTTGATACATAAGATTCTCCTCCATTAGAATGATGATATGACTAACGCATAAATTATCAGCTATGGGACAAAATTAACAGCTAATCCTCTGTTCCATTCATTTTCTTTCGATGCAAAAGGGGCCCAAGACTCACATTGTGCTTCATGTGCTCTGGAGACCATTGGTTGCTTTTTCTTTGCATTATTGTACCAAAGAAAATAAAAAAAAATAAAACTAATGATATTGACTACATTTGTCCACATTAAAACTCGATCTTCCTTCACTGCAGCATTACTTTTACACACACTTCATCACTTCTAACCAGCATTCATTTAATAATATCTCAAGGCTTATATAAGATTAACCACAACAAAGAAGAGATAACCACTTGGCCTGTGTTGCCTTTTCTAAAATTTAAATTAAAAAAAAAAAAAATCTACTTGAGCTGAAATTTGATCTTTTTTCTCTTGTAATTAACCCTGTACAAATATTTTCTTTTCACCATGTATATTTAGTAGAGATGTAGAAAATTGAAATGATAGAGAGTAAATTTGACCTTTTTTCTCTTGTAATTAACCCTGTACTTATTATTAGATGAAAATATGAAAAAGTAAAGGGATATTTTTATAATTTTATTTTCAAGTGGAGGGACGATTTTGTAACTTTATTCTAAGATATAATTTTTCTTAAAAGACTAAAATTTTGTAACTTCCTTCTAAGATATAATTATTGTACCATTTATATCAGTTCTCAGGGGCTCACTTTTGGACACGGTCTACCATTAGAAAGGATGTTATGAATGGTACAATAATTTTCCAGCTAGTGGACAAAATTGCCACTAAGACTGTGGCCCACTCATTTTCTTTCGGTGCAGAAGGGGCTCAAGGCCCAAACATTCATCATTGTGCTTCATGGTGCTTGGTAATGTAGCATGAGTAAGTCGAGTACAACAAATATTATCACAATTTTGCTACGTTGTAATTTGTAAGTAAATGGTAAAATTATGGATCCATAATTTTATTTTTACGACTCACAAATCGCCACGCAGTAAAATTGTGAAAAAATTGTGAAAAAAATTTGTGTTTTAGTCTTTTATGTTTAATTATGTTTTCATAAAAAGCATGTTATTTATTTTTATTATTAATCTAACTTCTACATAAGTGGTGTCCATTATGCTATGTCACTGATATAATGCTACGTATCATTAGATTACTAGCAGAAATGAACAACAAGGATAATATAAAAACAAAATCAAACTAGAAGATTTTAAATGAGATATAAAGGGATAAAATGAAAATAATCTTAAACTTTAAGGGCCAAAAATGTTTTTTAGTTAAAAGAAAATTTATTAGAATAACAAAATTAATTCATCCTAAAGGCAGATTAAAAACAAAAGTAATTCACCCAAAATGTTGATTAGAAACAAAATTAAGAAAAAAACTGAAAGTGATATAAACTAATTATTGCAAATAGGATACTCAAATTCCATTTTTTTCCCTTCATTGTTACAGATGCAAAAACCATTTCAGCACACTCAAAGCTAGGCTATATAAGTGTATGGTCTTTGTTCTCTCTCATGAGTCATGATTGATTTATGAAGTTATCCATTCGTTATCTCCCCCACCTAATTGGTGGAAGAGAAATAAATTTATTCATTTCATGATATCTCAAGGCTTTTATAAGCTTATATATAGCCTTTATTTTACCTCAAGAAAGAAAAAGATAAGCACTTGGCATGTGCCATTTAATATTTTTTTATATATAAAAAAAAAAAAAAGCCACTTGGCTTGAATTTTTTTATTTTTATTAGTCCATCTAGTGGAGATGAAAAAAAAATGGAAGAATAGAAAATATTGAGATGATAGAAAATATCTAGTCCCCTTTGTATATGTAGTAAAGACAATGGAAAAAAAAATGATGAAGAGTAAATTACTATTATATCCATATTATTATGTGAAACAATGGAAAAGTGGATGAATAATTTTGTAAGTTTCTTCTCAAACCCATTTCCCTTCCATTTTCTTCTCAAATTAGGAGAGAAAAAAAAATGATGGGTTACGTAAAATTCATTTACCCTATTTTGATTCCCCTCTCTTTTGACCCCCAACCACCAAGGAAGTCGATACCGTACCGGTACCGGCTGTACTGGCCGGTACGTACCGTACCGGTTGCATACCGGTATCGAAACATTAACGTTTCGTACCGGTTTAAATACCGGCCGTACCGGCCATACCGGCCAATTTTGGGCAATACCGGCCGGTACAAATTTTTTTTTTTTTTTTTTTTTTTTTTTTAAGTTTTGTAATTTTTGAATTTTTGTTAAGGTAGAATGGTAACTTATTTACATTAACTTATTAGTATTCTTTGTTTTCTTAGTATGCAATAGTAACTTTTAAGCTTTCTATTTTTTATGTTGTGTGTTTTTTTTTTTCTTTTAATTGATACTAAAGTCTAAAATTATGAATAATTAGTTTTGAATTGAGGAAATGTTTTATGGTAAACTTTTATATTTATTATAATATATATACACACACATACATATATATATATATATATATATTTATTTTAAAATATAAAAAATAGCGGTAAACCCGAAACGGTACACCGGTATTAACCGGTATCCGAAATATACCGTACCGCTGGGCAAACCAGTACAGCCACCGGTATGGTATTGACTCCCTTGGCAACCACACAATGAAAAATCATATTTTCCTCTCCCTTTTTTTCCTTCCCCTTTTTTCATTCTTTCCCTTCTGTTATGTTCTACCAGCATGTAACCTGTGCATACACATTGATGCATTTAAAAATAAAAACATTTTTTAATCATAAAAATATATATAATTGATTGAATCATTAGAAAAATAAACGTATTTGGATGCATATTAAAATTCTTGCCTAAGTTTAATAATTTTTATGATAATTTTAATTTTAATTTTTAATAAGATAGAAAATGTGATGATTTTCGCTGAGTAAATATATGATTATTTGTTTTTATTTTTATTTTTATTTTATTTTTATGTTTCATTAATATTGAACTCTTAGTATATATTTTGCATTCATTAACTCATTTGACACAAAGATTAAAAAAATTTTAGTGAACACATGGCACAAAATTAGCTCACAAGTGAAAACTAATTTACTATCTAATTACATTTTTCTCAACTGTGGCTTTAAATATATATATATATATATATATAGATTTTGGATATACACATGAGTTTACTCTTCTTTTATTTATTGAGTTTTTGATAGTTTATTTATTTTAGACTCTTTGTCCTTTGCACAATATTAACTCACTTAGAATTAAATAGGACACATGATGTAAAATTAGACAATAATTAAAATTTAATTAAGAATCTAATTGAAATTTCTCTTTATTTTGGTTTTAATTATATATATATATATATAGATATGTTTTTGGATTATGGTTCCTCTATTGTTTGTATAATATATAAACACACAAAAAATTATTAAAAGTTAATAGTTGCATTTGCGAAAATTTACGAGCGCATAAAAAAAAATTAAGTATATAATTTACTGACATACTTCGGATGAGAGGCATGATCTTGCACAACCAATTAATCCAATGTCCAACACTACTTTTTTCTAAGAAATAATATATATATATATATATATATTTTTAGACAGAAAATTGGTTAGCTACAGTACCATGCGTTTATACTTTGCAGTTCTTACACAGCTACAGGGGCCCAACTTTTGGACACGGTCTACCATTAGAATGATGGCATGACTGGCACAATAATTTTCCAGCTACTGGACAAATTTTCCAGCTAAGCCTCTGTCCCACTTGTTTTCTTTTGGTTGTTTTTTCTCTGCGTGATTGTACCAAGGAAATGACCATAGAAAACGAATGATATCGATGACATTTGTCCAACATTAAAACTCGGTCTTCCTTCACTGCAGCATTACTTTTTCTCACACTTCAGCACTTCTAGCCAGCATTCATCTCTCTCTTTAAGCTTTCCTTTTAGCTACTACCAAGAAATGGCTGAATCAATCCTCTTTGGTCTTGCACAGAAAATTATTGAAAATCTGAGCTCTCAGACTTTCCAAGAGATTGGATCACTCTGGGGTGTTAAAGATGAGCTTGAAAAAATCAAGAACACCGTTTCCACGGTCCAAGCTGTACTTCAGGATGCAGCGGAGCAGCAAAGTCATAACAATCAAGTCAAGGACTGGCTCCAGAAGCTCAACGATGCAGTTTATGACGCAGATGATTTGTTGAGTGAGTTCTCAACTGAAGCTACAAGGCGAAGCATGGTGAGTGGGAATAAACTCACAAAAGAGGTACGCACCTTCTTTTCAAAGTCGAACCAACTAGCTTTTCGTGGTAAGATGAGTCGTAAAATAAAGGCAATGAGGCAAAAGCTAAATGCAATAGCAGAAGATAAGAACAACTTTAACTTGAAAGTAGACAACGTAGAGAACAATGCTATGAGCAGGAAGAGGGAGACTCACTCTTTTGTTCTGGGAGAAGTTGTTATTGGAAGGGATGAGGACAAAAAGAATATCATAGACCTATTATTTGACTCTAATGTAGAAGAGAATGTTTCGGTCATTCCCATTGTGGGGATTGGGGGCTTAGGGAAGACTACACTTGCTCAATATGTGTACAATGATGAGAAAGTTCAAAAATACTTTGAGTTAAAAATGTGGGCATGCGTTTCTGATGTCTTTGATTTAAAAATAATTATTGAAAAAATAATAGCATCTACTTCTGGTAATGCACCAGTTGGAAACCTTGTAATAGATCAATTGCAAAGTCAACTTCGTGAAAAAATTGATAAACAAAAATACTTACTTGTATTAGATGATATATGGACTGAAGATCCTGAAAATTGGCGTGAATTGAAATGTCTTTTAATGGGTGGTTCTAAAGGCAGTAAGATTATAATAACTACTCGTATTAGATTGGTTGCAGAGGTTACACACACAGTTTCACCATATTTTCTCAAAGGTTTGTCCGAAGAACAATCTTGGGTTTTATTTAGGCAAGTGGCATTTAAAAAAGGGCAAGATACCAACAATCCTAAACTAGTGAAAATTGGAAGGGAGATTGTAAACATGTGTCAAGGGGTTCCACTTGCTGTAAAGTCCATAGGAAATGTGTTATACTTCAAGGAAAAAGAGTCTGAATGGTCATTTGTAAAGAATAATATAGAAGCAAATGTAACTCAAGGGAATGGAATTTTACCAATTTTAAAGTTGAGTTATGATCATCTCCCATCACAGTTGAAGAGTTGTTTCACTTATTGCTCTTTGTTTCCTAAAGATTATGAGATGGATAAGGAAACAATAATACAACTATGGATAGCACAAGGGTTTGTCCAATTATCAAACAAAAACCAACAATTAGAGGATATTGGTGATGAGTATTTCAAGGATTTACTTTGGAGGTCCTTCTTTGAAGAAGTAGAGAATTACAAAGGCTTAAGGTACAAGATGCATGATTTAATTCATGATCTTGCGAAAGCTGTTGCAGGCGAGGAGTGCAAGCATGTTAGTTTTGATGGCAAAAATATTAACGAAAAAAATCATCATGTATCATGTCCATCTTATATTAACTCATCTTTTACGGAAACTTTAAGCTTGTTGGTTAAAGCGGTCAAGGTACGTACATTTCTTCTTACATATGATGACCATGAATCTGGTGCCCTGGAGGAGTCAATGTTGAATACAATTATTTTGAGTTTCAAGAGTTTGCGTGCATTAGATTTACATGCATTGAAGATTACATCAATACCAAATTCTATAGAGAAGTTAAAACATCTAAAGTATCTTGATGTTTCTTTTAATAAGGATATTGAAACTCTCCCTGATTCAATTACTACATTGTTGAATTTGCAAGTACTAAAACTTTATGATTGTAAAGGTCTTAAAGAATTACCCAAAAAGTTTAGAGAATTGGTTAGCCTCAAACATCTTTACAATTATGGTTGTGATAATTTAAGTCATATGCCTCATGGATTAGGGCAAATGATTTCACTTCAAACATTACAACTATTCATTGTGAGCACCTCCCCCCACATTGGTGGATTAGGTGAATTGAAGGAGCTAAACAACCTACGAGGAACATTAGAGATCTCACATTTGGAACGGTTGGAAGAAGCTAACTCAGAATCCATTGTTGTGAATTTAAGGGAGAAGCAACATCTTGAAAAATTGATATTAAAATGGTATCATCAAGATCAAGTAGATAATAATGAAGATGTGAAGTTATTAGAAGACCCCCAACCACACGAAAATCTCAAATATTTGGAAGTGTATCAATACAAGGGTGTGAAATTTTCAAGTTGGATTTCTTCTCTCATAAATCTTGTTGATTTAAGGATAGAGAGTTGTAAGAGATGCCGAAATCTGCCACCATTGTCTCATCTCCCCTTTTTAAAATCTCTAACGCTTGATACGATGAATGATTTGGAGTACATATCCAATAATGATATGAGTAACGAGATGCCTACTTTCTTCCCATCTTTAAAGTCACTCACAATACAAGAATGTCCTAATTTGAAGGGATGGTGGGGGAGAACAGGGAGGGATTTAGTTGCAACAACATCTGCGTCAACACCAGATCATCAACAAGATCAGTCTCACCACTCACTGCCTTTATTTCCTCTTCTTTCTTTTTTGGATATTAGAAATTGCCCTAAAATGACTTCCATGCCCCTGTTTCCCGATCTCGAAAAAGGTCTATGGTTAAAGAATGTCAGTTTGAAGCCTTTGCAAGAGACAATGTCAATGACTTTTTTAGTTCCCTCTTCCTCCTCTTCGTTATCCTCTTCTTCTCCTCTCTCCAAATTAAATTTTATGTGTTTGAATTCTATAGAAGATATAGAGTCTCTTCCGGCTGAGTGGGCACTATATTCTCTCAAAGAACTACGATTTCGGAATTGCCCTAGACTAACATCTATGTCTGGCGCGGTACGTTATCTCACCTCCCTCTGTTGGCTATCAATTGAAAATTGTGAGGAGTTCGATCCATTAAGAGACATGCATGATGATGGCATGGAATGGCGATGGCTCAATTGCCTCCGTTCTTTAAGTCTCGAAGGCATTCCGAAACTGAAGTCTCTCCCTGTGGGTCTTCAATGTATTTCCACCCTAAAAAGCCTCGGCATTTCAAACTGTCCCAATTTAATGACTTTGCCGGAGCTCACCTCACTTGAATATCTTGGGATTCACAGATGCGAGCCTAATCTGACATCACTTCTTGAGATTAGTTGTCTCACTTCTTTACGGACACTGTCTATTGGAAACTTTCCCAATTTGATTACTTTCCCCGAATCAATTAGGAATCCAATCTCACTTGAAACGCTTTACATTTCTAAATGTCCCAATCTCACAACACTACCTGATGATGGTTTTCTCAAGTCTTTACAAGAACTGAAAATTCGTCGTTGTCCTAAGTTATCGGAAAAATACAAAAATAAAATCGAAAAGGATTTCCCTAATTTGAAAGTCGATTGGGAGTTATAGGGGTAGCAAACGGCTCTACTTCGTCTTCTGCAACGGCCACTCCCCTCGTTCACTTGGTACGCATTCTATTCTTTCAAAAGAAACTAAGCTTTTTACAATTATATTCTCTATGCTACGTTGATTTCCATATATTTAATTAGAATCTGTCACTTTTTCGAATTCTATTCTTTATAGAAACAATATTATATATATTCAGCCCCGGTATGATTGAATTGGTATTTTGTTTAGGTTTTCTGGTAATAAAAAATCAGAGACTTTTATTTATTTATTTATTTATTTTGGTATTCTGTTTAGGTTTTCTGGTAATCAGAAATCAGAGGTTTTCTTGTTAAATTTTATTGATCTTTCAACAATCAAACTGTGTATTGCTTCGGATTTCTACTTTAAAGCGTTGTTTTCATAACTATCAATATTATTGTTTTAAAGTACATGCTTCGTGTTCTGTTAACAGCTTCATGGAGATAATTATCTGAAGAATTTGAATAAGTTTTGGGGGCAATATGGTCATGGGATAAATCACTTGGATAGTTCCATGATTTGGGAAGTTGATGCAGCTAAGGTATTTAGTTAGACTCATTTATAATCTAATGATTATTGAATTTTTTAGAATAGCATTGGGATTTCCAATTTGTGTTTGTCAAAACAATGGTTCTTGAGTTAATCAATTTTCTTTCAAATCAATCAGAAAATGTACAATTGGAAAAAAATGAACAGGGGAGGGTTGGCCTTACACTGCTCATTTTTTTTTTCTTTACTTATCAAAAATTTGTAATGTTTTTGACTCTTCTCACTTTTGAAATTGGTTGTAGAATGAATCAGAATGAAAGGAGGTGTATCTATCTGGGCATATTCAGAACCATATGAAAAAGTGCAACAAGATCAACAGCTAAGGTGATTATCTTGTTTTGGGTTCATTCTTTTTTCCCTCACGTAAAATGTTCATTCTAAATATGATTCTCATACTAAGAGGGGACCCACGAGGGAAGATGCATAAACCACATTTGTTTGTTCATTCTATTGTTTTCAATCTTTATATAAATTATAAAAGGACACTTTTCTGTTGCGTTCTTTAGGCAAAGTACACTCAGGAAGGCAGTAGTCAGTTTCAAGCTCTTAACGTCTTCAAAAGAGCTACCCTCTATTGTTGTTTGATGGTCAGGAGAAGCATTGGGAACCTCAAGTGCTTTCTTCGTAGCCGTTTCTATTCCATCCCCTGCCAAGGCATAGCGCTTCACTAAATAGAGTGACTCGGAAAAATCAACTGACTTCCACCCTTGTCATATATATTCCATACATCACACTACAAAGAGTGAAGTCTGGCACTTGTTGATATTTTGATGACATTCTGGTGAATGATCATTATTAACCAGCCTCTAGGAAAGCGGTTTTACATTCAGGTATTTATCATTTTGTTTGCTTCAACTCTTTATTATTACTCCCTATTTATATCAACAAACAAAAATATCCAGATGTGGTTTTTTGGGTTCTTACATAATTGCTGATTTTGTTCAGTGTCTAATGATAGCTTAGTTTGGATTAAAAGTATGTCTAATGATATTTTGAGTTTAGATATGTAGAAATGCTGGGATGAATTTAATTTATGCACAAGATTTGGATACAAAGTTAGAATGAATAAAAATATAAAGTTGTGTAAAGCTTGTCATTTGAAAGAGGAGAAGAAAATCAATTGGGTTTTCACATCGAATGAGGGTTCTTTTTTTGTAAACCAGACTGACATAACATAATATTAGAAACTTTGTTATGTGTTCTTTTACTCACTTTTTCAGAATGATGCCAGGCTGAAATTGTTGGAAAATGATCCAAGACTCTCGCATCCCTAGATTTGATAGTGTTTCAGAAGGATGATTTGGTCCAACGATACTATAGGTCCATATATCTCCTTTAAAATTCAATACTTTGTTTAATCAAGTATTCAACTCCCTTATGTTTCCCTTCAATTAAAAGTGCAGTGATTTTTCCATTAATTTGATTTTGTGAGCAGAGTATTGAAAAGCTTGGAATATGACAACAGACAAGATTTGGTTATTCCCCAAAGAGAGTCAGTACTGCAATTATGATGCCACAAATGAGAATGGTAAATATCTTTTTGACCTTTCTTTTGTATTTTATTAATGTATGTTCTCAAACTTATATCTAGTAGTTTGGCATGGATAAAAATCACAGCACAGTGTTAACAGTAAGAGGTGTTCCTTTTCAAGGATGGCTTCATCTTGCGCATAGCTGATACTTGGGATGTTTGATGACTTTTTACTGAAGCCTTAGGCTTTTTTGTTTATATTAAAAATTTTGAAACCAAAACAGGTAATTATTTTTAACTCTAATTATTCTCAGTTTGTCACTTTCTACTCTGTAACCATATGAATCATAAAATGAGTAATCATGTTATTCTCTACAATATGACCATAATCTTTTATCTCATTATATAGTTATCTGGGAAGGGAAGAAAATTTCTTCTTCACTCCGGCAGATGCTTCACAACACCAATATGAAGAAAAAAGAAAGAACAAAAGATATCTGGTGACAGTTCATTTAGAAGGATTAAACTCCTATACTTTCTTATGTGCATGCATCTCCTTTCTAACTTCACTTTGAATTTATCAAATACCAATTTGACTCTCTTCATTCTTCCTTTTTTTGTTTCAGGTTTGGTGAGTCTATCAGTTATTGGATTCTGATAAACAGGAACTTTGAATTTGAATTCAGGCAAGAGTTTAATAGTTCATGTGTCTTCTAACCTTGCGGGGAATGGAAATTCACTGCAACTACAAAAAGATAAACTGGTACATATCTCACACCTATCTCTATATATCTTACATTATGGGTTAGGTTAAATGGTTCATTAGTTTTGAATTTTCAGAAATTTGATTGCAAAATGGTAGTAGTAGTGGTATTAATTTCTTCACTTTTTTTTGTTTTTTTTTTTTTTCTAATTTAATTCTCAAACTAATTTCTGATAGTTTGGAAAGGACGAAGACTGTAGCTTGGTGTTAGCAATGACATTACTTCCTAGCTTCAGTTAGAGCTTAATTTCAGGGTGACTGGTTCTTGGACTTTTCAACCTCCCTCTGTGAAACATAAGCTTATTGAATATGTTCATCTTAATGTAGTTGTTTCAATAACAAAACAGGCATATTGTCTATTTTCTTCTTCTTCTTTTTTTTTTTTTTTTTTTTTTTTTTTAATGCTTTTGAAATTGTAACTCTTTTACCTATATGCATATGAGTACTTTAATGCATCCAATTGAACTTCGTTACAAGAACTATCATGAGAAATATTTTATAGGGATTAAGCATCTAGCAAATGACGATTATCTGAAGAATTTGAACCTTTTGTGGAAATATGATGATGGGATATATCGCTTGGATGCTTTCAGAATTTGGGAAGCCAATGTAAGTCAGTCAGTTAGCTTGTCTATAATTAAATGTTACGTTTGATTATAATCAAATTTGAAAAATCCTGAGTTGTGATCAAATGCAACTTATATTCTTCTGTTACGTTTTTTCTACACAGTTCTTGAGGTTGGAGATGGAATATTTGAGATGTGTTCTACCTTGGGTGACACTCATCCAAGAAGCAATGGTTTTGACAAGGTTGGAACAAGAGAAAATGGTAAATCTTTCTGATTTATTTTTAGTTTTTACTAAATTACATCCTTACATTCTGTAAATTTTAGTAGAAAACAGTTGATTGCTGAGAAGGCATAGATGACTTTGCTGAGAAGGAACAGATCTTCTGAAAGACAGGCAAGCTCTAGTCTTACAGAGATTGCTGAGAAGGCATGGATGAAGTTGTCATCTCTAACTTAGACTAATATTAGGTATGTAGCTATTTCTATACCTTCTTTCTTAAGTTGATCCCTCCATTTGCCATGATCACATAGAAAAACCATTTGCTTTTCCAGTTTACCTTTCATTACAACTGCTGTGGATGGCCCAAAACACATTGACACCACACTGATGGGTCAAATTTTCAGAATTGTGTGCAGATTTGCTAGACAGGTATGCCTACTGACAATTGTTACTCTTGTATGAAATATCAGTGAACGTTTGATTTCCATCACTTCAGTGGATTACAACTACAATCTACCTTTTCCTAGGCTTTTATCACCTGTTGAAACTACTTTGACACAGATACAAAGCTTTCCTTCAAAGATATATATATGAAATAATCTTGTTGATGGTTCAACTCGCATCCCAGCCATTTAGGAGCATGAGGAAATGACTGCAAAAGAGCCAAATGTGACTGTAAATCCTTATGAAGTTGTTGCTTTTGGGGCTATAGTTCAGGTTTGTCTTGTTCTTCTTCTTTTTTCCTCTTTATTTATGAAAGAAAACGTAAAGCTCTCTATTTCTAATATTATCTACTGTAGTACTTATTAGAATTTGCACTAATTGTTGAGACAGTTAAGGCATCATTATTTATTTTAGTGACTTTCATTTCGGGGCTAGTGTTTTAGTTGGAGAAGTTAGTGACATTGTACTCTTGGATGTCACTTATTACTTTCATTTTAGAGCTCTCTATTTTTGATATTGTCCACTGTAGTACTTATTAGAACTTGCATTAATTGTTGAGATAGTTGAGGAATTAATATTTATTTTTGTGACTTTCATTTCAGGACTTGAAACTTTAGGTGGTGTGATGACAGATTATCTGAAGGAACCCAACCTTACCAATTTCAAAATCAGGGTTGTTTTCTTTTCCACTGCAGCAGATGAATATAAACGAGTATCAAGGTGTGAGAGTTTGTGAGGGACAACATATCTCTTGGAAGCTTTCGCTTAGATGGCATCTCACATGTGCCACTTGGAGTTCTTCAAATTTTGGTGAAATTTGGTATTGATGCTGATGGTATTCTTTCGGTCACTGTAGTTGACAAGGGAATTGGAAAGAAGTAGGATATTGCCATAACTGGTACTAGCACCTTGCCAAGTGAAAAGGTATGTTTTGAAAAAACTGTTGTTATGAAGAGTGTTTGGTATTTGTTCAAATTAAAGTTTTTGGTTAATTTGGGGTTTGAATGATCCTGAAATCCAACCTAGCTTAGCCGAATATAATTATCTAACCATCTGAAAAATAACTTAATATATATATAACAAATGCAACTATAGAAATATAAGAGATTGCATCAGCAAACTCCAAGTAAATCAAGACTAATTTCTGTATTAGTGCATTTTACTACTTAGATATTTTATACTCCTATTACCAGGAAATTATTTTTCTTGTTTATATGCTAATTTGTATTTTCTAAATAAAAAAATAAAATAAAAATTCTTTTATTTCTTAGTCTTTAATTTTGATTTTATAGCTCAAGGGCTTCTTTTTTTATATTTGTTACCCTTTAAATGATGCTACCATGGTCTTCAAGAACCTATATCTTTCTTTTCTTTCTGAAATCTCAACATTTCTAGCATCTATGTTTTTCGATTAATAAATAAATTAAAATAAATGGAAACGTTCACATTTTATATTAGTAACCTAATTATGTTACTAAACCCCATGTTTGTATGTACAAAATAAAAATGTTGCAGGTGGATAGGATGGCTAACGATGCTGAAAATTTTGCAAATGGAAGACAAGGAAATGACGGATGCCATAGACACAAAGAACCATGCTACCTCAGTTTTGTACCATACTAGAAGCAACTAAAAGAGTTGGGAGACAATGTTCCTAGCTAGACAAGTAGAATGTAGAGGGTAAAGTGAATTCACCCAAGCCGTTAAAGATGCAATGGATCTACCCAAGCCATCTCTGGTGGATCTACCCAAGCCATTAAAGATGCAATGGCTGTCCTGAATCAAGAAATTATATAACTGTGGTAGTCAGTGTTGATATGAATTAGAATTGGATTGTCTATTAGCTTTTTTCGGATTGACTTCTTTGCATGGATGGCAACTATTGTTTAGCCTTGAATTATGTTAGAGTTGAGAGAGAACTCTTTGATGTAGAGTTATTTGGGTGTATTGGGGTTTGGGTTTGTGAGTGGTTCTACACCACCTTTGTACTATCCATATTTGTTAGTGAAACTTTCTCCTTGTCGCCGCCCGTGGATGTAGGCCAAAGGCTGAACCACGTAAATTCTTGGTGTTCTCTCTTGTATGTGTTGTTTATTTTTCTTTCGGGTGTTTTTTTTTTTTTTTCACTCATAATATTTATTTGTGAGATTTTTCTAAAGATATAATATTTTTATAAATAGATCTTATGCGGGAATGTATTCAGATACCCCTTCCCACATCAGTCAATCTATGGTCAGCCTAGCCAACTCGGTGTTGGGTTGATTCTCATATTACACTTGGCTCATTTAGATCAACTTGGAAAATAGCTAATGGTGATGATATTGTCAATGCTGATTTCACGGATAGCGAGCAACTCTTAGAACTTCAATTCTGACCACGCATACTTGCATACTTGTATAATTTCTATGTTAGCTTCTGATTTTGCAAAGTATGATGAGTACATTTTCAAATGTGATTTAGAGATGGGGTAGTTGTTAATGGCATAAAACTTGGCAGAAGCTTTAGTCTCTTCTATTGCTAGTTTTTTTTTGTTTTTTTGAATAATACGAATTTGTTAAGAGGAAGACGTAGGGACTAACCCATCTATCTTCTTCACCGGTAAAAGAAAGGTAGGATTAGAGGAGATGGGAATGGCATTGGTACAAAGTAGAACATGATAATTACCCAACAAATGGACTAGTTAGAAATTTCTTTGTAATGAAAAGATTTGTTGCAAGTATTTGTTTAAGAACTTTTATTTGTAATTACTCGTTCAGTGTAATTGAGGATGAAGACAAAAGTTTGTTGTTCACTCGATCAACTTCACTGTACACATTTACAAAATTTGGTCAAATGATCGGTTGAGCTAATATAAGAATAAATTTACAAGTTTGGACCAAACTCAACATTATATGAACTAATCGTAGACCCACGCAATGTGTGGAAATAAATAATTATTTAATATTATAATATAATGTATAATTTTTTCTCTAAAATTTTTTGAAGATAATTTGTTCTTCCTTAAAATTAAAAATTTTCCTATTCAATCCAATTAGGTTTGCTTTGGTCCAATTCAGTCCACTCAGTCAATTTCAATCCCCTTTCAATCCATTTTAGACTAGTTGGGTCTTCACTTGATTCTTTTTGTAGATTTTATTTTCAAGTTTAGCTCCAAAAAAAAAAAAAATCTTTATTTTTGGGTTGAAAAGTATGAAATTTATTATATTTGGGCTAAAATCTTTAGTTTTGAGTTTTTTTTTTTTTAAAAAGGACTAAAATAGACATCAGAAATTAGAAATATGAACCTAAAAAATGCAATAAAAATGATAAATATATTCAAACATTTAATTTGGTCCATATTGGTTCTATTTGATCCATTTTGACATCTTCAGTCCAATTTGGTCCCATTCAGTCCTATTTAGTCCACTCTGTGTGCTAAAATTATATTCGGTCCAATTCGGTCCAATTTGGCCCATTTCGTCTTATTCAATGCACTTCGGTCTAATTCGGTCCATCCAGTCTACATCGGCTCTATTCGGTCTACATTAGTCCTATTTTGTCCACTTAGGTTTACTGCAGTCTACTCAGTTCACATTGGCCCTATTCCGTCCATTTTGTCCATTTGGTCCACTTTGGTCTAATTCGGTCCATTTTACCCACTTTGGTTTTATTCGATCCATTAGTCCACTTCCGTCCTCTTCAGTCCACATTACTCCTATTCGTTACACTTCGGTCCAGTATGTCCACCTTGGTCTTATTCAGTCCAATTTGATCACGTTCGGTCCATTTTGTCCACTTAGGTTATATTTCGTCTATTCGTTCTAATTCAATCCACCTTGTTCCTATCATTGATGTAACACAAATTATATTTATTGTCACATTAAATTAATTTTATTTTGTTAATAAAATTAGTAGTTCTATAACATTTTTTCTGCAATGACTTTTAGGTAGGGTTGTCAATGCTTGACCCAACCAGTGAACATGACACGAATTCGACATAGGTTTTTTCGGGTTAGGGTTAGGCGTTAATAGGTTTGGGTCATAAACGGGTCAACTCGAAAGTGACACGATAAGAAGCGTGTCATAAATGGGTCAACTCGCGTAACTCATAATAGACACATTTGACACGTTAATTTATTTGTGTCAATCCGAAATGACCCACTTAACATAACTTGTTTAATTTGTATAATAAATAAATATTTATTTTATTTTAGATTTGTCAAATATCTTTTATATCCAACATATATTTTAAATTTAAAAAAAAAAGTGAGTAATTACAAAAACTTATAAGGGATATAATTGGAAATTGAAACTTTACAAACCCTAGATCTCTAAACCCTAAAAACCCTAAATCTCTAAACCTTCTTATTAATATCTTTTTTAAAAAAAATTTTAGCCGTACTACTCACTCTACTATCTTATAGTTTCACGCTCAATTCTCAAACTCAAAGTCTCAAACCGATTATTTCTCTCTCTCTCTCTCTCTCTTTCTCTCTAATGTGTTTATTTTTTCTGCATAATGCTTTTGTTCTATAAACTTTGAACCCATGTGCCGTTATTAATATATGAGATATATTAATTGTTGATTAAGGCCACGGTTATAGCTTTTGTCTTGTATCATGTGTTTTTTTTTTTTTTTTTGGTGTTTGTATTAGTGTTGGACACTGTTTGCATATCTTGCAAGTGGGTTTATTGAGATAGTTTATAAACAAGATCTGATGGGTATTGCTTTTAAAGATTACAAGAATGTGGGTTGAAGACTTGAGGTGTATGCATTGCTTTTGGGATGTAAAAAAAAAATTATTTCTAGATGAATATTATATTTAATATTATGCAGGTTGAAATGGGTTGTGTTACATTCGTGTCAACCCAACACGACTCGTTTATTAAGTATGTCAAATGGGTTGGGTCAGGTCAACCTGCCTTATAAACAAGTCAGGTTAGGGTTGAAAGATCATAACACAATTATTAAATGAGTCGGGTTAGGGTTGAGCCATTTAGTCGAATACCCCTACCTTGACACGACACGAACCCAACACGATAACCTAAATTGACACCCCTACTTTTAGGCCCTCATTTTGCCATTGGCCCATTACATTGTAGTGATACCTTACATAGGCCTGAAGGCTAGAATAGCCCTCCAATAAATGATAGAAAAACAAAATAACAAATTATAAATTTATAATAATTCATGAATTTGACACTTTTATTTGCAACATATAAATATTGTGGTATTCACCCTAGTCCCTGTGGTTTATCAGATCTTAAACTACAGAGTTCATGGTAGCTAGAATTTTTGATTTGTTGTAAACTTTCTTTTAGTGCCTTTGCAAAGCTATATATTATCCAACAATTTGTTGTAACAATAAACATTGATTTGGTGTTTGATTGGGTTGGATCATTGGGTGTCAGTGCCTCATCTTATCATTTTCTTTGACATATTGAACCAAAGATGCATATCTAATGTTGGTTTAAATAGGCTTATTTGTTGCATTTTCTATTTGTTAAATTGGGTTTGGATTTAGGTCCAATGTTTCAATGTATTGGGTTTAACACAAATAAGAACAATTTTTATTTATTGAATTTAAATAAAATATTATATGTTTAATTTAAAAGAAAAAGAGACAAAATATAAATAATTTAATGATGTGGAGGATGTTGCTAAATTTAAATGTTGAATAAAATAGGATGAGAAGAAAAAATAGTAAAAATGAAATGTATAGCGATAAACACCAAATTATTTTAGTTATGCTATGTAATAAAATAACATTATTTTATATACTATTTTTATAATGCAATAGGATAATATTTGACAATCAATGAGAATAAAAAAAGATAACAACATAAAACTCAAAACTAAATCATATCAACTCAAAGGAGAATTCTAAAGAATACAAAAGTTCATCAACCTAAAGTAGAGATGCGAGGAAAAAAAAAAACAAAAACAGAAAAAAAAAATAATATATATATATATATATATAGAGAGAGAGAGAGAGAGAGAGAGAGAGAGAGAGAGAGAGAGCCTTTTGTGTGTGCAAAAATAGAAAATTATGCATAGAATGAGAGAGGAAATGACAATTTTTAGTATGAGGATAAGAACAGGAAGAGTAAAAAAAAAAAAGGAAGATAAAGGGATAGAAAAATAATGATATTAAGTTAGAGAGTAATGGGGATATGAAAAGTTAAAATGGAATGAGAAAGGTTGAAGAAAGTTAAGGTAGAGAGTAGTGGAAATATGAAAAGTGGAAATATGAAAAGTTAAAATGGAATTGAAAATTTAATAATAAATAAGAATAGTTAAAAATAAGATAAATACGATATTTTGATTGTAATATAATAGAGTTTTTAATTCACTTTAAATGATAAAAAAATCATATAAAAAATTGGGAAAAAAATGATAATGTCGTGGCAGCTGATGTGACTTAATTAGAGCGGAGCAATAATAAATACTATGTTTTAGCTTTTAGATATGTATAGATTAGATTCAAAGCCAAAATTCATTAAAAAAAATAATAATTTAATAAATCTTATAGGAAATCCTGGATAAGCAAGATAAAGAAAGCTCTTGGTGTCATGCAACGCTTAACTTCTCCATCAATGAACCTATAGAATAAGAATTTACATTTTCTAGTACCAGCAACTCCCTGTACATGTGGGATTGCTTACCCTTGGGCACACTTAATCAACTTTATATGTCAAGCATAAAAAAAAAAAAAAAAAAAAAAAAAAAAAAAAAAAAAAGTTAAAATAAAAGAACAAGTGACACATTAGATGTATTATAAAATTTTAGTACCATCTTACAAACTAATCTATCAAACTTTTAATTAATTAATTGTCATGTCCCTACGTATCAGACCTTATTTTTCAAATATATATTCTTATATCAAACACATTTTTCTTGCGAGTGTTGTACTTCAAAGTTCTGAGCATCACTAAAAGCTGTGTCTCATGCTTTGTGAGATTGTAGTTTTGTGGGATCACAAGGAGTGTACCTGCCTGCCTCAGTTGAAATTGTATGGCACAGATCTTCCATGCCATAATTGCTCTCAATTGCTTGAGTTGAGAAGAGGCCAAAAAGAGAGAGTCTAGGCAAATTGTCATGCATGCTTCATAGCTAAGGCAGCATATTATTCTTTACTCTTTAGAATGTGACATAGGCATTAGAATAGTCGGTGGACTAGTTGAACACATGAGCTCGTTAAAGAAAGTAACGGGGGCCACTAGTTCACTACACAACCAAATCAGTAAGACCAAAAGTGTGAATTTGACCCGTGGAGCTTGTAATGAACTAACCAAAAGCTTGTAGTTTTTTCGTACTTTGATAATTTGATTATTTGGATAGACTCATCTTTTTTGGGTGCTCTATGAACAAAAATCCTAATGGATTTGACGTTTTTCTTAATGATTATAGACTTCCTTTAAAAATGTAACATTATATCAATAATATTTTTTCAACAAATCTTAGGTAGCTATTAATAGGTAAAAAAAAGTAATGTCAACAGTGAACCCAAATTAGAATCAATCATAATTAATAACTTAGTACTTGTGAAAATATTGTAGACATAAAATTACTTTTAAAAATTAACTTAATTTAAGTTCAAATGAGAGATCTCTATCACATAAATAAAGACAGGGGCTATTATTATATAAAATTAGAAAAGAAGAAGAAGGTAGATATGTTTCATTGATTTGAAATATTTGTTACATAAAAAATGACTCTTGACAAGAGGAAAGAAAAAAAATATCAATTTATATTAGTTACGGCTTTTGATAGCAAAAATCTTAAATATAATAAAGTTAACAATATATCAATTTCTATACTACAACTTCTGGGAAAGTAATTCCTAGTTAGAGTTAATTATTTATATATTTTCATAACTCTCAATCATCTGTTCAAGATTTTGTCTAGCAAGCCCTTGAGTCTATTTATACCTTTTCACTAGACCTAAACTGCCAATATGGGTCATTTGCATTTTTTTTTTTTTTTTTTTTTTTGAGAAAGAGGTCATTTGCATTGATATTATTGAGTTCCATGTTATAACATAAATTTATAACCTATGTATTATTATTAAATTTTCTCCACAAAAAAAAAAAAAAAAACCTTTTTGTCATTAAAAAAAGGGTAAGTCAGATGATGAGAAGTTTTTTTTTAAATCATGAAATTTATTTTTAAATTTTTTCAACAGTAATACTAATTTTTTTTAAGGATAAAATACTAGTTTTGTTTAGGTAGATTTTCATGTTCAATGGGCTCTCGGCTCTCTACCCTTTGATGGGCCAAAGTGAGAGTGGCTTTGTTGTGGGTTTGTGTCATGAGTGGCTTTTTGTGTAGCTAAATAGCTAAATAGCTAAAATAGATAAAGCCTTAAACAATCTATTAGGATTTTTATTAAGGCTAAAATCCAAAAGATAGAAGTTTCTTTGTAATGAAAAATTTCATTGTATTTGTTTAAAAACTTTTTTTGTAGTCGTTCCATGTAATTGAGGAACAAAGTCATCAATTAGCTCAATATGAAATTAGCTAATATTCAGTTTCTCTTTGGCTCATTTCTCTCATTTGGACCATTTTGCATGAGACCTCAAACCTAAATTCGAATTAGACTCCAGGCCATAATTAGTTAAAAACTAATAATCTAATATACAATGAAAACTACAAAAATAAATAAATAAACATCACACTTTTCAGTAACACGTAATGTATCCTGATGTTCATGGTCAACATATCCAAAGGTTCCCTCAACTGAATTACATTGAAAAAAGTCTTTCTCTTAGTGCAATTGAAATTGCAAAACCAAAATTAGATAGTTTGGCAGTGAAAGATTTATCCAAATGTACTATTGGTCTTGACGTGCCACAATGCATGTAACAAATAGCATAGGATGTCTCCATGGCAATTCTCACACGGTCAAGCCATGAGATCAGGCGAGGAACCCATTTTCCTTTACCATGGAGATTATCAAAACGAGTGTTGTTGGAGATGAGCTCAAAAACTAGGATGGGAATTTCAGTTTCTAGGCAACAACCATAGAGTCTCAAAACATTCTTGTTACTGATCAATTGTTTTATTGCTACTTGATTTAAGAAGAAATCTATTGTCTTCTCAAAGGACCAAACTCTAAGAGGGCCTTTAACTTTAATAGCAACTTGCCGATCATCTAGTTTTCCTTTGCAGTTTTGTTGCAGATTGAACCAGAAAGCAACGTTACAATTTTGGTCATACTCTGCATGTAGTATTAGTCATAGTTTGATACTTCATGACAAACCACAACACAAGCAATCCAAAGTCCAAATCCAAATCCATACTTCAGCCACAAGTTGTTAAAGCCTTAAGCAATCTGTTTGGGTTTTTGTGAAAGCTAAATTCCAAGATAGAAATTTCTTTGTAATGAAAAGTTTCATCATATTTTGTTTAAGAACTTTTATTTGTAATTGTTCGGTGTAATTAAAGATGAAGACAAAAGTATGTTGTTCACTCAACTTCATTGTACACATTTACAAGTTTTGGTTAAACGAATTTATGATCAATTGAGTGAATATAAGAAAAAATTTAGAAGTTTGGATAGAACTCAACATTTAGTTCAAATAGACCATAAAATAAAGACAAACGACAGCTATAAGTACTTAAGTTCTTTAAATTTCCCTTGATATCCTTCAGCCAGTTCTTGTTCCATGCCTCAATTGAGTAGGCTGAATGAAATCAATTCTAATGGACAGATCAAACCAAACAAACAAACAAAAAAGCCTTTTAACAGTTCCAAACAAATAAAACCTCCTTGCATACTTTAACATAAAGCAAATCATGTTATGTGGAAAGGAGAAGAAGGAAATATATGTAAGAATTAGAATTCTAGTTTATTCATTTTGAACTACCTGTCAATGTGTCATGCCTATACTAATGAGCTTGTACTTAAGGACTTCTAAATAAGGACAACCCAGAAGCCTATTCTGAATGGAAGAAAAGAACATGGGATAGAACAATAACTCGATATGCCTCTTGGGGCTGCCATTCAGGTTTGCCCTTTTCTTGTTATTTTGTTTTTATTTTATTTTATTTTTTTTCTTCGCTTATTTTTGTCACTTTTATTTCCAGACTCATGTTTTTTAGCTGGAGAAGTTAATGACAACGTGCTCTTGTATGTCTCACCATAGAAGGACTTGAAACTTTGGGGGGGTGCAATGACAGAGATTATCCCAAGGAACACAACTTCACCAACTTCCAAATCAGAGGTGTTCTCCACCACAACAGATGTACAGACCAGTGAAGGGATTAAAGTTTATCAGGGTGAGAAAGAGTTCTTTATCCATCTAAAAAACGGATGAGAGAGAGTTCGTGAAGGCCAACAAATCCCTTGAAAGCTTTTGCTTAGATGCCAAAACCAGTGCTAGCACCATGCCAAGTGATGAGGTATGTATTTGCAAAAACTATCGTTTCGAAGAGAATCTAGTTTTTGTTCAAACTAGATATAACAATTTTTAGTTCTTAACAGACAGTATGAATTAGAATCTGGTGGTTGAAGATGTTGTGGCCAGAGATACAATTAATGAGTTTGAATAAGCTTGAATCCCAAACTATCTTAGCTAAATCTAATTATTTATTTATTTGAGAAATAACTAATATATATGCAACTACAGAAATATAAGAGATATTTTATCACCAAACACCAAATAAATCAAGAAAATTTTACACTATTACTGGAATATGCTGCTTACATATATTATAATTCTAGAACCATAGCCATTGGCAGAGGCAGCAATTTTCCCCCCTTGTTTATATGCTAATTTCTATAGAGACAAAAATTGCTTATGTCTTAATTTTTGTAACTTCAATTTTTTTTTCTTATATTTTTTTATTTATTACCCCTTTCAATTATGCTACCATGTTCTACAAAGAACCTTCATATTTCTTTTCTTTTTGAAATCTCAGAATTTCAAGCATCTACGTTTTTCAATTTAATAATAAAAAATCTATGTTTATAACGTGTCAACCAAGATAAAAGGAAACTCTCACAGTTTATATTAGTACCTGTAAACCTAAACTAATTATGTTACTAAACCCCATGTTTGTATGTACAAAATAAAAATGTTGCAGACTTTATATATCTTATTTCATAGATTAGGTTACGTGGTTCATTTGTTTTGAATATTTGGAAATTTGATAGCAAGCTGGTAGAAACTAGTATTATTTTCCTCTATTTGTTTTTTTTTAAAGTTAGGTCTCAAACTATTTCTGATAGGTTGAATGGTGTTAGCAACAAGATTACAACCTATCTTCAGTTAAAGTTCGATTTCAGGGTGACGGGTTCTTGGACTTTTCAGCCACCCTCCTTGAAACTTAAGCTGATTGCGAACATTTATCTTAGTGTAATTGTTTCAACAACAAAACAAGCTTGTGATGATTTTTTTTTTTTTTTTAATGCTTTTCAAATTGGAACTCTTTTACCTATGTACATAACATTGCTTTAAAGCACCCCTATGAACTTAATTACAAGAGAAATATTTTACAGGGATTAAGCATCTAGCAAATGCCAATTATCTTGAAGAATCAGATAATCTGAAGAAATTTATGTGGAAATCTGATGATGGGATGTATTGCTTGGATAGTTTCAAGATTTGAGAAGCTGATGTAGCTAAGGTACTCAGTTAGACTCCTAAGTTGTGGTATTTTAATATATACAGAATAGGTAATGAACCTTATATACTTTTGTTATGTTTTTCCTATGCAGTTCTTAAGGTTGGAGATGGAGTATTTGAGGTACATCCTACCTTGGCTGACACTCATCTAGGAAGCAATGATATCGACAAGGTTGAAACAAGAGAAATGAGTAGATCTTTAGCTTATATTCTTTGTTTTCTGATTTATAGTTAGTTGTTACTAAATTACACCCTTGCGTTTTATAATTTTTAATAGAGAATAGTTTATTGGCGTTCGGAAAACGTTAAGAAAGATGAAGCCATAGATCTTCTGAACAACAGGCATGCTCTACAACATCTCATAGATGGAGCTATCATCTTTAACTCAAACCAATATTAGGTATCTGGCTATTTCTATGCCTTCTTTCTTTAAATTGATATATCTCTCTTTCCCATAACCATAGAGAAAAAACATTTGCTTTTACAGTTTACCTTTCTTTATCACCATTGCAGATCGCCCAAAACACATTGACACCACCCTGACTAGTGTCAAATTTGAAGAACTGTGTTCAGATTTGTTAGACAGGCATCACAGGTGCATGATCAGAAATAGAATAACTCTCTTATGTAATATCACTGTATTTTTTTTTTATGTCCATCACTTCAATATTCTTTCTTTTGATTTTGAACTCTCTTTCTCTGTCATCCGGTAGTCTAATTGCCTGCTTAAGTTCGCTGGATTACAACTCATAGGCTTTGAGCACCAGTTGAAACTTCCTTGGGAGATGCAAAGCTTTCCTCCAAATATATTGATATAATTCAACTCGTATCCCAGCGGTTTAGGAGCTAGAAGATATGGATGAAGTTCTTCTTCTTGGGGCTGTAGTTCAAGTTTGTCTTTTTCTAGTTATTATTTTTTTATACACTTGTTTGTGGAAAAAAAAAAAAAAAGTAGAGCTCACCATTTCAGATAATGTCAGTTGTAATACTTATTGGTACTTGCACTAACTGTTGAGGCATCAATACTTATTTTTGTCACTTTTATTTCCAGACAGGTGTTTTTCAGTTGGAGAAGTCAATGACATTGTGCTCTTGGATGTCTCACCATAGAAGGACTTGAAACTTTGAGTGGTGTCTAGAGACGGAACTAGTAAGAGGTAGAGGGGGGCCACTGCCCCCCCCCCCCCCCCCCCCCCCCCTCTCCCTCCCTCCCCAAGTTTTTTATTTTTTTTTTATTTTTTAAATAGTAATAGTATACACATTTAATGAATAGTTTAACAATTGAGCCCAAAATAATTATTTTTAGTCCCCCCTCCTCCCAATGAGTTACAAATTGGCCCATGAAAATGATAAAACCCAACTGGCAAACAACTATACTACAACATTTGTGTTACTGTGTTAGCTGTTTCTTACTCTTTTTTCTTAGATCCAAGCTATTTTTTTTATGAGTGTTAAGATTGACTATTTAAATTTTCATGAAAAAGATATCACTATTTTTGCTGAAAAGAAAAAAAAAAATGCGCAAAGAAAAAAAGAAGAAGAGAGATAGATGAATACAAATTACAAACCTAGTTCGTGTACTTGTAGTGAGTGAGAGTGGGGTGCATGGGTGGCCATTAATCAATGTGTGGGGTGGGATGGCAGGTGTGTTTAGCTATTAATTTTTAGCTTAAAATATTTAATTTTTTTTTTTAACTTACTACTTACTAGTAACTAGTTGGTTGTTTATTAGTAAATTAGTTTAATTTTATGTGGGGTATTATAGAATTCAATAGTTGCGTTAATAAATTGGTGCTAATGTGTAGTGTAAAGTCATTAGTATTACAAATTTTATAAATTCATGTATCATTAATCAAAAGCAATTAGGATTGAAAGGGAGATTGTTGCAAAGTTTAGTACAAAATCAACTATAGATGATTTTTGTTATTTAAGAGAATGTTGAATTCTATTTTAAATTATTAATTTAAAATGTAGTAATAAACGGTTATTTTGTTTCTCCTATCTTTTGTTGATATTTTCTTAACATTAAATATATGCTAATTTATATTTTAAAGAATTTTTTTTTATTGAGGTTTTGGCCCCCCCTAAATTTTGATCCTAGTCTGTCCCTAGTGGTGTCAACTTCACCAACTTCCAAATCAGAGGTGTTCTCCACTACAGCAGATGAACAAACTAGTGAAGATATCAATGTCTAGATATCAGGTTGAGAGAGAGTTCATGAGGGATAGCAAATCCCTTGGAAGCTTTTGCTTAGACACCAAAACCGGTGGTAGCACCATGCCAAGTGATGAGGTAGGCGTTTGCAAAAACCGTTGTTTTGAATAGAATTTGGTTTTTGTTCAATCTAGATATAACAAGTTTTTGTTCTTAACAGAAGACATGAATTAGAATCTGGTGGTTGAAGACGATATGGCTAGAGATATTATTAGAATGAGTTTGAATAAGCCTGAAACCCAAACTATCTTAGCTAACTGTAATTATTTAATCTATTTGAGAAATAACTAATATATATATATATATATATAAAGAAAAATTTAGACCATTAGTGGAATTAGCTGCTTTCTTATATTATCCCACCCCCCCCCCCCCTCCCTCCCTCCCTTTTGTTTATGTTCTAATTTGTATATAGATTGAAAAATGCTTTTATATCTTCATTTTTGTAACTTCAATGATGCTACCATGTTCTACAAAGAACCTACATCTTTCTTTTCTTTCTAAATTCTCAGCATTTCAAGTATCTATGTTTTTGGATTTTTTTTTTTTTTTTTTTAAATGGAAACATTCACATTTTTTATTAGTACAAGTAGACCTAACCTAATTATGTTACTAAACCCCATGTTTGTATGTACAAAATAAAAATGTTGCAGGTGGATAGTATTGTTAAAGAAGCTTAAAATTTTGCAAAAGGAAGACAAGGAAAAGAGGGATGCCATAGACAAAAAGAACCAAGTTGACTCAGTTTTGTACCAAACTAGAAGCAACTAAAAGAGCTGGGAGACAATGTTCCTAGCTAAACAAGGAGAATGTAGAGGCTAAAGTGAATGATGTCAAGGATGCCATTTCTAGTGGATCTACCCAAGCCATTATGTAACTAGGGTAGTCAATGTTGATGTGAGTCATGTGACTTTGAATTGGGTTGTCTGTTAGCTTTTTTTGAATTGGCCTCTTTGCATGGATGACAACTATTGTTTAGCCTTGAATTATGAGTTGAGAGAGAACTCTTTGATATAGAGTTATTTGGGTGTATTGGGGTTTGGGTTTGTGAGAGTGCTTTTACACCACTTTTGTACCCTCCATATTTGTTAGTGAAACTTTCTCCTTGTCTCCGCCCGTGGATGCAGGCCATAGGTCGAACCACGTAAATCTTTAGTGTTCTTTTTTTTGTGTGATTGTCTATTTTTCTATCGGGTTTCCTTTTTTTTTTTTTTTTTTCAAAAAATTTGTTTGTGAGATCTTTCTAAAGCCATAATAATTTTATAAATAAATCTTATGCTGGAGTGCCACCCGGATATCCTTTTCCACAAAAGTTAATCTATATCCAATCCAGCCAACTTGGTGTTGGGTTGCTTCTGGTACTACACTTGGGTCATTTAGATTAACTGAGAAAACAACCAGATGGCGATGATCTAAACAATGTAGGTTTTATTGATAGTGAGTTATAGTGAGTAACTCATAGAACTTCTATTCTGACCATGCACACTCGTGTAATTTCTATGTTAGTTTGTATAGGCTATGTTGCTTGTGATTTTGCAAAGTATGGTTATGGTGTGTATATTTTCAATTTGATTTAGAGAATGGTTAGTTGTTAATGGCATACAAGCTGGCAAAAGGTTTAGTCTCTTCTATGGTTAGTTTATATATATATATATATATAAATGTGTGGGAATGGGTTCAAGTTACACATGGTATAACTTCAAATAATGTTACACCACTTAATATTTTTTAAATTGATGCAAATTTTTATAAATCCACCATTAGATTACATTATCTTCATGTATTCTTCATGCTTGAAAAATTTCAAGGTAATCAAAGATTAATAGTCATGTCATCAATCAATTGTTTAACTTCAAGTTTTTGTAGTTTAAAATAATGCATAAAAGATGAGTTTATGGATTAAATGATAAATAACATCCAATTGACATGAAAATTAGCAGCAATGTTAAGAACATATGAAACATGTAATTCAACGTTGGGATTTTCAAAATATGAATTATGTAACAAGTTATTGGGTGGTATAACATTATTTAAAGTTACACTAAGTGTAAATTGAACTCAATTTATATATATATGTTGCTAAATAATATGAATTATATGAATTTTGAATGGATCCAATAACATTTATGGTTTTTCCTTCAACAAAAATGATGTAGTCCAAACCAGCATATAACGCACTAGAAACAACCAAGAGTGTCGTTTAGGCTTCAGCCCAAAAAGGATCACCTTTTACATCAATCACAGATAGGGATGGCAAGTTTGCCCTACCCCGCTTTGCCCCGCCCCACATCACATGAGTTTTCCCCGCCCCGCAAAGGTGGTGGGGCGGGGATGGGGCAATATTTTGTCCCCGCACCCCGGGGCGAGACGGGGATGGGTTTAGTATTTTTATCCCCGCCCTACCTCATCCCCTGCCCTGCACTAATAATAACTATAATTGTAAATTTAGTAAACCCTAAATCACTAATATTTAAAGTGAAACATAAGACATGAGATAAAATATTTTTTATTCTAAACCTACTGCTATTGCCGCTGACCCTTCTCCCTTCTCTATAGCCTATACACGTTTTTCAATTTTAAGCCAAACTCCACTCCAAGTCTCCAAGTCCAAGACGTTGCTTTTTACTTTTTAGGTTCATCTCATTCCTTTTGTTTTAGTCTTTCTTAAATCTATTTTTTTCAATTTGAATTTTGGTTCTTTTTTTCTATCTAAAATTGGTATTTTTGTTTGTAGCTATTAAAGAAGCACAGTTGAAAGGAAAAAAAGGCTAGTCACTTACTCACTTAGTGCTTCCAGTAGGCAGTAGGTATGTTTCTTATCATGTTCCAAATGTTTCAATTTTTTTTTGGCACATTGTTTCATGTTTTTCAATCAAATGACTATAATATATTTGTCTTTTAGTGTTGTTGATATATTCGGCCCCACAGTTGGATTTGATTGTGTATATTGGGTTAAATTTGTATTATGTTGTTATCCTTGATGATTCTGTTCATGCAAAAACAATGTTTATTTTGTTATAAGAAATTTTGAATTATGTTGTTATGTATTAGACTATTTAAGTACTTGGTTTATTTAAATGCTTGTATTTTAAAACATTTTGTTTTGTTGTGATTAATGTTATTGTAGCAAAAAAATTATATATATATATATATATAATTGTATTAGGGGCGGGGCGGGGTGATCCCCACGGGCCCACAAGGGGCGGGGACGAAGATCCCATCCTCCGGCCCCACCCTGCCTCATTGCCATCCCTAATCACAGATTCCCAGTCCATGCATGAGTGATGTTGCCTAAATGGTTTCGGTAAATTGCAGCAAGTTATACATTGTTTCATAGTAGCATCAGATTTTAAGGTCAAGAGGACTCTTTCAAATATTTCACAAGATTTGTATTTGTAAAATTTGGCCTATAGTATAGCTTTTAAAACAATGTTAATTAAAGTGTAATATCTTAAAGCAGCCTTCCAATTAAAGTTTTTTATGTATAAAAGATTGGCATAATAAGATCGAATTGTGAAACTACAAACTGAGAGCATTTTGATGGCACAAACAAGCACATTTCAAGTCTTTCGCCACTATTGCATATGCACTTGTCACCTTCTCAATTCTAATCAACTCAAGATTTCCATGTAAGAAAGCAGCCTGTGAAACTAATGGCACTTGCAGGTTTTATTTAATTATCTCTCACTTTCTACTTTGATTCTCATTCTTAAGATTTAAAAGGTTTTATTTCTGTCCACAGACAATTAAGATGTTCTACAACTGGTGTTCTCGTCGACTCTTGTTAATTTTTTTTACAAGTTTAAAATCTAAAACATGCACTCGGTTTAAAATCTAAAACATAGTCTTGACTCTATTTTGATTCTCAAAATATGCACTGCACTCTGTTATACACAGAGATGGAAAAAATAACAAAAATAGATAGATGAAGGAAATTATAAATTTTAAGGGTAAAAATATAATTATAGAATCATATCATATTTCAAGATTGAAAATAATATTTTTGCCCAAATTATACATTAATCAAGAGTTTAATCTCCATTCATATATTTTTAATGAATAGAGATTTACAATTAAAAAAAGCTAATTTATTATATTTTGCACCGAAATTTTCATTTGAAACTCTTACCATTTTTTAGCTAGTAAACAAGGAGAGAGCAAGAGAGGAAGCTAGTCTTTCATGTATAACAACTGATATGAGCATCTGTAAAAGCTATTGATTTTAGGGAGCTCTTAACCCCATTTACATCCCGCAAGATGCAATGTCCACAATCAGTAAGAAAATTCAGATTAGAATACAAAAGACCTCAGACAATGTTGCCCAGAACATGTCATCACAACTCCATATTGACAAGAATGGAAGCCAGAAAAAAAATTATATAAACAGTTCCAAATATATCACTGTTGGTGAGGGGGAACCATACAGCTAGGTAACAGCACGACTATTTGCACGTCCATTACTAAAAATCATTATCCCATAAATAGACAGCTGATGAGAACTCTCAAACATACCCATCCAATGCATGACAATTTTATTACGTTGATAGAAGATGCACCTTGATAAATAGTATAGCATGCCCAACACTTCATGTTCTAGTCCCCTCCAGCAAGCAAATTTGCGTTAATGATAGCATTGAGAGGTTCAGAGAACAGTGACTAAAAAATATTACTTAAAAAAAAAAAACCAAAAACAAAAAAATAAACAATTTCTTCATCTTGACTTTTTTCTATTGTTTTATTTAATCATAAATTAATTAAAAAGAAGGGACATGGAGAAAGAATTCTTAGGATTCACAGATTTGTAGAAGAATCTTGAAACCTGATTTGTATAGTAAATGTAAATCCTAACAAAATCTTAGAGCATCTCCAATAGCTTCTCCAAATTTTTGTACTATTTGAAGAATGAACAGTGACATTTAGCTTTTACCTACTCACTTTTTCAAATAAACTTCCAATATGTTAGGTTCTAAGGTCTTAGGATTTTATGTATTTAAAACTCTAATTTGTAATGTTGGCAAATCATGATCAAAACAATGTTTTTAGTCTTATTTAGGCTTGCTCAAAGTTGGTTCATTATTGTAAAGTTAGAATCGAGTGGCTGCAGAAGTACTTGGGACTTTCAGCCTGGCTTGATCGATCGAAGGATAGGCTTGATCGATCGAAAATCGCATAGGTTGATTTTTCTGCAGAATTTCCAACTCAGCCCTACTTTATTAAACGTTTAGGGTTTTATGTTTTTACCCTAGGTATATAAACAAAACCCTAGCCACGTTTTTGAAGGTACTCCATATTGTATTATTGCTCATACATTGCAGTTTTGTGTGAATCTCTTGTAAGATCTTAGAGAAGCTTTCCTTTACACAAAACTTAGGGTTTTCAAGGTAGAGATGATTTCAACATCTTGAAGATCATTACAATTGCAACCATTGGAATTTAAAGATAAACAAGCGGGGAGCTTGTAACTGATTGAGGAATTCAAGAAAGAAGTAGTCCGTAGATTCGGAGTCTGCGCGTGGTCGTGTCAGGAAGTTCTACTAGTTGGTAGTATTAGGAAGTCGAGCGGGGGAGCTTGTAGTCCTTTTGTAAGAATTTCAATTCTTTCATAGTGAATTCTGGTTTGCCTTGAGGATCGGTGTGTCAAATCCTCCCCAGGTTTTTCCGTGTGGTTTCCTGGGTGATCATATCTTGTGTTCTTTATTATTTCCGCTACTTTATATGTTTTATATGCATGATATGATTATTTAATTGTTTTAACCTAGTATTGCATAATTTGACTAAGTAACAACTTGGTTAATTAATCTAGGCTACGCAATCTGGTTGGTTTAACGGGTCTAAAACCGTTCACAATAGATTCTCTATTCCATTCTCTATCTCATTTAGATATTATTTCTTCATTCATTATTTATTCTTTTTTTAACAACTACACATCTTCTAACATTTTTTTATTCAACACCTAATTATTATAATTGGAAAAAAGTATTTGAAGAATGAACAGTAGCCCATCAAGCCCATCAGACTTGATGGGCTACTGTTCATTAGCCAAAAAAAAATTGAGGTATAGAGAAGCTGTTGGAGCATGAACAGTAGAGATTTGAAGCATACATTCTCTATATTTTGGCTATGCATACTCTATTGGAGATGCTCTTATGACCTATAAATTATTACTGCATATTTCATTTAGCATGAGTTGTAAGAACCGTCCAATAATTTCATGTCAATCCAAGTTATCAATATAAACTTAGAAATAAGAACCAATCATCAAGTCAAATACCAAGGTCAAACCCACAACTTGTTACTTTTTGTGGAAGGCACTTGACATCACACCAAGACCCAACCACCAAATCACTTTGTTGAACCAAAAAAATACAAACCTAAAATTCCCAACACCCATAACAGGTAGAATCAAACATCTCACCATTGAAAGGTGAATAAATACAACTAGGCAGCAGAGGCAAAGGAACCAAAATATATATTTGCAAAGCAAAGAGACATTGAAGGTCACTTCTGGGATCCAACTGAGCAACCATCAACTTACACAAATCTTAGAAAAGCATATAAATATCTCTATTGCATCATACCTCAAAAACAACTGGAGTGCCACACTGGCATTTGAAAAGAACACAGCAATTGAAGTGGCGCATGATTTCTCCATATCATTAGATATCCTGCAATACGAATACAGGTTCAAGCAATTAAGAGACTTTTTTGCAATTGATGAAACTGGTGCAACTGATCGATAACCAGTTTTTTGGCAAAACCACAGTGCTAAGGTGGTATTATAAGTTTATAACCATCAAGACAATCCTTTAGATTCAGTGAGTACGAAAGCATGCCATCATTGAAAACTTTCCTGATGGCCAACAAAGCCATTATTTGTCAAAGACTTATATTTTTTGCTCAATATACCTAGCATGTCCATGACTGCTAATGCATTCCAAGTAGAGATCAGGTAAAACCCTTGCACCACAGGTACACGGTATAAAAATTTACTTTTATTTATTAGTTTGAGCTCTTGTTGGAATAAAAAATTTCCTAAAATTAAGGAACATCAAAAAATTAATCCACAGGACAAGTCCTAATGTACAAATACTTGTGTGGAAAGCAGAATCCAAGTGATAACTTCATACTTACTCTAGACTATACAACAGCATCTGTTCACCATATACGCATGTTACCAAGGAACTCTGACAGCCTGGCAATAATTAACCCCAAAAGGTACAGACAAAACCTAATATTTTTAGCTATCACAGTTTCTCCATCTTCAGACCCAAGGTGACGTAGAACTACCTCCTCTAGACGGCCACCTCGATATGCATGCTGCAATAAGAGAACATCCACGCAGAAAAACCTAATGAGGCTCTGAACTTATTACATTGCATGCAACCCCCATAACCAAAATAGAGGAAATAAAAAGCAGATGCATATACATTCAAGCTGAGAAGGCTCATAAACCTGTATAGAGAAAAATGATGCAGCACAGAAAATGAGTACATTTGTAACATGACATACAAGTCACAAAGATGAGCCTTCTGTAACAACCCGTATTTGCAAACAAACCACTTCATAAAGCAAGTCCACAGAACCCTTTACTGAAGGTTTTCCAAAAGAAGCTCAACAAGCTTAGTAACCCCTCTTCCACTCATGGGAAAGAAATATAACAAATATAACATTATACACCACAGTGGGAATCACTTCACCGGCCATGTTTGTCAAATGTCTTAAAATATCAAACTGTAAGGAGCATAAACCACTAAAAAGAGAAAATGTGTAAAAGGAAGACCTTCAAACAGGAAATTGAAGTGTACATGTCAAACTACGAGAAAGTTCTTTGCTTACAAAGTATCCAAGGAAACTGAGCACCATTAATGACAAACATAAAATTATTATGTACTCCAGCAATCAAATATCTAACAAAGAACCTACAGTTCCAGGCTTATTGATATCAACATTGGATACTGCCAGTAATCATCCCAAGCAAAAACAATCTAACCCCAGCAGGGAAACCAAGATATCAATTATAAATAATAGTATCTTGTCGTAATATAGAGTTCAAAAACTACAAGCAAGTCTTTCTGCTGATGCAAAGAGTAGTAGGCTGACAAAATGCCAACACGGCAATGTCTAGAAAATCCCCACAGACAATCAACATGATTACAACTGGCTATATCTAGTAGCTCATGGTCTATAAAAATCTTCTTCATCACTTGATGAGTCAGATGTATCCAGAATCAGATCCCTTAATAAAAGAGCCATCTCCAAGGATGTTAATTCTTCCATGGGGTCGAGAGCTGTCACGGAGGCTGTTAATTCTTCTATGGAGTTGAACATATCAAACAGGTCATCCACAAAACCAGATCTTGATGGAGGGGGCCTGTGATGTCTCCAAGTGTATGAGCCTGGCTTGACCTTATGCTGGAACACAACAAACATTCTACCCATTAAAGGAGTCATAAAGCTAACCCTCTCCTAGATTGAAGTAAATTACAAACAAAAGGTGTATAATTCTTGGAACAGCATTGACTAGAAGCCATTCTGACAGCAACTCTAGGAACATCAATAATACAACTGCCACAAAAAAAAGAAATATACCGTTTGTGCCCCACCTATACTTATCGATAAAGCCAGAAAATAAACCACAGAAAAACAAGCACAAAAGAGAGAGAGTTTGAGAGAACAAAATTGTCACATTGTTTTAGAAAATGTTAATTTGCTATGCTCACCTTCGATGAGGTAAGCAATTTGTAATTTTGTAGATGATTATATCAGTTCCTGGCACAGAATACAGATACGGGACACTTGAAATGCACAATGTAGCAATCAACTTCCTCTTATGCAGATTGGTACCTCCCAAGCACATATGTGCTTGGGGTATAGGGAAGGGAGGGGTTCACGTAGTAGCATTAGGATTTCTAACCAATAAAAAATAATAATATAATAATAATAAACTGAAGCAAGAAAGGAGCATGTTCAATAGGGAAACTTGGGAGGCCTTAGTGAAAAGCAAACAGGAAAGTACCACTAGTACCATAACATCCTTAGTGACATGGGGTTACACTGGTGCTTCGGGGATAATCTGGTGAGAAGAGGATATGAAATGCAGATGTCTGAATTACAGGCAAAAAAGTCCTGATGTGCTGGCAATTGCAGGTTATTGGTTCCTCAGAGTGCTAAGAAGAACAAGGGTAAGATGTAATTTGTGAAGACGAGGGGTGGTATTCCAATCTGTGTGGTCACGGTGTTGGTAGAGATGGTATCAACATAGTCAAGTGAAAGGGTATATTCTCTTTTCTAGGTATTATTTTATTCATGGTGTTAAAAGTACATGGTTAAATGATAAAATTTATCATATCTCAATAGTTTAAGCTTTTGGGTCAATCAGTAATTTAACACTTGTTCTTTTTTTTCTTTCTACACTATTAATAATTTTACAAAACAAGGACATGAACTTATAACTTATAAGTTTATTTGTGTACACTAATTAGTAATTTATGATTAGAATGCAACATTTAGATACATAATAATACCCTACTCCTTGTTTAGGTTGCATATATGTAGACACAAGTTTAAACAAAATAGATACACCATGTAGCAAACTATTAAAATCTCAGGTGCTAAACAAAATAGCAATCAATGTAAAATATAATTTCAAAATTATAAACAATCCATAACTAAATCTCCTATGGTTCATCCAAGGCAGGTTTCTTCTGTAACTTCAAAAAGAAAAAAAAGTTAATAAATTATCCCCTGGTCTTCCAATTACCACTAAGCAAGCCCAGTTAATCACACTCTTAAAGTCTTACCATAACTAACTAGACTACAGGCTTCGTTTTGCTATTGAGACGCAACCCAAAACAATAATAACACTAAAGACAACAGCATCAACAACAATGGTACATCAAATCATCAATAAAGATTATGATGTAGTACTGTTTTCCAAAGCCAGGTTATCCAATAAAAAAAATACTTATCTCAATAATCTAGGATGCATACTAATCTACCAAAAAGGAGGACCCTTCTGATATGTGAAACAAAAAGGTGAACGCCATAGGCCATGTTCACTGGAATGTGGAATAATGGGAGAAGGGGAAGAGAAGAGAAGAAATGATTAGAAATTTTCAGATTTCCAAACTTGTATAGAACTAGCCCCTAGTCTTTCATGTATAACGACACCACAGGAGTGTGTGTGTGTGTGTTTTTTTTTTTTTAAATATAAAATATTAAAAATTATATATAGTAACATTTCGTTCCGGTCCGGACTGGTCCAGTCCGGGACCTGGACTTAAAACCTATATGGTTGCATTGGATTTTTTAAAAGCCTAAAAGAGCAACAACTAAACAAAAGAACAAACGACGCCATAATGCAAAGCGCGTTCAGCATGTGGGACCTGTAAACGACGCCGTGTTCTTAAATGAAGCTATGAAAGATGCAGATCGCATTGCAGGGTTAGATGAAGCTTCGCTTGCTTATGGATTTGAGAAGAAAAACAATGAGACCGTTCTGGCTTTTGACCTTGATGGTGATACTTTTGACGTTTCAGGTATGCCAATTGCTTTGTTATCCTGGTGGATTGTAGTCAAGCTGTTCCATTTGTATTAGTTCAGGTCATTGCCTCAAATGTCTGTTAAATTGGAGGTTTTCAAGTTCCAAGTCACTCATTCTATTGTGTCATAATTTAGTGAGTTCGACAAATATTAATGTTTGAAATTCTTCCTAGCTTGACTATCTGGGAGGTGGGGGTATGCAATAACACAAATGAGATGACTACATGTGTGAGTGATTCCTCCACATTTTGGTGTGCCTTGTATTCCTGTATCTATTCCTAGCTGTCTTAGGTATTAGATATTATGGATTCTTTGTTGATAACTTACAGGCTTGACCATAGGTTAATAATAACAGATTTCCTCTCGTTCACTTTCTTTATTCATTTGTTCTTCTGGGGATGGTAAGATCTTTATCCAACTAGAGGAATTCTTTAGGGCAGATTACAGAGAACTAGCAGCTTTGCTACAAACTATTCCATAAAACTTAGGTACAGCTCCTTTGGTGTTGTACATTGGGTTCCTCAATCTAGTTCAATTTGATGGCTGCATTGACCACTAGGGACTTATTGTTGATAAAGAGCAACTAGCAACTTGGCTGTTAGCAAATGAACAAATTAAAGTTTCCATCATCCTTTACAAATTACACACACAAACACACACACACACACACACACACATACACACACACACACACACATATATATATATATATTTCTGACACAACCAAATTGCAAAAAACAAACCAGGACCAATCAGAAATAATCAGCATGCCTAAAATTTTCTCATGAATTGAGTCAGGACTTCTCTCTATAGAATTTTGGGATTTTTGGGCAATGATTTGAATGTTTTAATTGATTTTGCTATGCTCTTTAATGTAATTTGAAATCAAGCTATTTTTGTTTGAGGAGAAATTTCTGAAATGGATTTCTAGTTCAGGAATTTCTTGGTGTCATTGTCTTTAGATAAATGTTGGCCGATCTTTACAAGGCGTAGCTCATTTTTTCTAGTTTGTGGGATTATACCGTTGCATGACAGATAGCTCAGGTTCAGATTTGTTCTTTCAGCTGCAGTTTGGAAGCTCTATTTATAGTGTTGTAAAAGGTTTTACCTATCTTGCTGCTTTGGCATTTGCTCCCCAACTGTAATTTTAAGTATTATATTCAGGTATTATGTTGGGGGAGATTGCCAAAAAAGAATTGAGGAAAGTCTTGGCCTCTTAGGAATACATATGAAACAAATTAACAAGCACAAGGTGGTAATGTGACAATCCATACATGTGTCAATGAGCATTCAGTGAACATGTGGTATTTTGTGACCTGGACCTTGTGATTTTGAAACACCTGATCTCTTATAAGGTTTTTGATTTAACACAACAGTAGTTAGGTAGCATACAATCATTTGAACACTATGCCCTTTCACCATTTTTACCTTTTTGTTACCATTGCTATTGGATCCCGGTCCTTTAATTCAATTAAACAACATGTATAAGAGATAGTTTTACTAGAATTATGAAAATATGGACTATATTTTCTAAAAATAGCACACTAATACTCATCAGATGTGATTTTTCACTTGTTTTCTTTTGGTGCACAAGGAAATTGTTAGTTAATGATTTTTGTGGTCTGTTATGTTTTAAATCTTCAGTTCTTGAGGTCGGAGATGGAGTATTTGAGGTACTTTCCACAACAGGGGACACTCATCTAGGAGGAGATGATTTTGACAAGGTTTGAACAAGACAAATGAATAGAGCTTTTGCTATTCTTTGTTTTCTGGTCTGTTAGTTGTTACTAAAATTACATGTCTATATTCTATAATCTTAAACAAAGAATAGTTGATTGGCTTGCCCAAAACTTTAAAAGAGATGAAGGAATAGACAATCTGAAAGACAACCAAGCTCTACAACGTCTCATAGAGACTGCGGAGAAAGCAAAGATGGAGCTGTCATCTCTGACTCAGACTAGTATTAGGTATGTGACGATTTCTTTGCCTTCTTTCTATGAATGGATCTCTCTCTCTTTTTTTTTTTTTTAGGATAAGATACTAGTTTTGTTTTAGGTAGATTTTCATGTCCAATGGGCTCTCGGCTCTCTAGCTTTTGATGGGCCGAAGTGAGAGTTTAAAATGGTGGGGCCTATTTTGGTTTAGAGCTGTTGTTAATGGACAAATCTGCCCCTAGATCATAGCACAGGACCAGGTGGTAACTAGAAGGGGTAAAAGGGGTAAAATGTGATGTCAATGGTGAGCCTAAATTAGAATCAATCACAATCAATTACTTAAGACTTGTTGTAAAAATATTTTGGACATAAAATTACTCTTAAAAATTAACCTTAATTCAAGTTCAGACGAGAGATCTCTATCACATAAATAAAAAGTGGGGCTATTATTAAATAAAAAAAGAAAAGAATAACAAGGTAGATATGTTTCCTTGATTTGAAATATTTGTTACATAAAAAATGACTCTCGACAAGAGGAAAGAAAAAAAAAACAATTTATATCAATTTCTATACTACAACTTCTAGGAAAGTAATTCCTAGTTAGAGTTAATTATTGGCGTAAATACACTTTTAGTCCTTATGTTTTGCATGTTTTTCTATTTTAGTCCTTATTATTATTTTTTTTACCACTTTTAGTCCCAAAAACAATTAACGCCCCACATTTTAGTCCTTTTTGTCAGCCAACTAACAGGAGATGCTGATGTGGCTGACGGAGAAAACTGTAAATCATTTTTAAATATTAAAAAGTACAGTCTGTTTACCACGTGGCTTCCCATGCAGCTTACTCCACACACACGTCCCTCACGCTACTGTTCATGGCTACTTTATCAATCAGCTACTTTTTATCGTCTTTGATCTAATCCCTAGAGTTACCTCAGAGTTCCTCATCCTCGCATCACCGAAAATCACAGCATCACATCCCAGCATCATCGAAAATCCCAGCATCACAGAAGATATTTACCTTAGAGCTCCTCATCACCGAAAATCCCAGCACTTCATCGTCTTTGATCTTCTTTGATCTTTACCTTAGAGCTCCTCATCACTAAAAATCCCAGAAAATCCCAGCACTTTATCGTCTTTGATCTTTACCTTAGAGCTCCTCATCACCGAAAATCCCAACTTGATTGGGAAAAAAACTTTTGCTTGGCTGGCTCATAGTTAGAGGCAATGGTGTCCTTCACGACCTCTACACTACAGTCTCTTCATCCAGCCTCTTCATCCAGCTCTGTCACTTGAAACCTAAAGCCACAATCAAAACCCATCTCTGCCACTTGAAGAACCCATCTATGCCACTTAAAGGCAGTATTTTTTTTTCTCTCTCTCTCTCTCTATGTGAAAAAGGTATTTGCTCTCTCTATCTATGTCCTTATTTATAACTTGACAATATGCTTGTTGGTTGGTTCTGGTAGTAGGGCCATAATGTTTTTGTTTGCTTTTTGTATGCTTTTGTATTTTTACTTTTGATTGTGGTCCATATGTTCCTATGTTCTCTGTGTTCCTTATGTGCCCCTGTTGAAAAGAGTTAAGTAAGGCTAACGGTATTGTATAAGGGTTTTTTTGTGTAATTTAATAACTATGCATGTCTATTTTAGTCCGAAAAAACGATTAAAGTCAGTGCTGCGTTGTGAAAAATTATTTGATTAGTGTTGTGTTGGTAAATACTTTATTGAGTGTTATGTAGTGTGCATGCAGAATGAAATATTTTATTAGGTGCTGTGTTGGTAAATGAGTGTTGTATTGTTCTTGCATTATTTAATTGAGGTTGTTTTGGCATGCAGAATGGATGACCTATTCAGTATATCCGTGCATCATGGTGGCTATTTTACTAAGAACCCTAAAACATATGTGGGAGGTAAAGTAGATGTAGTTGATAATTGTGACCCTGATAAGTGGTCCAAGGTTGAGATAGAGGGTATATGTAGAGACTTTGGGTACACATCTGTTAGCAGGATATGGTATACAATGCCTGGTATGGACCAAGAAAGGGCAAACTTCCATTTGGTTGTTGATGATCATGATGCCATGTACATGACAGAATTAGTGAAAGGTCATGAAGAGATTCATGTGTATGTGGAGCACCCAATAGATGATCCTATACTAGTTGATGAAAGAGAGGATGTTAGTGAGGGTGTGTAACACCCCAAGCCTTTTTCTTAAGCAAATTTTAGATGTGAATAATATTGCATATGAATTCTATTTTTTTCTTTAAGGTGTTTAATTGTAATTGCAGAGGTCTTATGAATATCTAAAGCATATAATCGCATTTTTGTGATTTGTGGTAATGAGCTTGGTGAAAATTAAGGAAGTGCTGAAACCTAAGGGTAGAGTGGTAAATGTCTCCTCAAGAGATTTGTAGTTAATGGTCCACAATCAGCACAGCACAGCCCCCTTCCTTGGATCCACACGTTCTCTCCCTCTTCTTGTGTTCTCTAGCTTCTTTTTCTCTTCTTGTTTCTCCACCCCATGGCCGACCATTTGCAAGCTTCATCTACTTACCACCACCCATTATCACCACTTAAAGTGACCTAAACCACACTAGCACCGCTCCATTTTATTGGAGGCAGCAAGTGTTCTCCTTGAGTTGCTGAAACAGTGGTGTAAAGGTGAAATTTTCTTGGATTTACTTCCTTATTGTTTTGGTTATGGTCTAAAGCTTGTGTAGAGTCAATCTCTTGGGTGGGGATAATATTTTGTTATGGGTATTTCTTCTTGATGATGTTTAAAAAGCGGGTAATGCAAGCTTTAGATATGGGCTGTGTGAGATGCTTCCCTTGGTTTTGTACGGTTTATGGTTTTATATGATTTTTGCTGAACTTTGTTTTGTGGTTGCTTGTTGTGTTAATTTCTTAAAATTCTGGTGTTTATGTATAGTACCAATGATAAAATGGTTTGTTGAGAATGTACATATGATATTTCTCAAAAGGGGATAGGAAGTTTGGTGTTCAAAAGACCATTCAAACATGCTTAATACTGAATTTGTTTTTTGTAGAAACTCTACACACATTGTAGTTAAAAGTTCATAATAAATTCCATAGATTGAATCTAGGAGCCTAAGATGGCTATAATGAAAGCTAATACACATATCTTTGACCTGATTCAAGTCTCAAAGCATTTTGGCTAGTATAATAATTATAATGATTTTTCTTTTGGGACTGTAAATCTGTCCCTGACAGATTTGAGTCAGCCGCAAAGCATGATTTTTAATAAATTACAGAAAAATCGTTTTGGGCTAAATTTTCTGTGGTACATTGTATACATATAGGGGAATGTTCCCTTAAAGTTTTGAATTTATCGGATTACTTTTCATTGACCAAAAAATTTTTACAAATGGCTGCCCTGTTATGTTCTGAAAATGAAAGCAAGACTAAAACGCCGAGAAATTGTGGAATTAATCCCAAACCTCGGTTGATCTTATCTTCTTGGCTTAAATATATTATTTAGTACTCAATGAGATTCATGAGTATGTATATCATCTTATGATGCACACTTTTGTAGTAGTGAATTTAAAATGTTTTGGTTGTGTTAGCACTATGAGTTTCTTGGCTGCTTGTTTGGTTCTTGCTTGGGAAGGGTACTTGTCTTAGGACAGGCAAGCTAGACTTTAAGGCCTTTGGTTTGATTTTAGGGTATTGTTGCGATTTATGGAGATAAGTGTGATGGTACTTTGTGAAAGGCCTTGTTATTGATAGGTTTGATCATTGTGTTTCTAGGTTCCGATATTCTTGGTGATGGACCTAGTGACTGGATTAGTTGAGTTTGTGGTGCCCGGTTGAGGTAAAATTGGTTGGCCTTCCAAGGTAAGTAGTTTTTTAATGGGATTTTGGAAAATAACCATGTTTTATAAATGTTGTTTTTGGGCCAAACACATTTTGGAAAATTATATATAGATATATGGTTTTTTAAAAGTATTGTGTTGTGACCATATTATATATGAAAAATGCATCATTTTTGGTATTGCATTTGGGGAAATGCATGAGTTGTTGATATGGATAAATGAGCATCTTTTATTTAATCTTAATAAGAAAATCTAGGATTTTATGGTGTATTGGAATATTTAAGATGCTTATTTTGTCTTAATACTTGGGAAATTCATAGAAAATCTTTTTGACAAGAATGAAGTTGAAAACCTTACAAACTTTGCAGAAGTTAGATTATTTAAGGTTTTCTGAAACTACCTGGATATAAACTATGTGTTTGAAAGTAATGTAACCTGTGAGTTTATGGGGTTTTAACACCATGCCATAAGTGATTTTCCTGGTGATCACCCGATTTGGTTTCCGTAGTCTTTGTGACAATGGAATCAAATCCAGGTCAGTGCCCTTTCACTTTGGATGACGCGTTTTTCCCTGCTGTCCATGGGGGGAAGAGGTTCCTTGATTGTGTGTGGGTGAGACTGCTGCCCATGGGGCCAAGAGATCACATGCAAGAAGGGTCCTATTTGACGTGTTCTCTCTGCTGCCCATGGGGGGAGAGAAAAACCTTGAGGGTATGTGTGAGGCTGCTGTCCATGGGGCCAAGAGTCTGCATACCAGAGAGGACAATATCATGCCTGTAACATCCCGTGAGTTTAAAAAAAAAAAAAAAAAAAAAAAAAAGGTTCAAAATCAGATTTTGTGTTCCCACGTGCCAAACCCACCTAACCCCACTACCCACTCAATTTTATCCCTTCTTTTGGCCGGCTCCTTTCTTTCTTTCTTTCATTTTTTTTTCTTCTTATCTCTTTACTAAAACACACACACACAGTCACTCTACACTCACCTGCCGGCCTCCACTCCAAACCACACCACCACTACTACCATTTCCACCATCATATTCCGGCAAGATCACCGGAATAATTTTGTGAACCCATAAACATCTCCACATCCTTTTTTTTGAGGTAAAAATTTCTCATCTTTTTGTGGGTTTTGCATTTTGCTTGAGGTTATTTTTATCTAAGCATTAATGATGATACCCATATGATTTATGAGCAATAGAAGTGATATTTATGTGTTTTTATGTATGGGTTTTGTATTGGTGGGATTAATTGATGAGTGGGTATAAATTTTATACTATTGATGACTACTTAAGGGTTATGTATGATGGAAAAATTTAGGGGTTTAAGTTATAACATGTGATGGTTGGTAAATCTAATTTTCCCATAGCCATTGTGTTTATTTGGAGTTAGTTGAAGTTCTAAATTCTTGTCTTTTAGGATATGTTGATTTTGCTTTCATGGGTCTCTTGGTAATGTAGTGCAAAATTTATGGAAGCTAGTCATAATGTTGGAGATTGTATTAAATGGGTTAACTCTATAAATTGGAGTATATACCTTGTGAATCAATTGTTGAGAAACTAGGGAAGTGAAATATATTATTATTGATGAGTTAAATACTAGGCTTGCCTAATTAAGTGATTATTTGGCAAATTCCTAAATTGAGGTTAGATGCAATTTCAAGTTTTGTACTTATTGTGATAGGTTTACTTGATATTGTTAGGTTCTAGCTAATCTCCTTGGAGCTTGGAGAATTAGGATTTTGCGGTTGCGAGGTAAGTAGCTTTTAATGGGATTTTGGAAAATAACCATGTTTGGTAAATGTTATTTTTGGGTCAAATACATTTTGGAAAATTATATATGGATATATGTTTTCATAAAAGTATTGTGTTGTGACCCTATTATATATTATTATATATGAAAAGAGCATCATATTTGGTATTGCATTTGGGGAAATGCATGAATTTGTGTTATGGATAAATGAGCATCTTTTATTTAATCTTGATAAGAAAATCTTGGATTTTATGGTGTATTGGAATATTTAAGATGCTTATCTTGTCCTAGTACTTGGAAGATTGATAGAAAATCTTGTTGATAAGAATGAAGTTGAAAACCTTACAAACTTTGTAGAAGTTAGATTATTTAAGGTTTTCTGAAACTATTTGGATATGAACTATGTGTTTCAAAATAATGTAATCTGTGAGTTTATGTTGTTTTAACACCATGCCATGTGTGATTTCCCGGTGATCACCCGATTTGGTTTCCGTAGTCTTTGTGACAACGAAATCAAATCACGGTCAGTGCCCTTTTACTTTGGATGACGCGTTCTTCCCTGCTGTCCATGGGGGGAAGAGGTTCCTTGATTGTGTGTGGGTGAGGCTGCTGTCCATGGGGCCAAGAGACCACATGCAAGAGAGGTCCTATTTGACGCGCTCTCCCTGCTGCCCATGGGGGGAGAGAAAAACCTTGAGGGTATGGGTGAGGCTGCTGTCCATGGGGCCAAGAGTCTGCATACCAGAGAGGACAATATCATGCCAGTTGTGAATGGGTGGATCCCCTGACCGGTTTATGTGGTAGTGTGGTAGATTTGGGATAATTTATCTTATGTTAGATATTATGACTTTGGAAATTACATTGTTGATGCTCACAGATTATAATGTATAGTTTCAAGATATTTTACTTTGAGAAACTTTGTGTTTCATTATTAAATAATTCTTGACATATTATTATTATTGAAGATGAAACTTGCATTTCCCCCACCCCCATTAAATATGCTACTTACTGGGCTCTGTCTCATCCCATTATTTTATAACCTTTTCAGAGTAGGCAACAGTCTTTTGAGACAGCTTTTTGGGTGGCTAATAGTAGTTAGACTAACTACTGAAGGAGGCTGAACTTTTGTAATGGGTATATTAGATGGTATAAATCTTAGAATAGGCTTGACTTATTCTTTTGTATTTTAAAGTGGTTGTGATGTTATTTCCACTGATGGGACAAGCCGTGATATGTAATTAATTATTCAGACCTCTATTCTTTTGTGGCCAATGGTCCTTGTAATTATTGCTTAGAGCTCTGACTTACTTTGAGAGTTTATTCAATGAAATTATTATGATAATTCTCAATGTTGGTTCTTGATATGATTTATGTGGATTGGATTGTCAAAAAGGAAAATCTATAGGTTCTTTGAGATGTCTTTTCATGCCTTGGACCCTTTTGGGTTCGGGGTGTGACAGTTATGGTATCAGAGCTTAGGTTATGATTCTGTAGACTTTGAAAATAGGAATTGATTTTGATTTTGATCTAAGTCAGAGCATTAGGGGTTTGATGAATTCCTTATTTTGTTCCTTTGTTTCAACTCCCACCTGCTATTCCTTTTTCCTTATCTATCTTTTCTATGTTAACCTTCTATGTTGCCTTGTTATTTACTTGCTTGTTTCTTGGGTATAGGTATAAGTACTTTGGTACACTATGCCTCCTAAAAAGAAAGCACGTAAAGTAAGGCATGTGGATGAGGTTATAGCTCCAGAGCCTGGCCATAGGCAACGCCAAGAGCGTGAGAGATCTGTCACTCCTGATGGTGGCGAGATTGATGAGGTGGCAGTGGCAGACAGGATTTATGCTAGGATTGCTAGAGCAGTCCAAGGTGGTGGACGTAGGAGGGAGGATTTCCTTTTTGGGGAGTTCCGTAAGCAAAACCCTCCAACTTTTGATGGGGGACCTGATCCTATGGCAGCAGAGGATTGGCTGCTAAAGATGGAAAAATTACTGAGAGCCCTTGAATGTACGGATGCCCAGAAGGTGTTGTATGCCACATATGTTCTTCAGGGTCCTGCTGATAGATGGTGGCAAAGCACTGAGCCATCGCTGAGGACGGAGTTAGGAAGGGACACTCCTATTACTTGGGAAAAGTTTAAGGAAGTTTTCAATAGGACATACTTCCCTGATGTAGTGAGGGATCGTAAGGCAAAAGAATTTTCTGATTTGGTTCAAGGGGCTATGACAGTGGGGGAGTATGTTGCAAGATTTGTTGAGCTCTCTCGCTTTGCTTCTTACTTGATTCCGGATGAGTCCAAGAAAGTGAAAAAGTTTCGGGAAGGCCTTAATGATAGGATTCGCCCTCTCATTATAGCCTCTGGAGTGGATACTTTTACTGAGGCTGTGAAGCGGGCAATGAGTCTTGAAGAAGACTCTAAGAACAACCCTAGTTCCAAGGAGAGTGAAAAGAAGCAAGGGCCCTTTAATTCTCAACATGGTAAAGGTCAAGGACATAAGAAAGGTTTCTTTAAAAACTCGGGTAATAGAGGACAATCTTCTAGGCATAGCAAGAATGCCTATCCTCGATCTGGTGATAAGAAGTCTTGCTCTCGTTGTGGTAAACTTCATGATGGACAAAATTGTGATGGGGTCAAAATTTGCTTTACTTGTAAGCAACCCGGACACTTTGCTAGAGATTGCCCAAGTTCTAAGGGCTCGGGTTCCTCTTCCTCATCTCAAGTTGCAAAGGGTAATGACAATGGGAAGATGGTGCAAGGAAGAGTGTATGCCTTGACTACTCAGGATGCCCAGGCCACGGATACAGTGGTGGCAGGTATACTTCCTTTGTTCTCTGCACATGCTAAAGTTCTTTTTGATCCTGGTTCTACACATTCTTTTGTTTCTTGTGCATTTGCTAAAAATCATGACAAGAGCCCCGAACTACTTGATTTTGAGTTATCAGTTTCTACCCCTGTTGGTGATACTTTAATGGCTAATCTTGTGCTTAAGTCTTGTATTATTTGTATTGAGGGTAAAGAGTTATTGGCTGACTTGGTTTTGTTAGATATGCATGATTTTGATGTCATTTTGGGCATGGATTGGTTGGCTTCTTACCATGCTAGTGTGCATTGTTTTGAGAAAGAGGTGGTGTTTAGGCCTCCAAGTGAATCAGAATTTCTATTTAAGGCCTCATGTTTGCCTTTTACGCCTCCTGTGATATCATGCATTCAAGCAAACCGCTTCCTTAGAAAGGGATGCCAAGGATTCCTTGCTAGTGTAGTGGATTTACAAAGTGGAGAATTGGAGATAGGAGACATTCCCATTGTGAGGGAGTTCCCGGTGGTCTTTCCTGATGATTTACCTGGGTTGCCCCCAGATCGTGAGATTGAGTTCTCTATTGATCTCCTTCCTGGCACTGCACCTATTTCTAAGGCACCATATAGAATGGCACCCACAGAGTTGAAAGAACTTAAAGATCAATTGGTAGAATTGCTGGACAAAGGGTTTATTCGCCCTAGTGCCTCGCCTTGGGGAGCTCCAGTTTTATTTGTCAAGAAGAAGGATGGGTCTATGAGGTTATGTATTGATTACTCACCATAAAGAATAAATACCCTTTGCCTCGTATTGATGACCTATTTGATCAGTTGCAAGGAGCGCAAGTCTTTTCTAAGATTGATCTTCGTTCTGGTTACCACCAGTTGAAGATTAAGGGTGAGGATATACCAAAGACGGCCTTTCGGACTAGATATGGTCATTACGAATTTTTGGTGATGCCGTTTGGATTAACTAATGCCCCTGCTGCTTTTATGGATTTGATGAATAGGGTATTCCATGAGTACTTGGATCGATTTGTAATTGTGTTCATTGATGATATTTTAATTTATTCTAAGAGTCAAGAGGAGCATGAAGAACACTTGAGGATTGTTTTACAGATTCTAAGAGAAAGGAAGTTGTATGCTAAGCTGAAGAAGTGTGAATTCTGGTTGAATCAAGTAGTGTTCTTGGGTCATGTGATATCTAAGGATGGAATTACAGTGGATCCTAATAAGATAGAAGCGGTGGTTAATTGGGATAGGCCTACAAATGTGAGTGAGGTTAGAAGTTTCTTGGGCCTTGCTGGTTACTACAGAAGATTTGTAGAGGGATTTTCCCGCATTGCGACTCCTTTGACACAACTTACTCGGAAGAATGTTAAATTCGAGTGGAGGGAAGAATGTGAGAAAAGTTTCCAAGAGTTAAAGCAGAGATTGGTCACAGCCCCAGTTTTAACTATCCCTTCAGGTACCGGGGGTTTTGTCATTTATAGTGATGCTTCTCATAAGGGACTTGGTTGTGTGTTGATGCAAAATGGGAAGGTTGTGGCTTATGCCTCTCGTCAATTGAAAAATTATGAGAAAAATTACAATACTCATGACTTGGAGTTGGCTGCAGTTGTTTTTGCTTTGAAGATTTGGAGACATTATTTGTATGGGGAAAGATGTGAGATTTTCACTAATCATAAAAGTTTAAAGTATTTCTTTACCCAGAAGGAGTTAAATATGAGGCAACGGAGATGGTTGGAATTGGTTAAGGATTATGATTGTTCTATTAACTATCATCCTGGTAAGGCTAATGTTGTAGCTGATGCTCTTAGTAGAAAGCCTTCAAGTTTTTCGGCTGCTTTGCTAACCACTCAAGAGGATATTATTCGGGATCTTGAAAGGATGGAGATTGAGGTTGTTATGGGCCATTCTGAGGCCTACCTGGCTAGTTTGAGTGTTCAGCCAACTTTGGTGGAAAGAATTAAATTGTCACAGGCCGATGACCCACATTTAAAGAAAATCATGGATAAGGTGCGTAGTGGAAAGAAATCCGAATTTTCTATCTCTGAGAATGGTGACTTGAGATTTGGGAGTAGACTTTGTGTGCCAAATGATCCATTGATTAAAAAGGAGATTCTAGAGGAGGCTCACTATTCTCCATATACAATACATCCGGGTAGTACAAAGATGTACCATGATCTTCGTGAAAACTTTTGGTGGAATAATATGAAAAGGGAGATTGCCCACTTTGTAGAGCAATGTTTGACTTGTCAGCAGGTTAAGGTATCGCACCAACGACCCTCGGGTTTGTTGCAACCACTTCCTATTCCCCCAATGGAAGTGGGAGAAAATCACTATGGATTTTGTTTCAGGACTGCCGAGATCTCCTAAGGGTCATGATGCTATTTGGGTGATTGTTGATAGAATGACAAAAACAGCTCATTTTCTCCCTATTCGGATGAACTACTCCCTTGATCAGTTAGCTCAGCTCTATGTTGATGAGATTGTGAGACTTCATGGAGTACCTGCTACTATTGTTTTAGATAGAGATCCAAGGTTTACTTCTCATTTTTGGGGTGGTGTGCAAAAGGCCTTGGGTACTAGATTGAATTTTAGCACAGCTTTCCACCCTCAGACAGATGGACAGTTTGAAAGGACTATTCAAACTCTAGAAGATATGTTGAGAGCATGTGTTTTGGATTTTAAAGGGAGTTGGGCTAAACAATTACCTTTGATAGAGTTTGCTTACAATAACAGTTACCATTCAAGTATCAAAGCAGCACCTTATGAGGCTTTGTATGGGAGAAAGTGTAGATCCCCAATTTGTTGGGATGAGGTTGGAGAACGAAAAATCTTGGGGCCAGAGATTATTCAGAAGACTTGTGAAAAGGTAAATATGATTCGTAATTGACTACGAGCAGCCCAAAGTAGACAAAAGAGCTATTTTGACATTAAAAGGAAGGCTTTGGAACTTGGAATTGGAGATAAAGTTTTCCTTCGGGTTGCGCCTATGAAAGGGGTAATGAGATTTGGCAAAAAGGGTAAGTTAAGCCCTAGGTTTGTAGGGCCTTTTGAGGTCTTGGAGAGAGTGGGGGAAGTTGCATATAGAATTGCCCTACCACCGGCCTTGTCAGGAGTTCATAATGTTTTCCATGAGTCTATGCTAAGGAAGTACATTTCTGATCCTTCACATGTTCTAAGTTATGAGCCTCTTCAAATTAGAGATGACTTGTCTTATGAAGAAGTTCCGGTAGAGATTTTGGACCGTAAGGAGCAAGTGTTACGTAATAGAACAATACCTTGGGTAAAGGTGCTTTGGAAGAATCATTCGGTGAAAGAGGCATCTTGGGAGCGTGAGGATGATATGTTGTCGAGATACCCAAGCCTTTTTCAAGATCAAGGTACGTAAAATTTCGAGGACGAAATTTTTATAAGAGGGGAAGAATGTAACATCCCGTGAGTTTAAAAAAAAAAAAAAAAAAAAAAGGTTCAAAATCAGATTTTGTGTTCCCACGTGCCAAACCCACCTAACCCCACTACCCACTCAATTTTATCCCTTCTTTTGGCCGGCTCCTTTCTTTCTTTCTTTCATTTTTTTTTCTTCTTATCTCTTTACTAAAACACACACACACAGTCACTCTACACTCACCTGCCGGCCTCCACTCCAAACCACACCACCACTACTACCATTTCCACCATCATATTCCGGCAAGATCACCGGAATAATTTTGTGAACCCATAAACATCTCCACATCCTTTTTTTTGAGGTAAAAATTTCTCATCTTTTTGTGGGTTTTGCATTTTGCTTGAGGTTATTTTTATCTAAGCATTAATGATGATACCCATATGATTTATGAGCAATAGAAGTGATATTTATGTGTTTTTATGTATGGGTTTTGTATTGGTGGGATTAATTGATGAGTGGGTATAAATTTTATACTATTGATGACTACTTAAGGGTTATGTATGATGGAAAAATTTAGGGGTTTAAGTTATAACATGTGATGGTTGGTAAATCTAATTTTCCCATAGCCATTGTGTTTATTTGGAGTTAGTTGAAGTTCTAAATTCTTGTCTTTTAGGATATGTTGATTTTGCTTTCATGGGTCTCTTGGTAATGTAGTGCAAAATTTATGGAAGCTAGTCATAATGTTGGAGATTGTATTAAATGGGTTAACTCTATAAATTGGAGTATATACCTTGTGAATCAATTGTTGAGAAACTAGGGAAGTGAAATATATTATTATTGATGAGTTAAATACTAGGCTTGCCTAATTAAGTGATTATTTGGCAAATTCCTAAATTGAGGTTAGATGCAATTTCAAGTTTTGTACTTATTGTGATAGGTTTACTTGATATTGTTAGGTTCTAGCTAATCTCCTTGGAGCTTGGAGAATTAGGATTTTGCGGTTGCGAGGTAAGTAGCTTTTAATGGGATTTTGGAAAATAACCATGTTTGGTAAATGTTATTTTTGGGTCAAATACATTTTGGAAAATTATATATGGATATATGTTTTCATAAAAGTATTGTGTTGTGACCCTATTATATATTATTATATATGAAAAGAGCATCATATTTGGTATTGCATTTGGGGAAATGCATGAATTTGTGTTATGGATAAATGAGCATCTTTTATTTAATCTTGATAAGAAAATCTTGGATTTTATGGTGTATTGGAATATTTAAGATGCTTATCTTGTCCTAGTACTTGGAAGATTGATAGAAAATCTTGTTGATAAGAATGAAGTTGAAAACCTTACAAACTTTGTAGAAGTTAGATTATTTAAGGTTTTCTGAAACTATTTGGATATGAACTATGTGTTTCAAAATAATGTAATCTGTGAGTTTATGTTGTTTTAACACCATGCCATGTGTGATTTCCCGGTGATCACCCGATTTGGTTTCCGTAGTCTTTGTGACAACGAAATCAAATCACGGTCAGTGCCCTTTTACTTTGGATGACGCGTTCTTCCCTGCTGTCCATGGGGGGAAGAGGTTCCTTGATTGTGTGTGGGTGAGGCTGCTGTCCATGGGGCCAAGAGACCACATGCAAGAGAGGTCCTATTTGACGCGCTCTCCCTGCTGCCCATGGGGGGAGAGAAAAACCTTGAGGGTATGGGTGAGGCTGCTGTCCATGGGGCCAAGAGTCTGCATACCAGAGAGGACAATATCATGCCAGTTGTGAATGGGTGGATCCCCTGACCGGTTTATGTGGTAGTGTGGTAGATTTGGGATAATTTATCTTATGTTAGATATTATGACTTTGGAAATTACATTGTTGATGCTCACAGATTATAATGTATAGTTTCAAGATATTTTACTTTGAGAAACTTTGTGTTTCATTATTAAATAATTCTTGACATATTATTATTATTGAAGATGAAACTTGCATTTCCCCCACCCCCATTAAATATGCTACTTACTGGGCTCTGTCTCATCCCATTATTTTATAACCTTTTCAGAGTAGGCAACAGTCTTTTGAGACAGCTTTTTGGGTGGCTAATAGTAGTTAGACTAACTACTGAAGGAGGCTGAACTTTTGTAATGGGTATATTAGATGGTATAAATCTTAGAATAGGCTTGACTTATTCTTTTGTATTTTAAAGTGGTTGTGATGTTATTTCCACTGATGGGACAAGCCGTGATATGTAATTAATTATTCAGACCTCTATTCTTTTGTGGCCAATGGTCCTTGTAATTATTGCTTAGAGCTCTGACTTACTTTGAGAGTTTATTCAATGAAATTATTATGATAATTCTCAATGTTGGTTCTTGATATGATTTATGTGGATTGGATTGTCAAAAAGGAAAATCTACAGGTTCTTTGAGATGTCTTTTCATGCCTTGGACCCTTTTGGGTTCGGGGTGTGACAATGCCAGTTGTGAATGGGTGGATCCCCTGACCGGTCTATGTGGTAGTATGGTATATTTGTGATAAATTACCGTATGTTAGATTTTATGGCTTCGGAAACTATATTGTTAGTGCTCACAGATTATGGTATATAGTTTCAAGGTATTTACTTTGAGAAATTGTGTTCCACTAGTTAATCATTCTTGTCATACTATTATGGAAATGATCTTCCAGTAATCAGTTAGAATTTTCCCAAATTAAGACGTGCTTTGTAAACTGTTTATTATCATGAAACTTGCATTTTCCCCACCCCCATTAATTATACTACTTACTGGGCTTTAGCTCATCCCATCCTTCAACAGTTTTTCAGATAAATTTGCTATACCTTGGACATGGAGCTTGTTTTATTGGTGGTGATCGGAGCATTATGCTAAGTGAGAGATTTATGCTATGATTGGTTGGTGACTAAATCTTGCAAATTTTAACGAGATCGTAATTAATTATATGGGAAGTTGGATACTTGAGGTTTGTTAGCCTTAGGCTTTGTAGGCCTAACTTCAATGTTGAGGTTGTGTATCCAAAAAGGGATTGTGGTTTTGTGTTATCCATTTGGAGCTTTGAAATATATTCATGTATTATTTGGAGGCACATGACTTAAGTTATTGTTTGAAATTGTGTTATAGAGCTCTGACTTGTAATATAAAGATTTTAGCATGGTTATTTATTTTTATCCTATGGAAAAGAAATGAAAAATCTATAGGTACCTTTCGGATGTTCCCTCACGCTTTGGACGCTTTTGGGTTTGGGGTGTGACAGGGTGTGCAGCCATTGGCAGTGGAGCAAGGCCCTATGGGTTATTATAGTGATGGCAGTGATGGCAATGATGATGATGACCATGATGGGAGTGACTTTTTCAGTTTTTATGATAGTGATGATCAACTTTTAACAATGAGGATGAGCCAACTGAGGTGGATGCTAATGATCAAACTTTTAATGTTGATGTTGCTGCTTCCCAGGTTGGTTCAAGGAGAGTAGGTAAAGAACCTATTATTGAGCACCCACCTCAGGTCTTTATCATAAGTGATGGCAGTGATAGTGGAGGTGGGGGAAGTGGGCTAGATGATGAGGCAGAGTTGAACCATGGTGTTAGGGACTTTGTTGAAGACAGTAGTGACAGTTGGGATGATAAGGATGATGATGATGTTGAACCAGGCCAAATGGGTGCTGGTGTAATGAACTCTGATTATGAGAGTGAGGAATTGCAGAGTCTGGTGGAATCATCATTTGATGATGAGCTTGGGTATGACAGTGATGATGATGCTGAGGATGATAGAAGTACACATGTGGGAAGTGGGAGGAGACAAAAAAATGAGGAAGTGAAGAAGTTCCCTGTGTTTAAGCCAGTGGCTAAGGCAAAGCATATTTCCTTTGAAAAAGATATGTTGTTTACAACACCCAAGCAATTCAAGGAAGCTATAACAGAATATGCAGTTCATGGTGGATGGGGGATAAAATTTGTGAAAAATGACTTGCAAAGGGTAAGAGCTATTTGCCAAGAAAATTGCAAGTTTGTTGCCTATCTAGTAAAGGTGCCAAGGGAGAGAAGCTACCAACTAAGGACATTGAATTTGGAACATACATGCTCTAGAAATTTTGAGAACCGTAGGTGTACTTCATCATACATTGGGAAAAAGTTGATGAAGAAGGTGAAAAGACAGCCCAACATGAAGCTAAGAGACATCCAAGAAGCTGTCCATGAGAAGTATACCATAAACATAAGTGTTGGAAAAGCAAGTAGGGCTAGGGATAAGGCTAGAGAACATGTGGATGGGGCTTATACACAACAGTACAACCAGCTGTGGGAGTACTGTGAGGAATTAAGGAGGTTTAGTCCTGCCAGTACAATACTTATGAAGGTACATACCTTCAATGAGGGTGATTTAGCAGCTGAGTCTGACTTGGTGTGTGGAGTGCCTTATTTTGAAAGGCTATACATATGTTTGGAGGGATGTAAGAAGGGGTTTTTAGCTGGATGTAGGCCATTTATTGGTTTGGATGCTTGCCATTTGAAAAACAAGTTAGGGGGGAAATTGATTACTGCAGTATGCAGAGATCCTAATGAAGAGTATTTCCCACTTGCATATGCAGTGGTAGAGGCTGAAACCAAGGACTCTTGGACCTGGTTCATCAATCTATTACTTGCAAACATAGGCCAGGATAAAAGATGGGTGTTTATGTCAGACCAGCAAAAGGTGTGTTGTTAATTCTCCATTGGTTGTTTTAATCTGTATTTAGTCATTGTACTTTTGGTCCACTAACTTCACATACTTGCTTGTGATACTGTTTGTGACAGGGGTTGGTGCAAACATTCATTGACAACTAGCCAGGGTATGAACATAGGATTTGCTGCAGGCACCTCTATAACAACTTCAGGAAGGACCATCCTGGTGTTTTAATCAGAGATATGTTTTGGAGGGCAGCCAAGGCAACTTACAAAGAAGAGTTTGATAGGGTGATGGATGAGCTGAAGGAGATTGATGTCGATGCACACAGGTGGTTAGATTCTCACTCAACAACAAAATGGGCCAAACATAGGGGTGTCCAGACCCGACCCACACCCGCCGGACCGACCAAACCGCCCGATCTCCACCCAATTTCAGCCCGAATCGACGCTCCTGTCAGTCGGTTACGGGTTGCCGCGCCCAAGACCCGATGCTGGCGGGTCGAGTGGCGGTTTTCTTCTCCAAAACCTGAGCCACTCGACCCGACCGATGTTCTATACAAAAAATGCAGAATCCGGCGAGGTCGAGCTTAGATTCGAGGAGATCTGGTGTGGTCGAGCTTAGATTTGAGCAGATCCGACGAGGTCGAGCTTAGATTCGAGGAGATCCGGCCAAGTCCCATCAATTTTTAGCCAAAAAATGCAGAATCCGACAAGAAAATGCAGAACCCAGCGAATATTTCCAGAATCCGGTGAGATTTCCAGGTTCCGGCGACTTTTTTTTCCAGATTTTGATGCTTTATTTATTCCGGTGACCCGCCCGACCTGACCGACGTTCACCCTCACCCGAAACCAACTCGAACGATGCTTTCGGCAGGTCGAGTCCGGGTTCCTCCACCCTTCACCCGACGCCGGCGGGTCGAGTCCGGGTTAGGTCCAAAACCGACCCGGCCTGACCCGTGGACAGCCCTAGCCAAACACATGTTTAGTGAGGATGGCTTGACTGACACCATACTCAACAATATGTGTGAGAGCTTCAACAGCAGGATTCTTAAATTCAGATCTAAGCCCATAATTAGCATGGTATAAGTATTTAGGATCACCTACAGTTAATTATAGTGATTGTTTGGTACTGTTTATGGCAGTTGTTGCAATTAATATCTAATGTTTCTTTGTACTTGTATGTGATTGTAGCTTGAGTGCATCAGGCTATATCTAATGACTAGGTTCCAAGAGAACAGAGAGAAGGGTGTGAGGCTAGAGTCAGATATTTGTGCCAAGGTGATGAAGAGGTTGCACAAGGAAAAGCTGGCAGCCAATAGGTGGTTAGCTTGCTGGGCAGGGCAGACATAGTTTGAAGTGAAAAATGGTCTGCAGAATTTCACTGTTGACTTGGCCACAACACACTACAGTTGTAGGAAGTGGAACATAACTGGCATACCTTGTGCTCATGCGATCTCCTGCATATTTTTCAACAGACAAGATGCTGAGCAGTATGTTCACCCTTGTTACCATGTATCTACATACAGAGCATGCTATGAACCAATCATAGCACCAATCAATGGGCAGAATATGTGGAGACCAAGTGATGTGACCCCAGTTCAGCCTTCTATCAAAAGAAGACCACCTGGCAGGCCTAAGAAAAAGAGAGCAAGGGAACCTTATGGGCCAAAAAGTGGTAAGAGAGCTGGCATCTCTAAGCAGTGTAAGACTTGTGGTAAGTTAGGGCACAATAAGAGAAGTTGCAAGGGTGAGATTAGAGGGAACTCTTCACTGCCAAACACCACAAAAAAAACTATGACATATAATAAGGTAATAAAGTGACATTAGGGTGAAATAGTTGCTATTCAATACTCACTACTAACCCTATTTGTGAATTTCTTGTTTGTAGACCAGCAGAACCACAAGTGCTCCATCACAGGCCAAGACAGCCTCATCCACACCATTTGCACCACCCCAAGCTACCATGCATAGCCCATCCACTCAAAGTGCACCACACTAGTCAGGTGCACATCACAGCACCAATAGCAGCAAAAAAAGAGAAGGGTGGTCACATCAGAGACTATAAAGGCTTCTAAGAATGCATCCAGATACATGGAAGCAATCAAACATGCTGAAAGTCAATCATCTGTGCAAGGTCCAAGGAAATGAAAAGAGCAAGAAGTAGATTTTTCCTTTTGTATAGTAATGTCAACTGTTTTGAGTAGTTATGTCTACTGTTTTGAGAAGTTTATGGTGATTTGCCTCACTATGGAACAATGTCATATTTTGGCTTAACTATGTAATTATGGTGATAGTGTACCAACTGGTGTTAGTGTTGTAGTTGAAGCATGCCAGTGTGTTTTGTGCAATTCTGAAGGTGATAGTGTTGAACTATGTAATTATGGTGACTGTGGTTATTAGTGTTGTAGTTGAACTATGTAATTATGGTGACTGTAATCATGGTGACTGTGGTTGTTAGCAGTCAATAATAATAATAGCAGCTGTATTTCTATTCAATTTGTGTAATATTATAGGTACAAAACAGTCAATGATAATTATAGGTACAATTTGTGTAATATTACTATTCAATGGTGACTGTGATTGTTAGCAGTCAATGGTGACTGTGGTTGTTACAGGTACAATTTGTGTAATATTACAGGTACAATTTGTGTAATATTTCTATTCAATGGTGACCGTGGTTGTTAGCAGTCAATGATAATTTACAGGTACAAAACAGCAATGTTACACACTATTGTATTCATTTTCTGCAAAACAGCAAGTGTATACATTAGCTGGCAACTAGTGTATTCATTTTCTGCAAAACAGCAAGTGAAAACAGCAAGTGTATACATTTTCTGCAATTGGTGTATTCATTTTTTGCAAAACAGCAAGTGTATACATTTTTCTGCAACTAGTGTATGTATGCATTCAAATCAAAATTTACATTTATATCTTGAACAAAAACTGCCATTCATTTCATAGGGAAGTGGGTTACATTGCTAACAATTGGCATGAGCACAAAATTACCATGAGGGAATACATGGCTAAAACTGCCAGCCCAACATAAATTAAAACTGCCCTAATAATTCCCATTATAATCACTGCCTTACATACACCTAAACTGCCAGCCCTATTAACAATATTGATAACAGCACACAGCATCAACAGCAACAACACACAGCATCAGCAGCACACAGCAGCAGCAGCAGCAGCACAGCAGCAGCACAACAACACAGCAGCAGCTGCTGCAGCAGCTACTGCACACACCAGCAGCACGCACCAGTAGCAGCAGCAGCAGCACAGCAGCAGCTGCTGCACACACCAGCAGCACACACCAGTAGCAGTAACAGCAGCAGCAGCAGCACAGCAGCAGCTGCTGCACACACCAGCAGCACACACCAGTAGCAGCAGCAACAGCACAGCAGCAGCTGCTGCACACACCAGCAGCACATACTAGTAGCAGCAGCAGCAGCACAGCAGCACACACCAGCAGCAGCATCAACAGCACATAACAGCAAACACAAACTACATACATTACCTACATTACCTATATTACCTAACCAAACACTACATACATTACCTACATTACCTAACCAAACACAAAATTACACACATCACCATTAACAATACCACAGCCACAACTAAAAACTTCTCCCTCTTCTTACAGCTTGCAACCTCAGCCTCAAGTGTGATGATCCTCTGCCTTTGCTGTGGGATAAGCACCTTACCACGAGCACATATCTCATCATCATGCCATTGGAAGAACCTACACTTACGCCCCACCTGAAATGCAAATAATGCTCAGAAAATTAAAACTTTTTCCTTTTTAATTTGTATTACATTATGAACAATTCTTTCAGAGTCAAGTTTGTTGAATGTAACTGCAGTTTTTTTTATTTAGTGAATTACTAGCTACTAGCTACTCTCATCTAAAAATCAGAGGGAAAAACTCAAAATAACTAACAATTTTAACTAAAAATTGTTAAAATTTTTAGAACCATCACATTTTGAAACAACAATTTTAACTAAAAATAACTAACAATTTACCCAGTAGTTTGGACAACCGTAGAATCTTCTGCCAGGATTATCTAATGTCCATGACACAACTATGACAGGTTTTTGATTACAGTAGCACCTCATTGGTGCTCTCCTCCTCACACTGGAACCTGTTGAACAGCTTGCTTCCATTCTGGAACCTGTTGGACAGCCACCTAGCTTAGACAAAGCAAAATACTTTTGAGAACCCAGTAACCATTGTAAATGGAGAAAGATATCAAAGTCATCTCAGTCAATAAATCACACATAGCTCACAAAGTCATTTCATCAAACATTTTCAATTAATCCAACATTGAACTCTAAAAACATAAAAATCCAACAATTCTTTAACACAAACAAACCAACCCAATTCTCTAAATCTCATATATAACTCCCCAAAAAAAAAAAAAAAATTCAACAACATTGCAATTCCTAAGTCCCAGCTTTACCAATAAATACAGACCCAGATAGACAAATCCAAACTAAACCCACACAACCCATATATAAACATAAAAACAAAACAAAACAAAATGGAGACAAAGCCACAAACAATAACTCGTAGAATACAGAAATCCATAGACAAATCCATAAAACCCCATTTATATTTTGTGAATTCAGATTTAGTACTAAAGGAAAAGGGAGATACAGAGGTTTAAGAGAATGTCAAGAGTTGAGAGAGACATCTTAGAGTGAATAAATAAATAAAAATCCCTAAATCAATCAATAAGCACAACTTGGATTAGTAACGGTGAATAAAAATTAAAACAACTTACATATATCTCATGCATTGATAGTTAAACGGCTGAAATTGAGGAACCCAGCGTCTTTGGTGGGTTAGCGATCTGGCTTCGAGGCTGTGTGGCTGGAGAGGTGAGGAAGTTCTAGTATTGATTTGGGAAGATGAACCCAGCTTCTTTGGTGGGTTAGCGATCTGGCTTTGAGGCTGTGTGGCTGGAGAGGTGAGGAAGTTATGGTACTGGTTTTCTGGTACTGATTTGGGAAGATGAACCCAGCTTCTTTGGTGGGTTAGCGATCTGGCTTCAAGGCTGCGTGGCTGGAGAGGTGAGGAAGTTCTGGGATTTTCTGGTACTGATTTGGGAAGATTAACGTAGTGGTGGTCACGTGAGGGGCGCGTGTTTGGAGTAAGCTGCGCGGGAAGCCACGTGGTAAACGGACTGTACCTTTTAATATTTAAAAATGATTTACAGTTCTCTCCGTCAGCCACATCAGCATCTCCCATTAGTTGGCTGACGGAAAGGATTAAAATGTGGGGCGTTAATTGTTTTTAGGACTAAAAGTGGTAAAAAAAAAAATATAAGGACTAAAATAGAAAAGTGTGCAAAACATAAGGACTAAAAGTGCATTTATGCCTTAATTATTTATATATTTTTCAGAGCTCTCAATCATCTGTTCAAAATTTTGTCTAGCATGCTCTTGAGTCTATTTGTACCCTTTCACCAGGCCTAAACTACCAATAGTAACATGGTTGGGTCATTTGCATTGATATTGTTGAGTTCCATGTTATAACATAAAATGTATAACCTACCTCTTATCATTAAATTTTTTTCACCAAAAAAAAAAAAAAAAAAAACTTTTTTCATTAAAAAAAAGGGTTATTCAGATGATGATAATTTTTTTTTTTTAAATCATGAAATTTATTTTTAAATTTTTTCAACAGTAATACTAATTTTTTTAAGGATAAGATATTAGTTTTGTTTAGGTAGATTTTCATGTCCAACGGGCTCTGTACCCTTTGATGGGCCGAAGTGAAAGTTTAAAATGGTGGAGCCTATTTTTGTTTAGAGCCGTTGCTAATGGACGAATCTACCCCTGGATCATAGCACGGGACCAGGTGGTAACTAAAAGGGGTAAAAGGGTAACATTAATTTTTTTCAATAGTAATCAATAAATCAAAAATCGAGTACCGTTAATGGATGAATCTGCCCCTGGAGCATAGCACAGGACCAGGTTGTAACCAAAAGGGGTAAAAGGGAAAATTGGCACATTTTTCTTTTTCAATGGTAATCGATATTTCAGTTATGACAGATTTCTGGCTCTCACTCTCACTCAGTCACTCTACCCCATCAACATTTGATTTATATTGGTTACCCAGTTGAGAGAATTTATGGGTTTTGGCATATATGTTTGCATGTAGTCATTGACCACGTTTACAAAGATAGTCATGGAGTTTTTCTATACAATTCTCTTCTTTCAAAATTTCCGTAAAATTCTGAGTCTTTCGGTGACTCTGATTGTTAGTAGTACTTGGAATGTGGTGAGGAGAGCTCAGTCAATTGGAAGGAAGGTTGCTGGAATTTGGAAAAATGGGTTCAAATACTCTGTAAGTCATTGGATTTCTTCATTATTGTTAGGACTGGGGTCATTTTGGTTCAGTGATTTGTGTTGCTTATTTGTGCTAGTTGCTTACTTCTTGGAAGATTATTGGACTTTTCTGTAATGAGATTGTGTGTAATGTCATTTGAGTTTGAATGGAAATGGGTGCTACTACCACACGAATTACATTGCTAAGCTATAATATTAATGTTTTTGCCTCTTGATGTGCTTCGAAAGTTTTTTCACCTACTAAAAAATTTACTTTGAATCAAATTATTGACTGATAAGTTGTCCTTACCTGTCTCAGATCATGACCAAGGTGGACAACATGAATTCTCAAACCATGGAAAAAACAAAAGAGTTGAGATCCAAAGCACACTCGGCTCAACTAACACACAGTCCCTTACAAGTTAAAACCCACCCAATACTGACAAATAGACAAAGGCCATGAAAGCTCTCTAACCAAAACCATCACACAAGCGATCCAAGGTCTAAATCCATACTCACGACCCAAACCCACAACAAACCGCTCCATCCAGCTACAAGTTGTTAAAGCCTTGAACAATCTATTAGGATTTTTATTAAGGCTAAAATCCAAATGATAGAAGTTTCTTTGTAATGAAATTTTTTTTTTTGTATTTGTTTAAAAACTTTTATTTGTAATTGTTGCATGTAATTGAGGAACAAAGTCAACAATTAGCTCAATATGAAATTAGCTAACATTCAGTCTCTCTTTGGCTCATTTCTCTCATTTGGACCATTTCGCATGAGACCTCAAACCTAAATACGAATTAGACTCCAAGCCATAATTTATTAAAAACTAATAATCTAATATACGTTGAAAACTACAAAAATAAATAAACAAATAAATAAAAATCACACTTTTCAATAACACGTAATGTCTCTTGATATTTAGGGTCAACATATCCAAAGGTTCCCTCAACTGAATTACCTTGAAAAAAGTCTTTCTCCTAGTGCAATTGAAACCGCAAAACCAAAATTAGATAGTTTGGCAGTGAAAGATTAATCCAAATGTACTATTGATCTTGACCTGCCACAATGCAAGTAACAAATAGCATAGGAAGTCTCCATGGCAATTCTCACACGGTCAAGCCATGAGATCAGGCGAGGAACCCATTTGCCTTTACCATGGAGATTATCAAAAAGAGTGTTGTTGGAGATGAGCTCAAAAACCAAGATGGGAATTTCAGTTTCCAGGCAGCAACCATAGTCTCAAAACATTCTTGTTACTGATCAATTGTTTTATTGAAACTTGATTTAAGAAGAAATCTATTGTCTTCTCAGAGGACCAAAGTCTAAGAGGCCTTTAACTTTAATAGCAACTTGTCAATCATCTAGTTTTCCTTTATAGACAGTTCCAATTTCAGCACCAAGTATTAGATCAGGATCATAGATATTTGTAGCTTGTCGGATGTCCTTGGCAGAGAAAACCATGATCGTCTCTATATCTCTACCTTGGTTGTTGGAGATTTGCTTCTCTAGTAAGATTGCTTCATTGTGGATGAAGTACTCTTCTTTGGCAGTTTGGCCTTAAATACCTGCATTGCTTTCTCCATCTTGATTCTCTTCTCTGTCAATAGAATTATTGAACAAGTGACTATCACTTCATATATTCCATCTATTTCTTCTATTACAAATCAAAGGGTACATAATCTCCACCAAAAAAAAAAAAAAAAACATAAAGTTAGTGAAATAGTTTCTTGATGTTATTGTTAATTTGGAATTAAAATACATTATGATTTTCTCACCTTTAATCATCCCCATTATGCTATTCCAGAGACTCATAACCTGTAGCAAGAGTATTCAGGAGAATCTTAACCTGCATCAACAAATATTAGTATAGTAAGCACATGTATCTTTTAACTAAAATTACCTCTAAGATATACTAGAACTAAGTCTCTGCTAGTCATGATATATTTACATAACGATAAGCAATTGGCCTAAATCCATTTTTAGTGGATAGTTAACTCTCCATAATTCATATCATGAGTAGAGGAGAAAATTCACATTTGGAATTAAAAGGGGAAAATTTCAAGTACCTTCAGAGAAAGGCCACCAAAGGAACCAAATACTCATCAGGGTGCATTAATTCTTAATCTTTACCAATAACCTAAAATTCTTATTTGATGCAATCAGCAGTTTTGTTGCAGATTGTACCAGAATGCAACGTTACAATTTTGGTCATACTCTGCATGTAGTATTAGTCATAATTTGATACTTCACGACAAACCACAACACAAGCAATCCAAAGTCCAAATCCAAATCCATACTCCAGCCACAAGTTGATAAAGCCTTAAGCAATTTGTTTGGGTTTTTGCGAAAGCAAAATTTCAAGTTAGAAATTTCTTTGTGATGAAAAGTTTCATTGTATTTTGTTTAAGAACTTTTATTTGTAATTGTTTAGTGCAATTAACGATGAAGACAAAAGTATGTTGTTCACTTAACTTCATTGTACACATTAACAAGTTTTGGTTAAACAAACTTATGATCAATTGAGTGAATATAAGAAAAAATTTAGAAGTTTGGACAGAACTCAACATTTAGTTCAAATAGACCATAAAATAAAGACAAACGAAAGCCATAAGTACTTTAAATTTCCCCTGATATCCTTCAGCCAGCTCTTGATCCATGCCTGAATTGAGTAGGCTGTATGAAATCAATTCTAATGGACAGATCAAACCAAACAATAAAAAAAAAAAAATTTAAAAAAAATCCTTTTAACAGTTCCAAACAAATAAAACCTCCTCTCATTTTTTTTTTTAAAAAAAAAAAATCAATTTATTAAATACAAAGACATTCACATTTTATTAAGGGAAAGCTGTCATTTCGACCATCACAATAGTTTGAAGTTAGAGAACGGATGGTATGTCAAGGAGGCTTTCCTGGAACTTCTAGATCAATAATAGATTCTTTTGCTTAAAAATTAAAATTTTGTTTATTTATTTATTTATTTTTATGTTGTTTACGATGCTCTTTTGATATTATAGCAATGGGGATCACTTCTAGGTGTGATGCCTATCAATTTATATGTGAATATCATTCATTTTACAATGCTATGAAAAGGTACAAAGTCACTTTGCTTGGTGTTAGGACTTAGGAGGTTCAAAGGTAAATGCAATATCTACATAAAGCTTTTGTTCATGTATAATATGTATTTGACTTGCATGCATGCACATACAATTAATGGAATTCATTCTTCAAAATCTGTGAGTGTCATGTTTATTTTGTGAATATCCACAAAAGGATTAAAAATGAAGAAAAAGCTCAGCTGAAACAACCAGCTATGGACATGCATCTTCTCTATTTTTTAAAAAGAAGCTTGGATCTCCTGCATTTCCTTCTACTACCCTTGCAACTCAACTCCAACAGGATTGGTTGCCACTTGTGACACTCTCTAAAGGTCTACACTTGATTATTCTGCTGCTATCAATGCTTTTCTTTGTTTTTTGAATTGTTAGTTACCCTGCACATTGAAATCAAACTTTTACAATACAAGATCGCATTAGTGGCAAAGAAAGGCTCTTTCTTCATGGTTGTCTTGTGAGAGTGGTTCTACACCACCTTTGTACTCTTCATATTTGTTAGTGAAAATTTCTTTGTGTCGACATCAGTGGATGTAGGCTAAAGGCAGAACCACATAAATCCTTGGTGTGTCTCTCTTGTATGTGGTTGTTTATTTTTCTTTCATTTTTTTTTTCATTCATAATATTTATTTGTAAGATTTTTCTAAAACCATAATATTTTTATAGATAGATCTTATGTGGGAGTGTATCCAGATACCCTTTCCCACAACAGTCAATCTATGGTCAGCCTAGCCAACTCAGTGTTAGGTTCATTTTGGTATTACAGTTGGGTCATTTATATCAACTGGGAAAATAGCTACTGGTGATGATATGATTAATGCAGATTTCACAAATAGCAAGCAACCTTTAGAACTTCAATTCTGACCATGCATACTTGCATATTTGTATAATTTCTATTTTAGTTTGTACAGGCCATGTTAGTTTGTGATTTTGCAAAGTATGATGATTATATTTTCAAATGTGATTTAAAGACGGGTAGTTGTTAATGGCATAAAACTTGGTAGAATGTTTAGTCTCTTCTATTGCTAGTTTTCTTTTTTCTTTTTTTTTTTGCTGTATAATACGAATTTATTAAGAGGAAGACCTAAGGACTATCCCATCTACCTTCTCCACCGGTAAAATAAAGGTAGGATTAGAGGAGATGGGAATGGTACTGGTAAAACCAAGAGTGTTGCTTTGGCTTTAGTGCATAGAGGACTACCTTCTACATCAATCCCAGTCCATGCATGAGTGATGTTACCTAAATGGTTTCGGAAGAGTGCAGCAAGGTATACATTGTTTGGTCTCACAGCAACATCGGATTTTAAGATCAAGAGAATTCGTCTTTCAAATATTTCACAAGGTTTGTATTTGTAAAATTTGGCCTATAGTATATAGCTTTCAAAACAATGTTAATTAAAGTGTAATATCTTGTAGGACCCCATTACACCTCGTGTTTCCTATAGTGTACTATTCTATGGCTGAAGTAATGTTTGCAGTGGAACATTACAAATTGGGTAAAGCAACCCTCCGATTAAAGTTGTTTCTTTATAAAAGATTTTCCCAATAAGATCAACTTGTCACCTTCTCAGTTTTTATTAGCTCAAGATTTCTATGTAAGTAGAAGCCTATGAAATCAATGGTACTAGGGGAGTTGTCATCTACTAGTCACTATTGTTGTTTATGCTATATCTCAAGCATTTGAATAGAAAGAACGTTGGAGATAATTCACTACGGGTTATAATATAATCAAATTTTATCTTCAGTCTCATTCTTTCATAAACTAGTCAAATGTTCTACAATTGGTGTTTTCCTCCAATCTTATTAAGTTTTTTTTTTTTTTTCTTTTTTTTCTTTTTTTTTTTTAAATTAATCAAAGGACAAAAAACATAACAAAAACAGATAGATGGTCATTATAAATTTTCAAGAAAGGGAATAGAACCTCTTAAATTTTAAGGGAAAGAATTGAAAATAGATTATATTTCAAGACTAAAAATAATATTTTTTTTGCCAAAAATTATATATTATTCAAGAGTTTAAATCATCTCAGTTCATATTATTTTCATGTCTAGAATTTTATGCAAGTAAGAAAAACTTTTTTTTTAAATTATATTTTGCATCTAATTGTTCAATTGAAACTCTTACAATTTTTAAGCAATTAAGCAAGGTGGGAGCCATAGAGGAAGCAATTGCCTAAGCATAGCTAGCCCCTAGTCTTTCATGTATAACATCACCACAAAAACAAGTGAGATAGAGAATGAGAGTGAGATCACGGGAGATGAGAGAGTTTTTGGGTTTTTTATTTTTTATTTTTTATTTATTTTTATATATAAATATAAAATATTAAAATTTATATATAGTTAGTTACTGTTTGGTCTGGTCCAGTCCATTATGGGATCAGTACTGAAAACCTATATGTATATGGCATCAAAGGGCAACAACTAAAGAACATACGACACTGTAATACAAGTGTGACATTTAGTAATGCTTGTGGGACCTATAAACAACGCCATGTTCTTTCACTTGGTACGCATTCTATGCTTCAAAGAAACTGACAGTATTTCTTGTTAAATTTTACTCATCTTTTCAGCAACCAAACTATTGAATATTGCTTTAGAATTCTACTTTGAAGGGTTAATATTATAAACTGTTATTAATTTATTATTATTTTTTTAAATACAAGTTCAAATGTGTTCTGTTAACAAAGACAAATATGTGAAGGAGGAGACTGAGTTTTAATGTCATGGATGTCATTAGCTTTCTTGGGGAGCAGATGTGACTAAATTACACTCCAATTTAGATAAGTTCTCACTCAGGAGCCCAAATTTTGGACATGGTCTACCATTATTGGAAAGAATGATGTGACTGGGACAATAGTTTTCAGCTAAGCCTGTGGCCCACTCATTTTCTTTCGGTGCAGAAGGGGCCCAAGGCCCAAGAAACTCAGTCTCCTCCTTCCCGGCAGCATTACTTTCTACCTCTCCTCTCACTCTTTCAGCGTTCCTTTTGGCCACTAAGAAAAAATGGCTGAAGCAATCCTATTTGGTCTTGCACAGAAAATGATTGAAACTAACTAATTATTACCAGTTAAATATTTTTTGCGATCTTATATGCTTCAATTCAATCTTTTCGTTTGCTTGGAGATTTATGGTAAAGAAAAGACAATGTGGCCATGTGGGCTTTGACAAAAGGAAATGGTCCTATCTACTCTTTGAAGGACTGGATGAGTCTCTTTCAGCACTTTGGTTCGTGGAGTTTATACTCCCTAAGCATTGGATGCCTCCAAGCTAAGAATTATCCACCAAAAAAAAAAAAAATTTTATTATAATTTAACTATAAATGACTTGAAAGGAATTTTCTCTGAACTATTATAACGTTATTCATAAAATTATTCACATGTATTAAGTCACATAACTTATGAATTTATTTAAACAAGTTTTATTTTTTAGTTATTTTATATTCTAACCGTTGCTAGCTTAAAATCTTAGGTCCGTTCCTTCTTCTATGGCTAGTTAATTAATGTCAAGAGGATTAATTAAAAAAATATATACATATCTCAAGGTTTGTATTTGTAAAATTTGGTTTTCTAAGCCCTCACCAAATCTAGTGTTATTATTATTATTATTATTTCTGATTTGGTGTATGTTGAATTGTGATAAGAGACAATTTTCTTGTTGATCATATAATTGAGATAAATTGATAATTAATTAATAATTTTGTTACATATTTAATAAAAAGGTCTGAAACATATTTTTCAATTGACACGAGAACAGTTTGAATACATAGGGTTCAAAACCAGATTTTTAGCATTAGCATTTTTCTTTTTGAATATATCAAGGTTAAAAGAGATAAACCACTTGTCCTGCACTTTAATTAATGTAATATGTAAACACAGACGAAAAAATATAAAATCTTGATGTTTACATGTGGGAAAATTTATATTTAGAGAATCTAATAAAAAATTAAATATTTAATTATTTAGTAGGATGGTAGACTTTGGCATTACATTTACATGTTAGGTTTGGCTTAGAAGCATGTTCTTTCACAACTTATCCAATACCCAGTACTGTTTGATAAGAAAGTTTCATTAAAGCAGAATCTAAAGCCACGAGAGAAAAGAAAAATATTTTTCTAAGATCAAATCTATTTCTTTTATTAAAAAAAAAAATGTGGGCTAAAACTACAATAACATATATACTCTTTTGTAGGAAAAATTTGTAAAATAATGATATGGTGACTATTACGTGGTCACTCCTGGATTAAAGCGAAACCCAGAGTTCAATCCTATTCCAAATGAACCCAAACTTTTTAAATTTAAATCGTAATTTATTCAGCAAATATATAAATATATATATATATATATAAGTTGTAATTTTTTTTTTCATTTCAAGTATCAATTAACAGATATTAACAAAAAAAAAAAAAAAACATATTCATTAACATAATTGGGAAAATAAATCGTTGTACAAGCATTTAAATGTTGACTATAAACCTGAAGATTTTCAAAAAAGAAATCTACATTTGTTTTGGTTTATTTTATGAATTTGTACAATGCTTTTTTTTCTTTTTTTAATTTCAATTTGTACTTCTGTATACCAAAAAATTTTCCTTGAATTTTATTTTTGAGTCATTGTCTCTGGGATTTTCAAAATCAGTACTCCATTTATGAACAAGCTTGGGTGGACTTTGTTGCAAGTTTCTATTTAGGAATTTGTATCTGGCCCAGCTAAGCCTACTAAAATATCTAGTGGGTTTGGATAGTTTAAGCTAGGGTAAGAATAGAGGTACACATTGTTTTCTTTGTTTTATAGAAGCCTAAGGCTTATGTTCACATCACATGTTCAATGTTTTAGACTATTTTTTATATAAGATGGAGAAACGAAAATAATGCTGGAAAATAATAGAGTACACACGATTTTCTTCTGGTGTAGAAAGGGACTAATGCCTTATCTTCATTCTTCACATGAAAATATAAGTAAAGATGACTGAAATTCAAGAATTTGGGTAAAGATCACTTTCAAATTTCAATTCAAGATGGGGAAATGGAATAATGCAAGATATAAGGTCCACACGGTTTTCTCTCGATGTTAAGGGGACCAATATTGCTGACTATCCTTCCTTCTTAAATAGCTTTCTTTTTATCATTAACAAAAGTCATTTTTGGCGTCTGAGAGATGTTGATTGAAATGGGAGGAATAAGACATAAAAATTCCCTTCTTTTGTGTTCCATGGGTTTATATTTTCCTTGTTTCTTTGATATTTTGGTGTTAGTTCAATTCTCAAACTTCTCACTTTAATTTGATGACTATATTTCATTTTAATTTGATGCTTTTATCATCATTATTAGAAGGTGACTTTTAAACAAGTTCTTTTTACAACATATCTTATTAAGAAGGTAAATTATGAGTGGAGCAACATCATTTTTGCATGAATTTACCATTGACAGGAATTTTATTATGCATCAATCACCACATGTTTTATTATTATTATTATTTTGCCTTCCATCATGTATATTTGGTAGAGACATAAAAATTGAAATGATGGAGAGTAAATTACTATTGTCCTTATTAATAGGTGGAAAAGTAGAATGACGGTAAGATGGAGAGATGATTTTGTAATTTTCTTCTCCAACTCATTTCTCTTCCCATTTTCTTCTCAAACTCATTTTACTTCCCCTTTTTCATTCTCTTCTTTTACACGTATTAAAATATATTTATTTAAGCCCAAATATTCCCTTTGAAAAATGAGATTTATTCCTTATAATGAGATTTAAGCCCAAATATATTTATTTAAGCCCAAATACTCATTTTACTTTCCCTTTGAAAAATGAGATTTATTCCCTTTGAGCTATTATAAATTCTGTGCTTTCTAGTGCTACCGTTCTTGTTTCTTCTTGAATAGCTTTATGAAACTGTTATATTACTAAATGATGAACTTGATTGCATAATTGACTGTAGTAAGTTTGGGATCACACAATTGTGTATGATCTGGTTCATTGTTTCTAAGTTGACTAGGAGTGAATGGAATAATGTTTTATAATATGTGATATGCTAGAGGAGCATTATCTTTAATAGAAATTGTGAAACTGGCTTATTTGATTTGCTTGATGCAATGTCTTGGTATGAGATTTGTGCACTTGTACCACTCAATTGGTTTTGTCTTTTAGTGCTGTATGTAGAACTTTCGCAATTGGTTAAATGGTAATAGTTGCAACCTGAATTCTGGACCCTATTTTTGTTAACATTTGAAATTTGCAAGAGATAATTTAGTTCTTGGTATGTTATTTTGTTTTGTATGGTTGGGAAGTATGCTCATGAACATTTAGCTTCTTGTTTGGTTGAAGTGGTAGAGAAATTTAATGCAGTAACTTCATCAGCCGATATTTAAATTTAATGCAGAAATCTAATGCAGAAATTTAAATTTAATGCAGAAATTTAATGAAGCGTAGCAGCCGATACTTATATAACCCACGTCGCATTTCTCCATTTTGATTAATTACCCACATAATGTATTTTTGTTTTTCAGTCATTTTCAATATAGCTTTAGTAAATAAGAGAGGGATCCATACAGATTCTAATTTGTTTCTTCAATTTCAGTCATTTTCAATATAGCTTATTTTTGTTCCCACTCCCAGATTGCACATTAGGCCATTACTTGGCATAAGATGAGCTAGCATTGTTAATAGTATGTTTGGTTTGGAATAGATGTTGAATTTGACCCAAAAAAAAGGTTTACTGGAAGGAAATTATATAAAGGCCAAGAAATATACGTGACCACTGGAATCAAAATATTAGAATTACTATTGAAAAAAATTGGCTGTTGGAACTTGGAAAGCCCAAGAAAGAAATTGACAGTTGGAAAGAAATGTGATCGTTGGAAACTTGAAACCATGCCAAAATCTGAAAAAAAAATTTGACACTTTAAAGAAATAATAAAGAAAATTAAAAAAAATAATATTTTAATAAAAATAGAGTTTTGGGATGTGGAGGTATTGTAAAATGGTATGGTATAATAGAATTGTGGGTTTTTAGAATTATAAAATAGAATAGCATTAGTATTTTCCAATGCTAATGCTCTTATAAGCCCCGTGGCCATATATGAGATTTTCAAAATGGAATTAAGCAATTGGACAAAACCTAGTGGAGCGCTTCTATTATGTTCTATAAGTTTTTCGAATTATGGTTCCTCTCTAGGTTGTATCTACTTCTACTTCTACTAACTATAAAAAAAAAAGCCAATAGCTCTAACTATAGTGCTCTTGGTTTGGTCAAGTGTTATTTTTTGTCGAGCCAAAACGATTTGTTTGGGTGAAGTGTGAAATCAAAATAGGATTAGAAAGAAAAAGAAGGAAGGGAGAGACCAAGTCAAAGACAACTAAGATTTTAATAAATGTAGTACGGGAGGTCGATGGGCAGTAAAGACGGATAGGATAAACACAAAAAGTACTGTTTGAATGATGGTATGACTGGCATAATAATTTTCCGGCCACTAGACAAAATTTCCAACTAAGCCTCTGTCCCACTTGTTTTCTTTTGGTTGTTTTTTCTCTGCATTATTGTACCAAGAAAATGACCATATATAGAAAACGAATGATATCGATGACATTCGTCCACATTAAAAAACTCGGTCTTCCTTCACTGCAGCATTACTTTTACACACACTTCATCACTTCTAACCAGCATTCATCTCTCTCTTTAAGCGTTCCTTTCAGCTACTACCAAGAAATGGCCGAAGCAATCCTCTTTGGTCTTGCCCAGAAAATGATTGAAAATCTGGGCTCTCAGACTTTCCAAGAGATTGGATCACTCTGGGGTGTTAAAGATGAGCTTGAAAAAATCAAGAACACCGTTTCCACAGTCCAAGCTGTACTTCAAGATGCAGCGGAGCAGCAAAGTCATAACCATCAAGTCAAGGACTGGCTCCAAAAGCTCAACGATGCAGTTTATGACGCAGATGACTTGTTGAGTGAGTTTTCAACTGAAGCTACAAGGCGAAGCGTGGTGAGTGGGAATAAACTCACAAAAGAGGTAAGCACTTTCTTTTCAAAGTCAAACCAACTAGCTCTTCGTGGTAAGATGAGTCGTAAAATAAAGGCAATGAGGCAAAAGCTAAATGCAATAGCAGAAGATAAGAACAAGTTTAACTTGAAAGTAGACAACGTAGAGACAAATGTTATGAGTAGGAAGAGGGAGACTCACTCTTTTGTTCGGGGAGAAGGTGTTATTGGGAGGGATGAGGACAAAAAGAATATCATAGACCTGTTATTCGACTCTAATGTAGAAGAGAATATTTCGGTCATTCCCATTGTGGGGATTGGGGGCTTAGGGAAGACTACACTTGCTCAATATGTGTACAATGATGAGAAAGTTCAAAAATACTTTGAGTTAAAAATGTGGGCATGCATCTCTGATGTATTTGATTTAAAAATAATTATTGAAAAGATAATAGCATCTACTTCTGATAATGCACCAGTTGGAAACCTTGTAATAGATCAGTTGCAAAGTCAACTTCGTAAAAAAATTGACGGTAAGAAATACTTACTTGTATTAGATGATATATGGAATGAAGATCCTGAAAACTGGCGTGAATTGAAAAGTCTTTTAATGGATGGTTCCAAAGGCAGTAAGATTATAATAACTAGTCGTATTAGATTGGTTGCAGAGATTACACGCACAGTTTCACCATATTTTCTTAGAGGTCTGTCTAAAGAACAATCTTGGGTTTTATTTAGGCAAGTGGCATTTAGAAATGGGCAAGAGGCCAACAATCCTAAACTAGTGACAATTGGAAGGGAGATTGTAAACTTGTGTCAAGGGGTACCACTTGCTATAAAATCCATAGGAAATGTGTTATACTTCAAGGAAAAAGAGTCTGAATGGTCATTCATGAAGGATAATATAGAAGCAAATGTCATTCAAGGGAATGGAATTTTACCAATTTTAAAGTTGAGTTATGATCATCTCCCATCACATTTAAAGAGTTGTTTCACTTATTGCTCTTTGTTTCCCAAAGATTATGAGATGGATAAGGAAATAGTAATACAACTATGGATAGCACAAGGGTTGGTCCAATCATCAATCAAAAACCAACAATTAGAGGATGTTGGTGATGAGTATTTCAAGGATTTACTTTGGAGGTCATTCTTTGAGGAAATAAATGTATATGGAGACCAAAAATACAAGATGCATGATTTAATTCATGATCTTGCAGAAGCTATTGCAGGTGAGGAGTGCAAGCTAATTAGTTTTGATGGCAAAAATATTAATGAAAAAAATCGTCATGTTTCATGTCCATTTTCTATTGACTGGTCTTTTACTGAAACTTTAAAGTTGTTGGTTAAAGCAGCCAAGGCACGTACATTTCTTCTTACATTTAAGGGGCATGAATCGAGTGTCTTGCGTGATGAGTCAATGTTGAATACAATTATTATAAGTTTCAAGAGTTTGCGTGCGTTAGATTTACATGCATTGAAGATTACATCAATACCAAATTCTATAGGGAAGTTAATACATCTAAAGTATCTTGATGTTTCTTTTAATGAGGATATTGTAACTCTCCCTGCTACAATTACTACATTGTTGAATTTGCTAGTACTAAAACTTTATGGTTGTAAAGGTCTTAAAGAATTACCCAAAGAGTTTGGAGAATTGGTTAGCCTCAAACATCTTTATAATGATGGTTGTGATAATTTGAGTCATATGCCTCATGGATTAGGGAAAATGACTTCACTTCAAACATTACAATTATTCATTGTGAGCACCTCCTCCCAAACTGGTGGATTAGGTGAATTGAAGGAGCTAAACAACCTACGAGGTACATTAGAGATCTCACATTTGGAACGGTTGGAAGAACCTAACTCAAAATCCATTGTTGTGAATTTATGGGAAAAGCAATATCTTGAAAAACTGATATTAAAATGGCATCATCAAGATCAAGTAGATAATATAGTAGATGAGAAGTTATTAGAAGACCTCCAGCCACACCAAAATCTCAAATATTTGGAAGTGTATCATTACAAAGGTGTGAAATTTTCAAGTTGGGTCTCTTCTCTCACAAATCTTGTTGATTTAAGGATAAAAAATTGTAAGAAATGTCGATATCTGCCACCTTTGTCTCATCTCCCCTCTTTAAAATCTCTAAGGCTTGATACGATGAATGATTTGGAGTACATATCTGATAATGATATTAGTAAAGAGGTGTCTGCATCATCCACAACATTATCAACACCGTTCTTCCCATCTCTGAAGTCACTCAAAATAAAAGAATGTCCTAATTTGAAGGGATGGTGGGGGAGAACAGGGAGGGATTTAGTTGCAACAACATCTACGTCAACACCAGCTCATCAACAAGATCAGTCTCACCACTCACTGCCTTTATTTCCTCTTCTTTCTTATTTGGAGATTTTTAATTGCCCTCAAATGACTTCCATGCCCCTATTTCCCAATCTCGAAGAAGAGCTATATTTAAAGAATGTCAGTTTAAAACTTTTGCAAGAGACAATGTCATTGTCCTCTTCTTCTCCTCTCTCCAAATTAAATAAGATGGAATTGGATTGTGTAGAAGATATAGAGTCTCTTCCGGCTGAGTGGGCACTATATTCTCTCAAAGAATTACGAATTTGGAATTGCCCTAAACTAACATCTATGTCTGGAGCGGTACGTTATCTCACCTCCCTCTGTGCGCTATTAATTTACAAGTGTGAGGAGTTTGATCCATTAAGCGACATGCATGATGATGGCATGGAATGGCGATGCCTCATTTGCCTCCGTTATTTATGTTTCAGTGGCATTCCAAAACTGAAGTCTCTCCCTGTGGGTCTTCAATGTATTTCCACCCTAAAAAAGCTCAGCATTTCAAACTGTCCCAATTTAATGACTTTGCCGGAGCTCACCTCACTTGAATCTCTTCATATTAAAAGATGCGAGCCTAATCTGACATCACTTCTTGAGATTTGTTGTCTCACTTCTTTACGGTCGCTAGATATTGGAGACTTTCCCAATTTGATTACTTTCCCCGAATCAATTGGGAATCCAATCTCACTTGAAACGCTTTCCATTTGGGGATGTCCCAATCTCACAACACTACCTGATGATGCTTTTCTCAAGTCTTTACAAAAACTGGAAATTCGGAATTGTCATCAGTTAGCTGAAAAATACAAAAATAAAATCGATAAGGATTTCCCTAATTTGGAAATCGATTGGGGGTATTGAGACCACAGCAGCAAACGGCTCTACTTCGTCTTCTGCAACGGCCACTCCCCTCTTTCACTTGGTACGCATTCTATGCTTTCAAAAGAAACTGAGCTTTTTACAATTATATTCTCTATGCTACGTCGATTTCCATATATTTAATTACAATCTGTCACTTTTTCGAATTCTATTCTTTATAGAAACAATATTTTGTTTAGGTTTTCTGGTAATCAAAAATCAGAGACGTTTATTTATTTATTTTGGAATAGCTTAACTGCAGAGACTTATAGGATTTCTTGTTAAATTTTTATTGATTCAGGGTTGTTACTATAATTTTATTTGATTTTTGATGTAGAATTAATTGGAAGCACAGAACAAACGGATATGCAAATATCTGGGCATGTTCAGAACCTTAGGAACAAGTGCAACGAGTCCACGACTTAGGTGATTATCTTGTTTTGTGTTTCATTCTCTTTTCCCTTTGCATACAAATTTCATTCTAGATATGATTCTCATTTTTTTGTTCATTCTAATGATTTCTGCCTTTATATAAACTACAAAATCACTCTTCTTTGTTTGGGTTCTTGATTTTGAATAAGCAGAGTAATATCTGGCACTTGTTAAATTCTGGTGAATGATCATTATTGACAACTACCCTCTGGGAAGCTGTTTTATATTCAGGTATTTGTTATTTAGTTAGCTTTAACACTTTATTATTGCTACCTATTTTTATCAACAAACAACAATATCCAGTGTGGTTTTTGGGTTCTTACATTATGTCTGATTTTTGTTCACTGTACGATGATAACTTAGTTTGGACTTGCAGAAGTTCTGTTATGGATTTTACTTTATGCACAATATTTGGATACAAAGATAGGATCATTAAAATAAAAATCTAGAGTTAAACAATTGAATTCTCACATGAAATGGATAGTTTTTTTTTTTGTAAACCAAACTGACATAAAACATAAAATTAGAAACTTTGTTTTATATTCTTTTCCTCGCTATTTTGGAATGATTACAGGCAGAAATTGCTGGGGAATGGTCCAAGACTGTTCGCATCCTAAATTGAATGTATTTCAGAAGGATATACTACAGGTCCATACATCTCCTTTAATTTCAGCTTTCTTTGTTAATAAATTATCCAAATTCCTCTTGTTTTCCTTCAATTAGAAGTATAATTTGTGTGCAGAATGTGGAAAAGCTGGGAATATAAAAACAGACCAGAGTTTGTGATCTCCAAAGGAAGTCAATACTGCAATTATGTAAGACTCGAATGAAAAAAATCAGCAGTAAATCTTTTGTTTTTTTTCCTTTCATTTATACTTTTATTTTTGTATGTTCTCAAACTTATATCTGGCAGTTTGGCATGGATAAAGATCACAACAAGGTGTCAACAGAAGAGTTGTTCCTTTTCAAGAATGGCTTCATTATGTGCGCAGCTGATTTCTTAGTGAAGCTATTGAAATTTTTCAAACCTAAACAGGTAATTATTTCACTATATTTATTTCTTAATTAAAACAGGTTGGCCATGATTTCTAGTTTACTCTGTAACTCACTTTACTCTGTAACCGTATGAATCATAAAATGAATAACAAAAATCAAGTTGTTCTCTACAGTGTAACTATAAATTTTATTTAGTTTTATTTCATTACATTGTTATCTGGGAACTGGGAGGTGGAAAAATTGTTTTTCACTTAGGCAGATGCTTCATAACTCCAATATATTTGAGAAAAAAAAAAATCAGATCTGGTCAGTTGATTCAGAGGGATTTAATGCCACTATTTTCTTACATTCATGCATCTCCTTTCTAAGTTCGCTTTGAATTTACCACTGGCTCTCTTTATTCTTCCTTTTTGTTTCAGGTTTAGTGAATTTATCAGTTGTTGAATTTTGTATGTAGGAACTTTGAATTTGGTTTATCTCAAAGATAAGGTAAATGGTTCATTTGTTTTGAATTATTGGAAATTTGATTGCAAGATGGTAGAAATAGTATTATTTTCCTCTCTTTTTTTGATAGTTGAATCGGATGAAGACTGTAGCTTGGTGTTAGCAACAAGAGTACTACCTATCTTCAGTTAAAGTTCAATTTTAGGGTGACTGGTTCTTGGACTTTTCAGCCACCCTCTGTGAAACCTAAGCTTATTGCAAACATTTATCTTAGTTTAGTTGTTTCAATAACAAAACCAGGTTGTGATGAAGTTTTTTTTTAATGCTTTTCAAATTGTAACTCTTTTACCTATATACATATCAGTACTTTAAAGCATCCACATGAACTTAATTACAAGAACTATCATGAAAAATATTTTATAGGGATTAAGCATCTTGCAAAGGATTATCTAGAAGAATCAGATAATCTGAAGAAATTACTGTGGAAATCTGATGATGGATTGTATCGTTTGGATAGTTTCGGGATTTGAGAAGTTGACGTGGCTAAGGTACTTTGTTAGATTTGTCTATAATCAAATCTTATGTTTGATCATAATCAAATTTGAACAATCCTTAGTTGTGAGCATGTTAATATGTAGAGAACAGGTAATGAACGTTATGTACTTCTGTTACATTTTTCTTATACAGTCTTGAGGTTGTAGAAGGAGTATTTGAGGTACGTTCTAGCTTGGCTGATACTCATCTAGGAGGTGATGATTTCGACAAGGTTGGAACAAGAAAAATGAGTACATCTTTAGCTTATATTCTTTATTTTCTGAGTTATAGTTTGTTGTTAATAAAGTACACCCTTAGTCCCTTACATTCTATAATTTTTAATACAGAATAGTTGATTGGCTTTCTGAAAACGTCTTAAAGATGAAGGCGTAGATATTCTGTATGAGAGGCAAGCTCTACAACATCTCACAGAGACTACTAGAAAGCAAAGATGGAGCGGTCATCTCTAACTCTGACCAATATTAGGTATGTGGCTTTTTCTATGCCTTCTTTATGTAAGTTGATATATCTCTCTTTTCCATAATCACAGAGAAAAAACATTTTCCTTTCCAGTTTACCTTTCATTATTGCCATTGCGGAAATCCCAAAACACATTGACACCACGCTGACTAGTGTCAAACTTGAAGAACTGTGTTCAGATTTGTTAGACAGGTAAGCCTTTTAACAATATAAATTATTACTATATGGTTTCATACTATGCATGTTCAGAAATAGAATAACTCTCATATGTAATATCACTTTATTTGTTTTATCTCTGTCACTTCAGTTTTCTTTCTTTTGATTTTGAACTCTCTTTTTCTGTCATCTGGAAGTCTACTTGCCTGCTTAAGTTCACTAAATTACAACTGCAACTAACTTTCTCATATGCTTTGAGCACCAGTTGAAACATCCTTAAGGGATGCAAAGCTTTGCTTCAAAGATATAGATGAGGTAATTCTACTTCCATTGGGATTTCCAATTTGTGCTTATCAACACTGTGGTAATGGATTTCATGAGGTAATTCAAGCCAACGATTGTGACTAATGCTGAGGGGCAGAGAACGACACCATCTGTTGTGGCGTACACTAAGAATGGTGATAAGCTTGTGGGGCAAATGGCTAAGAGACAAGCTGTGGTGAATCTTGAGAACACTTTCTTTTCTGTGAAAAGGCTTATTGGGAGGAAAATGTCTGAAGTTGATGAGGAGGCCAAACAGGTTGGTAAATTTATTACTTTTCTTATAAGTTTTTACTGTAAAGTTAGTATTTTAACCTGACCATTTGTAAATTGGAGGCAGAATTTGTAGATTAGAGACAGCATTTGTATTTGGATTAGTCTTCACAAGAGCTTGAACTGTGAATTTTAATGATCTTTTAACTATTAGTATGCTATTTGGAGATAGGAACTTAGGATTGCTTTGTTGGATACCGTGACATGTTCTGGTATTGTTTGATCAAAACCCAATTTTTAGATTAATCTTGAATGGGTTTTTTTTTTTTTTTGTGTGAATCAAACATTTATTATTATTATAAATGACTGTAAATTTAATCATTTAAATACTAGTAGATTATAGATAGGATTTGAATTTGGATTAGATGTTACTTGTTATGCAATCATAATAAACTATCACTTAAATGGTAAATTTTGATAATTTTATATTCTTATAACCATTAGTATGCTATCACATGTTCAGATATCATGATAGACAATGTTTAATAAAATCATTTGATTATTATTATGTTGGAGATAATTTGAATTTGGATCATCTGATGTCTTATATCATGAGAAACTATTACTTATTGAAAAAGCTTAAATTGTTAATCTTTATAATATTTTAACTAGTAGTTGACTAATTAGAGATAGGAATTTTGGATCAATTGTTTGATTCTATGATAAACTAGTGTGAATTTAATCATTTAACCATTATTCCAATATTTCAATATAGGTGTCATACAAGGTCGTGCGGGACGAAAATGGCAATGTGAAGCTCGAGTGTCCGGCCATAGTCAAGCAATTTGCAACTGAGGAGATTTCTACACAGGTATTGAGGAAGCTTGTGGAGGATGCATCCAAGTTTCTGAATGAAGGGGTGAGTAAAGCAGTAATCACAGTGCCGGCATACTTCAATGATTCACAGAGGACAACTATGAAAGATGCAGGTCGCATTGCAGGGTTAGACGTCCTGCGAATAATCAATGAACCTACTGTTGCTTCGCTTGCTTATGGGTTTGAGAAGAAAAACAATGAGAACATCCTGGTTTTTGACCTTGGAGGTGGTACTTTTGACGTTTCAGGTATGCCAATTGCTTTGTTACACCTCTTATTGGATTTTTCTTTGTTGTTGATAAGTTACATGCACACCCAGTTGGAAAATCTCACCCATAGCCCTTTTTATGAGAGGAGTAAGGTAGAGTTCATTGACTTTTTTCCTTTTCTCTGGCTAATCCACCTCATATGTTTGTTTTTCCTTATTTTATAGAGAATTATCCTTGTGGATTGTAGTCAGGCTGTTCCATTTGCATATGCGAAATAGAATTTTTTGGGTTATCCACCATGTATTAGTTCTGGTCATTGCCTCAAATGTCTGTTAAATTGGAGGTTTTCAAGTTCCAAGTCACTCATTCTATGTGTTATAATTCAGTGAGTTTGACGAATATTAATGTTTGAAATTCTTCCCAACTTGACTATTTTGAGAGGTGGGGGGATGCAATAACACAAATGAGATGACTACATTTGTGAGTGATTCCTCCATATTTTAGTGTGCCTTTTATTCTTGTATCTATTCCTAGCTGTCTTAGTTATTTAGATAATATGGATGCTTTTGCTTGACCATAGGTTAATAATGACAGATTTCCTCTCATTCACTCTCTTTATTCATTTGTTCTTTGGGGGATGATAAGATCTTTATCCAAACCAGAGGAATTCTTCAGGGCAGATTACAGAGAACTAGCAGCTTTGCTGTAAACTATTCCATAAAACTTCGGTACAGCTCCTTTGGTGTTGTACATTGGGTTCCTCAATCTAGTTCAACTTAATGGCTGCATTGACCATTTGGGACTTAAAAAAATAGAATGAGCCCCTTGGGACTTATTGTTGATAAAGAGCAACTAGCAGCTTGGTTGTTAGCAAAAGAACAAATTAAAGCTTCTGTCATCCTCTACAAATTACACACACACACACACACACACACACATTTCTGACAACCAAATTGCAAAAAAAAAAAAAAAAAAAAAAAAAAACCACGACCAATCAGAAATAATCAGCATGCCTCAACTTTTCTAAAGAATTGAGTCAGGACTTCTCTCTATAGCATTTTGGGATTTTAGGGCAATGATATGAACATTTAATTGATTTTGCTATGCCCTTTAATGTAATTTGAAATCAAGCTATTATTTTTGAGGAGAATTTCTGAAATGGATTTCTTGTTCAGGAACTTCTTGGTGTCATTGTCTTTAGATAAATGTTGGCTGATCTTTACATGGCATAGCTCATTTTTTCTAGTTTGTGGGATTATACCATTGCATGAAATATAGCTCAGGTTCGGATGTTGTTCTTCCAGCTGCAGTTTGGAAGCACTATTTACAGTGTTGTAAAAGGTTTTACCTATATTGCTGCTTTGGCATTTGCTCCCCAACTGTAATTTTAAGTATTTTATTCAGGTATTATGTTGGGGGAGATTGCCAAAAAAGAATTGAGGAAAGTCTGAGCCTCTTAGGAATACATATGAAACAAATTAACAAGCACAAGGTGGTAATGTGGTGATCCTTACATGTGTCAATAAGCATTCAGTGAACATATGGTATTTTGTGATTCCCAAAATTCAATCTTCCAAAAGCAGTTTTATAGATTAAAAGAGTGACCTGGACCTTGTGATTTTGAAACATTTGATCTCTTAAAAGGTTTTTGATTTAACACAACTATAGTTGGGTAGCATACAATCATTTGAACACTATGCCTTTTCGCTACTTTTACCTTTTTCTTACCATTGCTATTGGATCCTAGTCCTTTAATTCAATTAAACAGCATGTATAAGAGATAGTTTTACCAGAATTATGAAAATATGACTATAGTTTTCTAAAAATAGCACACTAACACTCATCAGATGTGATTTTTCACTTGTTTTCTTTTGGTGCACAAGGAAATTGTGAACCATAGGCATTGGCAGTGGCTGCGAATCCCCCCCTCCCCCCTGTTTATGCCCCTGTTTATGTTGTAATCAGTGTGTAGACTGAAAAATGCTTTTATGTCTTCATTTTTTTTAACTTCAATTTTTTTTTCTTATAATTTATATGCAGCACAAGGAGCTTCTTGTTTTTATATTTATAACCCCTTTCAATGATGTTACCATGTTCTACAATGAAGCTACATCTTTCTTTTCTTTCAAACATCTCAGCATTCCAACTTTCAAGCATCTATGTTTTTTATTTAAAAAATAAATAAAAAAATGGAAACGTTCACTTTTTTTGTTAGTACCTGTAAACCTAACCTAATTATATTACTAAACCCCATGTATGTACAAAATAAAAATGTTGCAGGTATATAGGATGGTTAAAGAAGCCAAAATTTTTGCAAAAGGAAGACAAGAAAAAGTGGGATGCCATAGACACAAAGAACCAAGCTGACTTAGTTTTGTACCAAACTTGCTAATAAAAGAGCTGGGAGACAATGTTCCTAGCTACACAAGGAGAATGCAGAGGCTAAAGTGAATGTGGTCATGGATGCCATCTCTGGTGGATCTACCCAAGCCATTAAAGATGCAATAACTGTCCTGAATCAAGAAATTATGTAACTGTGGTAGACAATGTTGATGTGAATTTGAATTGGATTGTCTATTAGCTTTTTTCAGATAGACTTCTTTGCATGGACAGCCACTATTGTGTAGCCTTGAATTATGTTATAGTTGAGAGAGAACTCTTTGATATAGAGTTATTTGGGTGTATTGGGGTTTGGGTTTGTGAGATTGGGTCTGCACCACCTTTATACTCTCCATATTTGTTAGTGAAACTTTTTCCTTGTCACTGCCCATGGATGTAGGCCAAAGGCTGAACCACGTAAATCCTTGGTGTTCTCTCTTGTGTGTGGTTGTCTATTTTTCTTTCATTTTTTCCCCCTCATAATATTTATTTGTGAGATCTCTTCTAGTACGACATTTGGGTCATTTAGATCAACTGGGAAAGCAGCTAAAGGCGATGATCTAATCAATGCAGATTTCACTGATAGCGAGTAAACTCATAGAACTTCAATTCTAACCATGCACACTTGTATAATTGCACTAGAAATAGCCAGGAGTGCCGCCTAGGCTTCAGCCCAAAGAGGATCACCTTTTACATCAATCTCAGTCCATGCATGAATGATGTTGCCTAAATGGTTTCAGTAGATTGCAGCTAGGTATACATTGTTTGGTCTCACAACAACATCGGATTTTGAGGTTATGAGGATTCCGTGTTTCAAATATTTCACAAGGTTTGTATTTGCAAAATTTGGCCGGTAGTATATAGCTTTCAAAACAATGTTTATTAAAGTCTAATATTTACACCTCGTGTTTCCTATAGTGTACTCTTCTATGGCTGAAGTAATGTTAATTTGCAGGGGAACATTTCAAATTGGATAAAGCAGCCCTCCCATTATAGCTGTTTCTATATAAAAGATTGGACTATAGTATACAGCTTTCAAAACAATGTTAATTACAGTGTAATTCTTAAAAGATCACATTACTCCTCGTGTTTCCTATAGTACTCTTCTATGGCTTAAGTAATTTTTTTCTTTATAAAAGAACTGCCTAATAAGATCAAATTACGAAAGAAACTACAAACTCAGAGCATTGTGATGGCACAAACAAAGCACATTCAAGTCATTTGCCACTATTGGTTGTCAAATCCAGATTGGACCCCAGATGGTCTAACCTAGTTACCTGTGCCCTAACCCCGGTTATTTAGCAAGTGAATATGGGTCCAAAAATGGGAAAACGCGTGCTCCAGGTATAGAACCCGCGACCTCCTAGGCGTTTTGGACCTTTGTCCAAAACACTAAGCACAGCACTAGTTCGCTTCCTCTTGAAACTTATATTTTATTTATTTTAATTTTACAAGATTAATAGTTTTGGATTTAATTTTATCACTATTTACTTAATAGTATTTTCTTTTTCTTTTTTGTTCAAGAATTATTCTTTCACATCAATAAATATGAATATGAAAATTGTAAATTTATGTTAAAAATGATTTTATTTTAAATTAAAATGCATTTTTTATTTGAAAGATTAATAAATATAATTTTTTAAAGCTTGTTTATATTTTTTTATTTTCTACTCACTTTACAAAAATAACGAAAATACATTTGAAAGTTGTTTAAATTTCTTAATATTTTTTTAAGGGTAAATTTTCATATTTTTACACATTTAATACATTTATTTGTATTTTAATTAATATTAAATTAATTTTGATGTCATCATGGTTCTGCATCAATTGAATCTCAATCCGACCTTAAAAATCTTAAACCTCTCCCTTCTCCCAGTTTTAATGAGCTTAAGATTTTTTATGTAAGGAGAAGCCTGTGAAACCAATCATACTGGGGGGCTGTCATCTGTTGGTCGCTATTGTTGTTTATGATATATCTCAAGCATTAGAATAGAAAGAACGTTGGAGATAATTCGTTATGGGTTAAAATATAATAAATTTTTATCTTATTAAGTTTTTTTTTAATATATATTTAATGAAAGGACAAAAAAAAAACAAAAAAAAAAAAAAGAGGAAGAAGAAAAGAAGAAAAAATCTAAACCATATTTCAAAGATAAACTTTCTTTCATTCTAAAAATTAAATAGTCTTGATTCTATTTTGATCCCTATAATATGCATTCCATTACACACAAACAAAAACCATAACAAAAATAGATAGTGGATATTTTAAATTTTCAGGAACGAGAATAGAACCTCTTAAATTTTAAGGGAAAGAATAGAATATAGATTATATTTCAAGACCGAAAAGAATATTTTTGCCAAAATTATATGTTAGTCAAGAGACTAAATCATCTTCATTCATATTATTTTCATGTCTAGAATTTCATACAGGTAGGAAAGACCAATCTTCTAATTTTTCAATTGAAACTCTTACCATTTTTAAGTAATTAAGTGTGGAGAGAGCCATAGAGGAAACAGCTGCCTGAGCATAACTAGCCCCAAGTCTTTCATGTACAACAGCACCAAAGGAGTGTGTGTGTTTTTGGGTTTTTTTTTTTAATATAAAATATTAAAAATTATATATAGTAACTTCCGCAACAGTCAATCTATGGTCAACCCAGCCAATTCGGTGTTGGGTTGCTTCTGCTATTACACTTGGGCTTGATTGGAAAAAAGCTAATGGCAATGATATGATCAATGCAGATTTCACAAATAGAGAGCAACTCTTAGAACTTCAATTCTGACCATATATACTTGCATATTTGTGTAATTTTTATGTTAGTTTGTACCGGCTATGTTGATTTGTGATTTTGGAAAGTATGATGTGTATATTTTCAAATGTGATTTTGAGAATTAGTTTTTAATGGCATAGGTAGGAGGTTGTCTCTTCTATGGCACAAGCACAAGCAAAGCAAATTTCAAGTCTTTTGCCAATATTGCTTGTGCACTTGTCACCTTCTTAATTTTTATGAGCTCAAGATTTCTATGTAAGGAGAAGCCTATGAAACCAGTGGTACAGGGGGGATGTCATTTGTTTGTCTCTATTGTTGTTTATGCTATATCTCAAGCATTAGAATAGAAAGAACGTTGGAGATAATTCATTATGGGTTAAAGTTTTATCTTCATTCTCATTCTTCCATAAACAATTCAAATGCTCTCCAATTGGTATTTTCTTCCAATCTTATTATTTATTTATTTATTTTTATTAATGATATGATGAAAAAAAAATTGAAAGCATATTTCAAAGATAAACTTTCGTTCATTCCTAAAATAGTCTTGATTCTATTTTGATCCCTAAAATATGCATTCTGTTACACATAAGCAAAAAACATAACAAAAATAGATAGATGGGCGTAATAAATTTTCAAGAACTGGAATAGAACCTCTTATATTTTAAGCGGAAGGAATAAAGTATAGATTATATTTCAAGACCTTAAAGAATTATTTTATTTTATTTTTGCCAAAAATTATATATTAGTCAAGACTTTAAATTGTCTACGTTCATATTATTTTCATGTCTAGAATTTTATACAAGTAAGAAAGATTAATGTTTTTATTATATTTTACATCTAATTGTTCAATTGAAACTCTTAACATTTTTAAGCAATTAAGCAAGGAGAGAGTCATGGAGGAAGCAGCTACCAAAGCATAGCTAGCCCCTAGTCTTTCGTGTATAACAACACCACAAAAACAAGTGAGACAGAGAATGAGAGTGAGATCATGGGAGATGAGAGATTTTTTGGTTTTTTTATTGTAGGGTCACGACTTTCGGACCAAGCCCAAAATGTATGGGATCTTGGCCCAGTGAGCCCTGTATAATAAATTTGTAGAGAGTGGGTCAAAGAGTTAGGTTTTAGTGCATGGACAACGGTTAGTATGATATTTATGACAATCAAATAGAGATGAACTGAGTTTATCTAAGAAAGTTTGTTCTCGGCACAATCCGAGGAGTTTTGCTCTTGTAAATATTGAATGAGCTTGGTTACAGGAATCCTCCAAATTGTTTCTTGTCCCCCCTCTTATATGGCGGGTTTCTCCTATTATATAGTCCTCTTCAAACAATATTGACCTTCCACTTGTTAATTATCCAAGCCTATACTTGAGTGCTTATCTCATTAGACACCTTCTCTGGCATTCTATGAGTTGCGGTAACTGAGGTAGCACTGTTCAGGGGTCATTTCCTCATTAATGCGGCCATGATGTTAGTTGCAGGCATTTAATGCGGAGGTGACAGTTTCTCCTTGAATTGCTCCTCCACTATGCTCCCATGGCTGGCCCATTGTACTCATCCTTCTTTGTGGAATGCTCTGGGAGGCTGCCTTTGATGGCGTGCCGCCCTTCCCTTCTATGATCTTAGTAAGCCGAGGACAAGATTATTCTCGACGATGTTCCTCAGCAATTTGGGCTTTCTTCGTTCATCCTCGAACATCCCTTCCTCCTCGGCGTGAGCCTCGGGCTCGATATAAAATGGGCCAGGATTGTCAAAATCTTTGGCCCCACAATAGCCCCTCAAAATCCTGCTGTCCGGATCCTCGGACGGAGAGGAGGATTTTGATGTCCTCAGGTATTTTTGTCCTGGCTTGTCGAGTCTTGTCTTCCGTTAGCACCAGAGTCTCTTCACCTACCCAAGGCACGTTCCTGGCGCTTCGGTATATAGAGCGCGCCCTCATTTATATCTTTATGAAGTGACGCAGATCCAACGGTTGAGGATTTCTTCGAAAATTGGGCGGGAGTTATTTCGCTTGTAACTCTTTCTTCGAATTCCATGCGAATTAATTTCCGCTGGATTTCGCCTTCTATATAAGGCACCCTGGGGGAATCGTTCTTTCACATTTATAGATTCTTGAGATCTGCAAGAATCTCAAGTTCTCAACCCTTCAGGCATTCCCACGGACCTTACCAAGATCGTGATCAAGGCCTAGGGAATGAGGTGGCCCTAGATAAAGGCAAGGGCAAGGGCAAGGAAACCAGGCCCCCTTCAGAAACCAAGGATGCCGCCTAGATCCTGGATGACGCAGTTGAGGTAAAGGAAGCAGAGGCCAAAGATGTTCCTACCTTTCAACCGAGCAAGAAAGAAGATTCTCCTCCTTCAGCCAAGAACAGAAGCAGGTGTAGATCGCATCAAACTTTTGGTGCAACAAAGTTTGGGTCTCACCTTGATAGCAAGAAATCTTGCAGTTAGGAGAAAATGGGTCCATTAAGCGTTTCCGCCTCTTCTTCTTTCTCATCACCGATACCATCCATACTGGCTCGATTGCTGCTAAAACAAGATTGTAAATCTACTACTCTTATGGGCTTTCTCTTTTTATAGTTAGCTTTAAAACAAGCCTGTCTAAGCCGCTGGGTGTATGATGTACCTTTCCTTTATTTAATAAAAATTGATGTATCTTTCCTTTATTTAATAAAAAATGGCGTACCTTTCCTTTATTTAATAAAAAGGACTGCACTTTTTACATTATGAATCTTTCCTTTCTCTGTAGTAATTATTTCATTAATGGGTGTGCTGTTACTTTTCCCTCCAATGGGACTTAGAACTGATGCTGTTGACAGTGACGAAAAGTTGTCACCCTGACTTTAACAAAACTAACAGTAGTACTCGGTTGCTAACCTTAAATAAGTTAACTATGTAGGAATAATTAGGAACATAACTATGTGCTCTATACCGCAAATTGTGCAACCATCAAAGAAAGTCGGATTTAAAGCAAGTGATCCAAGGGGACCATCGTGCATTAAGGATTTGTTCAACATTTATAATGACGTCATAGCGTTGGTTTTCCCCAAGCGTTTAGTCCGAGGATCCAAGAATGCCTTTGGTTCTGCTTAACTTTTAGCAGGAGGTCCAAGGGACCCAACATACCCCAGGTTCTTCTTAGCAGGAGGTCCGAGGACCCGTCATAGCTAAGGTTCTTCTTTTATTGAATGGGTAACAAAAAATGTTAGGCCCACAATGCGAATTTCAATTCACACTTTGCTTGATAATTAAGTAATCTCATTTATGCAATTTGCCCCTCCCCTTTTTTTTTGTTGAACATACTTGGAATACCTTAAGTGATGCTCATGGACTTGCATTTGTTTACATCTTTGTTGAGTGGGGAAAGGGTAGGCGATCCAAGGAGTCGGACTCCTTTTAGATTTTACTTATCACTCAAATAAATGTTTGAAGTAGCTGATCTCCTCAAGGGCTATGGTCCAAGGATCCGTATAACACCCTGATTCTGTTCAACCCTTAGATAATTGTCGACAGTTATTAGTTTTCCCATAGGTTTGTGGTCCGAGGAGCCATGCAAGACCTTGGTTCTGTCTAACACTTAGATAATTGTCAGTGTGTGTTAATTCCCCCAAAGCAGGAGGTCTGAGGACCCGTCATAGCTAAGGTTCTGTTTAACCACTTTAGTAGATTAAAGGATATCAATATACACCTTCCAGAACTAGCCCCACCGCAGAGCCCCCTTGAATAGCTCTGTGTTGCTGCCACTTCCTTGAATGGAGGTCCAGCGAACTCGGCCACCAGATTCGCAAGGACCTGATCCTTGATCGAGGTACGGGGCATGTACCTGACGTCAGAAGCCCCTAGATCTATGCCCCATCTAGCAATCCTCCCCGTATAATCTACACTTCGAAGTATAGACCTCCATAATGGCTTTCCCTAGGGACTCTTGCTGATGGGGGCTTGATCCTATCTTAACTAACCATTGCACTAACTATCACACAAGCTCTTCCCACAGACGGCGCCAATTATAAGGTCACGACCTTCGAACCAAGCCCAAAATGTATGAGATCTTAGCCCAATGAGCCCTGTACAATAGATTTGTAGAGAATGGGTCAAAAAGCTAGGTTTTAGTACATAGACAACAGTTAGTACGATATTTATGACAATTAAATAGAGATGAACTAAGTCTATCTAAGAAAGTTTGTTCTCGGCACAATTCGAGGAGTTTTACTCTTGTAAATATTGAATGAGCCTGGTTAAAGGAATCCTCCAGATTGTTTCTTGTCCCCCCTCTTATATGGCGAGTTTCTCCTATTATATAGTCCTCTTCAAACGATCTTGACCTTCCACTTGTTAATCATCCAAACCTATACTTGAGTATCTATTCCATTAGACACCTCTCGGGTTCTATGAGTTGCGGTAACTAATGTATCACTATTTAGAGGTCATTTCCTCGTTAATGCGGCGAGGATGTTAGTTGCAAGCATTTAATGCGGAGGTGACAGTTTCTCCTTGAATTACTCCTCCACCGTGCTTCCATGGCTGGCCCATTATACTCGTCCTTCTTTCTGGAATGCTCTGGGAGGCTGCCTTTGATGGCTTGCCGCCCTTCCCTTCTATGATCTTGGTTCGCCGAGGACAGGATTATTCTCGGCGATGTTCCTCGACAATTTGGGCTTTCTTCGTTCGTCCTCAGACATCCCTTCCTCCTTAACGTGGGCCTCGGGCTCAGTATAAAATGGGCCGGGATTGCCAAAATCTTTGGCCCCACATTTATTATTTATAAATATAAAATATTAAAATTTAAATATAGTTGGTTATTGTTCGGTCTACTCCAGTCATTTATGGGACCTGGACCAAAAACCTATATGTATATATGGTATAAAAGGACAACAACTAAAGAATATACAACACTGTAATACAAGTGTGACATTTAGTAATGCACGTGTTCAACACGTGGGACCTATAAACAACGTTGTGTTCATGGTCAAGAGATGTATTCATGTTCTCTTTTCTAGGTATTAATGTATTCATGTTCTTTTTTTTCTTTTCTTTCTACATACTATAAAACATTTATAAAATATGTTCTTTTGGATATATATCACTATCAGTTTCTTTAAGACTTTCTCCCCTCTCCCCATGTGTGTGTATGTGTGTTAAAATATTTAGTATTCTAAAAAATAAAATAAAACATGGACATTTTTTTTTTTTTTTGAGAATCATAAAAAAAAAAAAAAAAAAAAAAAAAATGTCCATGTTTTATATATAGCTTATAGCTTATAAGTATATTTTTGTACACTAATTAGTAATTGATGATTACGATGCTACATTTTGATGCAGAATAATATCTAGTCCTTGTTAGGTTGCATATATGTGGACACATTTTTAAACGAAATAGATCCAATGTAGCAAACTATTAAAATCCCCAGTGCTAAACAAAATAGCAATCAATGTAAAAAAAAAAATTCAAAATTATAATGAAGATATAACTAAATCTCCTATGGTTCATCCAAGGCAGGTTTCTTCTGTCACTTCAAAAAAAATGTTCATAAATTATCCCTTTGGTCTTCCATGCATTCAACAACTCAAAAGACCTATTAGGATGGTAGACTTTGGCATTACATGTTAGATTTGGCTTAGAAGCATGATCTTTCACAACCTATCCAATGCTCACTACTACTATTTGAGAAGAAAGATTCATTAAAGTGAAATCTAAAACCATGAGAGAAAAGAAAACTAATTTTCTAAGATCTAATCTATTTTTTTATTAAGAAATTAAAAAAATAAAAAGCAAAAAATAAAAAACCATTGGTTAAAACTACACAATAACATATATGCCGTTTTTTAGAAAAAATTTGTAAACTAACGATGTGGTGTTGGTCACTCCTGGAGTAAGGCGAAATCTAGAGTCCAATCCCAATCCAAATGAACCCAAACTTATTAAATATAAAGTGTATTTTTTTTTTTTTTTAATTTCTACTATCAAGTTTATTTTTATGAATTTGTACAATGCTTTTTTTTTTTTTTTTTTTTTCAATTTGTACTACCATATTCCTTAAAATGATCCTTGAATTTTGAGTCATTGTCTTTGTCTTCGGGATTTTGAAAATTAGTGCTCTGTTTATGAATGAGCTTAGACACTAAAACCGATGCTAGCACCATCACACCATGCCAAGTGATGAGGTATGTATTTGCAAAAACTTTTGTTTTGAAGAGAATTTGGTTTTTGTTCAATCCAGATATAGCAAGTTTTAGTTCTTAACAGAAGACATGAATTAGAATCAGGTGGTTGAAGATGTTATGGCTAGAGATATTATTAGAATGAGTTTGAATAAACCTGAAACCCAAACTATCTTAGCTAACTATAGTTATTTAATCTATTTGAGAAATAACTAATATATATATATATATATCAAGAAAAATTTAGACCATTAGTGGAATTTGCTGCTTTCCCCCTTTGTTTTTGTTCTAATTTGTATATAAACCAAAAAATGCTTTTATATCTTCATTTTTGTAACTTGAATGATGTTACCATGTTCTACAAAGAACCTACGTCTTTCTTTTCTTTCGGAAATCTCAGCATTTCAAATATCTATGTTTTTGGATTTTTATTTTATAGGATGGAAACATTCACATTTTTTATTAGTATTAGTAAACCTAACCTAATTATGTTACTAAACCCTATGTTTGTTTGTACAAAATAAAAATGTTGCAGGTGGATAGTATTGTTAAAGAAGCTTAAAATTTTGCAAAAGGAAGACAAGGAAAAGAGGGATGCCATAGACAAAAAGAACAAGCTGACTCAGTTTTGTACCAAACTAGAAGCAACTAAAAGAGCTGGAAGACAATTTTCCTAGCTAGACAAGGAGAATGTAGAGGCTAAAGTGAATAATGATGTCAAGGATGCCATTATGGTGGATCTACCCAAGCCATTAATGATGCAATGGCTGTCATGAATCAAATAATTATGTAACTGGGATAGTCAATGTTGATGTGAGTCATGTGACTTTGAATTAGGTTGTCTGTTAGCTTTTTTCAGATTGACCTCTTTGCATGGACGGCAACTATTGTTTAGCCTTGAATTATATTAAGAGTTGAGAGAGAACTCTGTGATATAGAGTTATTTGGGTGTAATGGGAGAGTGGTTCTACACCACCTTTGTACTCTCCATATTTGTTAGTGAAACTTTTTCCTTGTCGTCACCTGTGGATGCAGGCCAAAGGCCGAACCAAGTAAATCTTTAGTGTTCTCTTTTGTTTGTGGTTGGCTGTTTTTCTTTCGGGATTTTTTTTCTTCATAATATTTGTGTGTGAGATCTTTCTAAAGACATAATATTTTTATAAATAAATCTTATGCGAGAGTGCTATCCAGATAACCTTTCCCGCAATAGTCAATCTATAGCCAGTCCAGCCAACTCAGTGTTGGGTTGCTTCTAGCACTACACTTGGGTCATTTAGATTAAACAAAAAAACAACCAAATGACGATAATCTAATCAATGCAGATTTTACTGATAGCCAGCAACTCATAGAACTTCTATTCTGACCATGCACACCTGTGTAATTTCTATGTTAGTTTGTACAGCCTATGTTGCTCGTGATTTTGCAAAGTATGGTTATGGTGTGTATATTTTCAATTTGATTTAGAGAATGGTTAGTTGTTAATGGCATAAAAGTTGGCAGACGGTTTAGTCTCTTCTATGGCTAGTTTATATATATATATATTGCTGAATAATATGAATGGATCCAATAACATTTTGAATGGATAATTTTGAACGGACCCGATAACATTTAGGGCGTTGCCTTCAACAAAAATGATGTAGTCCAAACTCCAAACCAGCATATAATGCTCTAGAAACAACCAAGAGTGTCACTTCGACTTTAGCCCAAAGAGGATCACCTTTTACACCGATCCCAGATTCTCAGTCCATGCATGAGTGATGTTGCCTGAATGCTTTCGGCAAATTGCAGCAAGTTTTACATTGTTTCACAACAGCATCGAATTTTAAGGTCAAGAGAATTCTAACTTTCAAATATTTCACAAGGTTTGTATTATAATATCTGGCCTATAGTATAGCTTTCAAAAAAATGTTAATTAAAGTGTAATATCTTAAAGCAACCCCCAATTAAAGTTTTTTATTTATTTATTTATTTTTATGTATAATAGATTGGGCTAATAAGATCGAATTGTGAAACTACAAATTGAGAGCATTTTGAAGGCACAAACAAGCACATTTCAAGTCTTTTGCGACTATTGCATATGCACTTGTCACCTTCTCAGTTCTAATCAACTCAAGATTTCTATGTAAGGAAGCAGCCTGTAAACCAATGGCACCTAGAGGTTTTAATTGATTATCTCACTTTCTACTTTGATTCTCATTCTTAAGATTTAAAAGGTTTTATTTCTGTCCACAGACAGTTAAAATGTTCTACATCTGGTGTTTTAGTCTTGTTAAATTTTTTTACATGTTTAAAAAAAATCATATTACAAAGATGAAGTTTTCATTTCTAAAAAAATAGTCTTGTTTCTATTTTGATTCCCAAGATATGCATTTCGTTCAACAGACAGATGGAAAACATAACCAAAACAGATTGATGAGGGACATTATAAATTTTATGGGCAAATTAGAAATGTAGAATCCTAGCTAGATTATATTTCAAGCCGAAAAAAATATTTTTGCCTAAATTATACATTTATCAAGAGTTTAATCTCCATTCATATATTTTTCATGACTAGAATTATACAATTAAAAACGGCTAAAGTTTTTATTACATTTTGCACTGAAACGTTCAATTTAAAACTCATGCCATTTTTGAGCTAGTAGGCAGGGAGAAGGCAAGAGAGGAAGCTAATCTTTCATGTATAACAAGTGATATAAGTGTCTGTAAACGCTATTGATTTTAGGGAGCTCTTAACCCCATTTACATCCTGCAAGATGCAATGTCCTCAAACAGCAGGAAAATTCAGATTAGAATACAAAAGACCTCAGACAATGTTGCCCAGAACATGTCATCACAGCTCCATATTGACAAGAATGGAAGCGAGAAAAAACAATTATATAAACAGTTCCAAATATATCACTGCTGGTGAGGGAACCATACAGCTAGGTAACAGCACGGCTATTTGCACGTCCATTACTAAAAATCATTATCCCATAAATAGACAGCTGATGAGAACTCTCTCAAACATACCCATCAAATGCATGCCGATTTTTATTACTTTGATAGAAGATGCACCTTGATAAATAGTATATCATGCCCAACACTCCATGTTCTGGTCCCCTCCAGCAAGAAAATCTGGAGTTTATGACAACATTGAGAGGTTCAGAGAAAGTGACTAAAAAATATTACATTAAAAAAAAAACTATTTCTTCATCTTGACTTTTTCCTGTCATTTTTTTTTAATCATAAATTAATTAAAAAGAAGTGACATGGAGAAAGAATTCCTAGGATTCACAGAGTTGTAGAAGAATCTTGAATCCTGATTGGTATGGTAAATGTAAATCCTAACAAAAGCTTATGACCTATAATAAGCTACTACTGCATATTTCATTTGGCATGAGTTGTAAGAATCGCCCAATATTTTCGTGTCAATCCAAGTTAACAATATAAACTTAGAAATAAGAACCAATCATCAAGTCAAATACCAAGGTCAAACCCACAACTTGTTACTTTTTGTGCAAGGCACTTGACATTGCACCAAAACCCAACCTCTAAATCACTTTGCTGGACCAAAAAAGTACTGAAACCTAAAATTCCCAACACCCATAACAGGTAGAATCAAACATCTCACCATTGAAAGGTGAATAAATACAACCAGGAAGCAGAGGCAATGGAACCAAAATATATATTTGTAAAGCAAAGAGACATTGAAGGTCACTTCTGGGGTCCAACTGAGCAACCATCAACTTACACAAATCTTAGAAAAGCATATAAATATCTCTATTGCATCATACCTCAAAAACAACTGGAGTGCCACACTGGCATTTGAAAAGAACTCAGCAATTGAAGTGGCGCATGATTTCTCCATATCATTAGATATCCTGCAATATAAATACAGGTTCACGCAATTAAGAGATTTTTTGCAATTGATGAAAGTGGTGCAACTGATAACCAGTTTTTTGGCAAAACCACAGTGCTAAGGTGGTATTATAAGTTTATAACCATCAAGACAATCCTTTAGATTCAGTGAGTACAAGAGCATGCCATCATTGAAAACTTTCCTGATGGCCAACAAAGCCATTATTTGTCAAAGACTGATATTTTTTGCTCAATATACCTAGCATGTCAATGACTGCTAATGCATTCCAAGTAGAGGTCAGGTAAAACCCTTGCACCACGGGTACACAGTATACAAATTTACTTCTATTTATTAGTTTGAGCTCTTGTTGGAATAAAAAATTTCCTAAAATTAAGGAACATCAAAAAATTAATCCACATGTCAAGTCCTAATGTACAAATACTTGTACAGAAAGCAGAATCCAAGTCATAACTTCATACTTACTCTAGACTATAAAACAGCATCTGTTCACCTTATACGCATGTTACCAAGGAACTCTGACAGCCTGGCAATAACCAAAACTCAGTGAGCATGGGAGTATGAAATTACTTAAGGGAAAAAAAATGGACCGAGTAGAATAACAACAAAAGGTACAGACAAAACCTAATATTTTTAGCTATCACAGTTTCTCCATCTTCAGACCCAAGATGACGTAGAACTACCTCCTCTAGACGGCCATCTCGATATGCATGCTGCAATAAGAGAACATCCACGCAGAAAAACCTAATGAGGCTCTGAACTTATTACATTGCATGCAACCCCCATAACCAAAATAGGGGAAATAAAAAGCAGATGCATATACTTTCAAGCTGAGAAGGCTCATAAACCTGTATAGAGAAAAATGATGCAGCACAGAAAATGTACATTTGTAACATGACATACAAGTCACAAAGATGAGCCTTCTGTAACAACCCGTATTTGCAAACAAACCACTTCATAAAGCAAGTCCACAGAACCCTTTACTGAAGGTTTTTAAAAAGAAGCTCAACAAGCTTAGTAACCCCTCTTCCACTCATGGGAAAGAAATATAACAAATATAACAAATATAACATTATATACCACAGTGGTAATCACTTCACTGGCCATGTTTGTCAAATGTCTTAAAATATCAAACTGTAAGGAGCATAAACTCACTGAAAAGAGAAAATGTGTAAAAGGAAGACCTTCAAACAGGAAATTGAAGTGTACATGTCAAACTACAAGAAAGTTCTTTGCTTACAAAGTATCCAAGGAAACTGAGCACCATTAATGACAAACATAAAATTATTATGCGCTCCAGCAATCAAATATCTACCAAAGAACCTACACTTCCAGGCTTATTGACATCAACATTGGATAATGCCAGTAATCATCCCAAGCAGAAACAATCTAACCCCAGCAGGGAAACCAAGATATCAATTATAAATAATAGTATCTTGTCATAATATAGAGTTCAAAAACTACAAGCAAGTCTTTCTGCTGAAGCAAAGAGTAGTAGGCTGACAAAATGCCAACATGGCAATGTTTAGAAAATCCCCAGAGACAATCAACATGATTACAACTGGCTATATCTAGTAGCTCATGGGCTATAAAAATCTTCTTCATCACTTGATGAGTCAGATGTATCCAGAATCAGATCCCTTAATAAAAGAGCCATCTCCAAGGATGTTAATTCTTCCATGGGGTCGAGAGCTGTCTCAGAGGCTGTTAATTCTTCTATGGAGTTGAACATATCAAACAGGTCATCCACAAAACCAGATCTTCGTGGAGGGGGCCTTCGTGGAGGGGGCCTGTGATGTCTCCAAGTGTATGAGCCTGGCTTGATCTTATGCTGGAACACAACAAACATTCTACCCATTAAAGGAGTCATAAAGCTAACCCTCTCCTAGATGGAAGTAAATTACAAACATAACGTGTATAATTCTTGGAACAGCATTGACTAGAAGCCATTCTGACAGCAACTCTAGGAACATCAATAATACAACTGCCACAAAAAAAAAAAAAAAAAAAAAAAAAAAAAAAAAGGAAATAGACCGTTTGTGCCCCTCCTCTACTTATTGATAAAGCCAGAAAATAAACCACAGAGACTCAGAAAAACAAGCACAAAAGAGAGAGAGTGTGAGAGAACAAAATTGTCACATTGTTTTAGAAAATGTTAATTTGCTATGCTCGCCTTTGGTGAGGTAAGCAATTTGTAATTTTGTAGATGATTATATCAGTTCTTGGCACAGAATAAAGACATGGGACACTTGAAATGCACAATGTAGCAACCGTCTCTTATGCGGATTGGTACCTCCCAAGCACATATGAGCTTGCTTGGGGTACAGGGAAGGGAGGGGTTCAGGTAGTAGCATTAGGATTTCTAACCAATAAATATATATATATATATATATAAAATAATAATAATAATAATAATAAACCGAAGCAAGAAAGGAGCATGTTCAATAGGGAAACTTGGGAGGCCTTAGTGAAAAGCAAACAGGAAAGTGCCACTAGTACCATAACATCCTTAGTGACATAGGGTTACACTGGTGCTTTGGGTATAATCTGGCAAGAAGGGGATATGAAATGCAAATGTCTGAATTACAGGCAAAAACGTCCTGAGGTGCTGGCAGTTGCAGGTTATTGGTTACTCAGAGTGCTAAGAAGAACAAGAGTAAGATGTAAGTTGTGAAGACAAGGGGTGGTATTCCAATCTGTGTGGTCACGGTGTTGGCAGAGATGGTATCAACATAGTCAAGTGAAAGGGTATATTCTCTTTTCTAGGTATTATTTTATTCATGTTGTTAAAAGTATGTGGTTAAATGATAAAATTTACCATATCCCAATAGCTTAAACTTAAGCTTTTGGGGCAATCAGTAGTTTAACACGTTCTTTTTTTCTTTCCACACTATTAATAAATTTACAAAACAAGGACATGAGCTTATAACTTATAAGCTTATTTGTGTACACTAATTAGTAATTTATGATTAGAATGCTACATTTAAATACATAATAATACCCTACTCCCTGTTTAGGTTAACAAAATAGAGATACCATGTAGCAAACCATTAAAATCCCAGGTGCTAAACAAAATAGCAATCAATGTAAAATATAATTTCAGAATTATAAATAATACATAACTAAATCTCCTATGGTTCATCCAAGGCAGGTTTCTTCTGTAACTTCAAAAAGAAAAAAAGTTAATAAATTATCCCCTGGTCTTCTAGTTACCACTAAGCAAGCCCAGTTAATCACAACAGGCTTCGTTTTGCTGTTGAGATGCAACCCAAAACAATAATAACACTAAAGACAACAGCATCAACAACAATAATACATCAAATCATCATTAAAGATTATGATGTAGTACTGTTTTCCAAAGCCAGGTTGATCCAATAAAAAATACTTATCTCAATAATCTAGGATGCATACTAATATACCAAAAAGGAGGACCATTCTGATATGTGAAACAAAAAGGTGAACGCCGTAGGCCATGTTCACTGGAATGTGGAATGATGGGAGAAGGATTGTATACAATTGTATAGATTATTTCCTTAGAAGTAAGAAAGTTGTATGATTTTGATATCAGTCATTATGTTTCTTTAGAAAAGGGGAAGAGAAGGGAAGAAATGATAAGAAATTTTCAGATTTCCAAACTTGTATATCTGAACTAAAGCATAACTTATCTTATATTCTTGTGTAAAACACCATTGTGTTCAATTAAGCAACGGAGTATGCATTCAACTACTCAAAAGATAATTAAAAGAAAACCAAAAAGAAAAAACAAGTCATCAACCAACAAAATGCAAAATACAACAATTATAGAAAACCACCACATCTTCACAGCAAAATCCCTAAAGATCAAGAATCAATGAGACATTAATCTTTACTAACACAGAATAATAAATTTCCAGGTAGTAAAGGATGCTTACAATAACCATTACACTAAAGAGAATCAAATTTGATTCTATGTATAGCATACAAGTAAAACTGTTGCACTTAAGATTAGTTAAACCAGAAACCTTTGAAAAATGAAAATCGCAATAACTATTTATCTTATTAACATTCACGTTACCTTATAAAAGCAACTACTCCCAAATGGGCAGTTTCCATTCCCAAAATCAAAGTGCTTGCAATCAATGGACCTGCAAGAAAGACAATAACAAATTACAAAACTGAGAACAACAATATGCGTTCACAATACTTCAATTGTTAGTTATCTAAATTGTTAATCAGTTTCTTGAATTTACTACCAACACTTTCAGGAAAATTGACTAAACAGTATCTGAAAGCCGCAAGTTTTCAAAAACTTTCTGATAGAATTTTCTCAACTAAACAAGAGAGTAGTAGTAGATGACTCCGTGTTACTAGAATGTTAGTGAATTACAACTTTAGTAGAAGTATTTAAAGGGGGACACAAATCAAATTTGAAAATCAAAAACCAGAAACAGGATCACAAGTAACATGAAGGTCTATTGTCTAGACAAGTTAAGAAATTACTTGAGCTTTGCCTTGTAGCTATCAACAATGTCCTGCTTCTCTTCCTTCGAAGAATACCAAATGACGCTAGGAATAACAAAGTATGATAACTTACGACAAATTGGGCATGCCCTCAATGCACTATTGACATCCATCCCAGAGGTTGGAGAACTACTACGCCAATTCCTAATGCAGGATATACAGAATGGATGGTCACATTCCGACAGCAACCCAAACTTCCGTTCTGCTGCCGTGGGCTTCGAGAGAACACGTTCTAGACAAACACTGCATTCTATTTCTTGACTATGTTTTAATGCCTCCAAGTGCTTTTGCTTTTTCTCACATGATTTCAAATGCTCCTCTCTTTCCTCAGGTCTGAAAGGATGCAAGCAATGTTTTCCACATGTGGGACATAAGTCACCATGTAAATGAGGGCATTTTTCTCCTCGGGGACAATTACCGGCAGCAGCAAATGAACAGATGGGACGGTCAGATGGTCTAATACTGCTAGCTTCCCCAATATCCCAGTCATCTAGAGAATCGTGGTGCCCATACTCTTGATTCCAGGCAGGTTTAGTAGGAGGAATGAAAGGTCTACTTGAAGCAGATAGCTCCATAGGACTTCCTGGGACAGGCGTTAGACCACCTAATACAGATCTAGTACTATTACCCGGAGGAACAATATCCAAAACGAGAGATTGGCGTGCATTTGTTGATGAAGATGAAGCAGAAGAATGGCTTCGAGAAGCTTTAACATGTTCGTATCTGCAACGACTACCATATGCACAAAGTCCTTTCTGATAATAGGTGCAAATCTGTGACCAAAAAAGCCAGCTAGAGTCAATGATAAAGAAAGAAGGAAACCTTACTAGATGAAAATTAATGGGCAAATATAATGAAATCAAGCTGAGATCAAAAGATTTACGTTATGTGGAGGATCCTTCCAATCATGTGAAAACTCACAATGCTCCCCTTTCAGACACGCCCCATGAGCAAAGAACTTGCAGAGAACCCTGCAGGAGCAAGAAAAATCAAAGATCATAAAAATTCCAATCATCTTTAACCCCAAAAATAAATAAACCAATTAATTTCTATATAACCCCTACCCCACCCAATTTAGGTGTCCCATAGAAAAAAAAAAAAAGAATCCTGATTACAAAATCTTCATTTCAGCTCCCAAATCTTCTTTGCCACCAAACAAAAGTCAGAAACTTCAACCAAAAAAAAATCATTTTTTCTTTAAGAAAAATTTTAAAATACATCAAAGCTACATGAATTGATCTTCCTCTTTAAACCCATTAATAATTCCTCACAAAAGGCAACCAATTAAACATAAAAACCCAACTCTCAAATTATCTTTGCCACCAAACAAAAGTCAGAAACTTCAACAACAACAACAACAACAACAACAACAAAAACTCTAACACATCAAAGTTACACGAATTGATAGCCATAGTCTTTCACAAAAGGTAACCACTTAAACATAAAAACCCAGCTCCCACATTTTCTTTGCAACCAAACAAAACTCAGAAACATCAAAAAAATTAAATCTTTTAGAAATACATCAACCTCACAAAAGCTAAGAACTTAAACATACCCTAAAAAAAAAAAAACCCATTCTTTTTTAATTAAAGCATAGTAACAAGAAGCATATAAGCACAAAATAATCACAAAATCAATTCAATTCCATACTCAACTAAGATCAAATTTTCACAAAATTGAACAAGAAAAAAATCGAAAATTAAAAATTAAAAATTAAAAAAATAAAATCAATCCAATCGCTATGAATGCCACAAAGATCAAAAATCAAGCATAGAATAATATCCAATTAAATTGAAAAATAAAAACAGAAAAAAGAATAGGATTGAAGAATCACTCACCTCTTGGACATGGATAGATATTGGGAGAGAGAGAGAAAATTCGAAACCCTAAAGCTCGAGATCGAATTGATTTGAAATGAAGGGAGCTGAAAAGAGAAGAACAAGAAAAGAGGAGAGAGAAAGAGAGAGAGAGAGAGAGAGTCTCAGTGAGAAGACTTAGGGCTTTTTGGCGGTACGTGTACTACTGTGTACGGTGTGTGAATTTTTTTTTTGGGTTATTGGGTTTTTTGAGGTGAAATTACGGAAATGGCCCTTGGTGGGAAAAAGAGAGATAGAGTGTGTTGCTGGTTAAGAGTAGGGGTAGTAGTGGAATTGTGGTGAAGTTTTTTTTTTTAATGAATTTGATAGGATATGAACCTTTGTAGGAAATATGAGTAAAACATAAATTCGGTTTATTACATTAATTTTAATTATTTTTAGAAATATATTGTTGTTTGTATTTTATTAGTTACTCCAATTATATATTTAAATTTAATTGTTGAATCTAATGCATTATAGTTAAGGATTGTATCTAAGTTTTAACCTATTAATGACATCGTTTATAAAAAACAAAAAATTATTTTTATATATAAAAAAAGATAATACTTTGTTATAAGTAGAAGATAGAATATTTTTTTTATATTTTTTTTAGAGATAATTACAACATATTACTAACCTCGTAGTTCGAACCCTTTTTCTCTCTAGACTCCCAAGCACTTTGTGAATGGATAAGTACCAATTCAATTACAAGGTTTTTGGCGAATATTTTTATATTTTGTTCCCCTCGTCCGTAGTTATCTTCTCAACAGTTATCATGAGAGATACAAATCATGTGATTAAAAAATTCCATAAAAGAATTCACACATGATTCTTCTAAATTTAAAATACAGAGAATTGTAAACTATAATCTCTCTCTCTCTCTCTCTCATCAAAGCTGACTAATGGTTCTGGGTTGGTTATATTTATTTGCCAGATATTCAGTATGAGAGGCACAAATTATGCGATTAAAAAGCTTCCATGAAAGCATTCACACTGGACTCTTCATAAGCTAAAATACAAAGAGTTTTGTAACGTAGGCTCTCTCTCTCTCTCTCGCGCGCACGCGCGCTTACACACACACACACACATCAATGTCGACTAGTGGTTCTAGGTTGATTATAGTTATCTGCCAGATGTTCAATATGAAAGGCACAAATCATGTGATTAAAAAGCTTCCATAGAAGCATTCACACTCGATTCTTTGAAAGCCAAAACAAAGAGTTTTGTAATGTAGACTCTCTTTCTCTCTCATCAATGCCAATTGTTGGTTCTAGGTTGATTATAGTTATCTGCCAGATGTTCAATATGAGAGGCACAAATCATGTGATTAAAAAGCTTCCATAGAAGCATTCACACTCGATTCTTCGAAAGCCAAAATACAAAGAGTTTTGTAACATAGACTCTCTCTCTCTCTCTCTCTCTCTTTCTCTCTCTCTCATCAATGCCGACTATAGTTATCTGCTAGATGTTCAATATGAGAGGCACAAATCATGTGGTTAAAAAGCTTCCATAAAAGCATTCACACTCGATTCTTCAAAAGCCAAAACAAAAAGTTTTATAACGTAGACTCTCTCTCTGATCAACGCCGACTAGTGGTTCTAGGTCCATTATAATCATCTACTAGATCGTCAACATGAGATGCACGAATCATGTAATTAAAAAGCTTCCATAAAAGCATTCACACTCGATTCTTCGAAAGTCAAAATAGAAAGTACTGTAAAGTTTTTCTCTCTCTCTCTCTCTCATAAATGACGACTAGTGGTTAATGGTCCACTATAGTCATATACAGAGTGGTCAACAAGGAAGGCACAAATTATGTGATTAAAAAGCTTCCATAAAAGCATTCACACTTAATTCTTCAAAATCAAAATAGATAGTATGGTAAACAAGAATCTCTCTCTCTCTCTCTCTCTCTCAATGTCTACTATAGTCATCTACTAGATAGTCAACATGAGAGACACAATTGATGTGATTAAAAAACTTCATAAAAAACCATTCACACTCAATTCTTAAAGTCAAAATAGGGAGCATTGTAAATTAGAATCTCTCTCTCTCTCTCTCATCAATGTCAACTAATGGTTCTGGGTCGACTATAGTTATCTACGAAATGGTTAGCACAAGTGGCAAAATCATGTGATTTAAAAGCTTCCATAAAAGCATTCACGCTCGATTCTTTGAATTTCAAAATAAAGAGTATTTTAAACTAAAATCTCTCTCTTTCTCTCTCTCTCATCAATAGTATTGCCTGGGTCAATACTATTAGTTTGACATTGTTGAGTTGATACCGTCATCTATTCACTCATCAAGTTGTATGGGAAAAATGGGTAAATACCCTTACTTTTAAAACTATGTAGAAAAATGTCCATATTTTGAAATTATCTAGCAAAATATCCCCGTTTTTGAAATTCGATTTTAACAAAATCGAGTTATAGGTAGAACTTGAGTTCTTTGCATATTTTGCCACTTAATTTTTTTTTTTGAAAATTTAAGTGAAATTTGACATTGTTAATGTCGAGTTCTACTTAACAATACACTTAGAACTCAATTTTAAGGATATCGAGTTTTACATAGAACTAGATTTTGTTCAAATCAAATTCCAAAACAATGATATTTTGCTAAATAGATTGAAAAGTGAGGTATTTTGCTACATAATTTTAAAATTAAGTGCATTTACCCATTTTGACCAAGTTATACCTAGTTTACATTTAGTATATTGTAGTTTTCTATAGTTTTTTTCACTAAATATACAAAGAGAAAGCATCCACGGTTTAAATCATTTATTGGCAACTATTGAATTATAAGAAGGATAAAAAAAAAAGAGCAAAAAGTTTTTTGCCATAATAAACACTTATGCTCTTAGCTATTTATGTATGGAAAAATAAAATATATAAAGAAGCAATATTTTCTTGACCATCTACATATAGAGAGAATAAAATAATATTTAAATGATGAAGCGTGGTAAAAGAATAGAGAGTGTAACCTATTAAGGTATTTTTCATAAGTACACCAAACTATACAGAATCGGACGTAAATGCACTAAGAGGTCTATGGTATGGTTATAGCGTGTAGTGTTCTGGCATTGTAGACGTGTTGGTTTTGTTTTGGCTACCTGCTTATAAGTTATAAGAAAGCCCTCGCTCTTTTTCTTTCCAAACCAAGATGAAGAAAGATCATATGACAATAATTTGGATAAAAGATCATCCAAACCATTACTGTACAACTCAAATGAACAATAATAATCAATTCAATGACTACCAAAGTTTAGAGTTTACTGTTACATACCTTCTTTTTTTTCTTTTTCTTTTTTTCTTTTCTAGCAATGTTGATTGTGTAGCTCTGTCACAGAATAGATCTAGCAAAAAAATATGCATGAACTTTTTTTCCAGCAATGTTAATTGTGCAACTGTATCAGATCTAGCAAAAAAATATGCATGAATTTTGTATTTTTTTTCTCCAAAACAAAAAAAATAAACACATTTAGTGAACACTTTGTCAACCAAAATTTAGGGTTCGTTTGTTTGGAAGAGTGGAAAAGTGAGATGATAGAAAATGGTAAGAGGATGGAAAAGTGAGAGGATAGAAAAAATTTTAATTTACCTTTTTTTTGTTTGGTTGGGAGTGAAAAAGTTGAGAAATAGAAAAAGTGAGTTTGTATAAATTTACTCATATATCCTTGTTTAAAATGATGCTCAATTAAAACCAAAAAAGTGACAAAAAAAAAAAAAAAAAAAGAATACGAGCAACATACACTAGATGAAGCCTGCTCAATAAATCAAAAGAAAAAAAAAAGGCAGTGTCTAGGAAAAAAAAGAAGAAGAAGAGGAGGCAATGTCTAGGAGGAAGGAAAAAAAAAGAGGAAGAAGAGGAAACAACGTTCAAGAAAAATGAAAAATAAAAAAGTGAAGAAGAGCAATGTACGGACAAAGCTCATGTGCAAGTGCATAAAGGCATTTTTGTCCATTAAGCAGTCCTATTTTCTCCCTTTAGTTTTCTCTCTATTTTGGAGAGAAAATTTTTTAGTGGGTTCAGAGGGAAAACACTTAAGCCCTACCATTTATTTTCTTTTCTCTTCACCCAACCAAACACACTCCAAAAAAAAATTTTCCTTCTCATTTTCTCTCCAAAGTTTTCTATCCACTCTATTTCATCTCCAAACAAACACACATTTACGGTTAATGGTTAAATACCTTCCTTTCCAGTAGTGTTGATTGTGCAGCTCTATCACAAATGACTAGCAAAAAATCTGCATGAAAAAAAAAAAAAAAACACTTTGTCAACCAAAATGTAATGAACCGTAAGAATAAATTTAACGACTACCAAAATTTGAGGTTTACTATTGCATATGTTCATTTTCAACTGTGTTGATTTGTGCAATTCTATCATAAAATGACTCTAGCGAAAAATCTGCATGAACAGAAAACAAATTCAGTGAATATATATTGTGTACAAAGAGGATGTGCTACCAAAATTAAAGGTTTACATACCTTTTCAGTAGTATTGATTCACAAAATGGCTTTGAAAAAACAGTATGATTTAAATCATAAAAATAATTACTGTTTTATGGGACAAAGTCACTATCTTCATGATTTAATTACCTCTATACTATTTTTCTTTATGAATATATGCCAATATACTATGAATTATGAATTTTCAAGGAAAATTATTTTTATATTATTATTATCATGCCTTAATATGCTCTAGCAAATCTCCAATCATTTTAACATTAATAAGCTGGGTCAAAAATTTAAAATAATGATATAAATTAATATTTCAAACAACATAAGTGCAAAGAAACTTTAAACACACTTAAAGTATTATCCACTCTTCCTATTAAAAAAAGAGTATTATTCATTCTAATGATTTATTGACTAAATTTTCATGTATAGCCATAAAATTTTAAAATCACGCATAACATAGTGACAGTGTCACACTTGATATTTTGTATCATCATGAATACCATTTGACTACAACTTTAAATTGTTGGCCTGTTTAAATATTTGAAAAGTGAAGAAGTTCAGATTAATATTTTATTTACCAACTTATAAGTTTTAGTGCATATGAAGAATAAATAAATAAAATGCATAAATTGGGGGTATCAGCCTTACCATAAATTCTTTGGAGTGATCGAAATTGACTCTCTCTTTTTTTTTTTTTTTTTTTTTTTTTTGAGTAGGAAAAAAAAAATGGTTTAGGAAAAGGTGATTAGTGTGGCTTTTGTATTTTGACGTAGCCATAATAACTCCTAACCGCTTCCAGACTAAGAGCTCATTTTAATGAAATTTACTTTATTTTGTGAACTCTCTCTGGCCCATCCATATCGAATATCGAGAATACAGTATTTCATCAATATGATTGGAAACAGTAAGTCAAATAAATACAACTGTATTTCATGGACAGAATTACGAAGCATGAACAATGGTATTTCATAAATCAAATTATAAAATTTTTAAAAAATCAAGATGTAGTACCATTGAACCGAACAGTATAAAACACAGATATATACAACAATAAATTAATAATAGTGTTTTCTCAAACAAAATCACTAAAAAATATGATATGAATGAGGCCATCATACTAACTGAAGGAGTTTCTCAAAAAAAAAAAAAAAACTGAAGGAAATTGGTACAGCAAAAGAAATAAAACATAGCTCCATAGTTGTTCAAGTAATTTATAGAAAAAAATCACTGTAATAGTGATTTAAGAAGTTATTCTTCTAGTTTTATGTCCTGTACGTACTTTTAAGATCATGGAGAACACATGCTTGTGACACAGGTGTGGAAACTCAATCTCAATGCACCAACTGCCACTAAAGTTCAAATTGCTACGCAATCTGTCAACCAAATCCAAAGAACTAGCTTAAATTATGCAAGTGTTTCTGCCTCTTTGTTATAACTAATAATTTAAGAAAAAATCAATTTCACTTGTCCAAGTTTTGCTGGTAAATCCTTCTTAAAAAAAATTAGCCGGTAAATGGGTGGAATGTAAATTTTGATTATTTTCCATGATATAAGATATTTAGTTGGAGTTGAATATTAAATTTTTTGAAATGTTTTTTTTTTTAATTAATTTTTTGAAACTTAGTTAACAAGAATAAACTTTCCTATCATCAATTATTATCACTTGATATTTTGATAATAGAAATTCATTTAAACTAAACTAGCTTAATAATTAATGTTGTTCAAAAAAAGAAAAGAAAAAAAAGAGAGCATAACTACTAATCACTTATCATGAAGAAAAGATAGTCCATCGGTAACACCACAGTTTATAGGACTTGTTTCTAGGACTTGACTTTTATCACATACTAGTAAATGTCCTGTGCGATGCACGGGTACCATATAAATTTATTTTAAAATATTTTATAAAAAATTATATATTTTTTATATGAAATTATCTTTATGACTGCATAATGTTTATTCCTAAAATTGTTGCCTCTACCATCACTCCCAATCATGAATTATCTTCCTCCTTATATTGAAACTTGTCAATAACATATGCTAAATCTCCTTAAGATGATATATCTTACACATATCTTAATTGCATACGCATATTTCAATTGCAAAATTAGTTACCTAGACAGCCGTTGCTGGTTTTGCTTCCCCTGAATCCGAATTTCTCTCTCTTTGCAACTCAATGCTGCAATGAGTGGCTTGTTATCACAATTAGTCAAAACTCCTACTTCTCCTTTATTATGTAAAAGTAGCGCCATCAAAATTTGTTTTGAAGGACAACTCTTAAGGAGGTTGCTATTTATATTTGATTGGACAAATGTGTAGAGACAAATAATTATATTACCCAAATCCATTGAATTTGACTCATGCAATTCTACATTGAACTTAGTTCTTGAAGGACAACTATTAAGGAGGTTGCTAATTATGCTTGATTGGTCAAATGTGTAGACACAAATAATTATATTACTCAGTCCATTGAATTTGACTCTTGCAATTCTACATTGAAAAGTCATCCATTGACTCTATCTAAATCATTTAAAATAATAAAGGCATATTAAAGATTTAAGTTTTTTGGTTTAATTTAAAACATCAATATCCATTGTTTGGAATACAATGGGAAGGGCATAATTTTTTTAGTACTCTTGATTGTATATGTATCAAATGTTGCCAAAGAAACTAAATATGAGCAAGCTAATGTCATAAATTCGAAATCAATTGTAAACAAAAAAAAAAAAAAAAAAAAAAAATCCATTTTTGAGCATGGCTTAATGCATTCTCACATTCATGGAAGGACGATTCAATAGTACAAATTTAACTGATTACACTAATTATATTTTTAATCCATTGGAGTATGTTGCAAACTTGCAATAACAGAAGCACCTGTTGAATAAAATCTCTTTGAAATAAACAACTTACATATCTCTAGAGATGACACTACCAAGCTTCCCCTAATGGTTCTTCCTGCCAAAATCAATCTTGAGCACAAAAACTTCAAAACTAAACATTAAAATTATTAGGACCTGTTTGGTAAGAGTATTTAAATATAGTTTTTTGTTTTATAATCCATACAATGGTGGATCTTACACTTGAATTTATTGTTGGCTAATATTTTCAAAATACAGTTTTTAAAAAACTGTATCATATTTTCCTAGTTTAGAACATGATTTATTTTATCTCTTAAAAAAAAAAAACTTATCTTTATCACAAAAAGAATTATCACACTTTAAATTTGAAACTTATTATTAAAAAAAAAAAAAGAGTACATGATGAACTTTATTCCCTTATCATTATCCATAAAAGAAAAAAGTAATCTACAAATTCTACACATTACTTTTTGTAAATTTTTTTAAAATATCAAAAATAGAAATGGTCTCCCAAACAATTATTTTTTGTTTTTAGTATTTTAAAAATTTTTGTTAAAGCGGAAGGCAAACACGTAAAATAAAAAAAAAAATTATTATCTAAAAACTAGTTTCAAGTTTAATTTTTTGAAAATTGTTTTTATACTGTTTTGAAAACAAAAACAAAAACCCTCCTACCAATCCCGCCCTTAGTTATCATGTAAAAAGATTAGACTGTATGCATTTTTCATATTTTTAAGAAATTCTTTTTTAAAATTTAGTAACTTTATTTCAATGAGATAATAAATGTTAGGATACTTAATTATTAAAAGTTGTGGGTTTTAATTAATTCAACTGGTAAAATTTTATACTATGAAAGTTAATTACTTATTATATGCCATAATTTTTTTTTATGTGCCATAATTTTATTGTTTACATAGCAAGATGAAATTTCGTCCATCCGTAATAGTCCAACCCAAAAAAAAAAAAAAAAAAAAAAACCTATAAAAAAAAAACCAAAAAAAGATCAAAAGAAATAAAGACAGAAAAAAATAATATTCGGAAGGGATACTTTATAAGAAGAAAAAAAAAATTCTGAAGAGATCCAATTCACAACTCATCATGATCAATTTCTAAACTGTATTAGAGATTTAGAAGTGATCTCCTTATCAAATTCGAACAGTTTAAAATCTTATCGGTGATCTCTGACTCCTCAACTTTAGAGTCCTTAGTCATCTAGTATTCGACCTTTCTCTATATATATAAAAATATTCACGTATACCTTGCTCTACAACACAAACACTGTTCACGTAACTTGCTCTACAACACTTACACTGTTCACTTAACTTGCTCTCTCTCTCTAAAGCAAAATATGGGTTCCAAAAATATGAGTGCACTGTGGATGGTAGCTATGGTGTTTGTGTTGCTGAATATTGGTTTGTGCAATGGAGGGAAAACAAGCCCTTATGTTAGGAAACTATACGCCTCTGAAGACTTGCCAAAGGATACTTTTCCTTCTCCTCCAGGTTTTAATGCGCCAGAGCAGGTATTATTATCAACTTTTTTCATGTTTTATTATTGTTTTTTTCATGTTTTTCTAGCAATCAAAAAGTTTCTTCATGCATTAAAATATTTTTCGGATCTCATATTTTTTTATTTAAAAAGTACTGATTGCATCTAATTTTCTACTCAAGATTATCTTTTTTAGTATAGATTGTTAGTGTTATTTATAATATGTTAAAACTATTTTGATATATATTAGTTAAATTTTGATTTTTTAAAGTCATGACCTATTCTTTTATTGATTAGTTAATGTCATAGTTGTATATTTAGATTTTTTTTTTGGAATATAGATTTTGTTGAATAACAAACTGATTTCCCATGTTCCCAACTTGGTTGATCTTTTTAAAAATAAAAAAGTTTCTTTATGCCTTAGATATTTTTTTGGGTCGCATCTTTTATAATAAAACTTGTTTATGATTTGAAAAGTGGCTGATTGGATATTTTTCTACTCTAAGGTTAATTAGTTTTATACAACATATGTCAAAAAGTTAAATTCGTATTCTTCAATTTTTTCAGTTAAGTTGCTAAGCAAAAAATTACAATTATCAAATCATAATTATATATGTTTCTTTTATATTTTCAGTATTTATTTATTTTAAATAAAAATTATAAATCGATAAAAAATATTCCTATAAGATACACAACTTTGCATAAAATATAAATATAATTTTTTTTCCATATTTAAAATTAGAAATTAATTTTTTTGAAAAAAAAAAATCATATTTATGTAATTATATGTGGTGTGCCTTTAAATTTTTGTTAGCTAAAAGATTTTTTATACCTTGAAGGTTCATATAACTCAAGGAGATTATGATGGGCGAGGTGTGATCATTTCATGGGTGACACCAGTTATGAGACACCCAGATGTTGTGTCTTATTGGGCTGCAGGTGCAGAGAGCAAGCACAAGCATAAGCATACAGTTCATTCTGTAACCACTACTTACAAGTACTATAATTATAACTCTGGCTACATTCACCATGCTACCATTAAAGGATTGGAAGTAAGTGATTGATTTTCAAGTCTTAGTATGTTTGGATACTACACATGCATTGTGTTTCTAATGTATTTATATGAATTTATATTTATTTTTCCCATTGAAAAACCAATTCCATTAGTCTTGGTGGATTGGATTTCTTTTGACATTGCCTATGGCAGCAAATGTTACTTTACATGCTTAAGCAAGATAGGTTCATTTCAGGCCATACTTGTAGTAGTGCTTTGGGAATTGACATGATTTTGATTATATTCTTGTTTGTATGATCCTCAGTATGACACTAAATACTTTTATGAGATCGGGCAAGGAAATTCAGCTCGCCAATTTCATTTCACAACTCCACCAAAAATAGGGCCAGATGTTCCATACACTTTCGGCGTTATCGGTCAGTACCAAAAATTACATGTTATGAATTGCATTGTTGATCTATTTTCTTAATTTAGTGCTAGCTAGCTATAAGATGTAACATTTGTATTGTGTATTGTGCAGGTGATTTGGGACAAACATTTGACTCTTATGGGACATTGAAGCATTATATGGCCAATCCAAAAGGCCAAACTATGCTGTTTGTGGGAGATCTTTCTTATGCTGATGATCACCCACACCATGACAATGAGAGATGGGATGAATGGGGCCGGTTCGTAGAGAAAAGTACTGCATATCAACCGTGGATTTGGGCTGCTGGCAATCATGAGATTGATTTTGCGCCAGAGTTGGTAAGAGCTTTATCAATGTTTGCCTTCTAATATATAGATAATCTTGGTTTTAATTGTTGATGGTACTAATGATGTTTCCTGTTCATGTAATTTTTCAGGAAGAAAATGTTCCTTTCAAGCCATATTTGCATAGGTACCATACACCCTATCAGGAATCACAAAGTACATCGCCGCTTTGGTATTCTATTAGGCGAGCATCTGCACACATCATCGTCTTGTCTTCATACTCTTCATTTGGTAAGAAATTTTCCTCCAATTTGTATATGATATTACCTACAAAGTGATAAAGTTATTGAAATAAAGCAGTTTGATATTAATGATATATATCTTGTTTTACAGCCAAATACACTCCTCAATACAAATGGCTTGAAGCAGAGCTCTCAAAGGTTAATAGAGCTGAGACTCCATGGCTAATTGTTCTTCTGCACTCACCATGGTACAACAGCAACAGCTACCATTACATGGAAGGGGAAGCCATGAGAGTGACATTTGAACCTTGGTTTGTTCAACACAAAGTTGATCTAGTATTTGCTGGTCATGTTCATTCCTATGAACGCTCGGTAAGTTGTTCTAATTTACATTCAGTAGATTTGTGTCAATCAATGATTCAATTTTCTAAGTCATTCTAATGCATTGCAGGAGCGCATATCGAATGTGAAGTACAACATAACAAATGGACTGAGCGCCCCAGTAAAGGACCCTTCTGCACCAGTGTACATAACCATTGGTGATGGAGGAAACATTGAAGGCCTTGCTTCCGGGTGAGCCTCATTCATTTAGTCTTAAAAATGATTTCTATCACCCACTAAAATAAAACTAAGTAGCAGTACTTATTTTATACATGGTTATATTTTGTGCAGTTTTGTTGAACCACAACCAAGTTATTCTGCATATAGAGAAGCAAGCTTTGGGCATGCAATTCTTGAGATAAAAAATAGCACTCATGCCCACTATACTTGGCACCGTAACGACGATAATGAAGCCATTGCAGCTGATTCAATTTGGCTCTTCAACAGACATACTTATCCAAAAGAAGAGCATAATTAAGCTGTCGCTATGATTTTGAAGTGACTGGTTCTCTTTAGTATTGTCTAGAATTTAGGTGCAATAATGAATTATGAATTTGGCTTTAGAGTTGTTTTTTTTAGTTATTCATTTTCCTAGTTTGTCATCTATAAAATCATTTTTTATACCCTAAAGTTGTCATACAAGTTGTGTTTATAACTGCCTATTAGAATTTTGGCTAGAAGGCACATTGTTCTACATTGCTGCTTTAGCATTTTAGCAAGTAAAAAATTCACTTTTATTCTCAACCAATTCTCTGGTTTGGTCTTCAGAAACTTTCTGTGGCTACTCTGCGATGCAAAGTGATAAGGTTCCCAATTCCTAAAATACAATTCAATTGTTTGGACAACAGAAAAAAAAAAATTTAGAAAAAAAGATGTATGAAATTTCAATTACAGAAAGTCAAGGCCTGTGGAGGTTAAAAAAAAAGTGCGTTTGATAATGATATTTTATTAAGAATAAACTGAGTTACAATTCTCAAATTATGCTGTTTAAAATATGTATTTTGATAATTTATTTTTAGTTTTCAATTAACATTGCAGCAGTTTTCAAGTAACATTATTGAATGGTCTTTTTTTAAATAAATTAAAAATCATAGGACTCACTTGACAAGACTAAACATAACCGAAACACTGGTCTCACGCTTCAACCTCATTCTTTTTTCCATTTCTCCCATGGTCCCACCTCTTTCACATCATCTATCATTCCTGTTCTTTTTTTCTTTCTTTTTCTTCCTCCTTAAATAAAATGGCATACTTTTATGGTATAGTAATCACTTAAAAAAAAAAAAAAACACATACACCTATTGAACACACAATTATATTTTTTCACATTTTAAAATATCTAACACATTTTTTGCATTATAAATACTTTAAACACGTATTTTTACAATGATTATTAAATCACAATTTTCACATCATTTTGAACCGGTGCTTAAACACCGCTGTCAAACAGCCCCCAGAGAGTCAGAGACTAACTAATTATTTGCACTTCTGACTTTTGTGAAAAAGAGGTCAAGCTACACGTTGTAAGTGATTTAATTGCCCAACTATGTGATGTATCCACCTAAAGAGAGCCCTTAAGCATTGTGATTCTGGTGACAAATAAAGAGACCCTGTATTGTTTACATAGCAATATGAGCTATCACATGCCTTTAGTCATAGGTACTTGGCTAAAAAGAGTAGGAACTAAATTAGCCAGGGTTACTCTTATAATACACCTCAATGTTAAACAAAATAGAGCGCAGTGTTCAACATAGATTGGGTATACCCGTTAACATTTATGTGGTAAGCTATACAAGGTTTACTGTCAAATAAGCACATGGAAGTTCCATGACAGCTAAGTAAAATTCAAACATTCATTTGGTTTTCATATGTTGAAAAGAGCCTGTTTTTTGAATACATAGGACATGCTACTGAAAGAAGCAAGCAGTAACATTATAATACATTCCTCACATAAAAAAGAATTTCAAGAACTCATACATCCCTCACATGAAATTTTTTTTCAAAAACTATGTAAGTTCCATCATTACTGTGATCTAAAGCTGTGAAGTAAGCCTAACAAGTATTCTCATTAAAGAATATGCTTAAAAGGAGAAAAATTACGATTTACAATTTGGTAAAGTTTGGTAGGTAGTGTATGATCCTTGGGACTGAAGGGAAGGGAAATCACATAAGGAAAAGAGAAAGTGTTATGGCCTTAGGAAGTTCTTGCTTCGCAAAGTCTGTCGAAGGAATTGCAGATGCCTGTGGAGAAATTCAATATCAACAGTTAGCAAGGAAGTGGAGGCATTATCCTATTCACCGAGACCAAAGAAGAAATAAAAAACAAATCGTAGAGCAGTGGCACATATATACCTAAATTGAAATGAAGATGAAAAATAATTGTAATCACCAGATTTGCCAAGTAAGTTGAATTGCTTTGCCATTTACATGTTCTCACTGGTTCTGAACATCTAAGATAATTGGTTAACCTCCTTTAGCTTGAATGACCAATGAAAAAACTTGCCTGAAATTTTACAAATAAAAATTAAGTGACGAATAAGACCTTGGTTTATTTTTGTTCTATATTGCTATGTGACATTTATGGAAATAAAGGTACCACGGCATACACTAAAATAAATAAATTAGATTTTCTAGGAGTCAACTCTAACTGCTTATTATTTCAAAAGATGAATAAGACCAAAGAAAGGGGCAATTTACATGAACACATGAAAAGTTCATTGGTTGTTTGCGCTTTGAAAACAGAATGCCTTCTTTACTCATCTATAAATTCACTGGAGATTGGGCCACAATTCCAAGCAGACCATAAAATGCGCAGCAAAGAGGAACGTGGAAAAATATAATGGAAAAGGAAAAAAATATAAGGATCAAACAATCAGCAAATAATGTATGCCTTAAGCATTCTCCTAGACGAGTAGAAATATGAATCCAAAGTTTTCCATTTCTATCTAAATCTCATATTTAACCTATAATTAGAATTTGTTTTGAAAATCTCTGTATATTCAGCAAGATATAAATTCTCTTCAGGGTGTTGTTTTCAATATTATATCTTGTGTTAGAGGATGTATCCTTACAAATAGCTAGGCTGCTTCTTTTCATTCAATTTCTGCAACAATCAATTAAAACCTTTATAATAAATAAATAAAAAAAATAGCTCAATTCAATCCATGTGTCTTCCTCATTAATGAAATTTTGAATAGCAATAGACCTTCATAGTTAACAATGATAAGAAACTATGACAACTCATAAGCTTATCACCTGATCTCCGAATTTCACTAATTTGACCTTCTCCAAACGATTCCAATAAATCAATGTAATGCTAGGCAAATAGTACACTTAATTCAGTTTCAATAGTAAAGTAGCTGAAATTTTGAAATGAAATTGAGTTGGACAAAATTACAAATCAGAAGCTAAAATTTCCATGTTTCATTATCAAGAAAAGTTTAGAATTAAAAAAAAAAAAATGATGGTGGTCTTTCTAGATAGTAAATTATAGTACTCACTATGGTGGTAGGTCAATCTTAAAGCTATGATTTCAAATTTTTATGCGCAATGCGTAATGCTAAGTGATTCTTTTAGCCAAGATAATTTGTTTGCTAAAAATTAATTCTCAAAAACAATTTTGGTCAAACTGGTTACAAGTCATCCGCATCACCAACTATATTCTATAAATTGGTAAGCTTGATAGGACTTTGTTTTTAATTATTATTATTATTTTTTAAATGCCATGCCAAAAATCAGGGAAAAAACATCATTAATACATATGATGTTTAACATAAATGTTACATAAAAAAAGAAGAAGGACCAAGCTATATTCATAAAAGAGGAAGTTACAAAATTGGCAAGTTTACCAGCATTAGTGAGAATTCTCCTAGGGACTTGACGAAACCAGAGTTTATAAAATTGCAAACGCAGCACAACAATGCTGCACTTGGTGTTTGCATTCCATAAGAAAGGCTACAAACTCCAAAGCTACTCATAAGTACAAGCACAGCCATCATGCCTTTCATAAGTACAAAGGAAAAGGCTTCACAAATTGTCTTACAAAGCTTGCATCTCACCAGAAACTCTTTCTTTTGGTACTAACTTCCACTAAGATCAGCATTTGCCACACCTGACAACCTACAATTAACATACCATATCCAGTTGCACACAGGAGCTTGACAAATCGTGACCATATGGCTGCAGTAGTTAAGAGCTTGAGAAGCACTGACAACCTTCCCTTCAAACGTGGTCACATTCTTGCATTTTCAAATAGCCCAAAGAGTGGCTGCAATAACAAGAATAACAGAAGAAAAAGGATCAGCATCAGAGTAAGCATCTCTGCACCCAAATAGAGAGCCAACAGAATTTGATTCAATAAATTCAGATCTGATAGTGAGATACAATCCAAACAAAAGGGCAATTGCATTCTAATGAAGTGGTCAAGATCAACATAAGTTATGGAATGGTCAAGATCATTTTATTTTATCCTGTATAGAAGATTGGCACACATTTTTATGAAACCATGAAATTTCATTTCAAACTATAACTGCTTTGGAACCAATGAATATAATTGAGGCTGTATAGTGGTTATAATACCATATGAGAGTTTGTACAAGTATATTGGACTAGCGTGTTTATTCTTCCCAAGAAAGCGATCAGGTCTATTGAACAAAAACTATGCAGCTTCTTATGGATTGCAAAAATTCCACGAGGCTACTCTTGGGGTTGGAGGAAAATACTAAGGCTTAGAAACCTGGTGAGGACTTTTATACAATTCTAAGTGGGTGATGGTTCAAGTATCTCCTTGTGATGATCACTAGCACCTTGATAGTCCTCTCTACCCAATTTAAGGTCATTGTATGGCTTATGGTGCTGCTAGTTCCATCAATGTTAATCTATAAAGGATAAAGCATGGTAATGGAATCCTGCTAGGTCTGAAGACCTTGTCAAAATACAGAGTAAACTGTTCTTCGTTGAGTTTGGAGACTATGATAAGGCTGTGTGGACTGCTTCACAATCAGGAACGTACTTGTGCTGAGACTTGGAATCAGTTAAGAACCAAGGCTCCAGTTGTAGACTGGTGGAAGGTGATTTGGTTTTCAAAATCAATCCCCAAACATGCATTCATATGTTGGTGGCAATGAGGAATAAATTAACCACAAAAGATAGGAAGCTGTTTATTTATGGACTTTCAATCAGACAAGGAAAATGGGTATAATAAAATCAATATCAGATCATTAAAAAAGAAAAAAAGTGTGATTCATTAGAGATTGTAGTGGTAACTATAGATTGAGCATTTGACACCAATACCTTACATTTATGGAATAACTGCCAACTGCAGCAAAGATGACAATGCATCGATTATCTGTGCAAATCATAATCTTTGGTTGAAATGACAATCTCCTTGGGTATAGTATTAAAAATCCAACCAGCTTTATGTGCATATCCACTGATCATCATGTCCCAAACCATGTTTCCTAACCTCCAATCATCAAATTCCACAATACAAAATCTCTTTCAGGCATTTCATTGAACAGGTGTGCGTTCTTACATAAAAGGTTCATATAATTCAACTAAATTACAAACTATAAGAGATCATACTACCCAAAATTTAATGTACCTCTCTGTTCTGAAAATTTGAGAACAATTTTTAGGAGTTCAGATTCCACGAGCTTACATCACTGCAAGAATTAGCTAGATTGAGGGTTCTAAATTTCACAATCATATTTGTGTAATTACATACATAGAGTACTGATTTTGTTCTTTCATTTGGATTTATTGTTTTAATCAGCTTTCTTCATCCACAATGTAATGAACACTATTATGTAAAAATTCTTTAAAATATTTTTTTTCTTTCCTTTTTAAATGTTGTGCCTGGAAATATCTAGACTTCTTTTCGTCTCTGTTTTACACAATTATAGCTCCTCCTCTTCCAACTCATAGACAGACCTGCCATCAATCTGAACGCAAGGGATGTGGGCGATCTTGAACCACTCTCGCCCTTTGCCTTTACCTAAACTAGAGAACCCATAAACCGTGAAACGTAGAAAGAGAGAAGTTAATATGAGGATCATTTACCATCAGACAAAAAGAGACACAAAAAACGAAATTGAGAGAGTAATCTTCGGAGTGTCTTATGTTAAGAAAAATAACTAACACTGAGAGTGAAAGTCAGTAGGTAAAGAGAGATCAAGCGAAGCAAGTCTGTAAGGCAGAGAGCCACCACCCACTGTCAGGCATTTGTTCCTCCACCGTCAGACTACTGTTGGTAATTATTTTCTGTTTTAAAAATTTGGACATTATGATTTAGGTTTTGGATTTTTCTTGAGATTTGTTTTTATTTAGCCGTTCTTGGTTGGTAGCGTTTGAGAATTGGAATTATTAGGATAAGAGGAAAGGAGGATGGTATAACCCCAAAATTCAAAATTTCTTTTTGTGGGAATTGTTGCATATTGCTATATGACTGAAATATTTGTGTTTTTGTGGGAATTTTATTTTTGTTTTGAAGGTTGGGATTGGTTATCATAGTTGTTTGAGATTCCTAACAGGTGTTTGATAGAATGTCTGTGAGAGCTATACTCTCAGGTGTTTGTTCTTTGTTAGTGTTGGCGGTAATAGTTTTAGATACATGCATTTTTTGTTCATGGAATCTTTTAACCTCATAACCAATCTTTTAATGGTAATAGTTTTAGATACATGCATTTTTTGTTCATGGAATCTTTTAACCTCATAACCAATCTTTTAATACATGCATTGTACTTTTTTTAACCTCATAACCTCATAAACTGAAGTACAATTCTATTAATTAAAACTTTCAAAGAATTTATTGCTTATGCAGTTTTATGTTGTAAAATCACCATAACCATGAATCACCCGAAAGTTTTGAGGAATTTGTTGGTGGAATCTTTTGATTTTCTTGCCGAATGTTGCGCACAATGTTGTGGCCCTTATGGGAAGCAATGCCTTCACTTTCTGCATTTTTTTTGCCCCCCCCCCCCCCCCTCCTCCCCTCTTTTAAAGAAAAATAATGATTACATCTTTTTTAGGTTGTCTTGAGTTTTCTTATTTGTATTTCTTTATTCAGATTTCTAATTCTAATTTCTTTTATGCCTTGTTTAAATGATCTGATTTATTAAAAAAGCAGAGCATCTTCTGCATATTGTTGGATTATACATTTGGGTTGTGCATTTTTTTTTTTTCCTTTGAAAACAATATTGTTGCATAGTCGCTGAATGTGTGGAATTATATTGAGGTGCTCTTACTGACATCAGGTTTTAATAATCTTGAGGATTGCTTTTATCTGGACATAATATACCTTTTGTTTTTTTTTTTGTTTTGCTTGGTATTAAAGGAAAAATGATTTGGCTAGGAATGAGATCCCTCTACTAAAATGTAGATTCAAGGGAGAATGTGGTGTGTTGATTGAGACCATGTTTTATGTCCCTGCTAGGAACAAGATAAGTTCTGGTATTGGAACAGTTTAGTAGTGATTTGTTAGATTTTACTAATAATACAATTTTAGTCATTTTGTTTATTGTAAATTGTATATTGATGATTGTTACTACCTTTTCCAAGTAGCTACTTTTTCCAATTTAAATGATGAAATTTGCATGCTATTCATTTGATGAAATGATAGTTACTAATCTTTTTCAAGTTTCAATTTTCTTTTATTGATATGGTTTAAAATTGAAATTGAAATTGTTTTAAATAGAACATAGGCTCGAAGTTGTGTTTTAATTATGTGTTCAATTAGGTTTTTTGTCAATTTAGGGATTTCAATTCCTAACCTTTTTTCCTCTTTATTCTTTTTTTCTTTTGAAGTGAGGGAAACAATCATAGAAAATCAAATTCTACAAGTTTTGTAAATATTGTGGATATGGATGGGTTTTGTAGTGGAGATAGAATTGAAGAGCCTCCCAACCCTCAAATTTGACAACAACCCTACAGGTTTTGCTTTAGCTTCAAGCTTGGCTTAATTTTGATATCTAGGTTTTCTTAGCAGATCTGATTTAGCTTTACTTAGATAGGCTAGTTTAGTTCTAAAATTACATGCACCAAGTGCATAGGCTAGTGGTGCTGATAATACTTATACTCTCAATGCCATTGTGGAGGAGATCTTTGTTGCACTAATCTCTATTTTTATCACATGTTTGGCCTGTTTAGAGAGGCCAATGTTGGTCATGCCATTAGAGTTCATGCTGTAGGTTTTGGCAAAAGCCATAGTGTTTTTTTTAATGGTTTTTTTGTTCCTATGTTTTTGAAAGGCCTAAGAATGGGCCTAGTGATTAATTTTTTTTGAATTATTCGGATTAAATTTCAAATTTTAAATGGATTATTTGTGCTAAATTTATTTCATTGGAGGGTCACTCTAAATTTATTTTGTTAGATTGGTAATCTATTCAAGTTCTGCCACTCCTGTAAAAGTCTCTCTCCTTCTCCATTTGTTTTGTCTTTGATTTCTTCTTCTTTCTTTTTATTTTTATTTTTAATTGAATTTGATGCATTGATGTAGATTGTGGTTTCAGAATTTTCAGTGATATATATGGGCTGTGTGTTGCAAATAGATTTTGTTTATGGGGTTCAATAAAAATTTTAGGCACAGTTGATTTGATGCTATATAGTTATTGGTTTTGTTTTAGAAAATCTTTAGATTTTCGTCATTAGTTCATTGATTTTTAAAAATTTTAAGAAGTGGATTATCAACTTAACTTTGTAAAGTTGTATTACAAAATGATAGGTGGTTGCTGAGGAGTTTTGTATGCAGAGAACTGATCGTGTGCGAAGGTATGCAGTCAATGAATAATTCTGATAGAGGAATTAGACACATTTTTGGACAGATACAATAATTTGTCTTCTATTACACTTGGTAAAGGTATGATATAACACATGTTATTCTAAGCATGTTTAATGTCCTTAATTGTGTCTTCATCGTCATTGTTGCTGGTGATGTATTGTTTATAGTGAAAAATATCAGTTTTCATTTAACATGGTTTTGGATTCCCTTTAAGTTAATATTTATGTTTTTTGAGATTGTACAAACTACCTATTTGATTAAATGTCTTGGAGACATGGGTTTGCTGTTGTTAAGATTTCTTATTTGGAATTTGTTGTTTTTATAGGTAGAAGAAGTGATAGTGATACCCAAAATTGGCCATGAAAAGGATTATACAAGTCAAAGATTCAATAGTTTTGTAGGTAACTACTATGAAACTGGACATAATGTTTGAGCATGAGATTTAATGTTATTTGTGTGCTCCTTATGCATTCTAGGAAACATGAGCTATACTTCAATTCATAAACTATTTTGAGAAGATTTTCTAATTACAAAACAAACATTGAGCACTAAATACATGTTTTATCAAGAAGAATAAAGAAAAGACCTAATCAAATCACATTTTGATGCTTGCGTTTGGCATCCAATTATGCAAAAGAGAAGTAGTGATTTTGCATGTATATTTAAAGTTATAAGCTTAAGTATTATAGCTGAAATTATGATTTCCCACTTGAAAGCTCATGATAGTGCATTGGTTTTTGGGTTTTATTGAAAATTTAGGAGAGGCCTTATGACTATATAACCACCCAAAAGTAAACCCCTGAGAAATTATATAGTCAAAGACCTCAATAAAAACTACAGCCAAATGCATATCATTTGGGCCAAGGGTGTGAGACCACTCCATAAACATATTCATGTATGATAATTTTAGCATACATAAGAATGTTTAAGTTGGAGGTGATGCTCACTATTGTTACAAGTTTGAATTCTGCTAAAGGCCTTCATTTTTCTTCATGTAAACCAGTCTGCCTCCCTTTGCCTTTCTTTATGGTTCTTGGTTGGATATAGCTCTAGAATATTTAAATTACTACTACACAAATTTGAATAGTAGACAACATTAATATTTTCAATTTTGAATAGGGATATTTAATGACAAAATTAAGTTGGAAAAAATTGACACACATTTAATTTTGAGCTTGAACTATCCTTAAAATTTGTTTTTATTGACTTCATGGCTTCTATTATATTTTTTTGACTTAACTTTTTATTTTGATAGATATTATTTTTTCTTATTTTGCTAAAGGTTACCCCAATCCAATTCAATTCAATTAGGAGCATCGTGAGGTAATTCTTGATAAGTTTATATGGTGTATACAATGCCTCAATCCATGTAAAACCTAATGATGTGGAGGTTGTTAATGTTTGTTAGCTTACAACTAAGTGGCACAAGACTTTCCACTATATGTGATTTAGTCGGTTATCATCGTTATGATATCTATCCCTCTAATGCTGTAGTGTACGATATTTACATACAAGAGTTATTTGATAATTGATATTGGATATGAGTTGCTTCTCTCTCTCTCTCTCCAATCAAATTGTATTCTTTTGATATTTTTCCCTTCAACTCTTATTTTATAACCTTATTATCATCATGCAGAATATCATAGTTGTTCTACCATTTTGCAATAATTGATGTGCAACAATTTAGTTTTGTTAAACTATCCCGTGCATCACATGGGTTAGCGGCTAGTAGTATTAATAATTGAATCACCAAAAAGGGCCATGGAATAGAAACAATATGAATAGTCAAATTAAACTATACAAGGATTATATATATTTTTTGATGATAAGTTACACATGTAATTATGAGAGAATGAAGTGCCATTTGAGGTGGAGTTCATTAGCAAGCATTATATATATATATATATATATATTTTTTTTTTTGATGGGAAACTTTGGAAGAATAACATTCCAACTTGAAAACGAAATACAACAAAGCAAGAGAAACAGACAAATACAACCAAAAAAAAAAAATTACAGCAAATCCTCTCTAACAATCTGCTGGATGGGAGGGGGGGTGACACCCTTCCAAATCTGAGTTAGCCCCAAGAGTTTTGCTTCTTTTGCTAGTACATGCGTTGCTTTGTTGCCAATCCTTTTCAAGTGCTTGAATGAATAGCAGGAGAAGGAAATCAAAGAAGACTTGATGTATTGAATGATATGACCAAACTCACTACCATAATAGTCAGAGGAAAGGGCTTGGATAACTGATAATGCATCTGACTCAAAAATGGTGCATGATACCTGCATTTCTGCTGCAAAGAGGACACCATGGAGGAGGGCATAGGCTTCAGTCACCTTGATAGAGTAGTCCGATGACAGGGGTTTGCTTAGAGCTCCAATGGTGAGATTTTTGGGAGCATCACCCCCTCTAGGGGCCTCAGACAAGGAGACCCGCTCTCTCCTGGGCTTTTTCTCCTTTGTGTCGAGGGCCTTTCTGCTCTCATTCATCAAGTAGCTAGGAACCAATCTCTGAATGGCCTATCTATATGCCAGGGTTGCCCCACAATCACTCAGCTTTTCTTTGCAGACGACAGTATGCTCTTTTGCAAGGCCAATACCACTGAATGCATGGAGCTAATTAACATTCTTAATGCCTATGAAAAAGCCTCTAGCTAGGAGATCAATGCAAATAAATCATTGGTCTTTTTTAGTCCGAATACCCCTCCGGAGAGTAAGGAGGAAATCTTAAGTATTCTTGGCTCTATGCAAGACACCACGCATAAAACATACCTTGGTCTACCATCCTTAATTGGGAAATCAAAAACACAGGTGTTTGTAGAAATAAAGGAGAGAGTGGGGAAGAAATTGGCTGAATGGAAGGGTAAGTTACTTTCCATTGAATATGTACTAAACTGAGAGGAGGATTAGGACTAGCTTTATTCTATTTTAGGCAAGAAATTTTCAGGACATGGTCGCAATCTACTGTTATTCAGCAACCCAAAGAACAAAAATAAAGCCCCATCCAAGATTTATGATCTTCTTGTCAAGGTTGACTGAGTACTTTCCAATTCGAAGTGCTGCAAATTAACTCTAAAAGTACCTAAACCATCATATCATGGGCTAAGTAACTTGAATCAAACTATACACTATCAAATCCCAACTTGTGAATGCTACCAGATAAATGTGCCCTGTGCCTGTAGAAGAGGGAGTGTGTCAATCTATTGTGATATGCAGTTAATGGGACAAAGGGTAACTCTCCAAGGCACTGATCCATAACCTTCACACTGGAGATCATTGATAATCACCTAACAAAAACAGTAACCCTTCGTGTGCTGCGGAGGAATTGCATATTGCGCATGAACCATGTGTTGTAAACATGTTATTGTGCTAAAATCAATGGATCCTCATAGGCGAAGTCTTGTGTGTGTGTGTGTGTATATATACACACACAGTTTGTGTAGCACCTCATTGTACAGAAATTGCAAAAGATAGACAGACGCTGAGTACCAAGCCCTTGCCAGTACAATTTAGAACAATTTTGTTCTCTCTCCATCTGCTTACTACAACAAGAAAAAATGAAAATTCATCCCAGGTGGGTCAAATTATTGTCCAAAGTTCACCAAACTGAATGTATTTTTCTGTTTACTTGAATTATTAAGTAGAAGAAATTTCAAGAATCAAAAATCCAATTTATAGTCTTTGCCATGTTTCTGTCTCAACAATTCATTCACATATGATAACAGCGAAAAATTGATTAACAAAGAAAGAAAAAGGAGAAAGCAATTGAAGTGAACTTACAGTCTTTATTTGAAGCATTGTTGGCTGTCAGTGCTATAACCAAATATTGCATGAAAAGCAGCAGCAGCAGAAATAGCTGAGTTCCTGTTCTTCCACCCATTTCGCTTCAAAGTCACTGAATTGAATAAGGAATGATAATAAATTAAGTAAATCCATCTGAGGTAAGATTGATACTAAAACAAGTCAAAGTTGCAGAACTAGTGATTACAACACATTAATTATGACACAACCACCAGTGTCCACTGACTGACTAAAGTGCAGGTTTTTTTTTTAAAAGAAAAAAGACACAAGTGTATATATATCATAAATGATAACTCCATGACCACAGGTTGCCTGCAACTTATTAAATGGAGATATAGACATATATAATATAATATAGGGGACCTTCTTCTCAGAAATATCTAATCTAATTACAGGAATAGGAGGGAAGTTAAAAATGACAAATTTCCATTTCCACCTTTAGCTTTAGCTTCTCCTCTTCTGTGACTGGCTTGCTTCTCCTTAGCTTTTCAGTTTCCAAATTAATGTATGTATCATTAAAGTAACAGATAAAGACAACTTAATGACTGGAACAATTAATGTATGTGCATGCCCTATAGGCTCCAAAAGAAAAAAAATAACCAGTATTTTTTGATAAGTAGAAACAACCAGTATTAATTACATACATGTACAGTCTATGTGCTCTAAAAATACAATCAAACATGCATTCTTAAACTCACATTCATTGATAATTTTTTATAAGTAACGAAAATTTTATTGATAAAAAAAGGAAGCATCCGTGTACACCAGGGGTGTACTCAGGGAGCAGAACAAACAAAATAAGCAGACTATTCAAATGACAATGCTCAAGCATATCTAGAAAATTAGAACACGGAAGAGGATAAATAGCAACATTTTGGATTGATTGATAATTGAAGAGAGTAAAATATATTTGATGATTAAAATAATAGCCCTAATTACAAATGATTTTACTAAAAGGTTGTTCAAGGTTTACAACCTTGTTTCATAGAATAAACAAAAGAATGTACCCAAGCATTTCATACAGGAGCATATTGCACATTCATCCAGAAATTTAAAAGGTAAACAAAACGGTAGACTACCAATTTTGTGCCATACCATTCATTATCAAGAAATGAATAATATAGAAGAACTCTTTACAATATTTGAAGCCAGAAAGGGGAAGGCTGTATAAGATACTGGCCTTCAATTACACATACTTAATGACGCTAGAAGACAGCCTCATCAGTGAATTTATTGATGAGCCTACCACCACTTGCGCCTAAGGCTTAGTCAATTAATTTCAAGGGATGCCCCAGTGCTTTCAGTACCTTTTGTGTAGGCTGGGCACTAGGGTTTGAGTCCCACCAGCCCCCCTACCTCCTATTTACCTAGCAAATTTTTTTTCCCTTAAGGATTTAATTTGTTTTCTTACTAGGTTAGTAGATTTAATATCATTGGTTAGAAATGTTCCTTTCCTTATTAAGATAATAAGGTTGAAACTCTATACGAAGAACCTAAGGCTCAGTACTATGGCATTGTTTACAATTTGCTTGAGTAGTAAAATTTATTGTTGGCCTTTCTTCTTTGATACTTTGGTGCTAATTCCTAGGTTCTGTTTTCTCTTGCTTAGCGTTAATTCCAAGCAAGTCTATATGTTGATTCCTAGGTTAATTTTTATTTTTCTGTTCTTGTGTTTTTCTGAAATTCTTTGAGAATTCTGTACTGCATCAAGAAGACAATAAGTTAAACCCAAATGAATTTATAAATTTAGAGAGAGCAGGGTCAGAGCATAGCAGGCTAGTCAATGAGTTTGTAGTTTCTACAGAGCACAAGATAAGCCTAGGAATCAATAAGTTTGTAGTTTCTACAAAAGAATATCATAAGTAATCTCATCAGGTACAAGACCTCTGTCAAGCATCTCATCATGTAGTCTAAAAGCTTCTTGCAGATTCCCATCCTTGAAGAGTCCAGCAATCAAGGTATTATAAATAAGAACACTAGGAGTCATGCTCTTCCCATCCATGTCTTCCAAAATCTTGCGTGCATTTTCCAGCTGTCCTTTGTTACAAAGGCCATTTATCAGAACAGTATACGTAATAATGTCTGGCACAATACCCTTGGAAAGCATCTCCGAGTAAAGATCTGATGCAAGTGGTAATTTCCCATCTTTTAACAATCCATCAATCAATGTAGTGTACATTTGAAAATCACACGGAATTCCCTTATTTATCATTTTCTTGTGCAAGTCAAGGGCTGCTTCCATGTTATCTAGATTCCTAAAGCCACTAATCATGCTATTGTACACAATTGTATTTGGAGACAAACCGACTTCATGAAGTTCAGAAAAAAGTTCACGTGCACTTTCCATGTCTCGCCTTTTGCAAAACCCATCAATTAGAGTGCAATATGCCATAATATCCAATTCAAGACCCTTGCTTTTCATCTCATTCAGCATTTTCAGAGCAAGATCAATATTATTGCTTTTGCAAAACCCATTAATTATGCTGGTGTAAGTGACCACATTGGGGGAAATTCCACTTTCACACATCCCTCTATAAACAGACAATGCAGAATTGATGGCACCCTCCTTGACGAATCCATCTATAATGCTATTGTAAGTCAAACAGATGGGAATGAAACCCCTCTCAACAAAGTTCTTCAACATCTTCTTTGCCTCAGATGTGCGGCTAACTTTGCACAAACCAGTGATAACAGTGTTAAATGTGAAGTCTGTGGGAACAATATTTACACCCACCATTTGGTCAAACACATCAAAGCCATGTTCAGTGTCACCTTTCTTAAAATATCCGTCCATTAAAACAGAATATGTTATCACATTAGGTTTTATGCCCTTTTCTATCATCTCCAAAAATAAATTATTTGCAATATCCATATCCCCCTTTCTGTAGTGGCCAAGTATCATGTTGTTGTAAGACACTACATTAAGTTCCACACCCTTGCTAATCATTTTTTTCCATATACCTTGAGCCTCATTTACCTTACCTTTTTCAGAGAGCCATGACAAAAGATAATTATATGTAAAAACATTTGCAATTCCACATTCAACTGCCTCCTCAAATAGCTTGAATGCATTTTCCAATGACCGAGATTTCAAGAACCGAAGTATTAAGGAATTCACATTGAAGACACTAGGCTGGATACCCTTTTCTTTCATTTGGATGTAAAGCTCATAGGCCTTTTCCATGTTCCCATTCTTACCGCACCATTCAATCAAAACTGAGTAAGTAACCTTGTTCGGTAAAAGTCCATCCTCACCAATCCTATTGAACAAATCCAAAGCACTATCCAAATTACCTTGCATGCAATACCCCTTCATCAAATTTGTCACCACAACCAAATTCATTGACTTCCCACAACTAACCATCTCATCCTTAAGCCTTAATGCCTCTACCATATTCCCATGCTTCACACAAGCTCCTATAACACAAGTATACGTACCCTCCAATGGAACCCATCCCATTTCTCTCATCTCCTTCAATAACATAGAAGCCAAACTCAAATTGGGTCTCTTACAAACAGCCTGAATAACAATACTATACACTTCCGCATCAAGTTCTATCCCTTTAGCCTTGGCCCTTCTAAAATACTTCTCTGCCTCCTTAGGCTTCCCGTCCTTCAAGCACGCACGCATCATCACATGTACAGTATAGCAATTGCCACTAATTCCTCTACATACCATCTTATTGTGCAATTCATGTATTTCACCAAACATGTTTCTCCTAAGCAATGCGGCCAAAAGAATATTGGTATATGGTACTCAAGGAATTATATCACTCTCAAACTCAATCATTCTATTATAACAAAGCACAGCATCTTCAGTTCTATTAGCTCTAACATAACTATCCAACAGATAATTAAAAAGGAGAGAATCCAATAGGAAATCAAACCTGTTGGCGCATTGGACTAAGTGATGGACAAAAATAGTCGGAGCCGGAGCTGAATCTCCAAAAACACACTGAAAAAGCAAGTTTTTAGCAAGTTTTTGAGTCTTCGGAAAGCCCACCAAATGTGAAGCAAAATACAGAAAGCATGGACGCTGCTTTTGACAAAGCCTCGCTGTCTCTCAACCTGTTTGAAGTGATTGAAAGCCTATCTTGGGTTGTTCTTGTGGGTGAAGAGGGTGTTTATTTATGATTATGACATGGGTTTATAGAACACTGTACATTAGGATGCAAACTTATTTTTCATTATTATATTAATCTCTCTCCTTTTTTTTTTTTTTTTTTTTTTTTTTTTTAATAAAAAAGCATTCTCATCTCACAAAAACCTGTCGCTCTCCCTCTCAAACACTCTGTTCTCTCCGGACCGAAGGCTCTCTCTCAAACTCTCTGTTCTCTCTGGGCCGAAGCTCACAGACCACCAAGGCTCGAGCTTGCTCTGCCACTTTCCAAGCCTCCACAGCTGTGACTCACCTTGAGCTCACCCTTTTTTTTTCTTGTCCATTTTCCGGTATGGGTATATGATTGTTTTTCCAATGGGTTTGTGGTGGGTTGTTTAGGGGTAGGCAGCGTCGGCTCTAGGGTGTGGGTTTTTTTTTTGGGTAATTTTGGGGGTGACAAAAGAATGTGGCTGAGTTTTGGTGGCTGGGGTTGTATGGGTTGCCGGAGAGAGGCAAAAGGACACAGAGGAAATGGAGATGAAAGAGAAAAGAGGGAAACTAAATTTTTAATATTATCTTATGATATATTTTATATTATCTAAATGAATTGTTTGTAAAAATAAAAATTGAGATAACGAGAGATTTGTAAAATGAAATAATAAAATAAATAATATATATATATATATTTATGTAAAATAGAACTTTTTTTTTGGCAACCGGATGCTACTGCTATGCAACACCATAAGAGCCTTTTATATTTATACTTATGATGATACACCAGACCATTCTTTTTTTTTTTTGGTAAACTGGAGATATATTAAAACTAGGTGGTATCCACCACAATATTACACAAACGGTTCTGGGTCAAGCCCATATTGTCTGCATGCAAAAGATTACAAATAAAAACAGGGGGAGTCTCAAACACAGTGAAATCTTCCTCCATGGTGGTACCAAACTTTGCCAGGGCGTCAGCAACCTGATTGGCTTCTCTAAAGCAGTGATTCAGTCTGATCTGGTGGATGCTCTTCATAAGGTTCCTGCAGTCATCAATAAGGGAGGAAAGCTCTCCGTTAGTGTTAGAATCTTGCGATAACAAAGAAATCGCAACTAAGGCATCAACCTCAACTTCCACCGCCTGAAGAGATAGGAAGCAACAGCGAGCGAGACCATCACGTATTGCCCAAAGTTCCGCAGCCAAACTCGACGTGCGACCTATTGCCCTCGCAAAGCCAGAGATCCAATTGCCATGACAGTCACGTAAAAGGCCCCCACAACCTGCCATTCCGGAACTTCCTTTCACCGAGCCATCAGTATTCAATTTGAACCAACCCTCTGGGGGTTTTGTCTAGCCAACAACAGTAACAGCATTGCGCCTGGGCTCTACATGGTCATGAACGCAAAACCAAAATTCATAAACCTGAGCCTCAACAAGTTTACACAAGTTCGGATGAGATTGGGGGGGCTGAAACAAAAACTTGTTCCTGCTGAGCCATAGATGCCAAATGCCGAAGAGAAAATAGTGTGACCAAGGGTAGCTCTTTCCCTTTGCGAGCACCTTACAGCAAGCATTTATTCTGACCCATTCCAGCATTTCCAAACCAAAGGTATGAAGGACCTCATCAGGCCGGTTAGACTCAGCCCAGAACTCCCGTGCTGTCTTGCACTCCCTTAGTACATGACTAATGGTTTCCGGCTCATCAAGACAAGTCTCACAGGTTGGGGTAAGTTGGATTCCTCTTTGAGCCAGAACCGTCTTAACTGGAATGCTATTATGGTAGCATTTCCAAAGAAACATAAGAATTTTTGGAAGGGTTTTTAATTTCCATAGCCAGGCACCCCTGAAGCACTCGTCCCCGGTGTTTGCACCACAGGCAATAAGGTAGGCTCCTTTGGGATCAAATTCCCCTCTTGGGCGATACACCAGACCATTCAATTCTTTCTCTTATTATCCCGTTTATCTCAAAAGATCAATTGGATACCTTGATGTCTTTTTTTTTTTTTTTATAAATAAAAAATTGTGATAAATGAATGAAAAAGAGGAACACAACTTAATGGCGTGAATATGTGTTACTTTTTAAACAATTAAAATTGCTCTTTTAACACTCTCCAGTTAATATTTTACAACCAAAACTTCAAAAAACACCCCACATCCGGGTATGAATTTCTAAAGAAATTATTAAATAAGTTCTCTCATAGTATTTTATTTGATTCATATTTATTTTTTTTTTAAAATATATTAAAATTAATATGATGTTAATTTTTATTTTTAATACATGCATATTATACCACCAATAGATGTAAATGTAATTGCAAGTGACACTCACTACTTTACTCCCAAAAAATTGCTTTGACTTAAATGAACCACTTCAAGAAGGTATTATAATTCATTTTATTTGTGATTTATATTTCATTTATCATAGAATATGATGTTACTTTTTTAAACTCTTGTTATAATATAGTACCAATGGATGACACTGTAATTCCCTATGTAAAATCCTTTTTCTTTGTACTTGTTACAATCAGCATTCATCAAAAACAACAACTATGGCCTCGTTTTTGACATTCAACTCTGTAATTTAATTCAATGTTATGACAATGTTATGGGCTTTTCAGAAAGGGATTTTTGTTCAGTTAACTAGGGCAGTAGATTAGGCCCACCTAGTTAGGTTGGATGTGGTTGGCTCGTAAAAGGTCTTGAACTTAACAAGTAATTTTTTTTTTTTTTTTTACATCGATAATTTGGGGTGTGAGGATTCAAACCCTAGATATTTAGGTTGAAAACACATAAGAAGTGTAAATTGAACTACAATACGCTCCCATTTTGCATGATGCCATCCACTCATTGCGTTTTGCTCATGGTCTCTTATTTGATTAAAAAAACCACCAATTAATCTAACTTGAACTTGCTATTGAGTAGTCATTTATCATGGTAGAATTAGAATTAGCAAAAACTGGGTTAGAGGTTTGTTTGGTGCAAACTATTTTGGAAATGATTGAGATGAAGAAAGGGTGGTGGGGATCCAGATAACTAGGAAAGCACCAAGAAATGCAGAGTAAGCTACTACTTTGTTAGTTCATTAACTTATTTACTTATGTACAACTTTTTAAAACCTTATTCTTTTCCAGGTAATAATCAAACAAGTTTTCAATAAAAAGTTAATCCAAATACACAAAGCCAATGAAAATAAGTTCTCCCAAACAAGCACTAATAATCAAGTACACTGCAGAAAACATAGTAAATTAAGCAGGCATGAATATAAGAATAGTATAATGTGCATGAAAAAATGGGTTGCTTTCAAATTGAGGTATTGTTGATAATCATCATTACAAGCTATAAAATCAATTTGCAAAAGTTAAATCTTTCAATCAATGGAATTGATTATATACTTGTCCAAGGATGTATTGACAAGAGCACATCTGAACAAAATTCTTATCCTCTTCCTAAATCAACATCACTAAAAAAAAGGTTATCCTTGAAAAATGGTAATCAATTATGTAGTTGATTGATGGGGCAGCCTAAGCAAGAACAATTCCCATGCCTCCAATGATGTTTGACACAGCCAAAATTTTATTTAAAAAAAAAAAAAACATGAAATAAAAGCCACAGTAAAAGGCTTCTAAAAGATAATAAAAACAACAAAAAGTAAAATAAAAATGAATGGAGTTCAAGTTTCCTGTGGTGCACGCGCAACATTGCTTACAGGCAGAAGAAAAGTGCAAAAAAGGGCTACAAAGATAGAAGGACATATAATAAACCTTCAGTCAAATACTAAAACCAAAAATGTTAAAGACTAAAACTAATGGACAGGATATCTATAGAGCAGATGAGGATTAGCATTATGTGAATAAAAAGTAATAAACAGCAATGCAACACATGTAACATCTAAAAAATAGAGCTTCTTTGAGTTTTAGGACTAACATTTGTCTGGCCAAAACAAGCCAAGTAGCCAACATTGCTTGGATAATGTAGTAATGTACTAATGTTGTGCTTGTGAACAAGATCTTTACATTAATAAGATAATCTATATATTCAATTGATGACATAGGTACATTAAATGTGCTTAATTAATCGAAGGATGGGGTAGAGATTTTTCCAAATGAAGTAGTCTCTCTAAGGGTAGAATTCATCTGCCCAACTAAGGGTGCAAAACTCAGGCTAGTCGTAGGTGCATGAGATGCTCTAGGAGCCAAAGCATGAGCATGAGCATAGATGGAAGGAACCAAACCAAATGCATTGTGAACTCATTGTGTGTTACAAGGAGATAGGAATTGATTCTTGATGCAGGGCATGATGCCACTCTGAATATACATGACATGGTGTGGTCAGTGATGTTGTCAAAGAGCAGTTTCCTGATGCAGATATAATTAATTATTATAATGGTCCTACGTAACTTCATCTTAATTAATTAATTAATAATTTAGGCCTATGTATATATTGCTGTAAAAAAGATCTCTCTATCTCTATCTCTCTTTTTTTCTTTTTGAAACAGAAGCATGTCATTCAATTAATTAGAAAAATTAGCATCTTGGTACAGAGCTTCCCTAGCTATTGGAGGAACATCCTCCATCCAATACATATCCTCAATAATATTCCTAGTAAATTGAGCTAATACATGAGCTACCCAATTCCCCCCTCTCCTAATACAATCAATCCTTACCCATTGTAAATTTCTAAGCAAGTGTTGAATATCCCCGTTCACATTCCCAAGCATTGACTGATCATCCTTCAGAGTTGAAATAGCTTTCATGGCAAAGTTGTTATCCCCTTCAATGACTAATTCAGAGAAGCTCGCATCCACGATAAACTCAATGGCTTTTCTACATGCAAGTAGTTCAGCCTCCTCGCTGTAAAATACTTTAGGTCCCTTGGCTGCCATAACCTCTCCTTTCTCATTTCGTATGACTACACCATAGCCGAATCTGTTGAGGCCTAAGAACACCGTTGCATCAAAATTAAGCTTGAAGACCGATTGTGGAGGAGGCTACCAGGTATCTTGAGTAGGCTGCATCACATGTTCAGGTCCCATCTATTCTTGTGCAGTCCGATACTCCTCTAACATCTCTCTTACACGATTGATCAACCACCCCGGATCATGGAACTTACCTCCATGTACAACCCAGTTTCTTTGATTCCAAATCAGCCATGCTTGGATTAACATAATCTCCATGTCTTTTAACTCAACCCGATCCAACAAGTATTCCATTAACTGAATCATATCAGCTAAACCTGAGACCCCCTTTTGCAAAATTTTCAAGCTACCAGACCACACATCCTTAGCCGCCTCACATTCCCAAAGAGCATGGATAGTTGATTCCTAAAATCTCATACATATTGGACACGTCGCATCATCAATTATTCTTCACTTTGACAGATTCAGCTTTGTTGGCAAAATATCATTGCAAGCTTTCCACCCAAACACTTTAATTTTATTTGGAATCCAAAACTTCCATAGTGCAGCCCAAACTCATCTCCCAACACAGCCCCTTGAACTCTTATTTATATTTCCTCCCTGCAATACTTCACTCGCCACCTTATATGCAAACTTGACAATAAACATCCCCTTTTTATGATGCAACTAGATTATAGTATCTTCCACTTCTCTTTGGCTTAGCTGGATTCTACAAATGGCTTTGGCATCATCTTGCTCAAACATGTCCATGATAAATTCAGACCTAATCTTGATCAATCAATTTAGCAACAATCACCTCTTGAACCTCATCCTTAACTAGATACAAAGGCGCATTTGTTGGATAATTCGGTATCCATTTATCTCCTAAAACCTGAATGGAAAGGCCATTCCCAACTCTCTAACAACATCCCAACTTCAAGATAGGAAAAGCAGCCACAATATTCTTCCACACAAAGGGACAATTTGGGGACTCCTTGGCATCAAATAAATGAGTTTTAGGAAAATATCTAGCTTTAAGGCATTGATATACTAGAGAATCATTATCATGCAGCAACCTCCACTCTTGTTTTGCTAACATAGCTAAATTAAATGCCCTTAGATCCCTAAAACACATTCCTCCATCCTTCTTTGATATTGTTAATTTTTCTCACCTTTGCCAATGAATTTTCCGTTCATTCCCCACTTGCTCCCACCAAAATTTAGCACACATCGCATCTAGTTCATCACATAACTTTAAAGGGAGTTGAAATACACTCATGGTGTAAGTAGGAATAGACTGAGCAACTAATAAGTACTTCCTTGCTCGCCCTAGACAACATCTTCCCTTTCCAGCCTTGCAATTTTCTTCGTATCCTATCCTTCAAATATGAGAACGTATGATATTTAGTTCTCCCTACTAAGGTAGGTGTAAGGTTGAATTTAATCAACCATCTTGTTGGCTTTATTCCATGACCATTTTGCTTGTAATTTAGCATTTAGTAACCCTGTATTTGGGTGGGAAAATTGTAAGGGTAGTGTGTGAGAAGATGTGAAGAAAAGCTCAAGTATGTGCAACGAAGTAGAGCTTCGCGGCTAGGACTCGCGGGTGGATTGCGACTGGCAAGCCGCCAAAAGCAGGCACGTGAGATGCACATAGGGAAGCTGAAGGGTCGCACCAGCTGTCACACTATAGGACAAAAGTCCCAGGCTGGCCAGGCCATTATGTCGTGACTTGAACTCGCGACTTGGACAAGCCGCGAGACCAAGCCGCCAATTTACCCTGTTTGGCAAAAACTGTCTCTTCGTATTCTTTTCTCACCACATTATATATAGACCCTTATACCCACTATATTGATAGAGCTTCTAGAGAGAATTTTGTGAGAGAAACCCTAGAGAAAAACAAGATTGCCTCATCTCCAATCTTCACCTTAGAGATTCTACAAATTCCTCTTCTCTCTTCCTTTCCATTGTTATACCTTTGAGAGGCATTATACCAGATCCTTATCTCACCACACCCACGTCTGTGAGAAGGTTCATTTGGTGCTGTTGGGAAACAGTTAGGAAGGAACCAATCTACATTGGTTGATGCTATGGTCTAGTAGCAGAATCTAGGAAGCTAAGGAAGAAATAGGTTCGGCATAACCTCGTTGGAGCAAGAAGCTTGGAGGGCTTAGGTACTTGGGTAGATTAGGCTTGGAGGGTCTTCTGTTGTTCATGTATCCCAACTATATTCTTTAGTGGATTATTTGACCGCTTGGAGGGCGGTGGTGAGGTTTTACGCCAAGGGCTTCGGTTTCCTCTTCGATAACACATCGTGTGTTGTCCGTGTGTTTGCATCTTCCTTCCTTTATCTTTGCCTTATATTTACTGCTGTGGATGTGTTTATATTTGGCTTAGAGTATTTATCAATTCTGTTATAAGCTTGTTATCATATTCCGCACATTGATTGTTTGATATAAAGCTTGAATTGGTAATTTTGTGATTGGGGTCTAAACGTTCAAGGGTGTTTAATACCCAAATTGAACTTCCAGTAGGCAACCCAAAATATGAATCAAATTGGTTTACCTACTGAACTCTCAAAACCCTTAGAATATCTTGCTTCTGACTAGCTGAAGTGTTACTGCTAAAAAAGACTGAAGACTTCTCCAAGATGCATTGTCTCGAAGCATTAGCATAGGTCTAAAGCACCTTAGAAATTACCTCCACCTCATTTTGTGTTGCCCTGCAAAACAAAAGGGAGTCATCTACAAACAATAAGTTAGAAACTTTCGAAGCCCCTCTGCAAATAGAAGCTCCATGAATTTTGCATCGTTCTCTGCTTTTCCTAATAAAGATGTGAATCTCTCTGCACACAACAAAAATAGGTATGGGGAAAAAGGGTCTCCCTGACGGATTCCCCTAGATGAAAGCACATTCCCATAAGGTTTTTCATTGAGTAGAATAGAGAATGATGTTGTGGTGACACAAGTCATCACTCTCAATCCACTTATCTGGAAAACCCAACTTCTGCATTATTCCCTGTAAAAACAGCCATTCTACTCGATCATAAGCTTTGTTGACATCTAGCTTCAAAGCTAAAGAACCTGTCTTACCCTTCTTCCTAGCATGCATAGAATGCAAAACCTTATATGCCACAATAACATTAACTGTAATAAGTATACCTGGCACAAATGCAATCTGGGTGGGGGAAATAATATCAAGAAGCACTTGTTTCAGCCTATTTGCAAGAACTTTAGAAATCTATATATTACTAAAAGCTGAAGCATAGAATTTAATTCTGCTGCTCTCACGTTGCGCCACATCAGCTGCCACGTCATTTTCTTTATTAAAAAAATAATTTTTCCTTCAATTTTTAATTGGTTTTTACAATTTGCAGCCCTATAATTACAGCCCACTACTTATTTATTTACTCCCACTATCTATTTATTTAATTCCACTATCTATTTAATTCAGCCTACCTTATATTTATTTAGTTCCACAAGAGAAAAGAAAAAAAAAAAAAAAACAAAAGAAAAAATGAAAAAGGAAAAAAAGACTTAAAAATGTTGGTATGGTAATTGCACAGTCATCAATAGACTTAAACATCTTTGAACGTAAGAATTGGGTAACGTAGAGGGAAGCTTAAAGGGCTAAAAAAGGAAAAAAAGAAAAAACGAAAAAAAGGAAAAAAAAAAAAAAAAGGTACGTTCAAGGCCGTTTGGAAGAAAGAAAAAAGGAAAAAAAATAAAAAAAGGAAAAAAATAAAAAGGGAAGCGTTTAGGTTTTGCATTTAAGGTTTTGAAATATTGAGTTCAGGGTCTTGTAATATGTAACGTAGAGGGAAGCTTAAAGGGAGGAAAAAGAAAAAGAAAAAAAAAAAAAAACATTGAAGCGTTCTTGTGTGAGAAAACAGAGAGTTTGTTTAGGTATTGTGTGAGAAAACAAAGAGTTTGAAAGCTACTCATCTTCCTGCTCTACTGTTTCTCAGTAACGGCTGCCTATCTGATTTCCTTCCTCCCTTTATTCCTTTTCACACGGTTTATAAATACTGACAGAATCTCCCTGCCTTGGTTAAGGTATCTCTACATCTCAATTCTTTTTTTTTTCGGTGCAAAAACTTTTATTCTCTGTTTCAAAATTTTTTTTTTTTGGTGCAAAACTTTTATGCTTTGTTTATATTAATATGAGGTGCTTTTTTTTTTCTTTTGTTTGTGTTTGTGTTTATATTAGATGAGCATCCTTGGCATGCCATTGATGTGTTTGTGAGATTGCCTGCCTATCTGATTTCCTTCCTCCCTTTATTCCTTTTCACACGGTTTATAAATACTAACAGAATCTCCCTGCTTTGGTTGAGGTATCTCTACATCTCAATTCTTCTTTTTTGGGTGCAAAACTTTTATTCTCTGTTTCAAAAATTTTTTTTTTTTGGTGCAAAACTTTTATGCTTTGTTTGTATTAATATGAGACACTTTTTTTTTCTTTTGTTTGTGTTTGTGTTTATATTAGATGAGCATCCTTGGCATGCCATTGATGTGTTTGTGAGATTGCCTGAATGATGTTTCGATAGTGCTACAATTTTACTGCCAAAAAAACTATTTTATTTTACCTTGGTTTATTTGGAAATATCTTAGGTGTCATTTTTTTAATGTGTTGTGGCTTATTGGAAGAATGTAAGACTCTAAAGTAGTGAAGTATAAAGCGTTGGTGGCACGGCTCATCCATTCCAAGCGGATTTAAAGGTGAGTTTTCATCTCTCTCAATTATTTATATTCCATGACTGAGGAAAGTAGTTTGGTAGTGGTATATTGGAGTTTGAGTGGTTGTTAGGAGTGGGTATGGCCGGATTTTGGCTTGATCAATTGGTATATTGGAGTTTGGTAGTGGTACATTGAAATGTCTTTAATTTAAATCAAGTTTTGGGCCTGATATTTTGAGGGGAAAAAAAAAACCCTGATTGTTATTAGTGCATTAATCATATATGTACCCCACATCTACATGACTTCTAAATCCCAATTATAAGATATGAATCCAATTATTAATTTTGTTGATGTTGAAATAGTTTAGGGTGCATATCAAATATATGATGCATTTGTCTTCACATCTGACCAAAAGCATCAGCTAACTATGATCCTATGCTAACACATGATATGTGTGTCAGTGAGAATCAAAAGTCACAGCAAAATCACAGCAAACCACTCCTTAATTCTTTAGTCAATTGCACTCAAAATTAAGGGTAGTAATTAAAGATATCAATGCCTATTCTCTGTCTCTGGCCTAATCCCATGACTGTCTATCCTGGCCCATGGCCAGTTTTGATCTATAATCTATGAAAGAACATTACAATCCCTACTTTCCCTTCAATCTAAAGACATACAAATACATTTATCATACAACTTTAAAAATATTCAAGGAATACCTGCCTAGAGACTTTTATCCAATGACCCTGTGACTGCCTCCTCATATGTTTTTGCACAGGTAGCACTGATAGCATCATTATTGGAAAATAGAATCTCTTTGTTGTCACCATCTATGTTGTTGTACATAATCTTAGCAATACGTAATTTCTCAACTAGAATTGTGTTCTCCTTTGTTAAATTATTTAGCTGCACAGAACATAGATTGTAATTGCAAATATTTAATTTCTATTCAACCATTGTTTTAAAATTGACAAAATATCTCTTTATTGCTTTCACAGTTTCTCTTATTTATATTCAATATTTTTTCTATTCCTATGACGACACTTTATTATTAGGCAAAACATTAGGCACTTAGATTAAAAAAAAATATTACTACAGTCTCAAAAAAAAAAAAAAAAAAATTATAATGGGAAGGAAGAATCACTTTTGCCACATACCATGACCATGAGTCATGTAGTAAACCAATAAGTGAAATGGTACCTTCTTTGGTTGTAAGAATAACGTGTGAGAGGATTTTACATATTCATGTATTTCATTTTTATATTTAACAAGTTCATCTACTTAATTTAGACATTAATAACTAGACAATTAAATAATAATTCATACAAAATTAAAAACAACAAAAATTGTCTATACATATTCATCATGGATGGTTTTAAATTTACATTTAACTTCGCATTTATGTATTCTTATGCTTTAATTTACATATTTATAACTAAACAATGAAAATTATGAAGAAAATAATTATGGCAGTTCTTTATCTACTCTTTAAAAAGTCACAAATTTTCAGTTTTTTTATTATTATTTATTATTATTAATGATTTCAGTTTGCTTTGCTATTGCATCGACTCATAACAAATATGACTTTAATTTTGTTTAATGATTCCCAAATGATGAATTCATGAATTAAATAGAAATAAATAATAGGGAATTAAGTATCAAGTTTGTGGTTTAAGAAGGTTGGACGTACTACCTTATAACATGTGATATAGGGATGGTAGCATCACCAAAAATTGTAAACAGGTTGCCCATTGCTCCAGGGTATGTGATGTCTATATTTATTTTTATAAAATAGAGTTTAATAAAAAATTACTTTAAATTTCATTTAATTTATTCTTTTTCTCTAGAAAAATTTTATATGACATAGGTGTATAAGACACCTCTATTACTAGGCTCCACGACGTGAAGCCAATGCTACTCATATTGCAGGGGAGAATGAAGTAGAGTTGGGTATCAAAAAACCACTTCAAAGCACTATCAAGATAAACTCCCACACATATACACACACATATAAAACCATTTTAATACTAGAGAGAGTGTGTGTATATATATATATATATATATAAAATTTCTGGAAGCCTAAGAGGGTGTTTAAATGGTCAATTGAATTTTTGTGGTCTTGTAATTTTTTTGGGACACAAATTTTAAAGACATTATATACATTGTGAGAAGACCATGACCCCCTAGACAACATGATAAATTTTGTTGCTGTGACTGAGATTAACAAATTTTGTATCTTCAAAAACGCTAAATTATAGATTAAAAATTCATACATCTCATTATCCACCCGAATAGTCTTGCATAAAAACCGATGGCAATGTAAGAACCCAATATTTATTATCTAATACTTGAGATTCTGGAAGCAAACGTGTGTGCAAAGGAATAGATGACAGTGATAACATTTATAACTACATCATATCTCACCAATTGGGCATACTTACACCATTGAAGCAATTAACTAATATGTCAATCGATCCCACTACTTTAAAAATATAGCTTTTGTGAAATCTGAACGATTAATTTCTACTCAATGCATTGTCCAATTCTATAGAATATACAGTTTTTCTTCTTCAAATGATGACAACATTCCAACTAACCTTCATTTCAGTATCAGACAGAGTTAACATCAGACAAACTTAACTTGATTTAGCATTATGTTATTAGATACATCCACTAGATTATATACTAAAAGTTGATGGCTGGCAAGGCAAAAGCCACCTAATCATTTGAAAAGCCCCAAAGAAAATGGAAAATGAAAAAAAATAAAATATGCCAAAAAAAAAAAAAAAAAACAAAAAACCGAATGAAAACTAAACAATCAAACATAATTTATAGAATTTAAGACTTATAGGGAAGGGTATATGAAAGGCTTCTATTATAATAATAACAACAACAAAAAACCCCCAAAAATAATAATTACAAATAATTGCAAATAAATTCGACAATCACTCATCTATACAACAATCAAAACACTATAAATTACAAAACAAAACAACAAAAAAATACACACCAAAAATAGCATAGAAATACACTCCACAATCACAAAAATGAGAATGCAACATGAATTACCGACAGATTTATTGCTCAAAATATTTTCCAATGTTGGAAGACAATCACCAAAATTTTTAGGCAACATCAAAATCAGGTACACAACTTCAAATTCAAATCTCATGTTTGTTACTTTCACATGAACTTGCCACTTTTTCGCTACTAATCACAATCAACCACATCCAAAATTGTGGCACAAAATATTGAAATCTTATATTTTCTCTTTTTATTAACTTTTTACTATGACATCGTGCGCAATTCTATAGTCATCATTATATTTCTAAAATAAAAAATATTTATAGCTTCATCAATCAAATATTGCAATTGAAAAAAAAAAAAAAAACAATTTATACACTCCCTAGGGGCCGAACGGATGTAGAGTTTTTCTTTATGGCTACGGCCCTTCACATTAAAGTTTCTTGCGTTACACAAATGCTGTATTCCAAAGTCATAACATGAATGATGTTACATATATATATATACATATTTTTTCTTCCTCATTACAATGTGTATATATATATATATAGATATATTTTCTTTCTCATAACAATGTTGCTCCGTATATCACAAGTTTCAATTTCCTCTTTTTATTAACTTTTTACTGTGAAGTACTGCGCAATTCTATAGTCATTGTTATATTTCTAAAAGAAAAAATATTTACAACTTCAATCAAATATTTCTTACGCATTACATTCTTAATATGTCTTTTCGTTTTTTAAAAACAGCTGCAAGCGATTCAATTGGCTAACCAAAAGGAAAAAAGTTCTTCACCACATCAACCTAACTAGACTACTCCAAAATCCATTATTCCTTCGAAACGATGAAGAAAAACTCATTCATTAATGCTTTAGGGCTGCAAACAAACAAGCACTATTTTGGGTTGGAGCTCACAAATATTTTGTACAAGATCAAACTAAAGTGGGAAAACAAATCCTTCTTCAAGCAAACATAGAAGGAGACAAAAATGCAAAGTATGGACTCACAATTGCATTGTTATGCGAATCAAATGATGAAGGAATACAATTACTATTATCAATTCTAAACCAACCACATGGAAAACAATTGCTGCAAAACTATCACCAAATCCTTCGACATATTGTTTTTGGAACAAACAAATTTCGCATCCCAAAAAACCAAGCATGCAAGAAAAATGGAGTGGGTCATTGGGATCGTGAATGCCCTTACCCATATGGAAATGAAGAATTACATGTAACATGCAAAATGTGCTTAATTGACTTGGAAATGTACAAATTAGCCAACCGAGTTTGGTAGAAATTATGTTCCCAAAAAGCATAATACAATAAAATTTCCTCATCCTATTTATAATACTAATCTCTATCTTTAAAGGAATACATCTTTTTTTATTATTAAAATTTATTTTAAAACACTTGAAACAACTTATTATAATCCTCTAAAGTTTTCGCCTAGCATGACGCTAACTTTGAATTTATAAAATTATTTCTATCTAATTTTAAGTTAATTTAATTTTACTAACTTGGGAAGATGGAATATCATCTCTTGACTGACTACAAGGCCAAATATAGTTGTATTGTTTCCACATCTAATTCCAACACAATACCTTCTACCATTATAGTTGTATTGTCTCCACATCTAATTCCAAGACAATACCTTCTACCATCACGAATCCTACAATATATTGTTTATACATATATAATGCAACTTAAGTAGTAACACTTACAAAAACATATCAAATAATAACACAATCATAAAAAAAAAAATAACCACGCGCAACGCGCGGGTCTGTGACTAGTTATCTTATAAACAACATTACAAAGGCTGATTCGTTTGTATTCAGACATTTTCTTCGGATTCTTCACTTTAGGATGAGCACAATATTGTATGATTTAAATTAGGTAACATGACTCCATCATTCAAAAAATCTAACACAACATTCAAAACATCAGTACCCACTATATGCCAGAATTTTTGATACAATGAGGCATTCATACCATCAGGTCTAGGTGCCTTTGTTGGTCCCATCTGAAATACAGCTTCCTTGATTTCATCAGCAGTAAAATCCCTAGACAACATATTCTGCACAGCTAGACTTACTTTGGCCGAGACTGTGCTTAAGCATTCCTTCATTTGATTACATGAACCTGCACAAAATAGATTGTCAAAATAATCAACTACTACCCTAGCTACATCCTCCACCTCTTCCACCCAATGCTCTTGTGAAATCATGATACCCTTAATATGATTTCGTCTTTGCCTTTATGATGCTTTTGAATGGAAAAATTTGGTGTTTCTATCCCCATGTTTCAACCATGCAACCCTAGATTGTTGTGCCCAGTAAATCTCCTGTTTTAGCAAAAGATCATCCAAATTTTTACTAATCTCCAAATATTCCACCTTACTTTCATCAGTAGTGTTAGCTCTATTAATTTTATCTAGTTGGTTTTGAAGGAATTTAATCTCTTCCTCCTCGGGTTTAGTCCTTGTGTCTCCCCACACCTTCAAATCATCCCCATAAGCCCTTATTTTCGCATGCACAGCTACTAGACCCACCTCCTACTGCCTGCCAAGCTCCAAGCTTATTGAATTCGTGCCTCACAATCATCCCATAAAAGCCAACTCTTCTAAAACTTGAAACCCCAATCAGCTCTTCTATGTTTCTTCCTAAACTTTTGAACCCAGATAGTAATAGGGATATGGTCCAAAGCATGAGGAAGAAGATGCACCACGTTACTGATTGGAAAATTATCTATCCACCCCTTTGTTGCAACAACTCTATCAAGTCTTAACTTGGTATTTGCATCACCGGGTCTCTTGTTATTCCAAGTAAACGGGTAGCCCTTGTAACCTAGATCTTCTAATTAACAACTTTCCATTGCCTCCCTAAATGCATTAATCTAAGCAATATGGGGCTACCTTGTGCTTTGCTTTTCCGAGGAATGGAGAATAGCATTAAAATCTCCAAAACATAACCATGGACCCTCCACATAAGTCTTCAAATGTTCCAACAACTTCCAAGACTTAAATTTTTGTTGTGTCTCCGGCCAACCATAAAAACCTGTCATGAACCACACAAAACCATCTTCTCCTGTTACCCTAGCTAAGACATGATTTGCAGTATAATTAAATACCTCTAGCTTTATATCATTCCTCCATAAAAAAGCTAACCCTCCACCAGTATCCGGATGTTTAACAATGATTTTATTCTGAAAAGGTAAATTATCATACAGATTATTAAAACCCTCCGTATCTAAACGTTTCTCCATAAGAAAACACAAAGTGGGAGCTTGTGCCCTCACTAATTTGCGAAGGCGACAATGTGTCCAAAGGTTCCCAAGCCCTTGGCAGTTCCAACTTAGGATCCTCATTGCTCCCAGCAAGGGTGGCTGTCCACCCCTGCGGATATAATATCGTCAAGATCATCCCTACTCCCTACTCCCTACTCTTCAACATTTAGCTTCCCTAGTTTCAATAACCTCACACTGCCCTTCCTCCAAATTTGAATCATTGCTTCTTTTCCCATGGGTTGGTAACATCAAAGCCTTAAACAGCCCTTCAAGCCCAAAATCCATTTAGTTAATCCTAGTCCAAGTGGATTTGGGCTTTGGATTGTTAGCCACGGCCTGACCCTCTTCTTAATTCAATCTACTACAACCAAACCCGACCACTACATCAGTAGGTTTACCCGTTGCCACCTCATTTAATTCCAACCTAGGTGGCTGCTCCACATCATCATCCTGAAAGTCTGAAACTGGTGCCATCCTAAAAGAGTTTTTGTCTTGTACGTAATCCCTTCTTTCCTTATCCACGTTATCAACTTCTTGAAAAATAGGCACGTCTCCTAAAATATCGGAATTAATCTCACTCGGCTTGCTAGGGTTTGTGTTCTTTAACCTCGTTGCCGGTGATGCCTCCACCATTGAACTGTTGCTTGTAGACTCCCCTAACACTTGCTCCCTTGCAGCACTAGCACTGTCACTTATGTTTCTTGGTGAGAAAGATCATGGACGCCTTCCCATAGCACGTAAAGAGTCCTTATATTGATAATCAAACTCACCCCTATTCTGAATAATAGAAAAGTGTGATGCACAGTGCTTCATATTGTGACCTAATGTACCACAGTAATGGCAAAACAAAGGTAAACGTTCATACTTAAAAGAAACCCAAGTACGAATACCATCTGACCCAACAATAAAACTTCCTCTTCGTAGGGGTTTCCCAATCGGTAATGCAACATTGACTCGCATAAAAAAATTAGGATCATCTTGCCTTTGCTTCCATTCTACTTCCTCAACAATGCCAAGTTGACTACCAACTTCCTTTGCTACTTGAGGCGAAACCATATCAAATGGTGCACCCCAAATTTGAATCCAGAGAGAAGCATGCTCTAGTTTTATGTTGCCCATAGTCACCCCTTTATGCCACCTTTGAAGCAACAACAACTGATAATCAAAAGACCACAAGCCATCTTGTAGAATTCGAGCCAAATCAAACTCTGTTTGAAACTTGAATTGGAAAAGACTCGGACCTACCTCAATGATCTGTAAACTATCCTCCAATCCCTATGCCTTTCTCAGTGTATTCTTCGCTGCTCTTTTGTTAAACAATTTACAAGTTAAGAACTTCCCAATAAGACTCAAACTACAACTCTTCAAAGCCTCCAATCTGCCTTCATCAGATATGGGAATAACCTCCTCTTTACCAGATGTCAGCTTCATATTACCCAATCCATTAGCAACGTCATCAGCCATAGCATCAAAAACCAGAAATAATGAAAAGAAAAAGCAAAACCTTAGACCTAGGTCAAGGGAGGTAGACACTTGTTTCACACAAGAGAGAGAGCTCCATGGCAAGGAGAGAAAGAGTAAGTAACTACTATCTCTATCTCTCTTCAATACGCTACTAGACTATTATTTTGTGTTGTGTGGACTAATAACAAACAAGTAGTATGAGACTTGCATATATGTAGACATGGCAAAACGGGAGGGTCGAGTCGGGTCGGGTTGGGTTTAGGTTAAGTCAATCAGGTTGTGGGTCGGGTTGGGTTGACCCTTATTTTTCACATGAATTTTTTTTTAAAAATTTTTATAAAGAAAATAACATGTATTTGCCATTTGGAAAGTTATACAACAAATTACTTGATGTAAAATACATTATTTTGAATTCACCACTTATATCAAGAATGAACTCAGTTAAACTTATTAATACTTATTCAATAATTTTAAAATTATACAAATCCTAATATTGCTATCTAAAACAAAATAACACAAAGATATGTAAAACAAATACACATGTTTTATTTCTACACAATATCAACATTCCAAAATATAAAACAAAATTACAAATGACTTATGGATAACTCATTTGATAAAGAATAAAAACATATAAGAAATTTACAATCTTGAAAATTAATTTTACAATTTATTATCAATTGTGGTTGGCACTCTATTTCAATTTGAGATATACATTAAAGTTTGATTGCTTACTTATTTATACATAGTCTCTTTTATGAATATCATATCATTGTTAAGTAACACACACTATAGGAAATATAATAATTTATTTTGAAAAGCCATTTATTTTGGACATAAATTGTTAAAAAATAGGTCTAAGCATTCATAATTTATGCTAATTTGATACTTTGGCTTCACTATTTTCACTCTTGTGAATGTTTCTCATAAATGTCTATAATTTTAAATCTATATTTTTAACTCTATTGTAACTAGATTATCTTGACATGTACTTTGTTATTTGATATCTAAAAATCTTTACTCATTACAGAATGCTCAATCATTTATCTTTCAATTAATTTTCATGCAGTTATGTAAATGTATCAATTGTTTCCTTAAAACTCACAATAAACAATTAAACCAATATTGTCTTAATTTTACTATTTTTTTTACCAAAAAAAAAAAGTTTTAAAAAAGTGGTTCGGATTCGAGTTGAGTCGTAGGTCGGGTCAGGTTGACCCGAAAAATACAGGTTGGGTCATAGGTCAACCCGTTTTTGCTTCTGCTTCGGGTTCGGGTTAGGTATTTTTCAGGTAAGGTGGGGTCGTAAAATTCTGACCCATTTTTCCATGTCTACATATATGGTTTGGGATACAACAAGTTGTCTTTTTCTTTGAAAACTAACTCCTAATTATTAAATGGCATCCTGCTTGAGCTAGCCTAGCTAACTATATATCTTATTAGGAGGAGGAGGGAGTATTCATTAATTCGTCACAGCTAGTTAAACCCTTTAAATTTAATAAATAAATAAAAGTGCATATATAATAATAAGTTGACGATCTACTTATTATTCCACATGCCAAGTTACACATTGTCATTAATACTTTAACTAAAATCATATTTTGAACACATGATTGAAGTTATAATTTAATAACATATAATTGTGAAATGATAAAATTGTGTTTTAACTTTAAAATGACTCATCTCCCTTGAGATTTTGAACTCCAAACCTGAAGAGAAAAAACACTCTACTCTCTTGAGGTTTGAACAAACTAACACTGGCCCCTTTTTATTAAATTAGTAAAAAAATATTATAAATTTCTGTAAGTATTTATTTACAAAAGTTTAAGTATGGTTAGTAAAAAAATAACTGATAAACTGAGAATAAAAATACAAAATTTATCAAGCACCAAAACACTTGCAACAACAAATCTTTCCATAAATCCTGAAAAAAAAAAAGGAAAAATAATATGCAAAATTCATACTTAATATTTTTAAAATACACTTTAATTAAAATTTTAAAATTAACAATGAGTTTTAATTCTAAAATATAAGATAAGTTTTGAAACATGCCTTTAAGCAAAAGACATGTCAATACACAATATTTTTAATATTAATTGAACAAAGTTTAGTTAATCAAATGTTAAAAGGGAAAGTGTTTTTCCCCTTGAGATGAAGTGTCATTTTCTCAAATTTCAAGAGAGGGGAATATAGTTACTCATTTTAAAATTATAACTAAAATTGTATTTTAAAACACGATTTAAGCTTTGTGTCTTGTAAACAGTATGTAGCTATCATAGCTCAACTCATAAGTTAACTAATGAAAGAAGCAGCTAGCTCCTAACACTCAACTCATTAATGCGGTTGTGGTATGGAGTAGCTTTTTTTGGTTGATTCCCATTTCCCAACAATCAATAACACAAAACTATAATTTTATGTGGTATACCATTTCCCAACAATCAATAAAATAGAACCATAATTTTATGTGGTATACAAAATTATAAAGGGAAATGTTAAGGGCATTGGTTTAGAAACTATTTTTAGAAAAATTTTATGAAAAAAATGAGAAAGTAATTAATTTTGTTATCAGTTTTTTATATTTTTCATAATTGTCATGTTAGCGGATGCCCTTAGGGTAATTGTTAATAAACCATAATGTAGCATTTGGTACGGGGTAATGTTTTAGCATTCCCAAAAATGTTTAAAGATTCCCATGTTTAGTTGCAAATCACACTAGGAAATCAAATGCCAGAGGAATTTGGATTCCCCCTTTAGCCCCATTTTAGTAGGAATGTAGATTCCCTTTAAAACAAGTGGTATATAGATTTCTAAACTTAAAAGAAATTGTATTTTTTTTAATAAATTGACAATTTTAACCATTTTTCCTTAAGCAATTGAGATAAAATATAAAACAAATCATCAATATCTTTTCCTTTGTCTTTATCTCTTCCCTCCAAAACCAAATTATCTCTTCCCGCCAAAACAACATAAATAAGATAGACAACTCTGTTGATATATTCATCTTTTCTTCTTTTAGACTATAGTATTAATGAATTTTTCATAATTTATAGTTTATACTATTTTTTTTTCATTATTTATTTAGAGGAAGATTAAAAAAAAAAAAAAAGACTTATATTGAATTTACAAATATAACGATAGAATGAGAAAAATAAATAATTCAGCTAAGATTTCTAGTAATAAACCAAACGTTATAATATCACATTCTTAGAAATCTTATTAGATTCTTAATTAAACCAAATATAAGAATAGTTATATTCCTAGGCATCCAGATTGCAGGGAATCACATTTCTAGGAATCTGGATGCTAGGAATAATGTGGATTCCTCCGTACCAAACGCCACTTAATAGGAAAATTTTTACACCATTTTCATGGGATATATAAAATGCTGTTAACAACATTTATTATTTTATCATTCTCCCAATAAAATGTTTCTAAAAATGGTTCCTAAACCAATGCCCTAAGGGCATTGGGGGCATTGGTTAACATTTCTCTTTTCATAAAAATAATGTCAAAACTTTCTTAATATGGTTGATTAAGAATTGCCCTAAAAGCATCTCCAGCAGCTTGTCTAAATTTTTGTACTATTTGGATAATGAACAGTGACATTTACCTTTTAACTACCAACTTTTTCAAATACACATTCTAACAGATTCTCTATCATTTCTCTATCTCATTTGAATATTATTTCTTCATTCATTCTTTATTCTTTTTTAATATTTATTTCGTCTTCCTCTATTCATTCTTAACAATTATATTTTTCAACAAAAAGTGTTACATTCACAATATTTTTTACAATACTTTCACAAGAATCATAACAAAATCTTATATAAAAAGTTGTTACTAATTCTAATTTGAACCCACCACTGAAATTATATTTTTACTTACCAATATTAGCTAATAACAATATGTTACTTAAGATTTATTGTGAAAATATTGTGGTAGTATTTTCATTCTTTCATCCATATGTTTTTTTTTTTCTCTTGTTTTTTCTACACCACACTCGTATACCCATATATCTCCATCCTTTTCTTTTTTACTTTACTTTCCACTTGATTCCAAAACTTCCCTCTCTCTTTCTTTCTCCAGTTCTCTCATTTTCTACTCTTTTTTTTTTTTTTTTTTTTCTTTTTCTACTTGATTCCAGAACATTCTCTAGCTCTCTCTGTGATACGTCTGACATAATCTTGCTTGCCTTTTTGTGTCATCATCTTCAAAAACACACAGACATGCATGGAGAGAAAGGAGAAATTGCCCTTGCTCCACCACACCGCCACCGCTGCTTCTCCTCCTCACTGCGGAGTGCATGCAACCAAGGGTAATATCGGCTTTTATTCTTTTTTGTTGTTCTTGATTAGTTGTTGTTTCTGATTTTAGATTTGTCAGATCGGCTTCCATTTTTTTTTTCTTAATCTTTTATTGTTGTTCTAATTTTTTTTTTTTTTTGTTCTTGATCTATTGTTGTTTTGATTTTAGATTTGTTGTTTAAATTAAATTGGTTTTATGAGAGCAAGAATTGTTTTGTGAGGAGAAACAAAGAGAGAGTGTAACACCCAAAAACAAATCAAAGAAGAAAGAGAAAGAAGTGATAAAATATTAAGTGCTAGAATTTTTTAATGAAAAAAAATTAGTTGCTAATCTACAGTAGCCCATCAAACTTGATGAGCTACTGTTCATGAGCAATTTTTTTTTTTGAGTTTTAGAGAGACTGTTGGAGCTCTCTTTTCCTCTTTTTTCCAGTTTCATTCTCTATATTTTAGCTTTACCTACTCTATTGGAGATGCTCTAAGAGCACTTGTTAACATGACCCAATTACAAATACTAGAATAATTAAGTGCGGGCATGCAATCTAGTTTGTCGACGACTAGAAATTATAATAGTCCAATAATGGTTTGGTTTTCAAGCAATAGGATCTTATATTATATATATCATTGTTACTACTTACTACCAGGCATTGCATGCATGTAATCACTGACTAACAAAACTTATTCCTCCCAAAGATTTTTTCGCACTCATAAAAATTTACAGACAAAGAGGAGGTATTAAATATATATAGTCTAATTCTATACTTATTCCTACAAATTAGTGGCAACTGTTGATTGAGAAATTAAGAGAGATGGAATATATATATATATATATATGGGAGATGTAATTAATTACATAGTTGTAAAGTTGTGATTTATAATTATGTTTTATGTTGGCTTTAATTTTGTGTCAAATTTGATTGTAATTTTGTTTAATCATTTCCTTGTATTTTTGTGGAATTTAATATAAGGGTTGTATGTGAGAGTTTGATGAAGATTTTGTGAAGATGATGATTTCTCGACTAGCTTGCGATTGGCTCACAAGTGCCAACCCACGAAATAGGCCACATAAAAAGCACATGCTAGAATTTAAAGAGTCTTTGACAGGCTGGATTTCGCGAGTCATTCGCGACTCAAGCCAAGTTGCAAGTGACCCGCAAAACTTTCTCCCTGATTACTTTTAAGTGTGCTTTTTCTCATACATTTACCAATACTATATAAACCCTCATTACCCACGAAATGTAAGAAGAACAAGGAGCATTCACAAGAAACTTTTGAGAGAGAAAACCCCAGCCAAACACTTGAGAGTTAGAGATTGTTTACTCACAATTCTCTACATCATTTCTCTAGAGTTCCCATTTACTCCTACCTCTCTATCTACATATCCTTGAGAGGTTTTTAGTTCAAACACTTACCTCACCAATTTTAAGTGTTGAGAGAAGTTTTGGTGGGGGTAGCATTAGAAGAAGCCATTGAGTGGTGAATAGAATCGGGCAGAATTGCGAGATACTAGTGAAAACAAGACTCTAAGAAGTCCGTTGGTAACTAGAGCTTGGACAACTCAAGTACATTGGGTAGATTAGGTTTGGAGGGTTTTTTTGATATTTGTATGCTCCAACTTATTCACTTGAGGATCGATTTCAGCTTGGAGGGCCGCAAAGAGGTTTTTTGCGTACTTCAATTTCCTCTTCAATAACATATCTCGGTATTATCTTGTATTTGCATTTCTCTTCTCTACTTTTTAAGCTTTACATTTATCACTTATTGTACTTGCTTATGCATTAGAGTAGTGTTTCGATTTATTGCATATCTTTTACTCTTGTTCTGCACTTAGTTAAGTTAAAGTAAAAGCACTTAAGCCGTAATTTAAAATTGGGGATCTAAACTAACATTAGTGTTTCTACACTAATTGAACTTTCAATAGTAAACTGGAATATGTGACTGCGACTAGGCTAGGATTATTTGTAATTTTACAACATAAATAAGTTTCTTAATTTGAAGAGTAATTTGATAATTTTTTCAAAAGGTTGATAGATGCATATATTAAAAATGTATGTTGTGTTTGGCGGTCAAACATGGACTATATAATAAGGTTAGTGTTCTTTGGGTTGTTCCAATGAGATTTTTTTTTTTTGGTGAGAATCCAGATTCAAATGTGAAGTTTATTTCATAAAAGATCAAAGATTATAGAGCATCACAAGTCACTAGAGGAGCTATATCATCAGGATAGGATTCAGTCCAAACCTATAGCTCACTTTCATAAATAGCTTTCTTGGCAAGAAAATGAAATAATCTTCAAATATTACAAAACAAACCTAAGGGGCTCTCAGCACTCTTATATTGTTTGGAAAACAACCCTTTGTGATATTAGGAAGTGAGACAACCAAAATGAAAAATAAACAAGTGAAAGTGAAAAGGTATTATACAAAAGACAAGGGAACTTTGCATATATATGACAATTAATGTGGTTGGAAAATTTTTAATTTTTTACTCATACAATTAAAATTATGCAGGTATAACATGCATTGTCATTCTTTGGAGTGCAAGTTCCTTTGGCTACTCAGTAATTGGCTGCACGGATTGTGCCATGTACACATTCAAAAGTACAGGGTGTGGATATTATAGTTTTAGCAAGTTGTAGGTTTTTCTGATTTAAAATAAGTTCCCCACAATTATTAATTTGTCAGTCCTTATTACATAAGTATCATCCTTCAAGTAAGGAATATTCACCTTCTTTAACTTTTACACAAAATTGTCTATATAATCTAACAAGTTGAAAACTTGATCATTAATTCATCAGCTATTTGTTCCACAATAAATAATGTAAAATAAATACGATAATGATGCATGTATTTCAATTATGTAAAGTTGTGATTTCCAACTAGCCTTTGTTGGCTTTAATTCCGTGTGAAATTTGGTTGTAATTCAGTCAATCATTTCCCTGTATCTATGTGGGTTTAATTGTCAGGAATGAGTGTGAAAGATTGGTGAAGAATTAAGCATGCAATGAAGATCAGTGCAAATTTGCGACTAGCTCGCGAGTAAAGCAACCAGTGAAAAGGTCACTTATGAAGCACAAGACTAGAAGATAAAGAGTCATGCTAGCCTGTCATTTCGCGAGTACTTCGCGAGAAAAGCCATCTCGCGAGATACCTGCGAAACTCTCAGTTTGGCAAAAATGAAAAGTGTTTTACTAAATTATTTACACACTATATATACCCCAATTACCCACGAAATTGTAAGGAATTCTTTTCAGAGAAAAAACCATAGCAAAACACTTGAGAGTTAGAAATTGTCATACTCACAATTGTCTACACAAATTATATTGGTTTTCCTCTACTCCTACCTCTTCATCTATACATCCTTGAGAGGTTCTTAGGCCAAACACTTACCTCACTCATTCTGAGTGTTGGAGGGCTCAAGTACATTGGGTAGATTAGGCTTGGAGGGTCTTTTTGATATTTGTGTACTCTAACTTATTCACTAGTGGATTGATTTCGACTTGGAGGGTCGCGGAGAGATTTTTTGCCAAGTTCTTCTATTTCCTCTTCGATAACACACCTCAGTATTATCTTGTGTTTGAATCTCTCTTCGCTACTCTTTAAACTTTACTTTTATTGCTCATGGTGATTTGCTTATGGCTTAGAGTAGTGTTACCAATTTATTGCGCTTCATTTACTTTTGTTCCGCACTTAGATAAGTTAGAATAAAAGCAAGTAAGTCATAATTTAAAATTGAGGGTCTAAACAAGCATTAGTGTTTTCACACTAATTTAAATTTCAAATTACAATTTTGCTTCTTTATCATGTGAAGCAAATAACTATCATAGTATCTTCTAGCTAGCTATCCAACACAATTAAAGCAACCAATTAGCAGCAGCTCAAATGTAAAAAGGATACTCACGGATGGTCTGTCTTTGAAGTTGGAAAACTCCCACTATACTCAAAGCCCTCATTGCTATAAGGATGGCCTGAGTTCCCTTTACTTACATCCTCATAACTGGCTGAAGTGGATGCAGGTTCAGCATTGGGGTTCAAACCAACCATCTGCATTATGTTCTCAATCTCCTTCACCACATCACCCATTGCCGGCCTGTTGCCTCCTGATTCTTCAACACACCTCATTGCCAGTTCCATGAACTTCTCTAGACCTTTCAGTGATGTTTGCAAACCAATGGTAGGGTCTAGAATTTCTTGAAGGTTGTATAGATCTTTCATTCTATCAATTGCCATTTGTACGACTCTTACAATATATTTCCCTCTTTTAATTGGCATTCTTGCAGTTATTAGCTCCAACATTAGCACTCCAAAGCTATATACATCACTCTTTTCAGTCAGTTGCTGAGTCATGTAATACTCAGGATCCAGGTACCCCTACACCATTATAGAAATCAAGTCACAGTGTCATAGGTTTTTTTTTTTTTTTTTTTTTTTTTTTTTTAAATATTAATTTTTATTGAGCTAAAATTTTAAAAAAAATTTAAAATTAAAAAGTCCCCCACGTATACTAGATGTATACAACTAGGGACCAATAAAATAAAACACACAAATTACAAATATTAATAAAATGATAAACCCCTAACATAGTGAATATCATCATACAACTGACATCCAATTCAACAAAAGGATCAGGTACCATGACAATGGGACAATTTTGTGCAAAAGTCTTGATCTGATTCTTCCATTACCAAATGTAGCCAGATTATTATAAGCTCCTGATGCTTATTTTCTTTTACTAAAAAATTTTGCAGAAGGATTTTCCACTGACCATTGTGCCTTTAACTTGAGTGCTGACATAGCCCTTTTCTCCTTCACCCACAGGCTTATACAGTCCAAAATCAGATACTTTTGCATTTAAGTGTTCATCCAGGAGAATGTTGGTTGACTTAATGTCCCTGTGTATAATAGGAGGGTTAGCAAGGTCATGAAGATAGGCCAGGCCTTTAGCTGCACCAAGTGCTATTTTTAGCCTCCTCATCCAATCCAACCTGAATCCTGACTTCCCTGCATAAAGAACAGCTATCTCATTAAATGTTAATGAAAAATTGTCAGCATTATCTACATGATAATTTACATTTCCTAGAATGAAGCTATCAAAGTTATGACATATTATGTTTTCGTCTAATATTGTCTCTGGAGGAAGGCACACTGTTGAAGTATGAAAAAACTTATTGAAAGCCATTTTAATAGTGGTTGAAGTACCTGAAAGGTTATCCTTTAGAGATCCATTTGGAACATACTCATATACAAGAATTTGTTCACCTTGATCGAAACAAAAACCAACAAGGCTGACAAGATTCTTATGATGAACCCTTGACAAAAATTCAATCTCGGTTTTGAACTCAAGGCCACCCTGCATTGATTCTTTTTGAGCTCGTTTGATGGCAATTAGTTGACCAATGGGAAGAGTCCCTAGATAAACCTGTAGTAATGTTGATAGATTAGACATTTGGTGACACAATTTATCGATTGGAATAGTTCAGAATCACATTGAGAAACTTAAGGAGTTGTCATTAACCAAAAAAAGAAATATATATGGGGATAAAAAGGAAAAGATTTTGTAAAGGAAATTAAACATTTGAAGTAGCAAAAGAACAGAACAAATTGCATTAAGTGAAAAATATTTCTTGTTATAAAATTTAAAAAATCTTGTTATGTATTCTTGGAACTTTCATGATCAACCAATATTCTAGAGAGAGTATTCATATTTAAACCTTTCCATAACCCCCAGATCCAATAGAATTTTATTCAGAAAACTTGTTGGTGTACTTCTTAAGCTCTTCAAAAGAGAAACATCTTGCTCCTTTCAACTGAGGAATGCCACCATTGCCATTATTTGGATCCCAACGTGCTGCATTTGTATGGTGTGAAAGTGATTATATCCCTTACAATTTTGTATTAATAGCTCTGAAGTACAAAATTTATGCCATAGTTATCTTACCAAAAGGGTGTAATTGATCAGAAGCTCTTTCTGCTTTTCTTTTTTGGTGGAATGCATAAAACCCTGCTAAGAGTAATAGAAGCAGCAAGACAGTGCCACCAATTGCTGCTCCAATAATAATGCCTATGCTTGACTGCTTTTTTGATTTTGTGTATTCCTCTAAATGATGTACATGAGAGAGAGAGAGAGAGAGAGAGAGAGAGAGAGAGAGAGAGAGAGGTCATATTAAGATCAGGCTAACATTTTATCAATTTCTTTTTTAAGAGATGCATCACAATAAGAAAAGGAAAATATTGCAAGTATTACTTTTTAATATAGAATGCAAATTTGAAGTTACCTGAAAATGGTCCGTATGGCATAGCCTTAAAATAGAAGGGTCCAAATTTATCTGGAGGCTTAAATGTCTGGTTGCTAAGCACAAACCTAATGTTAGAAATTCCTGTTCTATTGAAACGATCTTGACCAGATGGGAAGACTTGTATGCTCATTTCAAGGTTCTCAAATGAGTCTTTGAAGAGGTTACTTATGGAAATTGAATCCACAGGCAGTTTATGGGACTGCGCAAATTTCATTAGAGACCCCTGAATATCTATGTAGTAACTTGGGTTTCCCAAATCTGAGAAGGAAGGTGCTCAAAAAAATAGAGTTCCCTTGTATGGATATGCACATTTACAATTGGGGCTGGAATCTTGACCCAAATTGCAGTTTATAGGCTGACACTTATTTGGTGGAGTTGAGAATGTACTAGTGTTTTTTGATTGGGGAAACATGCAGTAACTCTCGACATTATTCTTACAAAATGGGTTATCCACAAGTCTGCAGAAAAATTATGGATAATTAGTCCAATGATGTGAGAAACTGCTAAAAAAAAACCTAAAGATAGTGTACATATCATGGATATCTGACTCCAACAAACCAAGAGTCTTATGATGTAATTGAATTGCCCAATTCTCTTCATGGAGAACCTAGGTTTGGAACCTCCATCCCCCCCCCCCCCCCAAATTGTCAGCAAAAAAAAAAAAAAAAAAAAAAAAAAAATCCAACAAGAAAAAAAGTTATTCTTTTAACAGTGCAATTTAAATAAAACAAACAAAATAACTAAATATGGCTTACATCAATTTCTTGTCGTATCCTTTAGCTCTTGTTGTGAAGCCTTCGATTGAATTGTTCTGTAGATCGATAAGTTGTAGTTGGTTGCTATAGGCGATGCCAACATCTAAGGTGCCATTGAGCCGGTTGTTCCTTAATACCCTACCCCCACATGTCAAAACAGTCACGTCATTGCGTGTAAAAATAGACTTTGTTGTTTTTAAATCTAACAAAATTACATACTTTTTCATTTGGATTTTCTCAACATCCATTATGTTGAAAATGGTGCTACTTGAAATTGAATTGATACTCACACAGTCTGTAAATTGGTAAGGCTGAATAAGATAACAGGAATTACTCCTTGACAATGTGTGTTTTCCATCATTTTGCAAAAAGAAGATTTAAAGGTTGAATATTGATACCAAATACCTTAAACCGTTTTCTATGCATGAAAATTTTCTTGAATACATTCACACACACACAAACACACAGAAGCACCACTGGTTTCACATGCAGGGGACCAAGAAGGACCATGGTCTGTCTTGCTAACAACATTAACTTAAAAGACAAGACTAGATTAGGGACCCACTTAGTGCCCGTAATGGGGGTGGATTATGAAGGACCAAAGGAAGAAGCGATCTTTGAGTCACACATCCTAGAGAAGCACATGGGGATGTGCTTATAAGGGGTAATCTCCCTTTCATGTGTAAAGGTCTTTTCTCCCATTGTGTGCTTTAGGAGGGGGGAGAACAAAACCGTGAGGGTCTGAGAACCAAAGTAAACAATGTTTACACAGTTGGAGTGGGGTCATTACACTGGCTCTTTTTTTTTTGTCTTTTTTTTTTAATAGGTGACCCACTTGGTTAAAATTACAAAGAGATGCAACATGGCAATCTAAACAACACTAGAAAGATGTGAAACATTTTTTTTTTTAAACTTAATTATTTATTTAAGGGGAGGATAGTGAGCATATGTTCATATTACCAAACATATGCTACTTATGGTGAAGATTTTAATAGAAATCCAGCTGTATATATCAGTTCAAGGATTTATTGGCTGGTATGACTCTAGAGGTTGTTGAGCAAAGTTTACAGTTAAATAGATGAAGTGAAAGCCAATAGCATTTTCTGGAATGTTTCATTGTCAACACACAATATGTAATAGCCCTGATTATGTGGATTAGATTGGTTAAGTATGTCTTGCGTGGGTGTTTGTTTTGTCCCACATTAGGTGTTTACTAGGTCAACTTGGGCTATATAAACTGTTGAATATTGCCTCAAATTCCTAATTAGTTTTGGTTTGGGTTTCCTTGGTATAGAAGGAAAGGTTTTTGCTTGGTGTGGAAGACAAGGATTCTCCTTGTCATAGAAGGAGAAGTATTTCTTATTGAAGAAGTAATGGGAATTACTTGTCCATTAAGGAATAGAATCGAAGCTTTATAAATAGGCATCATTGTAAAGGGTTTGGTGACTTTTGCCAAGGTTCTTCCATGTGGGGAGAGGTGAAAAACTCCTAGAAGAACATGTTGGGTTCATAAATAAGCATTGTAATCCATATCCTTGATAGTGGATATTTTTGTTGGTGTGCTGTTGGATGTAAAACCAAATTAAATATTGGTGTCTCTTGTGAATATTTATTTTCTTGTTCATGTGAACGCGTTTCTGCTAGTCCCAAATCACAATAATTAATGATAGAGCTTCCGTAGTTGCACAACATAAACAACTAAAAGGAGCCTCAATTGTGATAAACTAGTTCTTTTAGGATATAGCATAGATGTGACTAGTGCTTTCTTTGGTACTTACATAATTAAGTCAAAAAAAAGTCCATGCATTGTGTCGACGAGAATAGTGGTGGGTATTGTTCATCAAATGAGATATGATATAACAAATATCTACAAATCTGCCAGAAACGAGAAATAGCTGCAGGCTGCAGATGAGGACTAAGTAGACGAAGTTGTGTGAGTTCATTCAGTTGTGCAGAAAATACCAACAACTGCATATTAGAAGCCAATCACTCTTAAGGAGCTACAGCATAGCAAGGTCAAAACTGTGAGACTAGACTAAATAAGCTATCAATGTGTTGATGACAGAGAAAGGGGTCGGGGATATGGAGAAGGGAAAATGAATCTTACAATGTCGTCAAAGACTATTAAGGATAAAATCCATGGAGGAAAGTCAGACTCATTGAAACTATTGTTGCTCATATCCCTGCAGAATACACTTACAATCTCAACAAAAAAAACATATTGATAGCAGTAATATTAAATAAATTTAACCTAGAAAAATGAAGATGGCAAATACTATCCACTTTGGAGTTCAAAAAAAAAGGATAAATACATCAGCAACAACAAAGGCCTTAGTCCCAAAAAATAGGATAATTAATTGATCATAAATTATAATGGTCTGACACTACTCACTTACCCCTGCAACACAAATGAAATTCATAGTCTTTTAGTAATATTATTGCAACTTACACATAATGGAGGTTGTTCATGCCAGTAAGGTCAGGTATAGGACCAGTCAGGTTATTGTTGGACAAGTACCTGAACAAAGAGCATCAACGGCTCTATTTGTAAAGTGAAATTTCCCGCAAAAGATTATTTAAAAAAAAAAAAAAAAAAAAAAATCATTATAAGTGCTGTATTTGATATGTCTATCATCTTTACTTACAGCTCGCCAACATTTACAAGATTATTGAGGTTCGAAGGTACGGGCCCACTTAATGAATTCCTATCAAAGCGTCTGTAACCAAAACAAGATACTCAGTACAGTAACTCGAAAGAGGTTCACAGCTCCAACAATCTTAGACTGAATTCACTTTAGCATGTGAGCTAGATACTCACATCACCTCTAAATGCGTCACAGATCCAAGGGTTTCAGGAATGTTGCCAGTGAGAAAATTGCAGCTAAGAAGCCTGTAGAAGAGGGAGGGGGGGGGGGGGGGTGGTGGGGGGTAGGGGGTAGGGGTAGGGTTAGAAAATAACTACTAAATTGACAGTGTTTTGCTATACAATTGAGAATATCAAAGTGAACTTCTTAGCTTCTATATCAAAGACGTTTGAGTTTATATTTGGCATTAGAGGTGGAGACTCTGAAAATGAAAACAATGTTGTGTGTGTAACCAAATAATAGTGGTTTGTGAAAAATAGAAAAAAGACAATCATGCAGGAATACAAAGATTTACATGGTTTGGCTTAGGCTTGTGTCCATGGACGACATCTAGGAGAAAGTTTCACTAAGAAAATAGGAATATCACAAAGGTGCCACAAAAGCATGCTCACAAACCAAAACCTTAAATACACAAATAACTCTCTATCTCAAACATCAAAGAATAGAGAAACACCTATTCTCCACATAAAACATGAACATGGATGTAAAAAAGTGGATGTGAAAAAACAAGTGTGAGAGTATCATTGCCCTAGATTATCTATAACCCAAGTAAACTATGTGAAAGTCCGGTTAGCACCTTTGAACATGAAGTACACACAATTGAATTCAAGCCATACATGCGAAAAACAAAAAACATAACCAAAGAGAGGTCAGTTAGACATATTTCAAATGTCAAAAATGAAGTCTCATAAAGCTTGCAACATATCTGTACGGACAAATTCTAGAAAATGGCTCAGATTCAAGAAGCTTACAAATGTTTCAGAACCATATTTGAGCTGAAAAGTTTAGATGGAATTTCGCTTGAGAACTTATTCTTTTCGAGATGGCTGTAGATGATGAAAGAATCTTAGATTGTGATTAATTGGAGAAAATGAACTATTTAGCTTGAAATTACATAGACTTGACATACAAGTGCTTTGCCTTAACTAGCATATCGAGACCAGATGTATTCCCATCAGAGACTGGTCGAGGTCCATCAAGCTGGTTTTCAGCTAGGTCTAGCCAATAAAGGTTGGAAAGACGACCAATAGAAGTAGGAATACTTCCACTGAAGCTATTATTATTCAGAGATCTGCATTGATAGAGAATGAAAGTTCCAGAAAATTCAGTGTACCTTGGCTCAAAAATGAAACTGTAATAGATATAGCTTCATATGGGAGATTTACACGATGCAAAAATAGATCCTTCATCCAGAACACTGCAAAATGGATGATAACTTAAGAGACATAAGTAATTGCAGACATGCATTAAAAATTAAAACAATAGTAAGAAACCAAGTCAAAGCCTGACAGAGTAATTAGCTGCTGTATATTTCCTATTGTGTCTGGAATAGAGCCAGAGAAACTGCAACCGATCAGGTTTCTGGTGTGCAAGCAAAAAGCAACAGGTTAACTGCAAGGATCTAAAACACGAGTTTAGTATGAGTTAATCCTCTGACAGCAGTTGATATTTTCTTACAGGTTTATTAGGTTCGTTAAATTCCCAATTGAACTTGGAAGTTGTCCTTTTATGTTCTTGTTGTAAGAGAGATCCCTGTGAGGAAAAAAAAAAAAAGAAAGAAAAAAACTGATAATTAGGAATGAACTTGCAGATGACTGACTGAATAAGCAACTAGTGAATACTGCATCATATAATGAAGTAATTGATTTCATCTATTTGTGAAATAAAAGAAAAATTAAGATTTCGTAGTCACTATATTTATGATAATAATCCAGGAAATAATTGATTTCTTGGATGCATGTCTCAATGATTAAGGGCTCCCAGGCATGAGGTATGTGCTGCCTCAGATGTTGTTGAGCATTGAATCTTTAGGCATCTGAGTACTGAAAGCCTATGAAAACGGATGGTAGCCAAGTTTTTCCTCAACACAATAGTTAAATTGGATTACCATAAAAACAGACACAGCCAAGTGCAAATAAAAGCAAATAAATGACCTACAAAGTCTGCAACTCAGACAACTGGCTGATCTCACTAGATAGTTTCCCCCATCAAATTCATGCTTGCCAATATTCTGGAATAAAAAACAGTCACATTAATATATATATATATATATATAAATAAAAAGAATGGATAGAATTAAAAACATTAAAAAATCATTATAGGGTGAAATTACAAGGAGGTCACACGCGAATTGGTGCACCTAATCCCTTCCCAATTGTCACAAGGATCAGCACTACCCTTCCAATTTGGTGTGTTCTCCAACTCTTCCTGGAGAGACAGTAGGCCATTAACTGCAGCAAAAATTATAAAACAGTATTAATGATTGAATCACCAAAAAGGGTGGTGTAATGGAAACAATATGAATAGTCAAATAGAACTATACAAGGATTATATATATTTTTGGACGATAAATTACACGTGTAATTATGGGAGAAGGAAGTGCCATTTGAGGTGGAGTTCATTAGCAAGCATTATATTTGAATATGTACTAAACTGAGGGGAGGATTAGGACTAGCTTTATTCCATTTTAGGCAAGCAATTTTCGGGACATGGTCGCAATCTACTGTTATTTCAGCAACCCAAAGAACAAAAATAAAGCCCCATCCAAGAGATGATTTTCTTATCAAGGTTGACTGAGTACTTTGCAATTCCAAGTGCTGCAAATTAACTCTAAAAGTAACTAAACCATTATAACATGGGCTATGTAACTTGAATCAAACTATACAACACTATCAAATCTTAACTTATGAATGCTACCAGATAAATGTGCACTGTGCCTGTAGAAGAGGGAATGTGTCAATCCACTGTCATATGCAGTTAATGGAACAAAGGGTAACTCTCCAAGGCACTGATCCATAACCTTCACACTGGAGATCATTGATAATCGCCTAACAAAAACAGTAACCCTCCGTGTGCTGTGGAGGAATTGCATATCGCGCATGAACCACATGTTGTAAACATGTATGCCCTTTATTGTGCTAAAATCAAGGGATCCTCATAGGTAAACTCTTGTCTGTGTGTGTGTATATATATAGCATCTCATTGTACAGAAATTGCGAAAGATAGACACAGGCTGAATACCAAGCCCTTGCCAGTACAATTTAGAGCAATTTTGTTCTTTCTCCATCTGCTTACTACAACAAGAACAAATAAAAATTCATCCCAGGTGGGTGAAATTATTGTCCGAAGGTCACCAAACTGAATGTATTTTTCAGTTTTGTTGCGAATTATTAAATTATTAAGTAGAAGAAATTTCAAGAATAAAAAATCCAATTTATAGTCGTCTTTGCCATGTTTCTGTCTCAGCAATTCATTCACATATGATAACAAGGAAAAAAATGATTAACAAAGATAGAAAAAGGAGAAAGCAATTGAAGTGAACTTACAGTCGTCGTTGGCTGTGAGTGGTATAAGCAAATATTGCATGAAAAGCAGCCGCAGCAGAGTTCCTGTTCTTCCACCCATTTGGCTTCAAAGTTCAAAGTCACCGAATTGAATAAGGAATGATAATAAATTACGTAAATCCATATGAGGTAAGATTGATACTAAAAAAAGTCGAAGTTGCAGAAGTAGTGATTACAACACATTAATTACGACACAACTAGCAGTGTCCACTGAAGTGCTGGTATTTTGTAAAAAGAAAAATGTTAATGAGTGTTCTTAAGATATTGTTTAATAATTTATTTAAAGGAAATTTTTATAGGAAAAGAAAGAAAAATAATTAATATTTTGACAATTTTTTTCATTTATTATAAAAGTGATGTTAAAATTTTTTTAAAATAAATTGTTAATTAATATCCTAAGGACACTCTTTAGTATGACACTTTGTAAAAAGACACAAATACTTAAGTATATAAATAAATCATAAATGATTACTCCTTGAGACCACAGGTTGCCTGCAACTTATTAAATGGAGATACAGACTAATATATTGACTAGAGGGGACCTTGACGTTGACCTTCTTCTTAGAAACTAATATCTAATTACGTGAATAGGAGGGAAGTTAAAAATTAAATGACAAATTTCCATTTCCACCTTTATTTTAGCTTTAGGCTTTAGCCTCTCCTCTTCTCTTTAGCTTTTTCCGTTTCCAATTAATTAATTAATTAATGTATGTATGTATGTGTCAGACAAAGACAACTCTCAATGACTGGAACTGCATGGGGTTTGTCTTGTGTTCATATTCATACGTTTATTATCATTCATATCCAATTGCGCGTCGTCTTCTCTGAAAGATGAGTTACCAATATGCTACAGCGGAATTGCGCGTCGTCTTCTACTTACTTTAAAATGAGTCCACTGTGACTGCCCTTCTGTTACGGTTACCACAGAATATTCAATTCTGAATTAATCAATGCTGTCTTTTATTGCTCCATTCTCTCTCTGTCTGTCAGTTGTAATTGTTTGGAACCTAGTGTCTCCATCCAAAACCTAACTTTTCTAATTCCAAAAAAAGGTTACACTTTAAAAAGGGAATGGGTATGCCCATTTAAACTTTTCAAAAGTTTGTCCCAAATCACAATAGAGCTATTGTTTTGGACCCACTCTATGCTTATCTGAGATATTATTCATGTGTAGTTTTACTCATGTGATTTTTTAAATAACAAAATTTAGCTACATGTAGTCTTATTTAACATTTTTTTATTGGATGTGAATTTTAACAAATTTATCATTAGATTACATATTTTTTTTATATTCTACATGCTTGTAAAATTTTTTTAAAATTAAAAATTAATAACTGTGTCATTAATAAATTATTTAGATTACGAGTTTTTGTCAGTTAAAATTATGTATAAAATATAAGTTTATAGGTCATACATGGATTTCAAACCCAAACTATTTAATGAACCGGAAAAGAGAGAGGTTCAAGGGTTTTTAAAACCTAGACTATTTAATGATGTCATAATTAATTTAATAATTATTTAAAAGATAAATAAATAAATTAAATTTATAAAAATGAAAAAATTAACAAAAATAATCCAAATTAATATAAAAATCTATATTTCTAATATATTTTTTGTGTAATAAATTACATAATGCAAATAAGGAATATTAAATTTAAGAAAACATAATTATGCAAATAAAAAATATTAAGTTTTAACCATAATTAACAATCCAACATTTTCTTTTTTATGCCTCATTTAATAGTCAACCATTTGTGAATTAACAAAAAAAAAAAAAAAAACTACAAGAGTGGGTAGACATTGGTTAAATAAAATTTAGTAAGTGCTTGACAGCAAGCCTTAGTGTTTGAGAGTAAAAGCAAGTAACCAAGCAATCCGTGCAGTACATAATCTACAAAGAACTAAAGAAGAACTAGAAGACTCTAGAGGCAAAAATGCAGATACGACATCGATTTAAAACGTAGAGAGAGAGAGAGCGAGCGAAGAAGCGAGACATAGAAGAAGAAGAAGAAGATGGTGGTGCGATCTTAAGTCTGATAGTCTCACGGTGGGTGGTTGAAGTTGAAGGCTTGAAGCTTCAACAATGGCTATATGCTTGTAAGCTGTAAGTAACCAAAAAAAAAAAAAAAAAAACTCTTAACGGTCTGACTCTGCATGTGAAAACTGCTTACAATTTTCAAACCTCTAAGGTTAAACCGTGGTTCTCACGGTTCACAGATTTTCTTGTACAAGCCGGTTATTAAGGTTAAAAGAACCATTTTAATGAACGGTCTCTAGTTAACCCGGTCGAACTGTACAGTCCGATCCGGGTTTCAAAATCATGAGGTCATATAGTAAATACCATTCAATTGGCACAAAATTTGACATGAGTATTAAGTGCGTAAAAATTCTCAAAAATATGCAATTCAACGATTAGATTTTCAAAATATGTAGCAATATTAACGATATTAAATAAGGTTATTTCCTTTTGTAGCTAAATTTTGTTCATTTTCATATTAATCATGTAAAATTTTTAAATATTATATATGTCTTATAAACCACCACGAAGTGGAACTAAGGAAATAGCCTTAATCTGGACTTTGTTCATCACATGGGCACCAGTGTCGCCCAACATTGAATGGGATGATTAAAACTTATTCCCAGCAACAAATGAGACAAAGACAGGATGAGAGTTAAATATTTTCTTTGAATTAGGTTAAGATGTGTTAGGTATATTGGGGACCTTGACCTGATTATGTATATATAGAGTATGATTTTTTGTCTCTAAACTTTGGTTTTTTAATATCTTTTTTGTCGTATTATTGAATTTATATTATTTATATTTTAAGATTTGAAGTGTTTATGATATATATATATATATATATATATATATATTTTTGTAAACAGTAATAATTATTAGAACATACACAAAAATAGAAATACTAGTGATTTATACCGGGTTTATAATACATTATATAACCAGAATATAACTACAAAAGAGCTTAACCTTTGTAGTTATAAACTGAGGTTAAAAATAGAGTGTTTATGATCTTTAATTATTGTATTGTTATGCTTTGAGATATTTTTGTAACATTAAAACCTGATTTTAAATGTTTTATGAGTTATAATTTAATGAGTATAATTTAAATCAAATTTCAATAAATTATAAAAATAATTACATATATATATATATATATATATTTTTTTTTTTTTTGAGTTGTGCCTATCTTTATGGTTAGGTTCAAGGCGTGACAATGATGATTTAGTGTATGTCATGCTAGTCAGCTGCCCACTTCCCGTATTGCGGGGCTGTGTATTAACTTTCAAGTAGGTTAGCACAAGTTCAACTTTTAAAGTTGCAAATCAAGTTGGATGGTAGGTTGAGTCTTTTTTAAACAGCCATAACCCAACCCAACCCACCTAGATATGAGATCAAGTACTTGATATGAGATCAAGTACTTGATCTCATATCAAATTTAAGGTTTTTTTTTTTTTTTTTTTTTTTTCCCCAGTTTATTCCATTATTTATGCATTTTAATATGAAAAATGAATAATACTTTCCCAACATAATTATGTACATACATAGTAACATAGATATAGTACCCAACATTTTTTTTTAAAGAAAAAAGTTAGAAAGTTCTCATAGTTAAAGACCTATGTGTTTTGATATATGGAAACATGAGTCAATTTCTAAAATTTTTCCAATGATTTATAGATGAAATATAACTTCTCAAATTTCTCTGTAATTAGGAAAATAATTTTTAAAGTTTATTATATTATATATAACTAAAGCTAACTCACCCAATTTGCCAAGTCAAAACCGTCAAAATTTTCAACCAACCAGTCATTTTTGGAGGTTGATGGGTTGGCGGCAATTTCAAAAATTTCCAACCTGTTAATTGCAGGTTGGTTAAAATTTTTCCCCTTTAACTTGTCCAATCTAATACATGCATAGCCCTACCGTATAGTACCACTTAAATCCCCTAGAAGTAAGAAGATCCTCAAAGAGGAAAGAGATGTTTGAAACTTCATGCTGAGATTAAGAGCTTAGACTTTGGAGGAAATGTTTAAATATTTGAAAGAATCAAAGGGGAAACTAATATTTTAAGGTGGATACATCTTATTTCATTTTTAATCAATTTTTTGAACCAACCTTTCAATAATGATTTAGTTTCCTTAACAAACTGAAAACATAATCATTCCGTGATATATATTATTAACAAGCTAGGAATATTCTCCACAGTATACAAATATAAAATTATATCATCCATTTCAATTACAAATTCTTATTCTTTGCCATGTGAAAACAACATCTCCTATCCAATATAAAGCACGTAGCTCAACATTCAAAATGTAAAAAAGCACACACTCAATGAGGCTCTATCTTTGAAGTTAGAAAAGCCCCACTATACTCAAACTCAAAGGTCTCATTGTAGTAAGGATGGCCAGAATTCCCCTTACTTACCTCATAACTGTCTGAAGCAGATGCATATTCAGTATTGGGGTTCAAACCAGCTATTTGCATTATGTTCTCAATCTCTTTGACCACATCACTCATTGTAGGCCTATTAGCTCCTGATTCTTCAACACACCTCATTGCCAGGTCCACGAACTTCTCTAATCCTTTCAGTGATGTTTGCAAACCAATGGTGGGGTCAAGAATTTCTTGAAGGTTGTATAATACTTTTGTTTTATCCATTGCCATCTCCATCACTCTGACAATGTATTTCCCCTGTTCAATTGGCATTCTTGCAGTTACCAGCTCCAACATTACCACTCCATAGCTATATACATCACTCTTTTCAGTCAACTGTTGGGTCATGTAATACTCGGGATCCAAGTAGCCCTACACCATAATAGAAAATCAACTCTTAATGCTAGAATTTGATGCAATGCCATGTAATTCAGAATGAACTCAAGGCTTGAATTCACATCCTTAGTCATAGGAAATCATGTGTGTTGTTTGTTAAGAAAAATTTAAATTCTAGACACATGCATATGACTATATGGTCCAACAAGATATGGTAAGAAGCCACCTATGAAGAAAGACTTGGCGACGGGACAATTTTCTGCAAACATCTTGATCCAATTCTTCCATTACCAAATGTAATTAGATTATAAGCTCCTAATGCTTATTTTCTCATTACAAATCACATGGTAGAGAACATAAATAAATGTTTTGACTGAGTTTATAATAAACCACAGTTGTCCTCCATCATTTTTATTTTCCTATTCATTTTTATAGAAACGCATTAATTACTACAGTAGAGGTTAAAAGGATTTTCCACTAACCATTGTGCCCTTCACTTGAGTGGTGACGTGATCCCTTTCATCATCACCCATAGGTTTAGAGAGACCAAAATCAGCAACTTTTGCATTTATGCGCTCATCAAGAAGAATGTTGGTTGATTTAATGTCCCTGTGTATAATTGGAGGGTTGGCAAGTTCATGAAGATAGGCCAGTCCTCTTGCTGCACCTAGGGCTACTTTTAGTCTCCTCATCCAATCCAACTTAATTCCCGACTTCCCTGCATAAGCAACAACTACCTCATTTAATCTTTATGAAGAACTATATTAGCATTCTTTATAGGTTAATTTACATTGTCTGGAAAGAAGAAATCAGAAGGTGAGGGATGCATTATAACACAATGATGGTGAATCCTCTGAGGTTGTCAATGGATGAACACCGCTGAAATATAACAGATTTATTAATTGCATCTTATTATATGGTTTGCTTTATTTCTTTTGCAGGTAGATATAGGAAATATGGCCTCCCTACTAGTGCCTTAATGATGAGTCAGTATAAATTCTTCTTGGAGTTAGTCATGTTATTTCTTATATTAGCTTGCTATTATTTACATTAATGTAAGAGTATTCTTGTATTCTTGCTATATCACTCTACTATTAATATGTGCTAAGGTTGGGCATGTTTGATGTGTATGCTCTAGCTTGAGAGTGAGTGTTGGAGTTTCCTTGTTATTTATTTATATTAGCATAGGGGTATTCTTATAATCTTTCCATATCACTCTAATATGACCATTTTTTACAACTAAATTGTGCCAATAAACAGAAGAGTTCCATGATATATATATTTTTTTAATAAAGTAACGCACATGAAATGTCAACAGGTACTAGAATTCACATAAAGGAGGTGAGGCATTGGATGGAAGTACCTGAGAGGCTATCCTTCAAACTACCATTTGGAACATACTCATATACAAGCATTTGTTCACCTTGATCAAAACAAAAACCAACAAGGCTAACTAGATTCTTATGATGAACCCTTGATAGAAGTTCAATCTCAGTTTTGAACTCATGCCCACCCGGCAAAGATTCTTTCTGAGCTCGTTTGATGGCAATCGGTTGACTAGTGGGAAGAGTCCCCCGATAAACCTGTAGAAATATTGACAGATTGGACATTTGGTTTTTATTTTAAGACAGACATAGTTTAAAAATATTGTGAAAAGCTTAAGAAGCTTTTATTAACAAGAAAGAAATTAATGGGAGAACAAGGAAAATTTTGAAAAGGAAATTAAGCATTTGAAGTGCTAGAAGAACATAACAAATTGCATGAATATAAAATATTTCTTGTTATAGAACTTGAAGAATCTTCTGATATATTCTCACAAATTAAGCAAACAATCAATATACTAACAAGAGTAGTCATAATCAAACCTTCCCATAACCACCAAATCCAATAAAATTTTCTTCAGAAAACTTGTTGGTGTACTTCTTAAGCTCTTCAACAGAGAAGCATCTTGCTCCTTTTAATTGAGGAATGCCACCACTGCCCCCATTTGGATCCCACCGTGCTGCATTTGTATGGAATGAAAGTGATAATATACCCTTAAAATTTAATATTAACAGTTTTGAAGTGCCAAGTTTAGATCATAGCTATCTTACAAAAAGGATTTAATTGCTCGGAAGCTCTTTCTACTCTTCTCTTTTGGCGAAAAGCATAGACCCCTACAAGGAGTAATAATAGAAGCAGGACAGTGCCACCAACTGCTGCCCCAATTATAACGCCTATACTCAAAGACTTTTTGGTTTCTGTAGAAACATAAAAAATGACATGAAAGAGGGAGAGCAAGAGAGAGAGATTGGTCATAATAATATCAAGCTAACATTGTGACAATTTGTGTTTTTTAGAAATGCATCACAATAAGACAAATCTAATATTGGAAGTACTACTTTCTATTTAAATGTGAATTTGAAGTTACCTGCATAGCAATCATATGGAATAGGATCAGCTAAAAAATAGTAAGGTCCAAAACCTTGTGGGGGCTGAAAAGTCTGACTACTAAACATAAACCCGACCTGAGAAAGTCCTGTTCGATTGAAACAACCTTGGCCGGATGGGAAGATTTGTAGTCTTATTTTAAAGTACTCAAAAAAGTCTTTGATTGGGTTACTTAGGGAAACTGAATTTACAGGCAGTTTTTGGGACTGAAACGATTGCATTAGAGACGCCTCAAGATTTGTGTAGTTAACTGAGTCCCCCAAGTCTGAGATGGAAGTTGCTCTGAAAACTAGAGTTCCACTGTATGGATATGCGCATGAACAGTTGGGGCTAGAAACTTGACCCGAATTGCAAGAAATAGGCTGACAGTTATTTGGTGGAGTCGAGTATGATGGGCCATTATTTGGTTGGGAAACTGTGCAGTAACTACTTAGTCTCTCACAAATTGGGTTGTCCACAAGTCTGCAGATAATAAAAGACAATTAGCCCAATGATGTCAGACCTTTAAAATCAATTAAAAAGAAATATCATGGATATTTGACTTCTAGTAAATGATAAAATAGTTATTTCTTCAACAACGCATTTAAAATTTAAACAACCAAAGTAACTGATTATGGCTTACATCAATTCCTTGTTGTACCCTCCAGCGGTTTCTGTGTAGCCAGAAATCAAATTGTTCTGTAGATCAATGAGTTGCAATTGGGTGCTATAGGTGGTGCCAATATCTAAAGAACCATTGAGCTGGTTGTTCTTTAATAATCTGTCCCCACATGTCAGATCAATCACATAATTTGTTTAGTTTTATGTGTGTGTATAGCTGGACAGATTTCATTGTGTTTGAACCTATGGAAATTTTATGTTTGTTTCATATTGAAATCAGTGCTACTTGAGATCGAGCTGATACTCACACAGTCTGTAAATTGGGAAGGCTGAATAAGGAAACAGGAACTTCTCCTTGAAGTTGCGTGTTTTCCATCTCTCTGCCAATAAAAGATTCAAAGGTTGAAATCAATACTGAAGAATTTAAACCTTTTCCCTGTTTGAAAATTTCCTGAATACATTCACACACACATGCAAACCCGAGAGAGAGAGAGAGAGAGAGAGAGAGAGAAGAGCACCACCACCAATTTCACATGCAGGGCCATACGGCCATTCCCAAGCTAGAAGAAGGATGTTTAGGTTGACAATGAAAACTCTTAAATATACCCTAACAAACCCAAATTCTTGCACAAGAAGCATTATGATCTATCTTGATAACTTAATTGACAAGACCAGATATGGGACCCACTAAGTCAAAATTACAAGGAGATGGAAGACTGGAGGTGTAAACAACACAAAGAGAATGACCAGAATATATACTATTGATGGTAAGGTATTAATAGAAATCCAACTAAATGTTTCACTTCAATAATCTATCAATTGAAAAGAATCTAGATGCTTTTGCGCAAAGAGTTTAAAGCTATTAATGGAGCCAATAGCTTTTTCTAGAAAGGTTCATTCGCAACACTTAACTATTGAACCCAAAGAAATTTAGAAGAAACCATTAGGCGGCCATCCTTTATACAATATAAGACTAGCAAAATCATGTCCATGAGTTGTGCAGACACTAGATTGATTCTATTCATGCTATTGATTTTGTTGGACCTAATTGATCATGTTCGATACTGATTGATGCTTTTAGAGATATCTGATTGCTATTTGATTTTAATTCCCCATTACGTAATCTCATTATGAGTTTATTTTCTTTTCATGTTTGATGTAACATGAGAACACTATTTAGAAACAGCCAAAGTTCATTAATATAGATAGTTGATCATGGATTAATGAAATTTGGTTTTGAAGGTTTTTTTTCCCCAATGCTTGGAGGTGATTCCAAGAAAGCACAGGTGATGATTCCTAGGCTCCTATCATTCTTGAATGCTTGATGTTGACTCCATGATCTTGGTGGTGACTCTTGGATTCAATTTCACAGTTTTCATCACTTGGTGTTGATTCCAAGCAAACCCTAGGTGCCAAATCCTAGGTCCTATCCATTTTTTTATTCTTCTCTTTGTTTCTCAAACACAAAGTCCCATTTTTAAAGTTCATTGTCCTACATCAAAATAGTAATGGGTATTGTTTGAGAAATATGTGCAGCAGATGATATATGATATAATCAAAATCTACTAATTTGCCATAAATTAGAAATCGCTACACATGAGAACAAAGTAGGCCAAGTTGTCTTCAGTTCATCCAAACACGCAGCAAGGACTAATGACTGCACTGGCAAGGACACATTTTAGTTAAACAAGGGGAACAAAGAATGGTATATTTGCAAGAGAAGGCATCATAAGGTCTAATATAAACAATGATATATTAGACAAAGCAGAATGAGCAACCATAAATATTTCAAAAATGTGTTTATACATACATACATACATACATATATATATATATATATATATATGTATGTGTGTGTGTGTGTGTATACTGTTATGCTCCAAATTGTTCGGATTTGATTAGATTGGATTGGATTGCTTTGAGTGTGGGTTGTGTGGATGTGTGCTGAGTCCCACATCAGGTGTCACTAGATGGATCTTGGGTATAAGTGATTGTGAGGGATAAGGTGGGAGGGGATTTTGAGTGTGGGTAGCACGAGGAAGGGGTGAAATTTACAAGGAGGTCAAGGACTCAAGGTTGAAAACCATGGAGGAATTTCAGATCCATCAAAACTATTGTTGCTCATATCCCCACAGATTACACTTAATAGTCTAAACAAAATAAATGATATTTCATGTTAAATATAGTAACCATAGAAATAGGACTCTGGCAAACGGTATCTATTTTGGAGGTTGAAATTTTTTAACATCAGTTACAATGGTCTGACAATGCTCATTAACCCCCTGCACTACAATTTAAATTCAATCTCAAGTAATATTAACGCAGCTTACAAATAACTGAGGGAATTCATGCCAGTAAGGTTGGGAATCGGACCAGACAGGTTATTGTTGGACAAGTACCTGAAAACAGAGCACCAAAAGCTCTCTTTGTAAAGTGAAAATTACCGCGTAAGATGTTATAAATAATTTCATTAAACAAGTATAAATGCTGCATTTGGTGTGTCAGTATTTTTTTGCTTACAGTCCGCTAACTTTTACAAGATTGTTGAGGTTCGAAGGCACGGGTCCTGTTATTGAATTCCTATCAAAGCGGCTGTAATGAAAACAAGATGTTCAGTACAATAACTAGAAAGAAGTTCACAGCTAGCAACAATCTTGGTCTGAAATCACTTGATTATGTGAGCTATATACTCACATCACCTCCAAAGACTGCACAAGTCCAAGGGTATTTGGAATCCTGCCAGTGAGTTTATTGCTTTGAAGAAGCCTGCAAGAAACATATACAGCGGCAGTAGGAAGGTATGACTAAATTGACGGTGTTTTGCTATACAAATGAGGATATCAAAATGAAGCTTTTTTCTTAGATTCCATATCCAAAACCTTCAAGCTGACAGCATTAGAGCAAAAAATGATGCAGAGGTAAAGCTCAGAAAATTAAAAACAAAGACATGAACCAAAGAGAGTCCATTAATATGCGTTCTTTACTGAAGCTTGCTACCTAGCTGAGAGTAAACCAATAGAACTTACAAATGTATAAGAGTCATTGATGAGTTGAAAAGTTTTGGTGGAACGTTTCCTGAGAGCTTATTATTTTCCAGATGACTGTCGATGATGAAAATATTTTAGCTCATCGCTGAGTGGAAAAAACTAAGTAATCAGCTTGAAACAGAGAAATGACATACAAGTGCTTTGCATTAAGTAGCATATCAAGACCAGGTCCAGTCGCATTAGAAATTGGTAGGGCTCCTTCAAGCTGGTTATTGGCGAGATCAAGCGAGTAAAGTTGGGAAAGAAAACCAATAGAAGCTGGAATTGGTCCATTGAAGCTATTATTAGTTAGAGATCTGCAATTCATAGCAAATGAAAAGTTCCAAAATTCAGTGTATGTTGGCCTAAATGCGAAGCTGCAATAGATATAGCCTCAAATTGTGATTTAGAAGAAAAAATAGACCCTTTATCGGGAAAATCATTGTCTTACAGAATACTTAGCAGCTTTAGGTTTCCTATTGTGTCTGGAATTAAGCCAGAGAAACTGCAACCAATCAAGTTTCTAGTGTACAGAAAAAGCAACAGGTTAGTTTTAGGGATCTAAAACACAAGTTGAGTATGAGCTAATCCTTTGACAAAAATTGATAATATCTTACAGGTATACAAGTTTAGTTAACTTCCCAACTGAACTTGGAAGTTGTCCTGTTATGTTAATGTTGTAAGATAGATCCCTATATGAAAAAAGCTGATCATCAGGAATGAATTTACAGAAGACTAACTGAGGAAGCGACTAATGAAATACTGCATCAAATAATGGAGTAATTGAATTAATCTAATTATGAAATAAAACAAAATAAAACTTCTGAGTCAGTGTTGTTATAATGACAATCCCTTGAAATGGTTGGTCTCTGGGATGCATCTCTCATAAATAAAGAGCGCCTCCCCCGACATGAGAAATTTGTTGCTTCAGATGTGGGCACTGAATCTTAATACATGCAAGTACTGAAAATCTACAAAAATAGATGGTAGATTTTCAGTACTTGCATGTGTTAATATTATCATGACAAAAAGGAGTGGCTAAGTGCAAATAGATGACGTACAAGAACTGTAACTCTGACAACTGCCAGATTTCGCTAGTTAGCTTCCCTGACAAACCCATGCTTGTTAATATTCTGACATAAAGAAGTGACATTAGTATGAAAAACTGGACAGAATTGAAACCTTAAAAAAAAAAAAATTTTAAGTGTGCAATTTACATGGAGGTCACACGTGAATTAGTGCAATTAATCAATTCCCAACTGCCACCACAAGGATCAGCTCCCACCCAAGATGTTGGTGTGTTCTGCAATTCATCCTTGAGAGACAGTAGACCTTGATCTGCACCAGAAATTGTTAGATAGTTTTAATGATTGAATCACCAGAAAAAGAAAGGGGGGGGGGGGGGGGGGGGGGGAAGCAATTAGAATTTTTAAACAGAACCATTCAAGGATAAAGTATTATTATTTGTATTGATAAAGTTGCACTCACACATGTACATAGTGGATCTTGAACTTATAATCTCATCCTCCATCTCATTCTAGTAGGATGAGGATTTGTCATTTGTGCTAAAGCTCATATGCAAGTATTATATTGAATATATACATAAACCAAGAGAAAGATTATGACTAGTTTTATCTTTTTTAAGGGTCCGTTTGGTTGAAGGAGTGAAAAAGTGGGAGGATGGAAAAATGGGATGATGGAAAATATTTAGTTTTCCCTCGTGTGTGTTTGGTTGGAGGGATGGAAAAATGGGAGGGTGGAAAACTCTTTTATTTGGTTGAAAAGAAAAATAGGAGGATAGAAAATGTAGTTTATGTAAATTGACTATTATACCCTTGTTACATAATAGGTAAGAAATAAACTTATTTGTACTTATTAAATAATATAAAATTTACCAAAAATTATATTTTTCAATGAGAAGTGTTACGTCCACAACATTTTTTGCAGTACTTTCACAACAAAATTTATGTGGAAAGTTGTTACTAGTTCTAATTTGAACCTACTACTGAAATTATTTTTTTACTCACTAATATTAATTAATAACAATCTGTTACTTAAAATTTATTGTTAAAATATTGTGAAAATATTGTGGTAACATTTCTCAATTAGGATTTTTTATTCTTTATATTATTTCTCTTTTTCTCATTTCATTTCATTCATACGCTTTTTTTTTTCCTCCTCCATACATGCTTGTCCTTATCTCTTTATCTCCCCCTTCTTTTCTTTCTTTTTCTCCCTCATTCGAGAACGTTCTAGCTAGTGCTCTCATTCTCTCCTTTTTTTTTTTTTTTTTTTTTTTTTTTTTTTTTTCCAGCTCTCGCTCTCTCTCTCTCTGTTTTTTTTTACTTGATTCCAGAACAGTCGTTGTGTTTGTGAAGTGGGTAGGTAGGAGAGGGCATTTGTGTAATTCCACAGTGAGAGCAGTTTTCTCTCCACAATTTTCCTCCCGATTTGGGAGGATGCAAATTGTGGGCCCAAGAGAGAAAATTTTCTCCCGAGTTTTCCATCCTCAGCATGCCAAACAATGGAAAACACTGTTTTCCACCCTATTTTCCTCCCTTTGTTTTTCATCCTCCCTATTATCCCTCCAACCAAACACAGTGTTATGGAAAGTAATGTTCAGGTATAATTACACTACCGTAATTTCAGCAACCCAAATAACAAAAAAGAAAGCACTTTCCAGGAGCTAATTTTCTTGTCAGGGTTGACTAAGTATTTCCCAGTTCCAAGTGCTGAGAATTAACCTTAACAAAGCCATTAAATACACCATCATATCATCATTAACCAAAAAAAAAAAAAAAAACAAGGGCTGAGTAACTTGGATCAAACTTGACTTGACAGCTCTAATGTCATTCAAACTACTGAATACTACCAAAGAATTTGTTGGGTGCATTGCACCATGTTCCAGCCCACACTTTGTCTTAGTTCAGTAAATGAGCTTGTTGGACAAGTGCTGAGAAGTCAGCAAAGTGAAATGGGTTTGCTGGAGTAGCTTGTCCGAAAGAGAAGAAATTGGGTTCATCTTTTCCCCTATAATTATGTACAAAAGTCCAGCAACGTTTATGAAGGGATGTACAAAAGTCAAGTCACATAAGTGAATATGTGATGTTAAACTTGTGAGTCACGTTGGAAGAAAGAAAAGAAAGAAGCAAAAGGCAAGGGTCATTCGGCTAAGGGAGAGCTGAAGAAAGAGATTTTGGATGAAGCAAAGTCAAGGTGAGTGGCTTGCATTTATTGTGACTTGATGTAAAGAGTGTGTAAGGAAGAAAAGAAGGAAAAGATGAAGAAATAAATAGAGAGGCCATTCGGCCAGTGAAGATGGGCTGAAGAAGTGAAGTCTCGGAGGGTGAAGATGTGAAGCCCCAAAGTAAAAGAGTGAAGTCCTAGCAAGAGAGACTGAGGACAGTGTAGTCTTGAAAAACTGCGTGGGTGAGAGCAGGCAAAAGAGAAGAAGTGAAGTCCTAGAGTGTGAGGACAGTGCAGTCTTGAAGAACTGCATGAGTGAGAGCAAGTAAAAGAGAAGAGAAAAATAGAGAGGATAAGAGAAAATACACAGTGAGGAAGAGTGAGGAAGAGAGCAGTGAGTGAAAAGAAACAGAAAGTTTTTCTTTACTCAAGTTGTATCTTTAAGTGTTGTAATCTCTATTTAATATAGTGAAATTATTCGGAGTTTGTCCCGTGATTTTTCCCTTCAAGGAAGAAGGGTTTCCACGTAAATCTTTGTGTTCTTGTGTAGTTGTGCTTCCGCTGTGCTTGCTGAAATTTATTCACAATTATATAGAATTTTTCCCAACAGAATTGTGCCCCCTAAAGATGAGGTTTCCATACACAATATTACAATATGCAGTTAATGCCTTAAAGGCACAAAGGGTGCCTCTCCAAAGCAATGATCTGTAATTTTCACTCTGGAGATCGTTGATAATCACTAACAGAAACAGCAATCCTCCCTGTATTGTGGAGAAATATGGAAAAAGAATTCCCAAAGACAAACAAAAAACTCGAAAGCTTGTTTTTTATGTTGTTAAGAGAAAATTCAGCCCAAGTTAATCAAATTATTGTCCTAGGGTCACTTTATTGGATGAGTTCTTCTGCCTGCTCAAATGATTAAATTGTAGAAATTTTGAATCTCAAAATTCCAATTTTTTTTCCATGTTCTCTTAGCAATCAAGTAAATTTGGGTCATAATTAGTGTAAAAGAGACTGAAAAAAAAAAAAAAAAAAAAAAAAAAAAAAAAAAAAAAAAAAACAACGAAAGAGGAAGAAGAAGAATAGAAACCAAAAATGTTGATTTATGAATGGCCAAATAACAGGCAAAATGTATTGTTGTTCTCTTATTATTGTATGGCTAAGGAGAAACAAGAGGTGCTAAGCAAGAAACCTAATGAAAAACTTGATTAACAAACGATGAAAAAGGACATAGTAATTAAAGTGGACTTACAGTCATTTGTGGCATTGTTGGCTGTCACTGCAATAACCAAATATTGCATGAAAAGCGGCAGCAGCAGCTGCAGCAGCTGAGTGCTTTGACCCATTAAGCTTCAAAACCACAGAATTCTTGGAAGAAAGTTTTTCTGGGTAAGAAAATGATTGAAGGGTTTCAAATGAAGCCCATCTGATAACACCAACTAAAAAAAGAAATCAATACAGAGGCAAAAACTCAATAATCAAACCTATGACAGTATCAACTACCAACCTCTTGCTCAGATTTCCAACCAGCTTATTGATATGTTTTATGTAGATTAGATAACTCTAGCTGCATAATAAATGAAGGACCACTTGCCATTATCAGATATTTCGAAAATTTCTTTTCTTGCCGACATGGGATGAAAAATTAATAGCAGTTCGATAAGATTCATTTAAAGAAAGGGTTGAGTGTGTAAAGCATATTGAGCGTTGGTTTGGATAGCGTCTCCCGGCAGGCATCTGCGTGGCCCATGCATTATTTATGAGACCCATAAGTACAGTTTCGTGAAAATTTTTCATTAAAACTGGATTCATGATACTATTTACACATTTAAAAATTATTTTACTACAGTGTTTTCAGTTTTCAACAATAAGTAATATTCAAACACACCCTAAGCCTTATAGGCTGTCTTTATTTTGAACACTCCCAAGTTCCAAGAAAGAGGCAGCAAATAGATAATTTGGATTTGAAGAATAGAATAGAAAAACCACAAAATGTCATTTTCGCAGAAAGATTCAAACAAAGCAAGTAGTACGGTGTTGTCCTATTCATTAAGGCAAAAGATTGAAGTTAAATATGACGAATGATGATAATAACAATAATTGAAAGTTGTGCCAGAGCAAAACCTGAGGTGACAGATGAAATATTAGTTTAAAATTTGAGAGGAAAAAAAAAAAAAAAAAACAAGAGATTCGTATAGGTATAAGATAAGTGGTTAAGGTGCGTTTGAATGTTTAAGCGCACTTTTTAAAATGAGTCCAACGATTAAAACATAATAGTATAATAATATAACAAGAAATGGCCGGCCTGCAAATCAGGATAAGCAGCTGTGTGTGAACGTTGTGTCGTAATTTTCTAATGTTGGGGTCATTGGACTTGGAGAGCTGGGGAGTATATGTCCTGCACAAGAGGACAATGACACTTGGTGATAGTGATTAGACTAAATTGTGAAGTTGTCAACAATCAGCAGTGGTTGAGTTGGGAAAACTCAATGGGGAATCATTTTAGTGGTCTGACCTTTGACAAACCATTTGTGGGAATTAAACAATTTTTTACAAGTAGAGGGCTGCCTGCCATGTAATTATATAATATGGCTCACTCCCATGTTTAATTTATATTAATATCAACTAACATGCAACTTATGCAAACACATAAATATATTTAAAATTAAATACGATTTTTATTATAAAAATATAAATTATTAATCAAATTATTAAAAAAAAATAGCATGTAACACATGCATACATCTAGATACATTTAAAATTAAACACATTTTTATTATAAAAATATAAATAATTAGTCAAATTATTTTTTTTAAAAGTAAACGCAATTAGTCACATATTAAAATTCTTACCCAAATTTAATACTACTTATGATTTTTTTTTTTCTAATTTTTAATAAAATAAAATGTGTGGTGATCTTTGTTGTGTGATGATTTTTATTGAGTATATGTGGTTAGTTTTTTTTTTTTTTTTTTTTTTTTAATTTATAGTTTATTAATATTAGATTCTTAGTATTTTGCGCTCATTAACCCACTTGGCACAAAGATTAAAAAATTTAAGTGGACACATAGCACAAACTTAAGGTTATGTTTGGTTGGGGTGAAAACAGGGAAGATGGAAAATAGGGAGAGGAGAATAGGGTGGAAAATGGCATTTTTCACTGTTTGGTTTAGGAGAAAAAATAAGAGAGACAAAAAATAGGGAGGAAAATTTTCCCTCTGGGCCTACCTTTTTTCATCCTTCCAATTTGAGAGAAAAATGAGGAGGAAAAAGTGTTGAATGATGTACTTACACAAATACTCTCACTTTATTCATTTCACCTACCCCGCACTTTTTTAATGAGCGTAAATTTACTGTCCACGTTTTTGCTGCCCACGTCTTTGTTGCCCAGTTGCTGAGTTAAATTATTAGTGCAAGATTTGATTTATACAAGTTTTAGTGGAAGTTGATTTGCCCAGTTGAATTATTAGTGCAAGTTTTGATTTATATAAATCAGTGCAAGTTGATTTGCCCAGTTGCCCAATTAAATTATTAGTGCAAGTTTTGATTTATAAGTTTTGCCCAATTGAATTGCTTAGCTTATTTGTTGCCCACGTTATAGGAATACCTTGTTTAAAAAATCTTTTGCCCAGTTAAATTTATATGTACACTATTGTAATTTTTACATTATAATAATAAAATAATAATAAAAATTTATATGTATGATATGATAAATTTTTTATTATTTAATGAGTACAAATAAATCTATTTCTTACATATTATGTAACAAGGGTATAATAGTCAATTTATATAAACTATTTTTTCTATCCTCCCACTTTTCTTTTCAACCAAACAAAAGAGTTTTCCAGCCTCCCACTTTTCCACCCCTCCAACCAAACACATGAGGGAAAACTAAATCTTTTTTATCCTCCCACTTTTCCATCCTCCCACTAATTTTCTATCCTTCCACTTTTTCACTCCTCCAACCAAACGGACCATAAGTGAATAATTATGGTGTGTTCTCCATATAAATTTAGACACATGGCGCAAAATTGGATTATAATTTCAAATTCTAATTAATCTTTCTCTGAGTTTTACCTATATATATATATATATATATTAGCTTGTAACCTCATGCATATGCATGGATACACTTAAAGATATACAATATGATTCATAATATAATTCCTATATATAATTTAAATTCTATTGATAGTCATTTTTATATTTTGTTAACTTTTTAAAAAATTTTGTAAGGATATTATTAGATGTAAAATGTAAACCATCCATTTTTTTTAAAATTATTGTAAAGCACTTTTGTTTTACCATTCATTTATTCTAGAATCTTTGGTTTTTGTACTTAATAACTCATTTGGATAAATATTTATGATGTGGTAACACTTTGATTCTAAAATTAAGAAATAAAACTCTTTAAGAATAAATAATTTAGAACACATGGCGCAAAATTGAAACTCTAATTTGAGTGTCTCTTAGCTTCACCTATTATATATATATATATATAGAGAGAGAGAGAGAGAGAGAGAGAGAGAGAGAGAGTAACTTGTAACCTCATGCATATGCATGGGGTTACTTAAAAGATATACATTAATATGTATAGTATAATTTTTACATTTATAATTTAAATAATATTGATAGTCATTCCTATTTTTTTTTTAACTCTTTAAAAGGTTTTGTAAGAATATTTGGGTAGAAAATGTAAATTATCCTTTTTAATTTTTTTTTAAATTTTTTATGTTCATTAATTCTAAACTCATTGGTTTTTGTATGTAATAACTTACTTGGATGGATATTTATTGTATGGTCTCACATTTGACTCCAAAATTAAAAAATAAAACTCTCTTTAAAAATAAATAATTTAGGACATATGGCGTAAAATTGGATTTCATTTGTAAAATATAATTGAATTTTCTCTTAGCTTTACCTATATATATATATATATATATAGAATCTTGATATTTTTCATAATTATTGACACATAATGTAATGGTGGAATTGATCCATAATTAAAAAAAGAAAAAAAAAAAGGAAAAAAAAAAAGAGGAAGAAGAGTAAATGTAGTATCCTTATAAATGTTGTTCCAAAATCAATCATCTTTGTGAAAGATTTTATGTACCCTATCAATCTATATATATATATATATATATATATCTAAAAGTTGAAGAATAGCATTTATTTTTACTACGCTCCAATTGAGCCACATTAGCATCCATATCATTATTTCTTTTCTTTCCAAATTTCTTATAATTGTTTTTATCATTTACTTTTTTTTTTTTTTACTTTCACCAACCTTCTCCCTCCCTTACCTTTTCATCTCTCCACTATCCTTTACATTAATATCACTCTTTCTCTTCCCCTTCATCTACCTTTATTTTGTCTCTTCTTATTCACACCCTCACTATAAATTTGTCATTATCTCTTGCATTCTATGCATAGTTTCCCTCACAGAAGTTTTTTTTAGCTCTCTCTCTCTCTCTCTCTTAATTTTTTGATGGTTTTTTTTTTCTTGCATCTCTACTTTAGGTTGATAAATTTGTGTTCCATAGAACCCTACTTTAGGTTAATGCGATTTAGTTTTGTGTTGAATGTTATCCTCGATTCTTTAGGTTTTTGTTGTTGTTGTTGTTGTTATTTTATTGATATAAGATAGAATTTTTACTTTAGCATAATCTAACTGTATATGTTTGTGAAGCTTGCTCCTAGAGACTTGAACCTGGACCCTTGCCTCCAACACCCCACAAGTATTTATATTTATGGAGTGACCACCACAATAAGGGTGTGTGGTGGTCTCTTTTATTGTTAAATGTTATCCTATTGTGTTATAAAGAATTAAATATAGTAATGTGATTTAGTTTTGTGTTGAATTAATGTTATCCTCGATTCTTTAGGTTGTTTTATTTATTTATTCTATTTTATTGTTAAATGTTATCATACTGTGTTATAAAGAATTAAATATAGTATATAAAAATATATATTATTCTATTATATAGCATGATTTACAGAATTTGGTATTTATTGTTATATATTTTATTTTTACTTTTTTCCTTCTCATCTTATGTTATTTAGGATCAAAATCTTCTAAAGTTCTTAGGGTATTCTAAGACATAAATTTTGCAGCATCATCCATCTGCCAAAATAATGATTTCCAAAAAAAATTCAACCCTATTCACCGTTTGCCGTTTAACCAAAAACAAACTACGGAGTTGTAAATTAATTTCTCCCACATCGGTCCCACGACCAATCTACATAGTCATATTCTAATTTGGGTTGAAGGTACAAATTTAAGTATTTGAAAGCAATTCCCACTAGGAAAAGAAAAGCCTAACTGTTAAATTTATGCATTAAATTAGTACACCTACTTGAAAATTTAGAACATAAAAACCCAAAAGGTTGCTCTTTTTTGAACCAAAACGTACTTTAAAACTTTTAGTATTAGATAAGCACTTGAGATTATTTGGATCAAAACTCAATTCGGCCTTTTGTGCTTTTTTGGTTTCTTCTGGCTTTGATCATTAAACAAACTCTTTTCTATTGGTTTTGCTTCTTTCTTATAGATTTGATATGAAATTTGTTCAATAAAAAAATAGTATAGGTTTAGTTGAAATTTTTTTATTACTTGGAGAATGGCTGTGTTTGCTTTCTTTTGCAAAACCATCAAGTCCACAATGGTGATTTCCTTCCATTAATATTTCCTCATAATTTTGTTAAGGTGAATAAATTTGAATTTTTATAGCATTCAATAATGGTTATGGTAGTGGATTGATAATATGGTAGAATCTTAGGGTGCGTTTGAATATCGCTTATTTTGTTGAAAACTGAAAATTGAAAATTGAAAACAATAAAAAAATGTTTTTCTGAATACTGTTCACTCCCCCAGCACTGTACATTTGCCTATTTGCACTGTTCATGTCTCATGAATAGTGCAAGAGGTGCTGGTATTAAAAAAAAAAAAAAAAAAGCCAAAAACGCTAGATGCAGGGAGTATCCAAATGCACACTTAGTCTTTTATTTTAAAAGAAATGTGAGGATGTAAAATGATAGGCCAAAAAAGTATTGACCCCTTGTGATTAAATCAATTGATTAATTAGCCAAGTTATTAATTAATCAAATTAATCGTGCAAATGCATGGCAGCACAAACAAATCACCAATAAACTAAATATGCAGCGAAAAATAAATAACACGATGATTTGTTTACGAATGGGGAAAACCTCACGGCAAAAACCCCATCGGGTGATTTTCAGGTTACCACTCCCGAAACTCCACTATTATCACAACAAGTGGTTACAAGTAAAAGAATCCGAAGTACCTTACCAACCTACAGTTGAACCCTTACCCCAATACCCAATTGGACTTGTTCTGTAGTGACAATTTTTCCTTTTGATGCACGACTCCCAAGTACGTGACTAACCAATTTGCGCGGATCCTAGTACGCGACTTCAATCACCAACTAGAAAAGAGTTGTTGACTGCAAAGTTCTTCAGTTCCTTCACACGATGAAGATCAAGAAGATGATTGGTCATAAAACCCAAAGGTGCACATACACAACAACTTCTTTAGAAGAGATGAACTAGGGTGAAACTTTGTCTTCGGTCACAATTTGCTTGAACAAAGTTTGCTCAATGCTTATGCAACTTGTGAACTCTTTGACGGCCCTTAAAATAATCATTTTATATGTCTAGGGTTAGGAGAAAAGAAGGCCCAAAGGCACATTCACGGATCCCAAGAAATCATATCAGAAATTCTGATTTTATAAACCTTGACAGATAGAAGCTGTCGAGCAGGTGTCAAGCTTACGGGCTTGAACAGCTTTCTAAACCTCGACACATGCTAGCTGTTGAGCTAGCTATCGAGCTTTAGTAACCTTGCACTTTCAGCTTGTTTTCTTAGACAGACTTGAAGGCTTCCATACTTGATCTTGAAACATGGTTTTTTGAAGTATTTCAACACATCCTAGATCTACCCAAATACAATTAAAGTGCATTTTGTCAAAGGATTAGCCAATTACATAAAAGAACAACATATGTTCTTAACTAGTGAACTACATATGTCCTAACATAAAGAACTTCATATGGTAGACTACCTTAGAAACTCTAGAAGATTTTGATCCAATTATTTAACATTTAAATTTAGTCAAATCTTTCTTATCATTAAATTATTTATATTTTTTCTCATTTTTTATTTTTAAAAATTTAACATAGAATATTTTATTTAAAGTAAATAAAATGTCCTAAAAAAATTGTACTTATTTTTTTTTTTTTTTTACATTTACACTTTGTCCAACCTTTTTTCTTCCCTTTATCTTTTCATCTCCCCACTAACCTCCACTTTAATATCACTCTTCTTATTTCCCTTTATCTTCCTTTATTTTGTTTCTTTTTATTCTCATCATCATAATATAAATTTGTCATTCACTCTTCCATGCTATATATAATTTTCTCTCACCAAAAAAAAAAAAAAAAAGTCATTTCAGTCTCTTTAATTCTCACTCAATTTTTTGGTGGATTTTTTAATTTTTCTTGCATCTTTGTTTTAGGTTGATTAATTTTGGTGTTCTTTAAAACTCTACTTTGGTTTGATGCGATTTAGTTTTGTTTTTGTTTTTGTTCTTTTTTATTGTTACATGTTATCCTATAGCATTATAAAGAATTAAAGATAGTATATAATAATATAATAATATTTTATTATATAACAAGATTTGGATAGGTGTTTATTGTTATATCTTCTATTTTTACTTTTTTTTCTTCTCATCTTATTTTATTCACCATTTAAATTTAGCCACATCTTCCATATCATTAAATTATTTATGTTTCCACTCCTTTTATTTTAAAAAATTAAATACTTAATATTTAACCTAAATTCAATAAATAAAGAAAAAAAGAGTAGATAAAGAAAAAAAATCAAACGTCAATTAGTAATAAAGAGTAGATAGTGAGAGAGAGTTACGGTAAAGAAAAAAAAAAAACAATACAAAGTAATAAAGAGTAGATAAAGAAAAAAAAAATCAAACATCAATTAGTAACTATTAATTGGAAAACAAAGAGACTATAAGGAGAAGTAAAAAAATTAAATAGATATGACCATATGGAGAACATTAAAAATTTTACAGTGCAATAAAATCAATTGTTACATTCACTTAAAAAATTAAATCAATAATCAACAATGAAATACAATCATATTACTACATTTAAACTTAAATCTAATCAAACTCTAATCATGGAAACCATATTTCCATTTGTAAAGTTATTATTTACAACTATATTTTTGTTGGCTTTTATTCCGTGCCAAATTTGATTGTAATTGTTTTCAATCTTTTATACCCTGTATTATTGTGGGATTTCATTGTAAGGGCTGTGTGATAGAGAGAGAGTGTGAAGACTCTAGCATTTGAAGGCTGAAGAATTCTTGCGGGTATGTCACGACCTAGCTTCCTGCGAAGTGAATCATGTGCCCTGCACATACTGGAATGCGAAGAGTCAGGCCAGGTGGAGACAGCTGTGTCTCACAAGTATCTCACTGGTAAGGCCTTCTTGCGAGACACCCGCGAGGCATCATGTTCTGCCAGCCTGTACTGAATGACTCACACTTTCTGTGCCTATCCTATATATACCCTCATTACCCAAAAATGTTGAGGAATGCTTCAAAGAGAAAACCCCAGTCAAACACATTGAGAATTAGAGATTGTCATACCCACATTTCTCTATACACTTGCTTGTGGTATTTCCTCAACCCTTCCCTCTCCATTTCCATACCATTGAGAGGTTGATATCCCAAACACTCACTACACCCTTTGAGAGTGTTGAGTGACGTTTTGGTGCTGCTGGGAAGTATTGGAAGAAGCCAAGGATGGCAGATGCAACATGGAGCTTGTTGCGGGATCCGGAGCGCTAGACAAGATAGGGTTCTGAGAAGCCTTGTTAGAGTAGGAGATTGGAGGGCTTAGGTACATCGGGTAGATTAGGCTTGGAGGGTCTCTTGCTAACCTATGTATCCCAATTGATTGTCTAGTGGATTGATTTCCGCTTGGAGGGTGGCGGAGAGGTTTTTCGCCAAGTTCTTTGGTTTCCTCTTCGATAACACATCTCGGTGTTATCTGTGTTTGCATCCTTCTTCCCTACTTTTGTTCATTTCATTTTTACTGCTGTGTTGCTCTAAATATGGATTAGAGTAGTTGTCTTGCTTGTACGCTTGTGTTTACACTATTCCACACTTAGTATTAAGTTAGTGTAAAGTCAACCAAGCCATAATTTTAATTTGGGGGTCTAAACCGCTCGTGTGTTTTCGATACATTTTCGAGCTTTCACCATTCATAACTAAAAGGGAGATGTTCTCCAATAATCATATAAATTACATAAGAAATAAAGTTAGGAAATTTTAAAATCCCTTTTTTTACATTTCATTTAACCCTTTATATATATATATATATATATAATCTTCATACATCAATACTTTTAAAAATCTAATAAACATTGCTACATCTCATTTAATGCCTTTGTTATGCAAATCATCAACCAGTGAATATATGATAATACTAAGAAACGTTATGAATGAGATCATGAAAAAAATAGTAAAACTAATTAGCTACTATCATTATGGAGTAGTAGTCTACGATTTTACACATCTAAAAAATTGGAATAAATAGAGTTTACTTAAAGTATATGTAAAGATTCACATTAAAAAAAAGTGTATGTAAATGTTAAAAAAAAAAAAAAAAAAAAAAAAACTTAGGTACATTACTTAGATGCTGTTTTTTAGATTCCCCTTTTAAAATTTGGTCATGTCGCTTTTTTTTCATGAGCCACATGACTAAATTTTAAAAAGAGAACTAAGGAACAACACTTAAGGTACTGTACATAAGTTTTGTCCTTAAAAAAAGGGTATAAGTAAGGTTTTTATTGATTTAAAAGATAATGAAAATTCAATTGTTAATAATAATAATAATAATAATAATAATAACAATATATTTAATGAGATCACCCTAAAAAAAATCATCCTGTGCAAGGCGCAGGTTTGCGCTTAGTATGTATATATAAAAGCAAAGATCTTATGTGGGAATGCATGAGCTCCTACCATATGGCACTTTAATATTGCATTTAGCCTTTTTAACCTCTTCTCATTAAGTTGTTTTTACTGTTACCCAAAAAATCACATTAACTTCTTTTTATTATTATTTAAAAGATAGGTTGTTGTTAAAAATTAAACCAAATCTTATGAAAAGTCCAAGCTCACTTATTCCATTACATATTATGACCTAAGCATGATCATTTCCCATGTGTAGATGAAAGCACATACCCTAACCCACTTACAAACTCTCTTTCTCCTCCCCATGCGTAGATAAAACTTGAAAGCTAAGATCCTGACTCACTTAGATGCTCTCTTCCTCCGTACAAGCTTCCCTTCAAAATACACACACTCTTTAATTTCTTTACAAACAACGGTTTGTAGGCCTTTCTATGTAAACAAATGGAGATGTACGGTTAAGAGAAATATAAAATCACTCTAAAAAATAAAAATAAAAAGGAAATGTACAGTCTAATCTCAACAGTCCCACCACTCTATTTTCTCTTTCTCTTCCAAAACTTCTCTCTGTCTCTGTCTCTCCCATATTTTGAGAGCTATATTATGATTCTCCAAATTGAAGATAATATTCAATCTTACCAATGGGCTACACATTGGAAGATTTTCTACTAAGATAACGAGTGTTTCTCTTGCTGTGTTACAGGAGTAATTCTTAAGTACTCTTGGAGCATGGTGAATAGTATTCTCTTATCTCACATTTATGGTAAGGTCCACTCATTAAATTTATGGTGGAGCCCATCATGTATGTGAGAAGGGGAAGCACCATTTTACTATACTCCAAGAGTACCTAAGAATTTTCCATATTAAAGAAAAAGTCAAATGCTATGCGGTTTGGCATAGTCACCAATAGTCATATTGCATTCCACTATGTGTTTTGATATATGGAAACATGAGTCAATTCCTAAATTTTTTCCAATGATTTATAGATGAAATATAACTTCTTAAATTTCTCTGTAATTAGAAATTTTTTTTTTTAAAGTTTATTATATTATTGATAGGTTATTAAAACCCCTTAACACAACCAGATTGCGTAGCCTAGTTAATTAGCCAAGTTGTTACTTAGTCAAATTAAGCAATTCTAGGCTAAAGCAATCAAATAATCATATCAAAAAAATAAAGCAGCGGAATAAAAAATAACATAATGATATGATCACTAAGGAAACCACACGGTAAAAACCTGGGGAGGATTTGACCAATCGATCCTCAAGGAAAAACAGAATTCACTAAGAAAGAATTGAAGTTCTTACAAAAGGACTACAAGCTCCCGCTCGACTTCCTAATGCTACCCACCAGTAGAACTTACTGACACGACCACGTGCAAGTTCCGAATCCACGAATTCCTCATTTCTTTGAATTCTTCAATCAGCTACAAGCTCCTCGCTTGTTTTTCTTTAAGTTCCAATGGTTGCAACTATAATGATCTTCAAGATGTTGAAATCATCTCTACCTTGAAAACCCTAAGTTTTGTGTAAAGGAAAGCTCCTCTAAGATCTCACAAGAGATTCACACAAAACAGCAAAGTATGAGCAACAATACAATATGGACAACCTTCAAAAACGTGGCTAGGGTTTTGTTTAAATACCCAGGATAAAAACATAAAACCCTAAACGTTTAATGAAGTAGGGCTGAGTTGGAAATTCTGCAGAAAAATCAACCTGTGCGATTTTCGATCGATCGAGCTTGTCCTTCGATCGATCGAGCTAGGCCGAAAGTCCCAAGTACTTCTGCAGCCACTCGATTCCAACTTTACAATAATAAACCAACTTTGAGCAAGCCTAAATAAGACTAAATACATTGTTTTGATCATGGTTTGCCAACATTACAAATTAGAGTTCTAAATACATAAAATCCTAAGACCTTAGAACCTAACAATTATATATAACTAAAGCTAACTCACCCAATTTGCCAAGTCAAAACCGTCAAAATTTTCAACCAACCAGTCATTTTTGGAGGTTGATGGGTTGGCGGCAATTTCAAAAATTTCCAGCCTGTTAATGGCAGGTTGGTTAAAATTTTTCCCCTTTAACTTGTCCAATCTAATACATGCATAGCCCTACCGTATAGTACCACTTAAATCCTCTAGAAGTAAGAAGATCCTCAAAGAGGAAAGAGATGTTTGACACTTCATGCTAAGATTAAGAGCTTAGACTTTGGAGGAAATGTTTAAATATTTGAAAGAATCAAAAGGGAAACTAATTTTTTAAGGTGGATACATCTTATTTCATTTTTAATCAATTTTTTGAACCAACCTTTCAATGATGATTTAGTTTCCTTAACAAACTGAAAACATAATCATTCCGCGATATATATTATTAACAGGCTAGGAATATTCTCCACAGTATAAAAATATAAAATTATATCATCCATTTCAATTACAAATTTTGATTCTTTGCCATGTGAAAACAACATCCCCTATCTAATATAAAGCACGTAGCTCAACATTCAAAATGTAAAAAAGCACACACTCAATGAGGCTCTATCTTTGAAGTTAGAAAAGCCCCACTGTACTCAAACTTAAAGGTCTCATTGTAGTAAGGATGGCCAGAATTCCCCTTACTTACCTCATAACTGTCTGAAGCAGACGCATATTCAGTATTGGGGTTCAAACCAGCTATCTGCATTATGTTCTCAATCTCTTTGACCACATCACTCATTGTAGGCCTATTAGCTCCTGATTCTTCAACACACCTCATTGCCAGGTCCACAAACTTCTCTAATCCTTTCAGTGATGTTTGCAAACCAATGGCGGGGTCAAGAATTTCCTGAAGGTTGTATAATACTTTTGTTTTATCCATTGCCATCTGCATCACTTTGACAATGTATTTCCCCTGTTCAATTGGCATTCTTGCAGTTACCAGCTCCAACATTATCACTCCATAGCTATATACATCACTCTTTTCAGTCAACTGTTGGGTCATGTAATACTCGGGATCCAAGTAGCCCTACACCATAATAGAAAATCAACTCTTAATGCTAGAATTTGATGTAATGCCATGTAATTCAGAATGAACTCAAGGCTTGAATTCACATCCTTAGTCATAGGAAATCATGTGTGTTGTTTGTTAAGAAAAATTTAAATTCTAGACACATGCATACGACTATATGGTGCAACAAGATATGGTAAGAAGCTACCTATGAAGAAAGACTTGGTGACGGGACAATTTTCTGCAAACATCTTGATCCAATTCTTCCATTACCAAATGTAATTAGATTATAAGCTCCTAACGCTTATTTTCTCATTACAAATCACATGGTAGAGAACATAAATAAATGTTTTGACTGAGTTTATAATAAACCACAGTTGTCCTCCATCATTTTTATTTTCCTATTCATTTTTACAGAAACGCATTAATTACTACAGTAGAGGTTAAAAGGATTTTCCACTAACCATTGTGCCCTTCACTTGAGTGGTGACGTGATCCCTTTCATCATCACCCATAGGTTTAGAGAGACCAAAATCAGCAACTTTTGCATTTATGCGCTCATCAAGAAGAATGTTGGTTGATTTAATGTCCTTATGTATAATTGGAGGGTTGGCAAGTTCATGAAGATAGGCCAGTCCTCTTGTTGCACCTAGGGCTACTTTTAGTCTCCTCATCCAATCCAACTTAATTCCCGACTTCCCTGCATAAGCAACAACTACCTCATTTAATCTTTATGAAGAATTATATTAGCATTCTTTATAGGTTAATTTACATTGTCTGGAAAGAAGAAATCAGAAGGTGAGGGATGCATTATAACACAATGATGGTGAATCCTCTGAGGTTGTCAATGGATGAACACTGCTGAAACATAACAGATTTATTAATTGCATCTTATTGTATGGTTTGCTTTATTTCTTTTGCAGGTAGATATAGGAAATATGGCCTCCCTACTAGTGCCTTAATGATGAGTCAGTATAAATTCTTCTTAGAGTTAGTCATGTTATTTCTTATATTAGCTTATTATTTACATTAATGTAAGAGTATTCTTGTATTCTTGCTATATCACTCTACTATTAATATGTGCTAAGGTTGGGCATGTTTGATGTGTATGCTCTAGCTTGAGAGTGAGTGTTGGAGTTTCCTTGTTATTTATTTATATTAGCATAGGGTTATTCTTATAATCTTTCCATATCACTCTAATATGACCATTTTTTACAACTAAATTGTGCTAATAAACAGAAGAGTTCCATGATATATATATATATATATATATTTTTAATAAAGTAACGCACATGAAATGTCAACAGGTACTAAAATTCACATAAAGGAGGTGAGGCATTGGATGGAAGTACCTGAGAGGCTATCCTTCAAACTACCATTTGGAACATACTCATATACAAGCATTTGTTCACCTTGATCAAAACAAAAACCAACAAGGCTAACCAGATTCTTATGATGAACCCTTGATAGAAGTTCAATCTCAGTTTTGAACTCATGCCCACCCGGCAAAGATTCTTTCTGAGCTTGTTTGATGGCAATCGGTTGACTAGTGGGAAGAGTCCCCCGATAAACCTGTAGAAATATTGACAGATTGGACATTTGGTTTTTATTTTGAGACAGGCATAGTTTAAAAATATTGTGAAAAGCTTACGAAGCTTTTATTAACAATAAAGAAATTAATGGGAGAACAAGGAAAATTTTGAAAAGGAAATTAAGCATTTGAAGTGCTAGAAGAACATAACAAATTGCATGAATATAAAATATTTCTTGTTATAGAACTTGAAGAATCTTTTGATATATTCTCACAAATTAAGCAAACAATCAATATACTAACAAGAGTAGTCATAATCAAACCTTCCCATAACCACCAAATCCAATAAAATTTTCTTCAGAAAACTTGTTGGTGTACTTCTTAAGCTCTTCGAAGGAGAAGCATCTTGCTCCTTTTAATTGAGGAATGCCACCGCTGCCACCATTTGGATCCCACTGTGCTGCATTTGTATGGAATGAAAGTGATAATAGACCCTTAAAATTTAATATTAACAGTTTTGAAGTGCCAAGTTTAGATCATAGCTATCTTACAAAAAGGATTCAATTGCTCGGAAGCTCTTTCTACTCTTCTCTTTTGGCGAAAAGCATAGACCCCTGCAAGGAGTAATAATAGAAGCAGGACAGTGCCACCAACTGCTGCCCCAATTATAACGCCTATACTCAAAGACTTTATGGTTTCTGTAGAAACATAAAAAATGGCATGAAAGAGGGAGAGCAAGAGAGAGAGAGATTGGTCATAATAATATCAAGCTAACGTTGTGACAATTTGTGTTTTTAGAAATGCATCACAATAAGACAAATCCAATATTGGAAGTACTACTTTCTATTTAAATGTGAATTTGAAGTTACCTGCATAGCAATCATATGGAATAGGATCAGCTAAAAAATAGTAAGGTCCAAAACCTTGTGGGGGCTGAAAAATCTGACTGCTGAACATAAACCCAACCTGAGAAAGTCCTGTTCGATTGAAACAACCTTGGCCGGATGGGAAGATCTGTAGTCTTATTTTAAAGTACTCAAAAAAGTCTTTGATTGGGTTACTTAGGGAAACTGAATTTACAGGCAGTTTTTGGGACTGAAACGATTGCATTAGAGATGCCTCAAGATTTGTGTAGTAAACTGAGTCCCCCAAGTCTGAGATGGAAGTTGCTCTGAAAACTAGAGTTCCACTGTATGGATATGTGCATGAACAGTTGGGGCTGGAAACTTGACCCGAATTGCAAGAAATAGGCTGACAGTTATTTGGTGGAGTCGAGTACGATGGGCCATTATTTGGTTGGGAAACTGTGCAGTAACTACTTAGTCTCTCACAAATTGGGTTGTCCACAAGTCTGCAGATAATAAAAGACAATTAGCCGAATGATGTCAGACCTTTAAAATCAATTAAAAAGAAATATCATGGATATTTGACTTCTAGTAAATGATAAAATAGTTATTTCTTCAACAACGCATTTAAAAATTAAACAACCAAAGCAACTGATTATGGCTTACATCAATTCCTTATTGTACCCTCCAGCGGTTTCTATGTAGCCAGAAATCAAATTGTTCTGTAGATCAATGAGTTGCAATTGGGTGCTATAAGTGGTGCCAATATCTAAAGAACCATTGAGCTCGTTGTTCTTTAATAATCTGTCCCCACATGTCAGATCAATCACATAATTTGTTTAGTTTTATGTGTGTGTATATCTGGACAGATTTCATTGTGTTTGAACCTATGGAAATTATATGTTTGTTTCACATTGAAATCAGTGCTACTTGGGATCGAGCTGATACTCACACAGTCTGTAAATTGGGAAGGCAGAATTAGGAAACAGGAACTTCTCCTTGAAGTTGCGTGTTTTCCATCTTTCTGCCAATAAAAGATTTAAAGATTGAAATCAATACTGAAGAATTTAAACCTTTTCCCTGTTTGAAAATTTCCTGAATACATTCACACACACATGCAAACCTGAGAGAGAGAGAGAGAGAGAGAGAGAGAGAGAGAGAGAGAGAGCACCACCACCAATTTCACATGCAGGGCCATACGGCCATTCCCAAGCTAGAAGAAGGATGTTTAGGTTGACAATGAAAACTCTTAAATATACCCTAACAAACCCAAATTCTTGCACAAGAAGCATTATGATCTATCTTGATAACTTAATTAACAAGACCAGATATGGGACCCACTAAGTCAAAATTACAAGGAGATGGAAGACTGGAAGTGTAAACAACACAAAAAGAATGACCAGAATATATACTATTGATGGTAAGGTATTAACAGAAATCCAACTAAATGTTTCACTTCAATAATCTATCAATTGAAAAGAATCTAGATGCTTTTGCGCAAAGAGTTTAAAGCTATTAATGGAGCCAATAGCTTTTTCTAGAAAGGTTCATTCTCAACACTTAACTATTGAACCCAAAGAAATTTAGAAGAAACCATTAGGTAGCCATCCTTTATACAATATAAGACTAGCAAAATCATGTCCATGAGTTGTGCAGACACTAGATTGATTCTATTCATGCTATTGATTTTGTTGGACCTAATTGATCATGTTCAATACTGATCGATGCTTTTAGAGATATTTGATTGCTATTTGATTTTAATTCCCCATTACGTAATCTCATTATGAGTTTATTTTCTTTTCATGTTTGATGTAACATGAGAACACTATTTAGAAACAGCCAAAGTTCATTAATATAGATAGTTGATCATGGATTAATGAAATTTGGTTTTGAAGGTTTTTTTTTCCCCCAATGCTTGGAGGTGATTCCAAGAAAGCACAGGTGATGATTCCTAGGCTTCTATCATTCTTGAATGCTTGATGTTGACTCCATGCTCTTGGTGGTGATTCTTGGATTCAATTTCACAGTTTTCACCACTTGGTGTTGATTCCAAGCAAACCCTAGGTGCCAAATCCTAGGTCCTATCCATTTTTTTATTCTCCTCTTTGTTTCTCAAACACAAAGTCCCATTTTTAAAGTTCATTGTCCTACATCAAAATGGTAATGGGTATTGTTTGAGAAATATGTGCAGCAGATGATATATGATATAATCAAAATCTACTAATTTGCCATAAATTAGAAATCGCTACACATGAGAACAAAGTAGGCCAAGTTGTCTTCAGTTCATCCAAACACGTAGCAAGGACTAATGACTGCACTGGCAAGGACACATTTTAGTTAAACAAGGGGAACAAAGAATGGTATATTTGCAAGAGAAGACATCATAAGGTCTAATATAAACAATGATATATTAGACAAAGCAGAATGAGCAACCATAAATATTTCAAAAATATTTTTATACATACATACATACATACATACATATATATGTGTGTGTGTGTGTGTATACTGTGATGCTCCAAATTGTTCGGATTTGATTAGATTGGATTGGATTGCTTTGAGTGTAGGTTGTGTGGATGTGTGCTGAGTCCCACATCAGGTGTCACTAGATGGATCTTGGGCATAAGTGATTTTGAGGGATAAGGTGGGAGGGGATTTTGAGTGTGGGTAGCACGAGGAAGGGGTGAAATTTACAAGGAGGTCAAGGACTCAAGGTTGAAAACCATGGAGGAATTTCAGATCCATCAAAACTATTGTTGCTCATATCCCCACAGATTACACTTGTAGTCTAAACAAAATAAATGATATTTCATGTTAAATATAGTAACCATAGAAATAGGACTCTGGCAAACGGTATCTATTTTGGAGGTTGAAATTTTTTAACATCAGTTATAATGGTCTGACAATGCTCATTAACCCCCTGCACTACAATTTAAATTCAATCTCAAGTAATATTAACGCAGCTTACAAATAACTGAGGGAATTCATGCCAGTAAGGTTGGGAATCGGACCAGACAGGTTATTGTTGGACAAGTACCTGAAAACAGAGCACCAAAAGCTCTCTTTGTAAAGTGAAAATTCCCGCATAAGATGTTATAAATAATTTCATTAAACAAGTATAAATGCTGCATTTGGTGTGTCAGTATTTTTTTGCTTACAGTTCGCTAACTTTTACAAGATTGTTGAGGTTCGAAGGCACGGGTCCTGTTATTGAATTCCTATCAAAGCGGCTGTAATGAAAACAGGATGTTCAGTACAATAACTAGAAAGAATTTCACAGCTAGCAACAATCTTGGTCTGAAATCACTTGATTATGTGAGCTATATACTCACATCACCTCCAAAGACTGCACAATTCCAAGGGTATTTGGAATCCTGCCAGTGAGTTCATTGCTTTGAAGAAGCCTGCAAGAAACATATACAGCGGCAGTAGGAAGGTATGACTAAATTGACGGTGTTTTGCTATACAAAATGAAGCTTTTTTCTTAGATTCCATATCCAAAACCTTCAAGCTGACAGCATTAGAGCAAAAAATGATGCAGAGGTAAAGCTCAGAAAATTAAAAACAAAGACGTGAACCAAAGAGAGTCCATTAATATGCGTTCTTTACTGAAGCTTGCTACCTAGCTGAGAGTAAACCAATAGAACTTACAAATGTATAAGAGTCATTGACGAGTTGAAAAGTTTTGGTGGAACGTTTCCTGAGAGCTTATTATTTTCCAGATGACTGTCGATGATGAAAATATTTTAGCTCATCGTTGAGTGGAAAAAACTAAGTAATCAGCTTGAAACAGAGAAATGACATACAAGTGCTTTGCATTAAGTAGCATATCAAGACCAGGTGCAGTCGCATTAGAAATTGGTAGGGCTCCTTCAAGCTGGTTATTGGCGAGATCAAGCGAGTAAAGTTGGGAAAGAAAACCAATAGAAGCTGGAATTGGTCCATTGAAGCTATTATTAGTTAGGATCTGCAATTCATAGCAAATGAAAAGTTCCAAAATTCAGTGTATGTTGGCCTAAATGCGAAACTGCAATAGATATGTAAAGTTGTAATTTACAACTATGTTTTGTTGGCTTTTATTCCGTGCTAAATTTGATTGTAATTATGTTCAATCGTTTAAAACCCTGTATTTGTTGTGGGATTTGTTGTAAGGGTTGTGTGATAGAGAGAGTGTTTGAAGACTCCAGCATTTGAAGAACTGAAGGATTCTCGCGGGTATCTCGCGACCTAGCATCCCGCGAAGTGAGCCATGTGCCAGGCACATGCTGGAATGCGAAGAGTCAGGCCAGGTGGAGACAGTTGTGTCTCGCGAGTATCTCGCGGGTAAGGCCTTCCCGCGAGACACCCGCGAGACTAGCTGTTCTGCCAGCCTGTACTTTTTGAGTCACACCTTTTGCACCTCTCCTATATATACCATCATTACCCACAATTGTTGAGAAATGCTTCAGAGAGAAAACCCTAGCCAAACACATTGGTAATTAGAGATTGTCTTCCCCACCTTTCTCTATACATTTGCTTGTGGTATTTCCTCAACCCTTCCCTCTCCATTATCCATATCTTTGAGAGGTTGATAGCCCAAACACTTACCACACCTTGTGAGTGCTGTGTGACGTTTTGGTGCTGCTGGGAAGCATTGGAAGAAGCCTTGAATGGCAGATGCAACATGGAGCTTGTTGCGGGATCCGGATAACTAGGACAAGACACGGTTCCGAGAAGCCTTGTTGGAGTAGGAGCTTGGAGGGCTTAGGTACAGCGGGTAGACTAGGCTTGGAGGGTCTTTTGCTAACCCATGTATCCCAACTGATTGTCTAGTGGATCGATTTCCGCTTGGAGGGCGGCGGAGAGGTTTTTCGCCGAGTTCTTCGGTTTCCTCTTCGAGAACACGTCTTGGTGTTTTCTGTGTTTGCATTCTTCTTCCCTACTCTTGTTTAATTCCATTATACTGCTGTGTTGCTTAGTTTATGGATTAGAGTAGCTTACTTGTTCATCCGCTCGCTTTTACACTATTCCGCACTTTGTATTAAAGTTGTGTAAAACCTATCGAGCCGTAATTTTTATTTGGGGGTCTAAACAGCTCTTGTGTTTTTCAACACATTTTCGAGCTTTCAATTGGTATCAGAGCGGGTACACTTGCTGAGGTTTAATTACCTAAGTGTGATCCTTGACCCTTGTTGAGATGGACCGGTCTCAATCGCTCAATGTTCCACCATTTTTTGATGGAAATAATTATGCATTCTGGAAAGTTAGAATGAGAGCATTTTTATGCTCTATTGATGATACCGTTTGGGATGCGGTTGAGATAGGTTGGACTAAGTCGGAGGCTCCTAAGTCCACTTGGGATAAGGCTGCTCTAGCAGCGGCCAATGCTAATAGTAAGGCCTTAAATGCTATTTTTTGTGGTGTGTCCCCTGATGAATTCCACAGGATTTCTCATATGACAGTAGCCAAGGAAGCATGGGAGATTTTGGAGACTACCTATGAGGGTACAAAGAAAGTTAAGGACACGAAGCTTCAGATGCTTACCACCAAATTTGAAGAACTCAAGATGGGTGATGATGAACCATTTGATTCATTCTATGGGAAACTAAATGAAATTGTCATTGCTAAACTCAATCTTGGGGAGAAGATTGAAGACACCAAGGTGGTGAGAAAAATTTTGAGGTCCCTACCCGAAAGTTTTAGAGCAAAGGTTACAGCCATAGAAGAAAGCAAAGACTTGGATGAGATTAAGATTCAAGAGCTGATTGGGTCTCTTCAAACGTATGAGCTGGGACTGCCTTCCCATAAGACAAGCAAATCGCTTGCTCTTAAAACCATCACCGAAAGAATAAATGATTCCTCCGAAGAAGATGGTGTGGAGAAGGAAGTAGCATATCTTGCAAAGAACTTCCGCAAGTTTTTGAAAATGAAGAACAGTGGAAAACCTTTCAATAGAGGAAAGTTCTCTCCGTCAAGAAGTGACAAGAAAGAGTTTAAGGGAAAAGAAGGGAAGGATTATCAACCTTCTTCAGACATTGTGTGCTATGAGTGCAATGGACATGGACATTTAAAGAAGGAGTGTCCGAATTTTTTGAGGGGAAAAGGGAAAGCTTATGCTACAACGCTCAGTGATTCTGACTCTTCTGATACTGACTCGGAAGAGAGCTGTGACGGTGAGGGAAACTACTCCGCATTCATGACCATTGATCATGTAGACTCCTCGGATGACTTGGGTACACTTGTGAAGGAACTTGGTGAGCATTCTGATTTAGAGTCCATTGGAATTGTAGAAGAATCAGATGAGGAAAAGGATGAGAATACCTCTAACCTTCAAGAAAGCTACACATTACTCCTTGAGAAGTCTGGAGAATATGCAAGGGTAGCCAAGGCAGCTGTCAGGAAAATGAAAAAGGCTGAGGAAGATTACCGGAGCCTCATGATCAGACATAGGGAGGCAAAATGCGAGATAGAAAAGATAAACGGTGAGCTGTCAGAAGCTTACTTAAAGATCAGATTTCTTGAACAAGAGGTGGTTCAAGCGCAAGCCAAGATAGATAGGGTCTCCTCCAGAAAGTTGAATGATGTTATCTCATCCCAAAAACAATTCTCAGACAAGTCCGGATTGGGATATACCGGAGTGAGTAGCTCATCAGTCAAAGCTACCAAAGAAGTAAAATTTGTAAAGGCCGTAGAGCAAATTGTAGAGGAGGCCGTTCCTGAGAATGTTAAAGTTGAAAAGAAGAATGTAATTGAGAACCGGATGGTGAACAAGCCCCGAAATCAATCTGTAGGAAGACATGAAAACAGAGCAAGATCTCGTTCAAGACCTCAACGGGGTCCTAGAACAGATTATGTGTGTCACTATTGCGGACTGCGAGGACATACCAGACCAAACTGCCAAAAGCTGAGAGCAGACAACAATGCAAGCGCACCGCGGTCACGAGGAAGAAGGAATGACAATAGAGCTTGGGGTGTTGAGAACTCAAGAAGTCAAAATCGTGATCCCGAAGTGACAGACGTGATGAAGATGATTGGTGCCTTCACCACTTGCCTGGAGAGTTTTTCAAGGAGGTTTGAAAGTCCCAACTCTCGTACCCAATCTGTCAAGGATATCACCCCAAACGCACGTGACGTGTGGGTGAAAAGGGGTACTCATGCATAAACATGATAATATGTCCATGCATCAATTCTTTCCATGTGTAGGGACATTTGTTGTTGCATCCTTTCATGCATTGTTTTATTTTGAATTTTCCTGTTTTGGTTTAAACCTGTTTTTGTTGATCTTACTTCTCGTGTTTTGTTTTGGGTGTGTTTCAAAAAATTCAAAAACCCATAAAAATTGAAAAATCTCAAAAAGTTTGATCACTTGTTGTGTGCATATCTCATGTGAGTTTGGCCTAGTACCTTCGTACTTATGGCATAGTGCATTTACGATCTTCGCTTGTTCGTATGCACTCTTTTCTGTGTGGAAGAAACCCTGAAAACTATGTGTGACTGTTGTAAATAGATCTTCACACCTGTCATGAATGATTGGTCAATAGTCTTGTTGGTCTTGATACTTGCATAGACTTGTGTATATATCTCTTCCCACTTTATTTTTATGTTTTTGCAAAAAGAGCTCACCAATTGTAAATCTCCAAATGAAAAGAGATATTGAGCTGCAAAAGCCTGTCGCACACACTAGTATTTGACTAGGAAAAAGGGAAAGCGACTCCTTTTAAAGTAAATGTTATGGTGCTCAAAAAGCCAAAGGCTTCTCATCAATGTTGAAATATCATAAATTTCAAGCACCTTCCTCAAAAATGAGATGTTTTGTCCAATCAAAATGAAAATGAACCAATTGTTATGAGTTATAAGAAGCCAAATGAAAAGCTTCTTTGTTATGTTTTCAATGTGTGGGAGGTCATATATACTCATTTCTATAATGGAGATAGTCCACATGATTTCGTATCAGTTGTGTATGACTCGCGTGAATTGATCATTGAAGCTTCGCTCTGGTCTAAGGACTATTTCACATTTGATACTCACACACAACACACAAGTTGTTGATTCAATCAATGCCTATCTCATTTGTGTGATTGTATATGTCCAAATGTGATGTGATTGCCCATGAACTTGTTGATCAAATCCATAAAGATTTTTGTGAGTTTTATTAGTTTTTGAAAGTGATTTTATACTCTCTTGTGTTTCTTTTTGGTCAAAATGCTTTTTGTGTGTTTTTCTTCAAAAATCTGGTTCAGAGGTTATTTCGCGAGAAGCTCGCGACTAAGCTGCTTCCCGCGAAAAAGTTTTGAGGGAAATAATTTTTCATCCTGTCATACAGAGACTTTCGCGACTGTCTCGCGACTGTCTCGCGACCAACAGCTTCTCGCAAAATGCTGTTTGGCAAAAACTGGAATTTTCTCAAATTCAGACAGAGAATATCGCGACTGTTTCGCGACTTAGCGCTTCTCGCGAAAATTTTGTGCTTCAGTGGCACCTTTCGCAATTGTCTCGCGATTGTCTCGCGACTGTCTCGCGGCTCCTTATCCCGCGAAAAACGCGTGTTTTCAGTTTTATAGGGCTGATGTGACAGTTTTTCAAAACATATCAAACTTCCCTCCTTACACTTCTTCGAAACTCTCTCAACCCAAAAACACTATTCCATCAAATCCCTCTCCAAATCAAGATTTTTTCTGCATTTTCTTCATCAAGGTATGTTGATTAATCACTTCTTTTTAAGTTTTTACTTAGATTTTGCAGTTTTTGTGGTTAGGGTTGTCATAATTGGGGATTTTCGAAATGTTGGGTTGCTTTTCAAAATTGGGGGTTGTTCTTGCCAAATTTTTGATTGGGTTCTGTTGCATTTAATCTTGTTGCATCTATGTTGGCCCCTTGTGGCATTTTATCATGTATTTAGGCAAGATTTTACCATGTTCATGCATTGTTCATACTCAAAGTGTTGTCACGCACATTAGGTGTTTGATTAAATGTCTAAATGACATTGTTGTGCCTAATTGGTCTCAAGTGAGTCCCAATTTCAAGTTTTTTCATATAACTTATCATGTTTTGGTCTAGAATTGATCTTTGATCATGTATGCATTACACTTTGCACTTGGTGCACTCACTTGGCAAACACCTAGGCACTCTCTAGGCACACACTCATGCATTTCATGTTACACACACATATGCGTACACACAAACACACACTTGCACAATAATTTAATTTCATGCAAAATGTCTTTTTGTTCATGCATTTGTGTTTTAGTTTAACGATGTATGGTGTGTAGCATGCATATATGAATTGGTCATGCCCTGTTTTGAATGTTACTCTGTTTTTGGAAGTATCACTTTTTGATTTAAACTAACTTGAATCTAATCAAGTTTTGTTCTTGTGTTGTGTGCACTTGTGCTTTATGTGTTGTTTCCACTTGTGTAGATGTCTCCCACCAAGCATGCCGGTATCAAGAAGAAGGGTCCCAAGCGTGCTCGTACTGAATCCGATCACTTCAAATCCGCAGAGGCAGATATGAAGTACAATGATTGCTACAAGAGAGCAACCATTGTCATGGAAAGGGTGGTTCAATTGGAGGAGCTTGAGAATACATGCATTCCAGATGTGTTCAAAGAAAGAACCTGGACAAAGTTGCTAAATCCAGTTGGGAATGTGTACTCGGAAATTATCAGGGAATTCTTTTCTAATGCTGCTGTGGAGGATGACAAGATAGTCTGCTGGGTGAGGCACAAAGAATTTAAGATCACAAAGGATAGCATTCAAGACTTCTTGGAGATTCGTCCTCCCTCACAACCGATGACAGTTCAGTATGATGAGAGATTGGGGCATATCACGGAGATGATATCAGCTCTTGGTGGAGTTCCAAAGAAATCATCAATGGATACTCTCAAGTTCTCTCCAGAAATGAGAACTCTCAGCTATGTCATGATCCATAACCTGTATCCGGTCACCAACCTCACCACTCTCTCGGCTCCAAGGACGAGGTTTCTCTACGACCTTTTTACTCACAAGGAAATTGATATCTGCAGCCACATCTTCCACATTCTGAAGAAGAGCATCACGAAGCAAAATTCCAGAACCATAATGCCCTTTCCTTCATTGATCATGGGGCTCATTGCCAAGACAAAGTTGAAATTCCCTAGTGGCCTCACTGTTGTTCAGAGGGATTACCCCATTGGTGCAAACACTCTAACTCGGAGCACAGCACACATTAAAGGCCCCAAGACTGGTGCTCATCTCATTCCACCACCTCGGGTCGTGCCTCAGGATGCACCAGATGAGGGTGGGGATACAGAGGAGGAGATTGACAGGTTTACTTCTGCTCCAGAGACTGCACATCCAGAGACTGCACAGCCATCATCTTCAACACACACACCAGGTCTCAGCAAGCTTGATCAGATCCTAGCTAAGATGGATCACATGTCCACAGTGCTTGACACTCATGTACAGCACATAGCGGATCAGTTTGCATACCTCCAGGAGCAGATCACCACATTGTCAGCCCAGATTCAGAGCCTATCTCCTTCACATGTATCAGACTCCGACTCCGATCAGATCTAGTCCTTTGGCAATTCCGGTCAAAAAGGGGGAGAAAATTTTGAGGGGGAGCTGCTGAACAAGAGCTTGCACAGCCTTAGGGGGAGCATAGCCTAGACACATAGCTATAGTTGATATTGGTTATTGGTTTTACAGACGGGTTTTATACAGCTCTTTTTAGTTTTTTTCTGGTTTATGGTTTATAGTTAATGTCTTACTGTTTTCTGGTTTATAGTTCTGACACTTATGCTTTAACTTCAGTATTAATTTCAGTATATTCAGTATATTTTCAGAACTGTGTGTTTATGTTCTATGCTTTGTGGCATATATGCTATGTGGCACTTTTATGTTTGTACCCATGTTGCTTATGTAAGCTTTAAGGGTTTGTTTCATGCATTGTTTTGTAGGTCTTTGTGGTTTGTGCCATGCATTTGCAATACCTTGCCTATGCAACCTTCATGCATGTTTACTTGTCGTTCAATGTCATGCATTTTACTTCAAGTACATCACTCTTGTGCCCATGTAGGATTGTTCCTAGATGCATACACGTACTATGCATTGGTTGAGTGATGAACACTCGTGTGCCCTAGTAGGATTGTTCCTAGATGCAAATACTTCGTGTATTTCGCATTGGTTGAGTGTTGGAGTTGCAAGTGACTCTCTTCAATTGAGCGTATCTTCTTGCAAATCCGGATGTTCGTTCCATGTGTGAATGAGCATAGTAATTGCTTCTGTATAGTGATTACTTGTTTGATCTTGCCATGATCTAGTGTTTCTATTTCGTTTTGCTCGATCATGCTATTATTGCTCCATATGTTTTTCAAGTTTTCTGCATACAATGATGTTATTGTGTTGTTGTGTTTCAGGAGTTACTTGTTCATATGTTTCAAGAGCTTATCAGAATCTAGAATTAGGTGTGAGTGAGTTTTGCCTTTGTTCCCAAACTCACGGTTAAGTCTAGAGTCTGTTTTAGGGTTTTGTCACGGAATAGCCAAAGGGGGAGATTGTAAAGTTGTAATTTACAACTATGTTTTGTTGGCTTTTATTCCGTGCCAAATTTGATTGTAATTATGTTCAATCGTTTAAAACCCTGTATTTGTTGTGGGATTTGTTGTAAGGGTTGTGTGATAGAGAGAGTGTTTGAAGACTCCAGCATTTGAAGAACTGAAGGATTCTCGCGGGTATCTCGCGACCTAGCATCCCGCGAAGTGAGCCATGTGCCAGGCACATGCTGGAATGCGAAGAGTCAGGCCAGGTGGAGACAGTTGTGTCTCGCGAGTATCTCGCGGGTAAGGCCTTCCCGCGAGACACCCGCAAGACTAGCTGTTCTGCCAGCCTGTACTTTTTGAGTCACACCTTTTGCACCTCTCCTATATATACCATCATTACCCACAATTGTTGAGAAATGCTTCAGAGAGAAAACCCTAGCCAAACACATTGGTAATTAGAGATTGTCTTCCCCACCTTTCTCTATACATTTGCTTGTGGTATTTCCTCAACCCTTCCCTCTCCATTATCCATATCTTTGAGAGGTTGATAGCCCAAACACTTACCACACCTTGTGAGTGCTGTGTGACGTTTTGGTGCTGCTGGGAAGCATTGGAAGAAGCCTTGAATGGCAGATGCAACATGGAGCTTGTTGCGGGATCCGGATAACTAGGACAAGACACGGTTCCGAGAAGCCTTGTTGGAGTAGGAGCTTGGAGGGCTTAGGTACAGCGGGTAGACTAGGCTTGGAGGGTCTTTTGCTAACCCATGTATCCCAACTGATTGTCTAGTGGATCGATTTCCGCTTGGAGGGCGGCGGAGAGGTTTTTCGCCGAGTTCTTCGGTTTCCTCTTCGAGAACACGTCTTGGTGTTTTCTGTGTTTGCATTCTTCTTCCCTACTCTTGTTTAATTCCATTATACTGCTGTGTTGCTTAGTTTATGGATTAGAGTAGCTTACTTGTTCATCCGCTCGCTTTTACACTATTCCGCACTTTGTATTAAAGTTGTGTAAAACCTATCGAGCCGTAATTTTTATTTGGGGGTCTAAACAGCTCTTGTGTTTTTCAACACATTTTCGAGCTTTCAAGATATAGCCTCAAATTGTGATTTAGAAGAAAAAATAGACCCTTTATCGGGAAAATCATTGTCTTACAGAATACTTAGCAGCTTTAGGTTTCCTATTGTGTCTGGAATTAAGCCAGAGAAACCGCAACCAATCAAGTTTCTAGTGTACAGAAAAAGCAACAGGTTAGTTTTAGGGTCTAAAACACAATTTGAGTATGAGCTAAGCATTTGACAAAAATTGATAATATCTTACAGGTATACAAGTTTAGTTAAATTCCCAATTGAACTTGGAAGTTGTCCTGTTATGTTAATGTTGTAAGATAGATCCCTATATGAAAAAAGCTGATCATCAGGAATGAATTTACAGAAGACTAACTGAAGAAGCGACTAATGAAATACTGCATCAAATAATGGAGTAATTGAATTAATCTAATTATGAAATAAAACAAAATAAAACTTCTGACTCAGTATTGTTATAATGATAATCCCTTGAAATGGTTGGTCACTGGGATGCATCTCTCATATATAAAGAGCGCCTCCCCCGACATGAGAAATTTGTTGCTTCAGATGTGAGCACTGAATCTTAATACATGCAAGTACTGAAAATCTACAAAAATAGATGGTAGATTTTCAGTACTTGCATGTGTTAATATTATCATGACAAAAAGGAGTGGCTAAGTGCAAATAGATGACGTACAAGAACTGTAACTCTGACAACTGCCAGATTTCGCTAGTTAGCTTCCCTGACAAACCCATGCTTGTTAATATTCTGACATAAAGAAGTGACATTAGTATGAAAAACTGGACAGAATTGAAACCTTAAAAAAAAAAAGTTTTTAAGGGTGCAATTTACATGGAGGTCACACGTGAATTAGTGCAATTAATCAATTCCCAACTGCCACCACAAGGATCAGCTCCCACCCAAGATGTTGGTGTGTTCTGCAATTCATCCTTGAGAGACAGTGGACCTTGATCTGCACCAGAAATTGTTAGATAGTTTTAATGATTGAATCTCCAGAAAAAGAAGAGAGGTGGGGGGGGGGGGGGGGGGGGGGGTTGGGGAAGCAATTAGAATTTTTAAACAGAACCATTCAAGGATAAAGTATTATTATTTGTATCGATAAAGTTGCACTCACAGATGTACATAGTGGATCTTGAACTTATAATCTCATCCTCCATCTCATTCTAATAGGACGAGGATTTGTCATTTGTGCTAAAGCTCATATGCAAGTATTATATTGAATATATACATAAACCAAGAGAAAGATTATGACTAGTTTTATCTTTTTTAAGGATTCGTTTGGTTGAAGGAGTGAAAAAGTGGGAGGATGGAAAAATGGGATGATAGAAAATATTTAGTTTTCCCTCGTGTGCGTTTGGTTGGAGGGATGGAAAAATGGAAGGGTGAAAAACTCTTTTATTTGGTTGAAAAGAAAAATAGGAGGATAGAAAATGTAGTTTATATAAATTGACTATTATACCCTTGTTACATAATAGGTAAGAAATAAATTTATTTGTGTTTATTAAATAATATAAAATTTACCAAAAATTATATTTTTCAATGAGAAGTGTTACGATCACAACATTTTTTGCAATACTTTCACAACAAAATTTATGTGGAAAGTTGTTACTAGTTCTAATTTGAACCTACTACTGAAATTATTTTTTTACTCACTAATATTAACTAATAACAATCTGTTACTTAAAATTTATTGTAAAAATATTGTGAAAATATTGTGGTAACATTTCTCAATTAGGATTTTTTATTCTTTATATTATTTCTCTTTCTCTCATTTCATTTCATTCATACGCTTTTTTTTTTTCCTCCTCCATACACGCTTGTCCTTATCTCTTTATCTCCCCCTTGTTTTCTTTCTTTTTCTCCCTCATTTAAGAAGTGCTCTCATTCTCTATTTTTTGTCTCCAGCTCTTGCTCTTTTTTTTTTTTTCTTCCTCCTTACACGTTTGTCCTTATATCTTTATCTCCCCCTTCTTTTCTTTCTTTTTCTCCCTCATTCAAGAAGTGCTCTCATTCTCTATTTTTTGTCTCCAGCTCTTGCTCTTTGTTTTTTTTTTCTTCCTCCATACACATTTGTCCTTATCTCTTTATCTCCCCCTTCTTTTCTTTCTTTTTCTCCCTCATTCAAGAACGTTCTAGCTAGTGCTCTCATTCTCTCTTTTTTTTTCCAGCTCTCGCTCTTTTTTTTTTTTACTTGATTCCAGAACAGCCGTTGTGTTTGTGAAGAGGGTAGGTGGGAGAGGGCATTTGTGTAATTCCACAGTGAGAGCAGTTTTCTCTCCACAATTTTCCTCCCGATTTAGGAGGATGCAAATTGTGGGCCCAAGAGAGAAAATTTTCTCTCCAGTTTTCCATCCTCAGCATTTTCCTCAACATGCCAAACAGTGGAAAACACTGTTTTTCACCCTATTTTCCTCCCTTTGTTTTCCATCCTCCCTATTATCCCTCCAACCAAACACAGTGTTATGAATAGTAATGTTAAGGTATAATTACACTACCGTAATTTCAACAACCCAAATAACAAAAAAGAAAGCACCGTTCAGGAGCTAATGTTCTTGTCAGGGTTGACTAAGTATTTCCCAGTTCCAAGTGCTGAGAATTGACCTTAACAAAGCCATTAAATACACCATCATATCATCATTAACCAAAAAAAAAAAAAAAAAAAAACAAGGGCTTTGTAACTTGAATCAAACTTGACTTGACAGCTCTAATGTCATTCAAACTACTGAATACTACCAAAGAATTGTGCCCCCTAAAGATGAGGTTTCCATACCCAATATTACAATATGTAGTTAATGCCTTAAAGGCACAGAGGGTGCCTTTCCAAAGCAATGATCTGTAATTTTCACTCTGGAGATCATTGATAATCACTAACAGAAACAGCAATCCTCCCTGTATTGTGGAGAAATATGGAAAAAGAATTCCCAAAAACAAACAAAAAACTCGAAAGCTTGTTTTTTATGTTGTTAAGAGAAAATTCAGCCCAAGTTAATAAAGTTATTGTCCAAGAGTCACTTTATTGGATGAGTTCTTCTGCCTGCTCAAATGATTAAATTGTAGAAATTTTGAATCTCAAAATTCCAATTTTTTTTTCCATATTCTCTCAGCAATCAAGTAAATTTGGGTCATAATTAGTGTAAAAGAGACTGAAAAAAAAAAAAAAAAAAAAAAAAAAAAAAAAAAAAAAAAAAAAAAAAAACGAAAGAGGAAGAAGAAGAATAGAAACCAGAAATGTTGATTTATGAATGGCCAAATAACAGGCAAAATGTATTGTTGTTCTCTTATTTGTATGGCTAAGGAGAAACAAGAGGTGCTAAGCAAGAAACCTAATGAAAAACTTGATTAACAAACGATGAAAAAGGACATAGTAATTAAAGTGGACTTACAGTCATTTGTGGCATTGTTGGCTGTCACTGCAATAACCAAATATTGCATGAAAAGCAGTAGTAGCAGCAGCTGAGTGCTTTGATCCTTTAAGCTTTAAAACCACAGAATTCTTGGAAGAAAGTTTTTCTGGGTAAGAAAATGATTGAAGGGTTTCAAATGAAGCCCATCTGATAACACCAACTAAAAAAAGAAATCAATACAAAGGCAAAAACTCAATAATCAAACCTATGACAGTATCAACTACCAACCTCTTGCTCAGATTTCCAACCAGCTTATTGATATGTTTTATATAGATTAGATAACTCTAGCTGCATAATAAATGAAGGAACACTTGCCATTATCAGATATTTCAGAAATTTCTTTTCTTGCCTACATGGGATGAAAAATTAATAGTAGTTCGATAAGATTCATTTAAAGAAAGGGTTGAGTGTGTAAAGTATATTGAGCGTTGGTTTGGATAGCGTCTCGTGGCGGGCATTTGATTTGTTGTGTGGGTCCTGTGCACTATTTATGAGACGCATAAGTACGGTTTTGTGAAAAATTTTCAATAAAACTGGATCCCATGATATTATTTACATATTTAAAAATTATTTTACTATAATATTTTCAGTTTTCAACAATAAATAATATCCAAACACACCCTGAACCCTATAGGCTGTCTTTATTTTGAACACTTCCAAGTTCCAAGAAAGAGGTAGCAAATAGATAATTTGGGTTTGAAGAAGAGAAAACATTGTATCGGGAGCTGGCGTAAAACTAGTGTATTATGCCAGGCAATAAGAGACTGCCACGTCACCTCTTTTAATATTTTTTTTCTCTCTCTCATTCTATTTGCTCCCTCACTCTCTCTGAACTCTCTCAAAGTCCCTCACTCTCTCTAAACTCTCTCTCTGTTTCTCAGTCTCTAACTCAAGCTTCTCAGTCCGACTTGTCGTGGAGCTCAGTGGCGTCGAAGAAGATGAGGAGGTAGTAGGGTCTTGGGGTTTTTGTGGAGGTGAGGTAGGAGAGACGAAGTGGTCGTCAAGGTGGATTATGCCGGTTTTGGATCAGGATTGGAGGGATTGGAGCCCTGAGACTTAGTCCGAGTTGGAGGAGCTGGTTGAGGTTGAGATGAGAAGAAGGAAATGAGGAGAAGGAGGGGGAGAGAGTGAGTGGGAGGTTGTGGGTTTTTTGGGGTTACAGAGAGAATGAGTTTGGTTTGTTTTTGCTTTGGATCTTTGGATTTTTGAATGGGTATGTGAATTTCATTGATGGTGGCTGGGTTTTGTGTGGCTTGATGATGGTGGTTGGGTGGTTGGATGATGGTGGCTGTGTGGGTTGTCTTGGGTCTATGAGAGAGGTGAGAATCTGAGGTGGAGGTTTGGGCAAGCAAAGATGGAAGAGATAGGAAGCTTTTGTCTGAGGGCTGTGGCTCTTTCTTAATTTGGTCTCTGTTCCGGTATGTTTTCAAGCTCCACGGCGAACTCCGGCGAACTCGGTGTGTGGTGTGGTGGAGGTTCGGGCAAGCTTCGGTCTGAGGGCTGTGGGTCTTTTTTCTCAATTCGGTCTCTCTTTGGACTCTTTGGAGAGGGATTTAAGTGAGTTTGAGACTGAGAAACAGAGAGAGAGTTAGAGACTTGAGTTAGAGACTGAGAAGAGTTCAGAGAGAGTGAGGGACTTTGAGAGAGTTACCCCTTTTCTTGCTTTCCTTAATTAATGAAGCCTACTGTTTCAGAAATTTTCTGCCAGCGTAATTATGTAATAACCCTTTTTGGGCTTTTATTTGTCAATAAGACTTAGTTAAACAGACACAAGAGATTAGTAGATTACCATCTATTGCGCAAACACCATTAGAGAGAGTTTAGAGAGAGTGAGGGACAGAGAGATGTTCAGAAAGAGTGAAGGAGTGAATAGAATGAGAGAAAAAAAAAATAATTAAAAGAGATGACATGGCAGCCTCTGTTTTACGCAGCTCCTGATACAATGTTTTCTCTTTGAAGAATAGTATAGAAAAACCACAAAAAGTCATTTTCGCAGAAAGATTCAAACAAAGCAAGTAGTATGGTGTTGTCCTATTCATTAAGGCAAAAGATTGAAGTTAAATATGACGAATGATGATAATAACAATAATTGAAAGTTGTGCCAGAGCAAAACCTGAGGTGACAGATGAAATATTAGTTTATAATTTGAGAGAAAAAAAAAAAAAAAAAATCCAACAACAACAAGAGATTCGTATAGGTATAAGATAAGTGGTTAAGGTGCGTTTGAGTGTTTAAGCGCACTTTTTAAAATGAGTCCAACGATTAAAACATAATAGTATAATAATTGAACAAGAAATGGCCGGCCTGCAAATCAGGATAAGCAGCTGTGTGTGAACGTTGTGTCGTAATTTTCTAAAGTTGGGGTCATTGGACTTGGAGAGCTGGGGAGTACATGTCCTGCACAAGAGGACAATGACACTTGGTGATAGTGATTAGACCAAATTGTGAAGTTGTCAACAATACGAGTGGTTGAGTTGGGAAAACTCAATGGGGAATCATTTTAGTGGTCTGACCTTTGACAAACCGTTTGTGGGAATTAACAATTTCTTACAAGTAGAGGGCTGCCTGCCATGTAATAATATAATATGGAGTCTCACTCCCATGTTTGATTTCTATTCATATCAACTAACGTGCAACTTATGCAAACACATAAATATATTTAAAATTAAATACAATTTTTATTATAAAAATATAAATAATTAATCAAATTATTAAAAAAATAGCATGTAACACATGCATACATCTGGATACATTTAAAATAAAACACATTTTTATTATAAAAATATAAATAATTAGTCAAATTATTTTTTTTAAAGTAAATGTAATTAGTCACATATTAAAATTCTTACCCAAATTTAATACTATTTATGATTTTTTTCTAATTTTTAATAAAATAGAATGTGTGGTGATCTTTGTTGTGTGATGATTTTTATTGAGTATATGTGATTAGTTTTTTTTATTATTTAAATTTATAGTTTATTAATATTAGATTCTTAGTATTTTGCGCTCATTAACTCACTTGACACAAAGATTAAAAAATTTAAGTGGACACATGGCACAAACTTAAGGGTATGTTTGGTTGGGGTGAAAACAGGGAAGATGGAAAATAGGGAGAGGAGAATAAGGTGGAAAATGACATTTTTCACTGTTTGGTTCAGGAGAGAAAACAAGAGACAGAAAATAGGGAGGAAAATTTTTCCTCTGGGCCTACCTTTTTTTATCCTTCCAATTTAAGAGGAAAATGGGGAGGAAAAAGTGTTAAATGATGTACTTTATACAAATACTCTCACTTTATTCATCTCACCTACCCCTCACTTTTTTAATGAGTGTAAATTTGCTGTCTACGTTTTTGCTGCCCACGTCTTTGTTGCCCAATTGCCGAGTTAAATGATTAGTGCAAGATTTGATTTATACAAGTTTTAGTGCAAGTTGATTTGCTCGGTTAAATTATTAGTGCAAGTTTTGACTTATATAAATCAGTGCAAGTTGATTTGCCCAGTTGCCCAATTAAGTTGTTAGTGCAAGTTTTGATTTATAAGTTTTGCCTAATTGAATTGCTTAGCTTATTTGTTGCTCACGTTATTGGAATACCTTGTTTACAAAATCTTTTGCCCAGATAAATTTATATGTACAGTATTGTAATTTTTACATTATAATAATATAAATAATAATATAAATTTATATGTATGATGTGATAAATTTTATATTATTTAATGTGTACAAATAAATCTATTTCTTACATATTATGTAATAAGGGTATAATAGTCAATTTATATAAACTATATTTTCTATCCTCTCACTTTTCTTTTCAACCAAACAAAAAAGTTTTACAGCCTCCCACTTTTCCACCCCTTCAACCAAACACACATGAGGGAAACCTAAATCTTTTCTATCCTCCCACTTTTCCATCCTCCCACTAATTTTCTATTATTCCACTTTTCCACTCCTCCAACCAAACGGGCCATAAGTGAATAATTATGGTGTACTCTCCACATAAATTTAGACACATGGTGCAAAATTGGATTCTAATTTCAAATTCTAATTAATCTTTCTCTGAGTTTTACCTATATATATATATATATATATATACTAGTTTGTAACCTCATGCATATGCATGGATACATTTAAAGATATACAATATGATTCATAATATAATTCCTATATATAATTAAAATTCTATTGATAGTCATTTATATATTTTGTTAACTCTTTAAAAAATTTTGTAAGGATATTTTTAGGTATAAAATGTAAACTATCAGGTTTTTTTTTTTTTTTTTTAATTATTGTGAAGACTATTCATATATTCTAGAGTCTTTGGTTTTTGTACATAATAACTCACTTGGATAAATATTTATGATATGGAACCACATTTGATTCTAAAATTAAGAAATAAAACTCTTTAAGAATAAATAATTTAAAACACATGGCGCAAAATTGGAACTTTAATTTGAAATTCTAATTTGAGTTTCTCTTAGCTTCACCTATTATATATATATATATATATAGAGAGAGAGAGAGAGAGAGAGAGAGAGAGAGAGAGAGAGAGAGAGAGAGAGAGAGAGAGAGAGAGAGAGAGAGAGAGAGAGAGAGAGAGACTAACTTATAACCTCATGCATATGCACGGGGTTACTTAAAAGATATACATTAATATGCATAGTATAATTTTTACATATATAATTTAAATAATATTGATAGTCATTCTTATTTTTTTTTAACTCTTTAAAAAGTCTTGTAAGAATATTTAGGCAGAAAATGTAAATTATCCATTTTTAAAATTTTTTTTAATTTTTTATGTTCATTAATTCTAAATTCATTGGTTTTTGTATGCAATAACTCACTTGGATGGATATTTATTATGTGGTCCCACATTTGACTCCAAAATTAAAAAATAAAACTCTCTCTAAAAATAAATAATTTAGGACATATGGCGTAAAATTGGACTTCATTTGTAAAATATATTTGAATTTTCTCTCAGTTTTTCCTATATATATATATATATATAGAATCTCAATATTTTTCATAATTATTGACATGTAATGTAATGGTGGAATTGATCCATAATTAAAAAAAAAAAAAAAAAAAAAAAAAAGAGAGAAAAAGAGAAAAAGAAAAAAGAAAAAGAATTGATCCTTATAAATGTTGTTCCAAAATCAATCATCTTTGTGAAAGATTTTATGTATCCTATCAATCTATATATATATATATATATAAATCTAAAAGCTGAAGTGTAGCATTTATTTTTGTTATGCTCCGGTTGAGCCACATTAGCATCCATATCATTATTTATTTTCTTTCCAAATTTCTTATAATTGTTTTTAACATTTACTTCTTTTTTTTTTTTTTTTTTTTTTTTTTTTTTTACTTTCACCAACCTTCTCCCTCCCTCACATTTTCATCTCTCCACTATTCTCTACATTAATATCACTCTTTCTCTTCCCCTTCATCTACCTTTATTTTGTCTCTTCTTATTCACACCCTCACTATAAATTTGTCATTATCTCTTCCATTCTATGCATAGTTTCCCTCACAAAAGTTTTTTTTAGCTCTCTCTCTCTCTCTCACAATTTTTTTATGGTTTTTTTTTTTCTTGCATCTCTACTTTAGGTTGATAAATTTATGTTCCATAGAACCCTACTTTAGGTTAATGCGATTTAGTTTTGTATTGAATGTTATCCTCAATTCTTTAGTTTTTTTTTTTTTTTTGTTGTTGTTTGTTGTTGTTGTTCTCTTTTATTGTTTTTTTTTATACAAGATAGAATTGCTATTCTAGCATAATCTAACTGTATATGTCTGTGAAGCTCCCTCCTAGAGACTTGAACCTCGGCCCTTGCCTCCAACACCCCCGCAAGCATTTATATTTGTGGAGTGACCACCACAATAAAGGTGCGTGGTGGTCTCTTTTATTGTTAAATGTTATCCTATTGTGTTATAAAGAATTAAATATAGTAATGTGATTTAGTTTTGTGTTGAATTAATGTTATCCTCGATTCTTTAGGTTGTTTTATTTATTTATTTATTCTATTTTATTATTAAATGTTATCATACTGTGTTATAAAGAATTAAATATAGTATATAAAAATATAATATTATTCTATTATATAGTATGATTTAGAGAATTTGGTATTTATTGTTATATCTTTTATTTTTACTTTTTTCCTTCTTATCTTATGTTATTTAGGATTAAAATCCTCTAAAGTTCCTAGGGTATTCTAAGACATAAATTTTGCCACATCATCCATCCACCAAAATAATGATTTCCCAAAAAAAAAAAAAAAATTCAACCCTATTCACCGTTTGCCATTTAACCAAAAACAAACTACGGAGTTGTAACTTAATTTCTCCCGCATCGGTCCCACGACCAATCTACATAGTCATATTCTACTTTAGGTTGAAGGTACAAATTTAAGTATTTGAAAGCAATTCCCACTAGGAAAAGAAAAGCCTAACTGTTAAATTTATGCATTAAATTAGTACCTACTTGAAAATTTAGAACATAAAAACCCAAAACGTTGCTCTTCTCTGAACCAAAACGTACTTAAAAATTTTCAGTATTAGATAAGCACTTGAGATTATTTGGATCAAAACTCAATTCAGCCTTTTGTGCTTTTTTGGTTTCTTCTGCCTTTGATCATTAAACAAACTCTTTTCTATTGGTTTTGCTTCTTTCTTATAGATTTGATATGAAATTTGTTCAATAAAAAAATAGCATAGGTTTAGTTGAAATTTTTTTATTACTTGGAGAATGGCTCTGTTTGCTTTCTTTTGCAAAACCATCAAGTCCACAGTAGTGATTTCCTTCCATTAATATTTCCTCATAATTTTGTTAAGGTGAATAAATTTGAATTTTTTTTTTTTTTTTTTTTTATAACATTCAATAATGGTTATGGTAGTGGATTGATAATACGGTAGGATCTTAGGGTGCATTTGGATATAACTTATTTTGCTAAAAACTAAAAATTGAAAACAATAAAAAAATGTTTTTCCAATTACTGTTCACTCCCCCAGCACTGTACATTTGCCTATTTGCACTGTTCATGTCTCATGAACAGTGCAAGAGGCGTTTGTATTAAAAAAAAAAAAAAAAAAAAAAAGCCAAAAACGCTAGATGCAGGGAGTATCCAAATGCATACTTAGTCTTTTATTTTAAAAGAAACTAGCATTTAACAAGCGCAATGAGCGGGGAACATTTTACACATTTAAAATACCATCAATTTGACATAACAATATAATAAATACAACAGTTAATATATTTATTAAAGGCTTTGTTTTAATAATGCCAATCAACTCAAAAAACAAAAATGACAATTGTGGGATATAGGGTTAGGTTCAATAACATTGTCAAAAGTCCAAAATTCCCCATAGCAGAAAATAAAGTTTAAGAACTCATTAAACCAAAAACATTTAGTAAGCTAAGCCATATTCTAGCCCTGATGAACTGTAAGTGCCAGCTCTATTTCACTTGGATGAATTGGGCCATCATCATTCACTTGCAAAAACTATAGCACAATAGCGCTTGGAAAATAAAATGATGACAAATACATATCTTCTCACATGCATTATTTTTATTTTGTCCATCTTGAACATGCCAACTACAAAGGTATACACTATAAGAACAAAATGGATTCTTTGGTGTGCTAAATGGATGATTGTTGTCCAACCAGAGGCAATAACATAATGAAGACCTATTTAAATGTAACCTCTGAAATGATAGAAGCAAATACAATTTTTTGAGCTCCACATTTCAAAAATTGTTTTCTTTAGTAGAAGTGCACTTCTATTCATAATCCACTAAAACTATTTTTGTTAATCTATAACAATCACGAAAACTAAGGAGAACATATTCAATAATAATATAAGGTAAAATTCCAATGTATAAATACAAAGAAACAACATTTCAATATCTATTGGAAGAAACACTAAATTAAATCTATGAAAAGTTGAAAACCACAAAACAACCTAAAACAAAATTGGAAAAGAAAAATAAATTCATATTTTTTCTCTGCCAAGTTACACTTTGCTCAATCTTTTGTTGTCTAAATTCTAAGAATGCATCTTATAATCCTAGCCACCAAATCTCCTCCATGGAAGTTTCAAGCTTGTAATGGTCATAGGCGCTATAGTTTCAAACGGTTTTCTTTTTTTGATAAGTTGTAATTCAAATGGTTCTTTAGAAATTTTTTACTAAACTGATGTCCAAAGTTGAAGCACATACATGCTGGAGGAATTGCATCTAAAATCTCATCTCTAACAAATTTAACACATCAAGTAGTTTGGATATATTCTGTTTTCTTAACTTTTTTCATAAGAGAATAGAGGTAAAATTCCTTCTTTTCACCAAGTATAGACATTTCCTTCACTTCAGATGGACTATTATTTCTGGTTTAATTTCTTGGTTCTTTTTTTTTAGGCCAGGAAAAAAACTTCTTAGTGTATGAACGATTCAACATAGTTCTCCAAATTTACCTAAGACATCATACACACACCATGCCCTCTATTCTTTAGTTTATTTCTTTCTTTTTGACCCCTTCCCACAAAAAAATAAAAAATTTAGAATGCATAGTAGAAAGCAACAATACTTGAATCAGCTTCTAAAATATAAGCTTTTTTTTGTTCTTCATGAGCAAAATTCCAACAACGCAAAATAACTACCAGAAATAATAATCTCAGACCATAACGTCAATAGAAAGAGGGTAAACCCATAACTATACAGTCTAAACTTTCAGATTTTAAACCATCCAAGTTGAAATTTGGCATATTCATGAATTATTAAGTTTCATACTTGATAGGGAAAATTCAGCAAATCTGAATTTCAACAAAAAGTGAAAGGGTAAGAAGGTTTTTTAAAATGGCAGGAAATAACCATAAAACCATATCAAATAAATAATCCCTTGATATGAAGTAATAGTTTTTTTTAAGAAAATATTTGCTATTTCTTTGTTTGCTCCTACTTCCAATTTCACTTTGAAAAAAATTGTCAATAAATCTACACTCTAAGCTTGGGCTATACTCCCAATGCTATCAAAAAAAGAAAAAGAAAAAAAGAAAAGTAGAGATGTTAATTTGAGACCAAAGTATCCAAATTAAAATACTAAACCTATCTATATTTCAATAGGGGTGAAAGAAGAATCCTAGACATGGTAAAGGGAAAAAAAACCTAGCATCTAATTTAAGAGTCAAAAAGTACATTTTTAATAATATTATTAAACTTTTTTTGTTAAACGTTTTTTTAATCAAACATTAACAAATGATAAAGAGACAAATTTAAATAAAAGTAAAAAAGGGGAAATTAAGTTGTCTTGACCTTTCAACTCAATCCAGGAGCTTTTCTTGAATAGTTACCAATAGTCTTATAAGCCAGAGCAGAGATGATAAATCTACATTAGCACGTGAGTAAAAAAAATTTCATTGAAAATACAAAATTACCGACAAACGGCAATGTAAATGAAGCTCTAAAAACAAAGATCCTATAAAATATGTGTTGCATGCTAGGCAATTAACTCAAATTATGTAAAATCCATGGAAAAACATGGCACATTTACTTGAAATAAACAGCAAGAAAATTGAGCGTTTGTTAAAGCCAAACTCAAGTTCAATAACGAAATAATTCTATGCTCTATTTCATATATAAGTATTCAATAAAACAGAATATGTTGGTTTTAGGTAGTCTGCTACTATCGCAATTGAATTCTTACAGTCCCAAGATCACAAACCATATGAAAGAGCTCTATTTTGAATATCGAAACTTTTATCTGGAGAATCATCACTAACCACAACTGAAATTCCCTTAAGAAAAAACGTAAGTTTTGAAGTTGACTAAAATGTAAATTTAAAAGCCTCAAAAAAAATTTTATTTAATTTTTAAAACATTTAAACCAAAGAAAACTCTAACAAACTGACATTTTTTTTACAAAGCAAAACCAATAGAAAAAAGTTTGTAAGGAAGTTTGTTAGGTTCTAAAGACTTAGGATTTTATGTATTTAGAACTCTAATTTGTAATGTTGGCAAACTATGATCAAAACAATGTGTTTAGTCTTGTTTAGGCTTGCTCAAAGTTGATTAATTATTGTAAAGTTAGAATCGAGTGGCTGCAGAAGTCTTTGTGACTTTCGGCCTGGCTCGATTGATCGAAGGACAGACTTGATCAATCGAAAATCACCCAGGTTGCGTTTTCTGCAGAATTTCCAACTCAGCCCTACTTCATTAAACGTTTAGGGTTTTATGTTTTTACCCTAGGTATTTAAACAAAACCCTAGCCACGTTTTTGGAGATTGTTCACATTGTATTGTTGCTTATACTTTGCTGTTTTGTGTGAATCTCTTGTGAGATCTTTGAGGAGCTTTCCTTTACACAAAACTTAGGGTTTTCAAGGTAGAGATTATTTCAACATCTTGATGATCAACTCGGTTGCTACCATTGGAGCTTAAAGAAAAACAAACGGGGAGCTTGTAGCTGATTGAAGAATCCAAGAAAGAAGGAGTCCGTGGATTCGGAGCTTGCACGTGGTCATGTTAGTAAATTCTACTGGTGGGTAGCATTAGGAAGTTAAGCGGGGAGCTTGTAAGTCCTTTTGTATGAACTTCGATTCTTTCATAGTGGATTCAAGTTTACCTTGAGGATAGCTAGGTCAAATCCTCCCCAGGTTTTTACCGTGTGGTTTCCTGGGTCATCATATCTTGTGTTATTTATTTTCCACTGCTTTATATCTTGATATGATTATTTAATTGTGTTAACTTATGTTAGGTTCTAAAGGTTTAGGAATTTATGTATTTAGAACTCTAATTTGTAATGTTGGCAAACCATGATTAAAACAACATGTTTAGTCTTGTTAAAGTGTGCTCAAAGTTGTTCATTTATTGTAAAGTTGGAATCGAGAGACTGTAGATGTATTGGAGCATTTCAGTCTCGCTTGATCGATCGAAGAATAGATTCGATCGATCGAAAATCGCACAGATTGCGATTTTCTGTAGTTTTCCAACTCAGCCCTAACTCATTAAACGTTTAGGGTTTTATGTTTTTGTCCTGGGTATATAAGGCAAAACCCTAGCCACGTTTTTAGAGTTGCTCCACTTGTATTGTTACTCATACATTGCTGTTTTGTGTAAATCTCTTGTGAGATTTAGGGAGCTTTCCTTTACACAAAGCTTAGGGTTTTCAAGATTGAGATTACTTCAACATCTTGATAATCAACTTGGTTGCTACCTTTGAAACTTAAAGAATATCAAGCATGGGTGCTTGTAGCTAATTGAAGAATTCAAAGAAAGAAGGAGTCTGTGGATTCGGAGCTTGCACGTGGTCGTGTCAGTAAGTTCTACTGGTGGGTAGCATTAGGAAGTCGAGCGGGGAGCTTGTAGTCCTTTTGTAAGAACTTCAATTCTTTCATAATGAATTCTGTTTTGCCTTGAGGATCGGTGGGTCAAGTCCTCCCTAAATTTTTATCGTGTGGTTTCCTGGGTGATCATATCATTGTGTTATTTATTATTCCGCTGCTTTATATGTTTGATATGATTATTTGATTGTTTTAACCTAGAATTGCTTAATTTGACTAAGTAACAACTTGGCTAATTAACTAGGCTACACAATCTGGTTGTTTTAAGGGGTCTAAAACCGTTCAACTTATATTTGCATAAAATTGGACTAAGTAAATCACTTGGCTAGTTAACTAGGTTAATCCAATTGTTTGTTTTTAAGGGGTCTAAAACCTAACAAGTGGTATCAGAGCGAGTTGCTCTTCTGTTTTAGATCCGTTGATCTTTGAGCTGATCCTTGACCCCTGTTGTCATGGAACACGGACACTCTCTTGTTGTTCCTCCTCACTTTAACGGGAATAACTTTGCCTATTGGAAAGTAAGGATGAAAGCATTCCTGAAATTCATTGATGAGAGAGTTTGGAACTCCGTTGAGTACGGATAGGAGAAGCCCACTACTCTTGTGAGTGAGTGGCAAACTTCTCAAAAAGAAGCAGCTGCATTTAATAGCAAAGCTATGAATGCCATCTTTAATGCTGTTTCTTTGGAGGAATTTAAGAGAATCTCAAATGTTGAGGTTGCTCATATTGCCTGGAAAATCCTCTAAACTGTGCATGAAGGCACAAAGGCTATCAAAATCAATAAGCTACAGCAATTAACTTCTAGGTTTGAAAGCATTAGGATGTCTGATGATGAATACTTTGATGAATTTTATGCCAAACTGAATGATATTGTTAATTCTGCTTTTAATTTGGGTGAAGTCTATGATCAACCTAAAATTGTTAGGAAGATAATTAGATCTTTAACTGAAGACTTTAGACCCAAAGTGACTGCCATTACTGAGAGTAAGGATGTGGACTCCATCCCTGTGGATGAGCTTGTAGGATCTCTTCAGTCCTATGAGTTAGACCTGCCCAAAACTAACAAATCCAAATCAATGGCTCTTAAGTCTGTTGATGATGTTGATGCTGGTGGATTTGATGATGAGCTCTCTGCTACAGAGATAGCTTACCTTGCCAAGAACTTTAGAAACTTTCTTAGGAATACTAATAGGAGGGCAAGGAATACAAACACTGCTGAACCTAGAAATTTTAGGAAGAATGATCCCATTAAGGTTAGCAACACTGAAAAACCTAGAGAAAGAGTAGGTCAATCTTCCAACAATTCCTTGGGTGCTCAATGTTTTGGTTGTCAAGGGTATGGTCATGTTAAATCTGAATGTCCAACATTCTTGAGGTCTAAGGGCAAAGCTATGGCTGTAACCCTTAGTGATAATGAGGTTTCTGATGATGAGTCTAGTTGTGATGAGGATGGAGACTTCATTGCTTTCACTGCTACTACTGTAGTCAATGAAAGCATATCTGCTGAGGAGAACCCTTCTGATGGGGAACTCTCTGAAGATGCAAATCTTCAAGAGGCCTATAACAAACTTTGCAAAGTTGCTGCAAAGGATGCTATGAATGTTGAACTTGGCCTAAAGAAAATTGAATCTCTTGAGCTTAAAAAGAATAATTTGCTTGTTAAATTGTTTAATACTAATGATCTTTTGAACAATGTGAAATCTGAGAATATGCTCTTGCTTGATAAAGTTAAAACTTTGGAACATGATTTATCTATCGCTAGATTTGCTAGTTCTAAACTTGATCAAATGTTGAGTGTTCAAAAGTATCCTTCTGACAAATCTAGTTTAGGTTTTGTTGAGAGCATCTCTGTGTCTACACCCCATTCCACTATCTTTGTTCCGTCATCTTCTTCTGAACCTTCTGTGAGTGAGGTTGTGAGTGAAACGGTTAAACCCCCTATGAGTGAGGTTGTTAAACTTGTAGAAGTTTCACCACCTAAGAAGATTAGGGTAGATTTGAGAGAATCTAAACCTAAGGAGCCTACCAAATCTAAGGACAAGATGCATGGTAAACCTGTTTGGGTTTGTTATTACTGTGGAAAGTCTGGACACATTCGTCCTAATTGTTACAAGCTTCGAGCTGCTAAGAAAGCAAACAAACCAAAAGTGTCTATGCCTCAAGCACAAGATCCTATGGCACTAATTGGTGAATTGGTAAAGGCGTTAAACCTTTATTCCAATCCTGGAGTTGGGAATCACTCGAATGTGAATAAGAACTCCAATGCTCGTGGTGCATCTAAAAAGTTTTGGACGCAAAAGACTCGAACTAACTGAGTCTTTCTGACATGGTCCTTGTGCTTCATTGCTCTATTCTTCTATGACCATTGTTCTTTGCTTTTTTGTGTTTTTGTTCTAAGACTTGCATTGTATTACATTCATGCATTTCATTCTAGGATTTATTTGTTTTCTCTTATAATAATAATAATAATAATAATAATAATAATAATAATAATAATAATAATAAAAGGGGAAGCAAAACTATGTTTGACACTATGTCATGTCTTGTGTACCTTGTTTAGTTTGGATGAGCTTGTTAGGTTCTAAAGGTTTAGGAATTTATGTATTTAGAACTCTAATTTGTAATGTTGGCAAACCATGATCAAAACATTGTACTTAGTCTAGTTTAGACTTGCTCAAAGTTGGTAAAATATTGTAAAGTTGGAATCGAGTGACTACAGATGTATTGGGACATCTCGGCTTGGCTCGATCAATCGAAGAATAGATTCGATCGATCAAAAATCGGCCCAAATGTGTTTTCTGCAGAAATACCAGCTTAGCCCTAACTCTTTAAACGTTTAGGGTTTTATGTTTTTGCCCTAGGTATATAAGGCAAAACCCTAGCTACGTTTTCAGGGTTGCACAAGTTGTATTGTTGCTCATACATTGCGGTTTTGTGTGAATCTCTTGTGAGATCTTAGAGGAACTTTCCTTTACACAAAACTTAGGGTTTTCAAGGTAGAGATGATTTCAACATCTTGAAGATCATTACAGTTGCAACCATTGGAACTTAAAGATAAACAAGCGGGGAGCTTGTAGCTAATTGAGGAATTCAAGAAAGAAGTAGTCCGTGGATTCGGAGCCTGCGCGTGGTCGTGTCAGGAAGTTCTACTGGTTGGTAGCATTAGGAAGTCGAACGGGGGAGCTTGTAGTCCTTTTTTAAGAACTTCAATTCTTTCATAGTGAATTCTGGTTTGCCTTGAGGATCGGTGGGTCAAATCCTCCCCAGGTTTTTTCGTGTAGTTTCTTGGGTGATTATATCTTGTGTTCTTTATTATTTCCGCTGCTTTATATGTTTTATATGCATTGTTAGGACATATGTGTTTACATGTTAGGAACATATGTCACATTTTATGTAAATTGGCTAATCCTTTGACAAAACGCACTCTACTTGTAATTGGGTAGTTCTAGGTGTATTTAATACTTCAAGAAACTATGTTTCAAGATCAAGTGTTGAAGTCATCAAGTCTGTCCAAGAAAAAGCAAGTTGAAGTGCAGAATTTTTAAATCTCGACACCTTCTCGACACCTACCTCGACACCTGCTAGCTGTCGAGATTTACAAAAGTCAGAATTCTAATCTGATTTTCTTGGGATCCGTGAATGTGTTTTTGGGCCTTCTTTTCTTCTAACCCTAAACATATTTAAGGAGTGTTTTAAGAGCCGTCAATATAGACACAAGTTGCATAAGCATTGAGCAATCCTTGTTCAAGCAAATTGTGATCTAAGACGAAGTTCTTGACCTAGTTCATCTTCTTCAAGAAGTTGCTGTGTACTTTGCACCGTAGGGTTTTGTGACCAAGCATCTTCCTGATCTTCATTGCATAGGATGATCTGAAGAACTTTGCAGCCAACCTCTCTTTCTAAAGTTGGTGTTTGAAGTCGCGTACTGGGATCCGCGCATCTGGTTAGTCACGTACTTGGGAGCCGTGCATCAAAAGGGGGAACTGTCACTACAGATCAAGTCCGATTGGGTATTGGGGTAAGAGTTCAACTGTAGGTTGATAAGGTACTTGGGATTCCTTATTTGTAACTGCTTGATTTGATAATAGTGGAGTTTCGGGAGTGGTGACCTGAAAATCACCCGGTGGGGTTTTTGCCGTTAGGGTTTTTCCCCATTCGTGAACAAATCACCGTGTCATTTATTTTCCGCTGCATATTTAGTTATTCGGTGATTTGTTTGTGCTGCCACGTATTTGCATGTTAAATTGATTAATTAATAACTTGACTTAATTAATTAATTAGTTTAAATCACAAGGGGTCATTCAGTTTGTGGCCTATCAAGTGGTATCAGAGCAGGCACACTCTGATTAGTTATTAATCTTTGCTGTGATTGATCCATTGACCCCTGTTAGTCATGGATAGAAGACAATCTCTTATTATACCTCCTTTATTTGATGGGACTAACTATGCCTACTGGAAAGTACGCATGAGAGCCTTTTTGCAGTCCTTAGATGAGAAGGTGTGGCAAGCTGTGGAGATTGGCTGGACAAAGCCAAAAGAAGCGCCGGCTGATTGGGATGAAGCCAAGATCAAGGCGGCGAACTTCAACAGCAGAGCGCTGAATGCTCTATTTAGCGCTGTCACCAATGAGGAGTTCAAGAAGATATCCTCAACAGAAACTGCCAAGGAGGCTTGGACCATCCTCCAGACAACCTATGAAGGAACAAAGGCTGTCAAAGATTCAAAGCTATAAAGGCTCACTACTAGCTTTGAAGAAATTAAGATGGAGGAGGATGAGTCGTTCGATGAGTTCTATGCCAAGCTAAAAGACATAGTGAACTCAGCCTTCAATCTTGGGGAAACCATCCCTGAACCCAAGGTTGTAAGGAAGGTGCTCAGATCTCTACCTGAGAGATTTCATGCCAAGATTACGGCAATTGAAGAATCAAAGGACATTGATAAAATTCCTTTGACTGAGCTGGTTGGGAACTTGCAGACCTACGAGCTAGGGTTATCAAGGATAGGCAAGTCAAGCAAGGGCAAGAGCATGGCCCTGAAGGCGAAGAGCAGTGATACAGATGAGTCTTCCGATGATGAAGATTCAAAGATGAAGTCCTACATTACGAGGCAGTTCAAGAAATTTATGAAGAATGCCAATGGGAGGAGCTTCGACAAAGACCGCAGGCAATCCAGTTCTTCACAGTTCAAGAGCCAAGACAAGGGAAGGAAGGATGCCAAGGATGGCGGTCAGTACACTGTTCCTGCAGGACCAAAGTGCTTTGGGTGTTACGGATTTGGACACATGAAAAATGAGTGTCCTACATATCTGAAAAGCATTGGGAAGAGCAAGGCTCTAGCTGCAACCCTTAGTGACACTGAGCCTGAAGATGATTCCGATAATGAGGATGACGGAATCCTAAATGCTTTCACTGCTTCAGTCAATTCTACTGATGGGATTGTTGAAGAAGAAGAAGAAGAAGAATTGGTGGACACTGAATGTGAAAAGATGGATGACAAAGATGATATCCATTCAGCCTATGAGAAGCTTTACAAGCTCTCTGAAAAGCATGAGAAGTTATATAGGCTGGCCACCAAGAAGCTCAGTGAGGTGGAACTCGATAGAGAAGAATTGTCCACAAAGTTTGATGAGGCGAATCAAACTATTGGTGCACTGAGATTTGAAAACAACTTCCTGGCTGAGAAGACCAAGAAGCTTGAAGCAGAGCTGTTTCAAGTCAGAGCTCAACTGGAGAGGACTTCAAGTGCAAAACTTGATGAGATGCTCAGCAACCAGAAATCTGCTTCAGATCGAACAGGTTTAGGGTATGGTCTTTCTTTCTCTAACTCTGCTTCTACTAGTTCTACTGTTTTTGTTCCTCCTGCTGATACTGTTAAAATTGAGAACATTGATGTTAAAACTGAATTAGCTAGTGAGAACGTAGACAAGGGTAAATCCATCTTAGGAGCACCCCCTAAGTTAGAAAAGAAAGGTGCTAAACTCCCTAAGGATAAGAAGGCTAACTCTCAAAAGCCCAAACAGAAGAAGCAGCATCTCTGTTATCATTGTGGAGCAGCAGGTCATACTCGACCAAATTGCTACAAGTGGCTAGCCACCCAAAAGAGCAACAGTATGACTGCATCTGGAAGCCAAAATCAGCTTCAATCCTCTCTTGCTCCTCTTGGAGATCTTCTGAAAGCCCTCATGTTCCTTTCGAACTTGAACGGGTGTAATCCTTCCCTCTCACCGCCGTTTCAAAGTCTTAATCAAAGGAAAGGTTCTTCCAAGGTGTGGAAGAAAAAGGACTCTAAGTGATATTATCACTTTCTTCTCCCTTTTTGTTTTTCTCTTTTGTTGCATTGCTTGTGTGTTTTGCATTTTTGCTGAGTCAGTCTAGTTTTATGCATTGTTTTGTTTTTTTTTTTTAACATGTCTTTGTGTGTTTACTTTCAGTTTTGTTTATTTTGTTTTTCATATAAAAATAAAAAAAAATTGAAAAATTGAAAAATACAAAAACAGTGTGTGTTTTGTGTACTTTGGTACTTGTGTACCTTAGATGGCCAATGAAACAAAGTTTTCTAAACTTTGTATCTTTTGTAGCTTAGATGAGCATCCTTATGCACAACTGAGCAAGTGAGCTGTGTGGCTCTTGTTTGTGATGAGTAAGATTAGGTTATTTCTTAGACTTAACACTCATATCACTCTTTTTGACGGGTAGGACTAGAAAATCCTAAGAGAAAGGCATAAATAACCATCTCACCACTGTTGCCCGCCAATCATTAATGACATCTGTATGCTTCGGCATAGCAAAAGTGTGATGTCAATGACATTTGTGTGCTTAGGCATAGCAAAATTGAAATGTCAAAATATCAATGGGTATTTCTTTTCTTTCTCATAAGCCTATACATGATATGCTTAAAAAGAAAATATGCAAAGAAATAAAAAGCAAAAAGATTAAAAATGCTTTAAAATGGTTGCAAGCGTGTATTCTAGGAGATGTGGGAGTTATAGGATGTACCTCGAAGGTGATAGTCCCCATCAAACAGTTATGATTGTGTGTGAGTTAAAGTTATTTGCTCATATCTCAGATCATCATAACATGTATACACATATGCAATCTTGCGATGTTTTTCACACACAACACGCAATATTCTTTGCTACTTTTGATACATGTGCAGGCACAATGTGATTTGGCCATCACAAAGGTTTACATGTGCTTTTGTATGCTCACTAAACTGTCATAACTTATTTTTGAAATATAAAATTTGTTAGACTTGTTTAGTGTGTGTGTGTGTTCTTGGGAGATCCGTGTGCTTAAATTTTCATTGAGAGATGATTTTTGAGAGATTTATATGTTGGTTGAATCATGGTTGAGGTGCATGTCTTGATTGCATTCATGTTTGTGTTTTTCACTTCTCGAAAAACTGCATTTCATAGCTGGCTCGACACCTTCTCGATACCTCCTCGATACCTGGTCAGCTGTCGAGCCTCTAAGCCTTTTCTTTATCGCAATCTCGATACCTCCTCGACACCTGGTGGATTGATCGAGAAAATCTCTGTCTCCTCGATACCTCCTCGACACCACGTCGATCGATCGAGCTTCTTATGTTAGATGAGCTGTTTGGTACCTCGATACCTCCTCGATACCTTAGCTGTCGAAGGCATATTATCTCGATACCTTTCTCGACAGCAGCTCGATACCTCTCGACACCTCTGCTGTCGAGATTTACTGGAGATCCTATATAAGCTTCAGTTCGCGATTTTCCTCTCATTTCTCTCGATCTCTCTTCGATCTGTCCGAGGCGGTTGGTCTTCCTGTGCACTTTTCTTCAATCCAATCTTCATCCCAAGTGATTTTCAGTTTTTCTTGCTTCAAATCAAGTGGTATGATCTTCTTTTCAACTTCTTTTCATGCATTTCATGATTTAAAACTTAGGTTTTGGGATTTTTTTGGAAAACTTTGGGTTTTTCAAAATCTTTGTGTTATTGGTGAAATTTTGGGTTGGTTTTTCAATGAAAAGTGTTTAGAATGACATGCATTGCATTCCATGTGCATTAGAATGATATGATCATGCATTTAGTTGTGTGATTCTTGTCTGTGTGCTGATAGGATTGGATTGGGCTGAGCCCATGATGCTTTTTATGTTAGCATGTCACATGATCATGCATTCCCATGCATACGTCCATTTTTGTTCAAGATATTGTTATATTTGAACTGTTTGGGACTTTTCTGATTGTCTCCCTCTCTATCTTTTTTTTCTTTTTCTTTTACGATAGTTGCATCTATGGCACCTAAACGTAAATCCACTCCGGCTCGGAACCCTCTGCGTTCTGGAGCCTCTTCATCTTCTGATACTGCTCCTCATAATCTTCGGTTCCGTGATGGAGATGCCTACAAGGCATTTACTGAGAACTTTTCTAAACGAGGTGTTCATTCGGAACGCCACGTTGTTCTGGCAGACTTTGCCGACACTGACCTTCCCTCTGTCATTCACAGTAGGGGATGGGGGTCACTGTGTGACATCCCGGTCACTTGTCCTCTCGTGCTGATTCAGGAGTTTTACTCCAACATGCACGGGATTGATCGTTCAGTACCTCTCTTTTTCACTCGCGTTCGAGGTACGCGCATCCCTGTCACACCGCAGCTAGTGGCGGATGTGCTTAGGGTTCCTAGGATAGAGTTTCCTGACTATCCTACATGTGAGCGACTGAGGACTGTGTCCAGGGATGAGCTCATTTCTGCTTTCTGTGAGCGCCCTTCTGAGTGGGGAGAGCATATGTACACATCATGTAGACCTTTTGCTAAAGGTCCTAGATTCCTTAACATGGTGATGACTTTTGTACTTCATCCTCTTTCCCATTATAACTCTATCACCGAGCCTCGTGCTCGTTTCTTGCTTTCTCTACTTGAGCATCTCACGATAGATTTTCCTTCCCACTTCATTTTCTCTATCATAGATGTTCATTTAGATGCGGCGTCCCGTGATAAGCTCATCTTTCCTTCTGCTATCACGAGGATACTACGCCATTTTTCCATCCCTTTTCCCTCGTCCGACCACTTCACACACATCTCTGCTATAGATGCCGCTACCGTAAAACGTAGTGAGGCACAGTTCAGGGCGAGACAGCCGGATTTCACTCCTCCCTCCCGTTTGGCTCCATCTAGAACTACTCCATCTACATCAGCTCCTCCTTCTTCTTCGGGCGATGTATCTCTTGGAGACATTATGGCGCAGCTGCAGCGCATGGATGCTCGCCTCGATACACTCACCACTGAGTTGTATCAGGTGAATGTTCGTGTTGGTCGTATCGCACGACGGCAGGCGACCATGGGTGGTTTTGCTTCTGAGGCTTCTCCTCCACCACCTCCTCCAGTGGCTTCAGATTCTGACTCTGAGGATGATGATGATGATGGTGATGACGATGATGCTTCAGATGATGATGATAGAGATGCTAGCTCTACTGATGAGATGTCTACATGACACTCTACCCTTTGTCATTTGTGACAAAAAGGGGGAGTAGTTTTGGATTATGAGAGTAGTCATCTTAGGGGGAGAGTTAGGATAGGACATTTTTGATAGGGGGAGTGTTCATATTTTTGAGAGATGTAGTGAGGCTTTTTGATGTATCTTTTTCTTTTCTAGACTTATTAGATACATTAGTCTTGTATATCAGTTTACATACATTGTACTTATCTTCTATATATGTGGATGTATGTTTCTTTTTCACCTACCTCTTCATGTGTTGTTTCTTTTCTCTCTTTATACACATGTTCTTTATATTTGTAAGCAATCTATTTAATTTCTGTTTCACACAAGATGCCTTGATGAGTTTTGTTTATAAGTGTTTCAGAAATACAGGTTGTCAAAGTCTACTTGCCATAAACTCTCTTTTTGCAAAGTTCTTCAAGAGTTTGTGTTAGGATAGATTTTATTGTATGTAACAAGTGAATATGAGTTGAGTGATTTATGACTTCTCTCATATGTTCATTTGTTTGTTGTGGTTTTGTCACGGATTGCCAAAGGGGGAGATTGTTAGGACATATGTGTTTACATGTTAGGAACATATGTCACATTTTATGTAAATTGGCTAATCATTTGACAAAACGCACTTTACTTGTAATTGGGTAGTTCTAGGTGTATTTAATACTTTAAGAAACTATGTTTCAAGATCAAGTGTTGAAGTCATCAAGTCTGTCCAAGAAAAAGCAAGTTGAAGTGCAGAATTTTTAAATCTCGACACCTTCTCGACACCTACCTCGACACCTGCTAGCTGTCGAGATTTACAAAAGTCAGAATTCTAATATGATTTTCTTGGGATCCGTGAATTTGTTTTTGGGCCTTCTTTTCTTCTAACCCTAAACATATTTAAGGAGTGTTTTAAGAGCCGTCAATATAGACACAAGTTGCATAAGCATTGAGCAATCCTTGTTCAAGCAAATTGTGATCTAAGACGAAGTTCTTGACCTAGTTCATCTTCTTCAAGAAGTTGCTGTGTACTTTGCACCGTAGGGTTTTGTGACCAAGCATCTTCCTGATCTTCATTGCATAGGATGATCTGAAGAACTTTGCAGCCAACCTCTCTTTCTAAAGTTGGTGTTTGAAGTCGCGTACTGGGATCCGCGCATCTGGTTAGTCACGTACTTGGGAGCCGTGCATCAAAAGGGGGAACTGTCACTACAGATCAAGTCCGATTGGGTATTGGGGTAAGAGTTCAACTGTAGGTTGATAAGGTACTTGGGATTCCTTATTTGTAACTGCTTGATTTGATAATAGTGGAGTTTCGGGAGTGGTGACCTGAAAATCACCCGATGGGGTTTTTGTCGTTAGGGTTTTTTCCCATTCGTGAACAAATCACCGTGTCATTTATTTTCCGCTGCATATTTAGTTATTCGGTGATTTGTTTATGCTGCCACGTATTTGCATGTTAAATTGATTAATTAATAACTTGACTTAATTAATTAATTAGTTTAAATCACAAGGGGTCATTCAGTTTGTGGCCTATCATGCATGATATGATTATTTGATTGTTTTAACCTAGAATAGTTTAATTTGACTGAGTAACAACTTGGCTAATTAATTTAGGCTACGCAATCTGGTTGTTTGTTTGAGGGGTCTAAACTGTTCAAGTGGTATCAGAGCAGGTTGCTTTTTGTTTGAGATTTTTTATCTCTGAGCTAATCCTTGACCCCGGTTGTCATGGAGCATGGACACTCTCTGTTTGTTCCTCCTCACTTTGATGGGAACAACTATGCTTACTGGAAAGTAAGGATAAAAGCATTCCTGAAATCTATTGATGAGAGGGTTTGGAACTCTGTTGAATACGGATGGGAGAAGCCCACTACTCCTGTGAGTGAGTGGCAAACTTCTCAGAAAGAAGCAGCTGCATTTAATAGCAAAGCTATGAATGCCATTTTTAATGCTGTTTCAATGGAGGAATTTAAGAGGATCTCTAATGTTGAGGTTGCTCATACTGCTTGGAAAATCCTCCAAACTGTGCATGAAGACACAAAGGCTGTTAAGATAAACAAATTGCAGCAATTAACTTCTAGGTTTGAAAGCATTAGAATGTCTGATAATGAAACCTTTGATGAGTTTTATGCTAAACTCAATGATATTGTTAATTCTGCTTATAACTTGGGAGAAGTCTATGATCAACCTAAAATTATTAGGAAGATACTTAGATCCTTAATTGAAGACTTTAGACCCAAGGTGACAGCCATTACTGAAAGCAAGGATGTAGACATCATCCTTGTTGATGAGCTTGTAGGATCTTTTCAGTCCTATGAGTCTGACCTACCTAAAGTGAACAAATCCAAATCAATGGCTCTTAAGTCAGTTGATAATTTTGATGGTAGTGGATTTGATGATGAGCTCTCTGCTACAGAGATTGCGTACCTTGCCAAAAACTTTAAAAACTTTTTTAAGAATACCAATAGAAAGGCAAGAGGTACTTACACTGCTGAACCTAGAAATTTTAGGAAGAATGATCCCACTAAGGTTAATAACTTTGAAAAACCTAGAGAAAAAGTTGGTCAATCTTCAAATAATTCTTTGGGTCCTCAGTGTTTTGGCTGTCAAGGGTATGGCCATGTGAAATCTGAATGTCCTACATTCTTGAAGACTAAGGGTAAAGCTATGGCTGTAACCCTTAGTGATAGTGAGGTTTCTAATGATGAGTCCAGTTGTGACGAGGATGGAAACTTCATTGCTTTCACAGCTACTGCTACAATCAATGAAAGCATATCTGCTGAGGAGAACCCTTCTGATGGGGAACTCTCTGAAGATGCAGATCTTCAAGAGGCCTACAACAAAATTTGCAAAATTGCTGCAAAGGATGCTATGAAAGTTGATTTAGGCCTGAAGAAAATGGATGCCCTTGAGCTTGAAAAGAAAAATTTGCTTGTTAAACTGTTTGATGCTAATGAACTTTTGAATAATGTTAAATCTGAAAACATGCTTTTGCTTGATAAAGTTAGAACTTTGGAACATGATTTATCTGTTGCTAGATCTGTTAGTTCTAAACTTGATCACATGCTGAATGTTCAAAAGTTTTCTTCTGATAAATTTGGGTTAGGATATATTGAAAGCATCTTTGATTCTGTACCCCATTCCACTGTCTTTGTTCCTGCTTCTTCTTCTGTACCTTCTGTGAGTGAGGTTGTGAGTGAAACTGTTAAACCCCCTATGAGTGAAGTTGTTAAACCTGTAGAAGTTTCACCACCTAAGAAGATTAGGGTAGACTTAAGAGAATCTAAACCTAAGGAGTCTACCAAATCCAAGGACAAGATGCATGGTAAACCTGCTTGGGTTTGTCATTACTGTGGAAAGTCTGGACACATTCGTCCTAAATGTTTCAAGCTTCAAGCTGATAAGAGAGCGAATAAACCAAAAGTGTCTGTGCCTCAAGCACAAGATCCTATGGCACTAATTGGTGAATTGGTAAAGGTGTTAACCTTTATTCCAATCCTGGAGTTAAGAATCACTCTAATGTGAATAAAAACTCTAATGCTCGTGGTGCATCTAAAAAGTTTTGGATGCAAAAGACTCGAACTAACTGAGTCTTTCTGACATGGTCTTTGTGCTTCATTGCTTTATCCTATGTGACCATAATTCTGTGGTTTTTGTGTATTTTTGTTCTAGGACTTGCATTGCATTACATTCATGCATTTCATTCTAGGATTTATTTTTTTTCTCTTTAAAAAAAAAAAAAAAAAAAGGAGAAAGCAAAAACTATGTTTGACACTATTTTTCTTGATTTTTGAAAACAAGGTTGGTCAATTTTTTTACACATGTCATGTCCTGTGTACCTTGTTTAACTTTGATGAGCTTATTTACTGCACTTAACTAGTTGAGAATTTGTAGTGCATGTTGTGTGGGAAAGGTGTGTGTGGTTTTTCAATCACTGTGCCTTTATCATGAAGTCACATGTTTTTTGACTGTAGGACTTGATCCTTTTGAGAAAGGCATAAATAACCATCTCACCACTGTTCACTAGCCAATCATGAACACCTTAGTGCATATCATAAGATTTTGTGCTCGAGAAAGTGTAGCACATGCACAAAAAGAACATAAGGTGTAGCCTCAATTAAAATTAAAACTGGTATGTACTATTAGGCTTGATGCCAATTCACTTAATTCAAATCGGTGTGTACTATTAGGCTGAATGCCAATTCATATAAATAAGAGGCAATAATGCAAGAAACTTACATGATTGCAAGCTTTTGTTCTAGGAGATGTGGGAGTTATAGGATGTAACTCTTTAGGTGATAGTCTCTTTTAAATTCTATGTGATGAATTATGTAGACTTTGTGTTTGATGGCTATTCACATATCACCTCACATGTATCTCAAGTTTTTGCTAGTATCACACACTTCATAAGTTACTCTTTGTTAAACACTGTACATGCTAGTGTGTGTTTTTGGTCTGACCAACCAAGCTTGAAATTATCTTGAGAATTGTGCAAAACATATTTGATGCTTAAGGAAAATCAATGGAGGATAATTGAAACTTGTTTTTGAGAAAATTGGGTTTAAAAATTTGGGTTTTTGAAAAAGCATTCCATTTCATACTCATGCATTTTGTTTTCATTGATCAAATGCTTTGAGGAGTTGTTTTTAAAATTGGGCTTGCATTTTTCAAAACTGTGATTTTTCTCAAAATTTTTGTGAGTTTCTGCCCATTTCGATCGATCCATTGTGATTTTCGATCGATTGAAGATTGTGGAGAAGCTTTTTTAAAAGATGAAATCTGACTTTTTCAAAGTACTTTTTCAAAAGATTTCAAAATTTTTCTTTCTCTCTCCGAGTTGGCAAGCTACACAGTCAATTTTTTGTCGTTTTCCTTCGGATTTTTTGCAAGATCTCTCTTTCCTCAAGCCGGTAAGACTCTTTTGCCCTTCCTTTTCAATTTATTTTCAAGTTTCCATGCATTTTAAGGGAGATTTTTGGACTTAGCATATATGGGATTTTCTGTTGATTTAAGCCTTTTTTCTTGCAATTGATCATTGGGTTTTTGTGGGGACACATCATAAACATGTTTCTTAACTGTTAATTTGATCAATTTTGGGTTTTGTGAAAAATTAAAAATTCTAGGGTTTATGTTTGATCCGAATTGGGGCTTTTTGTGAAATTGAGTTTAATTGATGAAATTGGCTTGTGTAATTGATGCAATTAGTTATTATAATATGTTTTTAACATTGTGTAATGATTAATTCATCAATTTGTTTCAAAATTTTCAAGTGGTTTTCAAAAATTTTTAGGGTTTTTGCTAGAAACTCTATGCTCAAACCAAGTTTGTGTAATTGAACTTAATTTGAACATGTTTACTGCATTAGTACATGCATCATGGCATTGCATTTGTTCATGCATCATATAGATTGTTATTCTCTTGTTTTTTGTGCTAACTTGCAGTCTGCCTTTGGTCTTTTTTTTGTTCTTTTGGTTTTGTCTTTATGTCTCTGTCATTTTCCTTAGCACCATGCCTAGGAAGACTAGAGCTCGTAGGACTATTCCCTCTCCTTCTCCTTCCCCCACTTCCTTTGACTGAGAGAGGTTTTCGAGCGAGAAAAACCAAGAGATCTATGAGAAACTCAATCTTCAGAGGAAGATTTGGGCTGAGCGTTTGGTTATTCTAGATGAGCTAGATCCTGCCATTAGGGCAAACTTTGAGCGTAGGGGCTGGTTGCCTTTGTTAGATGTGTCTGACCCTCCTCCTCCGGCTACCTTGATTAGAGAGTTCTTCTCGAACATCTCTATCCGCGTCTATGATTCTAACACTCTAGTTAGGAGTTGGATATGAGGCGTAGAGTACTCCATTACTCCTCAGGTAGTGGCTGATGCTCTTGGGGTACCGTTGGTTAGTCATCCTATCTATCCTTATACTGAGTCTCCCGTGCTAAGCGATGTTTTGTCTTACATCACTGGGACTACTGTCCAGTGGGGTTCTGATCCTAGGATCACTTCTGCTGAACTCTCCGGGTTACATTATCTTTTCTTTAGGATAGCCTGTCATTCCATCTGGCCCATCTCTCATGTTCACACAATTCCTCCTGAGAGGTGTGTATTTTTGTACGCTCTAGTTACCGATGCTCCTATTAGTTTTCCTCATCTCTTTCTTCGTTCTTTGAACAAAGTTTATAGGAGTTCATCTACTTCTCATGCCCTTGTTCATCCTATTTTCATTCATAGGATTTTACTTTATCTAGCTTTTAGTGACTTCCCTTCATCTGAGCCTGTACATGTTATTGGTCCTATTGGTGCGTCTTTTCCTAGACAAAGGGCCGCTCATCTTCGAGCTGGTTTTAAACACCCTAGGTCTGAGCCATCTAGTAGTGCTCCTCCTCCTCCTTCGTCTTCTACAGGCCCTGCTGGTGAGGTTATTCCTGATCCAGTTGGTGATGATGCTGCTACTGCTGATGTTCCTCCACCTCCTTTGGCCGACTTTGATGTTCGTCGTACTCTGGAGACTGTCATGACCGTTTAGGCGGCTCATGGTCAGATTTTGGTGGACCTGCTGGATGAGATTTATGCTCTCCGAGCCGACCTTGCGTGTCTTCATTCACCCTCACCACCTCCTTTTGATGGCGACTTGTGATTGCCCTTTGGCATTCCGTCACAAAAAGGGGGAGTGGATATATTGATTGACTTGTAGAGGAGTTTTGACTTTTTGAGGAGATTTTGTAGTTAGGGGGAGATTTTTTTTGAAAGCCTGAGATATTTTTTGTGGAGTTTATTAGATTGTATCTAGGTGCTTCACTTTGTATATCATTTTTGGGGATATTCATATTAGAGGGAGTAACATTGATATATTGATATACATGATTTTTATTTGATTCTTGTTGTCTCTGATTCACTACTTATTGATTTATATTTTTGAGTTGTTCATTGATATATATCTTTATTTTGTGTTGTGTGAATCTTACAAGAATCTTATACCTGTTTATATACTATTTTCTGTCACACATGCGTTTATGCGTTTGTTGAGTATTTCAGGAATATACAGGTGCATTCAATTTGGCTGCTGTCTACACTTGCAACTGATGGATAGTAGTTAGGATTGAATTTAGTTTATGAGCATTATTTTTGTAAAGGGCTTTTTAATTGTAAACTTTGAGTTTTTAATTTGTATTTTGTCACAGATTGCCAAAGGGAGAGTTTGTTAGGTTCTAAGGTCTTAGGATTTTATGTATTTAGAACTCTAATTTGTAATGTTGGCAAACCATGATAAAAACATTGTACTTAGTCTAGTTTAGGCTTGCTCAAAGTTGGTAAAATATTGTAAAGTTGGAATCGAGTGACTGCAGATGTATTGGGACATCTCGGCCTGGCTCAATCGATCGAAGAATAGATTCGATCGATCGAAAATCGGCCCAGATGTGTTTTCTGCAGAAATTCCAGCTCAGCCCTATCTCTTTAAACGTCTAGGGTTTTATGTTTTTGCCCTAGGTATATAAGGAAAAACCCTAGCCACGTTTTCTGAGTTGCACAAGTTGTATTGTTGCTCATACATTGCGATTTTGTGTGAATCTCTTGTGAGATCTTAGAGGAGCTTTCCTTTACACAAAACTTAGGGTTTTCAAGGTAGAGATGATTTCAACATCTTGAAGATCATTACAGTTGCAACCATTGGAACTTAAAGATAAACAAGCGAGGAGCTTGTAGCTGATTAAGGAATTCAAGAAAGAAGTAGTCCGTGGATTCGGAGCCTGCGCGTGGTCGTGTCGGGAAGTTCTACTGGTTGGTAGCATTAGGAAGTCGAGCGGGGGAGCTTGTAGTCCTTTTGTAAGAACTTCAATTCTTTCATAGTGAATTCTGGTTTGCCTTGAGGATCGATGGGTCAAATCCTCCCCAGGTTTTTCCATGTGGTTTCCTGGGTGATCATATCTTGTGTTCTTTATTATTTCTGCTGCTTTATATGTTTTATATGCATGATATGATTATTTGATTGTTTTAACCTAGAATAGTTTAATTTGACTAAGTAACAACTTGGCTAATTAATCTAGACTACGCAATCTGGTTGTTTGTTTGAGGGTCTAAATCGTTCACCAACAATCAATAACACAAAACCATAATTTTATGTGGTATACCATTTCCCAACAGTCAATAAAATAGAACCATAATTTTATGTGGTATACAAAATTATAAAGGGAAATGTTAAGGGCACTGGTTTAGAAACTATTTTTAGAAATATTTTATGAAAAAATGAGAAAGCAATTAATTTTGTTATCAGTTTTTTATATTTTTCATAAGTGTCATGTTAACGAATGCCCTTAGGGTAATTATTAATAAATCATAATGTGGTGTTTGGTACGGGGTAATATTTTAGGATTCTCAAAAAGAAAAAAAGACTTATATTGGATTTACAAATCTAAGGATAGAATGGGAAAAATAAACAATTCAACTAAGATTTCTAGTAATAAACCAAACATTATAATATCACATTCCTAGGAATCTTATTAGATTCTTAATTAAACCAAATATAAGAATAATTATATTCCTAGGCATCCAGATTGCAGGGCATCACATTTCTAGAAATCTGGATGCTAGGAATAATATGGATTCCTCCATACCAAATGCCACCAAATAGGAAAATTTTTACACCATTTTCATGGGATATATAAAATGTTGTTAACAACATTTATTATTTTATCATTCTCCCAATAAAATGTTTCTAAAAATGGTTCCTAAACCAATGCCCTAAGGGCATTGGTGGCATTGGTTAACATTTCTCTTTTCATAAAAATAATGTCAAAACTTTCTTAATATGGTTTATTAAGAATTGCCCTAAAAGCATCTCTAGTAGCTTGTCTAAATTTTTGTACTATTTGGATAATGAACAGTGATATTTACCTTTTAGCTGCCCATTTTTTCAAATACACATTCTAACAGATTCTCTATCTCATTTAAATATTATTTCTTCATTCATTCTTTATTCTTTTTTAATATTTATTTTTTCTTCCTCTATTCATTCTTAACCATTATATTTTTCAACAAAAAGTGTTACATTCACAATATTTTTTACAATACTTTCACAAGAATCATAACAAAATCCTATATGAAAAATTGTTACTAATTCTAATTTGAACCCACCACTGAAATTATATTTTTACTCACCAATATTAGCTAATAACAATATGTTACTTAAGATTTATTGTGAAAATATTGTAAAAATATTGTGGTAGTATTTCCATTCTTTCATCCATATGTTTCCTTTTTTTTTTCCCCCTTTTTTTTTCTCTTGTTTTTTCTACACCACACACGTATACCCATATATCTCCATCCTCTCCTTTTTTTTCTTTACTTTCCACTTGATTCCAAAACTTCCCTCTCTCTTTCTTTCTCCAGCTCTCTCATTTTCTACTCTTTTTTTTTTTCTTTTTCTTTTTCTACTTGATTCCAGAACATTCTCTAGCTCTCTCTGTGATATGTGTCACATGATCTTGCTTGCCTTTTGGTGTCATCATCATCAAACACACACAAACACGCATGGAGAGAAAGGAGAAATCGCCCTTACTCTACCACACCGCCATCGCTGCTTCCCCTCCTCACTGCGGAGTGCAAGCAACCAAGGGTCATATTGGCTTTTATTTTTTTTCGTTGTTCTTGATTAGTTGTTGTTTTTGATTTTAGATTTGTCAGATCGGCTTCTATTTTTTTTTTCTTAATCTTTTATTGTTGTTCTAATTTTTTTTTCTATTCTTGATCTGTTGTTGTTTTGATTTTAGATTTGTTGTTTAAATTAAATTGGTTTTATGAGAGCAAGAGTTGTTTTGTGAAAAGAAACAAAGAGAGAGAGAGAGAGTGTAACACCCAAAAACAAATCAATGAAGAAAGGGAAAGAAGGGATAAAATATTAAGTGCTGGAGTTTTTTAATGAAAAAAAATTAGTTGCTAATCTATAGTAGCCCATCAAACTTGATGAGCTACTGTTCATGAGCAAAATTTTTTTTGAGTTTTAGAGAGACTGTTGGAGTTCTCTTTTCCTCTTTTTTCCAGTTTCATTCTCCATATTTTGGCTTTACCCACTCTATTGGAGATGCTCTAAGAGCACTTGTTAACATGACCCAATTACAAATACTAGAATAATTAAGTGCGGGCAAGCAATCTAGTTGTCGACGACTAGAAATTATAATAGTCCAATAATGGTTTGGTTTTCAAGCAATAGGACCTTATATTATATATATCATTGTTACTACTTACTACCATGCATTGCATGCATGTAATCACTCACTACCAAAACTTATTCCTCCTAAAGATTTTCTCGCATTCATAAAAATTTACGGACAAAGAGGAGGTATTAAATATATATAGTCTAATTCTATACTTATTTCTCCAAATTAGTGGCAGCTGTTGATCGAGAAATTAAGAGAGATGGAATGTATATATATATATATATGGGAGATGTAATTAATTACATAGTTGTAAAGTTGTGATTTATAATTATGTTTTATGTTGGCTTTAATTTCGTGTCAAATTTGATTGTAATTCTGTTAAATCATTTCCTTGTATTTTTGTGGAATTTAATATAAGGGTTGTATGTGAGAGTTTGATGGAGATTTTCTGAAGATGATGATTTCTCGACTAGCTTGCGATTGGCTCACAAGTGCCAACCAGCAAAATAGGCCACATGAAAAGCACATGCTATAATTTAAAGAGTCTTTAACAGGCTGGATTTCGCGAGTCATTTGTGACTCAAGCCAAGTTGCAAGTGACCCGCAAAACTTTCTCCCTGATTACTTTTAAGTGTGCTTTTTCTCATACCTTTATCAAGACTATATAAACCCTCATTACCCATGAAATGTAAGAAGAACAAGGAGCATTCACAAGAAACTTTTGAGAGAGAAAACCCTAGCCAAACACTTAGAGTTAGAGATCGTTTACCCACAATTCTCTACATCATTTCTCTAGAGTTCCCATTTACTCCTACCTCTTTATCTACATATCCTTGAGAGGTTTTTAGTTCAAACACTTACCTCACCCATTCTAAGTGTTGAGAGAAGTTTTGGTGCCTATGGGAAGCATTAGAAGAAGCCATTGAGTGGCAAATACAATCGGGCAGAATTGCGGGATCCGTATAACTAGTGAAGACAAGACTCCAAGAAGTCCGTTGGTAACTAGAGCTTGGACAGCTCAAGTACATTGGGTAGATTAAGCTTGAAGGGTCTTTTTGATATTCGTATACTCCAACTTATTCACTAAATGATTGATTTCAGCTTGGAGGGCCGCAAAGAGGTTTTTTGCGTACTTCAATTTCCTCTTCAATAACATATCTCGGTATTATCTTGTATTTGCATTTCTCTTCTCTGCTTTTTAAGCTTTACATTTATCGCTTATTGTACTTGCTTATGCATTAGAGTCGTGTTTCGGTTTATTGCATATCTTTTATTCTTGTTCTGCACTTAATTAAGTTAGAGTAAAAGCACTTAAGCCGTAATTTAAAATTGGGGATCTATACTAACATTAGTGTTTCTACACTAATTGAACTTTCAATAGTAAACTGGAATATGTGACTGTAACTAGGCTAGGATTATTTGTAATTTTACAACATAAATAAGTTTCTTAATTTGAAGAGTAATTTGATAATTTTTTCAAAGGTTGATAGATGCATATATTAAAAATGTATGATTGTGTTTGGCGGTCGAACATGGACTATATAATAAGATTAGTGTTCTTTGGGTTGTTCCAATGAGAATTTTTTTTTTTTTTTTTTTTAGAATCTAGATTCAAAGGTCAAGTTTATTTCATAAAAGATCAAAGATTACAAAGCATCACGAGTCACTAGAGGAGCTATATCATCATGACAGGATTCAATCCAAACCTATAGCTCACTGTCATAAATAGCTTTCTTGGCAAGAAAATGAAATAATATTCAAATATTACAAAACAAACCTAAGGGGCTCTTAGCTCTCTTATATTGTTTGGAAAACAACCCTTTGTGATATTAGGAAGTGAGACAACCAAAATGAAAAATAAACAAGTGAAAGTGAAAAGGTATTATACAAAAGACAAGGGAACTTTGCATATATATGACAATGTGGTTGGAAAATTTTAATTTTTTACTCATACAATTAAAATTATGCAGGTATAACATGCATTGTCATTCTTTGGAGTGCAAGTTCCTTTGGCTACTCAGTAATTGGCTGCACGGATTGTGCCATGTACACATTCAAAAGTACAGGGTGTGGATATTATAGTTTTAGCAAGTTGTAGGTTTTTCTAATTTAAAATAAGTTCCCCATAATTATTAATTTGTCAATCCTTATCACATAAGTATCATCCTTCAAGTAAGGAATATTCACCTTCTTTAACTTTTACACAAAATTGTCTCTATAATCTAACAAGTTGAAAACTTGATCATTAATTCATCAGCTATTTGTTCCACAATAATTAATGTAAAACAAATACGATAATGATGCATGTATTTCAATTATGTAAAGTTTTGATTCCCAACTAGCCTTTGTTGGCTTTAATTCTGTGTGAAATTTGGTTGTAATTCAGTCAATCATTTTCCTGTATCTATGTGGGTTTAATTGTAAGGAATGAGTGTGAAAGATTAGTAAAGAATCAAGCATGAAATATCAGTGCAAATTTGCGACTAGCTCGCGAGTAAAGCAACCCGTGAAAAGGTCACTTATGAAGCACAAGACTAGAAGATAAAGAGTCATGCCAACCTGTCATTTCACGAGTACTTCGCTAGAAAAGCCATCTCACGAGGTACCTGCGAAACTCTCAGTTGGGCAAAAATGAAAAGTGTTTTACTAAATTATTTACACACTATATATACCCCCATTACCCACAAAATTGTAAGGAATTTTTTTTCAGGGCGAAAACCCTAGCAAAACACTTGAGAGTTAGAAATTGTCATACTCACAATCATCTACACAAATTCTCTTGGTTTTCCTCTACTCCTATCTTTTCATCTATACATCCTTGAGAGGTTCTTAATTAGCCCAAACACTTACCTCACTCATTCTGAGTGTTGAGAGAAGTTTTGGTGCCTTTGAGAAGCATTAGAATAAGCCATTAACTGGCGGATGCAATCAGGCAAAATTATGGATCCGAAAAGCTAGTGAAGACAAGACTCCGAGAAGTCCATTGGTAACAGGAGCTTGGAGGGCTTAAGTACAATGGGTAGATTAGGCTTGGAGGGTTTTTTGATATTTGTATACTCCGCCTTATTCACTAGTGGATCAATTTCGACTTGGAAGGTCGCGGAGAGGTTTTTTGCCAAGTTCTTTAGTTTCCTCTTCGATAACACACCTCGGTGTTATCTTATGTTTGAATATCTCTTCGCTACTCTTTAAACTTTACTTTTATTGCTCATTGTGATTTGCTTATGGCTTAGAGTAGTGTTACCGATTTATTGCGCTTCATTTACTTTTGTTCCGCACTTAGATAAGTTAGAGTAAAATCAAGTAAGCCATAATTTAAAATTGAGGGTCTAAACAAGCATTAGTGTTTTCACACTAATTCAACTTTCAAATTACAATTCTACTTCTTTATCATGTGAAGCAAACAAGCATCACAATATCTTCTAGCTAGCTATCCAACACAATTAAAGCAACCAATTAGCATAAGCTCAAATGTAAAAAGGATACTCACTGATGGTCTATCTTTGAAGTCGGAAAACTCCCACTATACTTAAAGCCCTCATTACTGTAAGGATGGCCTGAGTTCCCTTTACTTACATCCTCATAACTGGTTGAAGTGGATGTCGATTCAGCATTGGGGTTCAAACCAACCATCTGCATTACGTTCTCAATCTCCTTCACCACATCACCCATTGCCAGCCTGTTGCCTCCTAATTCTTCAACACACCTCATTGCTAGGTCCACGAACTTCTCTAGACCTTTCAGTGATGTTTGCAAACCAATGGTAGGGTCTAGAATTTCTTGAAGGTTGTATAGATCTTTCGTTCTATCAATTGTCGTTTGTACAACTCTTACAATATATTTCCCCCTTTCAATTGGCATTCTTGCAGTTATCAGCTCCAACATTAGCACTCCAAAGCTATATACATCACTCTTTTCAGTCAATTGCTGAGTCATGTAATACTCAGGATCCATGTACCCCTACACCATTTTAGAAATCAAGTCAGAGTGTCAGAGGTTTTTTTTAAATAAATAATAATTTTTATTGAGCTAAAATTAAAATAAAAAAAAAAAAAAAAAAAGTCACCCACGTATACTAGATGTATACAACTAAGGACCAATAAAATAAAACACACAAATTACAAATATTAATAAAATGATAAACCCTTAACATAGTGAATATCGTCATACAACTGACGTCCAATTCAACAAAAGGATCAAGTACCCTGACAATGGGACAATTTTGTGCAAAAGTCTTCATCTGATTCTTTCATGACTAAATGTAGCCAGCTTATTATAAGCTCCTGATGCTTATTTTCTTTCACTAAAAAATTTTGCAAAAGGATTTTCCACTGACCATTGTGCCTTTAACTTGAGTGCTGACATGGCCCTTTTCTCCTTCACCCATAGGCTTAGGCAGTCCAAAATTAGATACTGTTGTATTTAAGTGTTCATCCAGGAGAATGTTGGTTGACTTAATGTCCCTATGTATAATAGGAGGGTTAGCAAGTTCATGAAGATAGGCCGGGCCTCTAGCTGCACCAAGTGCTATTTTTAGTCTCCTCATCCAATCCAACCTAAATCCTGACTTCCCTACATAAAGGACAGCTATCTCATTACATGTTAATGAAAAATTGTCAGCATTATCTACATGATAATTTACATTTTCTGGAAAGAAGCTATCAAAGTTATGACATATTATGTCTTCGTCTAATTTTGTCTCTAGAGGAAGGCACACTATTGAAGTATGAAAAAACTTACTGAAAGCCATTTTAATAGTGGTTGAAGTACCTAAAAGGTTATCCTTTAGAGATCCATTTGGAACATAATCATATACAAGCATTTGTTCACCTTGATTGAAACAAAAACCAACAAGGCTGACAAGATACTTATGATGAACCCTTGACAAAAGTTCAATCTCGGTTTTGAACTCAAGGCCACCTTGCATTGATTCTTTTTAAGCTTATTTGATGGCAATCAGTTGACCAGTGGGAAGAGTCCCCAGATAAACCTGTAGTAATGTTGATAGATTAGACATTTGGTGACACAATTTATCGATAGGAATAGTTTAGAATCACATTGAGAAACTTAAGGAGTTGTCATTAACCAAAAAAAGAAATATATATGGGGATAAAAAGGAAAAGATTTTGTAAAGGAAATTAAACATTTGAAGTGGCAGAAGAACATAACAAATTGCATTAAGTGAAAAATATTTCTTGTTATAAAATTTAAAAATTCTTGTTATGTATTCTTGGAACTTTCATGATCAACCAATATTCTAGAGAGAGTATTCATATTTAAAACTTTCCATAACCCCCAGATCCAATAGAATTTTCTTCAGAAAACTTGTTAGTGTACTTCTTAAGCTCTTCAAAAGAGAAACATCTTGCTCCTTTCAACTGAGGAATGCCACCACTTCCATTATTTGGATCCCAGTGTGCTGCATTTGTGTGGTGTGAAAGTGATTATATCCCTTACAATTTTGTATTAATAGCTTTGAAGTACAAAATTTATGTCATAGTTATCTTACCAAAAGGGTGTAATTGATCAGAAGCTCTTTCTGCTCTTCTTTTTTGGTGGAATGCATAAAACCCTGCTAAGAGTAATAGAAGCAGCAGGACAGTGCCACCAATTGCTGCTCCAATAATAATGCCTATGCTTGACTGGTTTTTTGATTCTATGTATTCCTCTAAATGATGCACATGAGAGAGAGAGAGAGAGAGAGAGAGAGAGAGAGAGAGAGGTCATATTAAAAGATCAAGCTAACATTTTATCAATTTCTTTTTTAAGAGATGCATCACAATAAGAAAAGGAAAATATTACAAGAATTACTTTTTAATATAGAATGCAAATTTGAAGTTACCTGAAAATGGTCCGTATGGCATAGCCTTAAAATAGAAGGGTCCAAATTTATCTGGAGGCTTAAATGTCTGGTTGCTAAGCACAAACCCAATGTTAGAAATTCCTGTTCTATTGAAACAATCTTGACCAGATGGGAAGACTTGTATGCTCATTTCAAGGTTCTCAGATGAGTCTTTGAAGAGGTTACTTATGGAAATTGAATCCATAGGCAGTTTCTGGGACTGCGCAAATTTCTTTAGAGACCCCAGAATATCTATGTAGTAACTTGGGTTTCCCAAATCTGAGAAGGAAGATGCTCGAAAAAATAGAGTTTTATCTGGAGGCTTAAATGTCTGGTTGCTAAGCACAAACCCAATGTTAGAAATTCTTGTTCTATTGAAACGATCTTAACCAGATGGGAAGACTTGTATGCTCATTTCAAGGTTCTCAGATGAGTCTTTGAAGAGGTTACTTATGGAAATTGAATCCACAAGCAGTTTGTGGGACTGCGCAAATTTCATTAGAGACCCCAGAATATCTATGTGGTAACTTGGGTTTCCTAAATCTGAGAAGGAAGGTGCTCGAAAAAATAGAGTTTATCTGGAGGCTTAAATGTCTAGTTGCTAAGCACAAACCCAATGTTAGAAATTCCTGTTCTATTGAAACAATCTTGACCAGATGGGAAGACTTGTATTCCCATTCCAAGGTTCTCAGATGAGTCTTTGAAGAGGTTACTTATGGAAATTGAATCCACAGGCAGTTTGTGGGACTGCACAAATTTCATTAGAGACCCCAGAATATCTATGTAGTAACTTGGGTTTCCCAAATTTGAGAAGGAAGGTGCTCGAAAAAATAGAGTTCCCTTGTATGGATATGCATATTTACAATTGGGGCTGGAATCCTGACCCAAATTGTAGTTTATAGGTTGACACTTTGGTGGAATTGAGAATGTACTAGTGTTTTTTGATTGGGGAACCATGCAGTAACTCTCGACATTATTCTTACAAAATAGGTTATCCACAAGTCTGTAGAAAAATTATGGATAATTAGTCCAATGATGTGAGAAATTGCAAAAAAAAACCTAAAGATAGTGTACATATCATGGATATCTGACTCCAACAAACCAAGAGTTTTATGATGTAATTGAATTGCCCAATTCTCTTCATGGAGAACCTAGGTTTGGAACCTCTATCCCCTCCCCTGCCCCCCCCCCCCCCTACCCCAAATTGTCAACAAAAAAAAAAAAAATCCAACAAGAAAAAAAGTTATTCTTTTAACAGTGCAATTAAAATAAAACAAACAAAATAACTAAATATGGCTTACATCAATTTCTTGTCATATCCTTTAGCTTTTGTTGTAAAGCCTTCAATTGAATTGTTCTGCAAATCGATAAGTTGCAGTTGGTTGCTATAGACGGTGCCAACATCTAAGGTGCCATTGAGCTGGTTGTTCCTTAATACCCTATCCCCACATGTCAAAACAGTCATGTCATTTTATGTAAAAATAGACTTTGTTGTTTTTAAATCTAACAAAATTACATGCTTTTTCATTTGGATTTTCTCAACATCCATTATGTTGAAAATGGTGCTACTTGAAATTGAATTGATACTCACATAGTCTATAAATTGGGAAGGCTGAATAAGATAACAGGAACTACTCCTTGACAATGTGTGTTTTCCATCATTCTGCAAACAGAAGATTTAAAGGTTGAATATTGATACCAAATACCTTAAACCGTTTTCTATGCATGAAAATTTTCTTGAATACATTCACACACACACAAACACACACACACACACACACACACACACATACAAACACAAAGAAGCACCACTGGTTTCACATGTAGGGGCCCAAGAAGGACCATGGTCTGTCTTCCTAACAACATTAACTTAAAAGACAAGACTAGATTAGGGACCCACTTAGTGCCCATAATGGGGGTGGATTATGAAGGCCCAAAGGAAGAAGCGATCTTTGAGTCTCACATCTCCTAGAGAAGCACACGGGGATGTGCTTATAAGGGATAATTTCCCTTTCATGTGTAAAGGTCTTTTCTCCCATTGTGTGCTTTGGGAGGGGGGAGAACAAAACCGTGAGGGTCTGAGAACCAAAGTAAACAATGTCTACACAGTTGGAGTGGGGTCATTACACTTGCTCTTTTTTTTTGTCTTTTTTTTTTTTTTTTTTTAATAGGTGACCCACTTGGTTAAAATTACAAAGAGATGCAACATGGCAATATAAACAACACTAGAAAGATGTGAAACATTTTTTTTTTAAACTTAATTATTTATTTAAGGGGAGGATAGTGAGCATATGTTCATATTACCAAACATATGCTACTTATGGTGAAGATTTTAATAGAAATCCAGCTGTATATATCAGTTCAAGGATTTATTGGCTGGTATGACTCTAGAGGTTGTTGAGCAAAGTTTACAATTAAATGGATTAAGTGAAATGGATGAAGTGAAAGCCAGTAGCATTTTCTGGAATGTTTCATTATCAACAAACAATATGTAATACCTGGATTATGTGGATTAGATTGGTTAAGTATGTCTTGCGTGGGTGTTTGTTGAGTCCCACATTAGGTGTTTACTAGGTCAACTTGGGCTTTATAAACTGTTGAATATTGCCTCAAATTCCTAATTAGTTTTGGTTTGGGTTTCCTTGGTGTAGAAGGAAAGGTTTTTCCTTGGTGTGGAAAACAAGGATTCTCCTTGTCATAGAAGGAGAAGTATTCCTTATTGAAGAAGTAATGGGAATTACTTGTCCATTAAGGAATAGAATTGAAGTTTTATAAATAGGCATTGTTGTAAAGGGTTTGGTGACTTTTGCCCAAGGTTCTTCCATGTGGGGAGAGGTGAAAAACTCCTAGAAGAACATGTTGGGTTCATAAATAAGCATTGTAATCCGTATCATTAATAGTGGATATTTTTGTTGGTGTGCCGTTGGATGTAAAACCAAATTAAATATTAGTGTCTCTTGTGAATGTTTTATTTTCTTGTTCATGTGAATGCACTTCTGCTAGTCCCAAATCACAATAATTAATGTTAGAGCTTCCGTAGTTGCACAACATAAACAACTAAGAGGAGCCTCAATTGTGATAGGCTAGTTCTTTTAGGGTGCTTTCTTTGGGTACTTACATACTTAAGTAAAAAAAAAAAGTCCATGCATTGTGTCGACGAGAATAGTGGTGGGTATTGTTGAGAGGGCATCAAATGAGATATGATATAACAAATGTCTACAAATCTGCCAGAAACTAGAAATAGCTGCAGGCTGCAGATGAGGACTAAGTAGACGAAGTTGTGTGAGTTCATTCAGTTGTGCAGAAAATACCAAAAACTGCATATTAGAAGCCAATCACTCTTAAGGAGCTACAGCATAGCAAGGTCAAAACTGTGAGACTAGACTAAATAAGCTATCAATGTGTTGATGACAGAGAAAGGGGTCAGGGATATGGAGAAGGGAAAATGAAACTTACAATGTCGTCAAAGACTCTAAGGATAAAATCCATGGAGGAAAGTCAGACTCATCGAAACTATTGTTGCTCATATCCCTGCAGAATACACTTACAATCTCAACCAAAAAAAAAAAAATTTTGATAGCAGTAATATTAAATAAATTTAACCTAGAAAAATGAAGATGGCAAATACTATCCACTTTGGAGTTCAAAAAAAAGGATAAATACATCAACAACAACAAAGGCCTTAGTCCCAAAAAATAGGATAATTAATTGATCATAAATTATAATGGTCTGACACTACTCACTTACCCCTGCAACACAAATGAAATTCATAGTCTTTTAGTAATATTATTGCAACTTACACATAATGGAGGTTGTTCATGCCAGTAAGGTCAGGTATAGGACCAGTCAGCTTATTGTTGGACAAGTACCTGAACAAAGAGCATCAACAGCTCTATTTGTAAAGTGAAATTTCCCGCAAAAGATTATTTAAAAAAAAAAAAAAAAATCATTATAAGTGCTGTATTGATATGTCTATCATCTTTACTTACAGCTCGCCAACATTTACAAGATTATTGAGGTTCGAAGGTATGGGCCCACTTAATGAATTCCTATCAAAGCGTCTGTAACCAAAACAAGATACTCAGTACAGTAACTCGAAAGAGGTTCACAGCTCCAACAATCTTAGACTGAATTCACTTTAGCATGTGAGCTAGATACTCACATCACCTCCAAATGCGTCACAGATCCAAGGGTTTTGCTGTACAATTGAGAATATCAAAGTGAACTTCTTAGCTTCTATATCAAAGACGTTTGAGTTTATATTTGGCATTAGAGGTGGAGACTCTGAAAATGAAAACAATGTTGTGTGTGTAACCAAATAATAGTGGTTTGTGAAAAATAGAAAAAAGACAATCACGCAGGAATACAAAGATTTACATGGTTTGGCTTAGGCCTGTGTCCATGGGCGGCATCTAGGAGAATGTTTCACTAAGAAAATAGGAATATCACAAAGGTGCCACAAAAGCATGCTCACAAACCAAAACCTTAAATACACAAATAACTCTCTATCTCAAACATCAAAGAATAGAGAAACACCTATTCTCCACATATAAAACATGAACATGGATGTAAAAAAGTGGATGTGAAAAAACAAGTGTGAGAGTATCATTGCCCTAGATTATCTATAACCCAAGTAAACTATGTGAAGGTCCGGTTAGCACCTTTGAACATGAAGTACACACAATTGAATTCAAGCCATACATGCGAAAAACAAAAACATAACCCTTGGATGACAACTTAAGAGACATAAGTAATTGCAGACATGCATTAAAAATTAAAACAATAGTAAGAAACCAAGTCAAAGCCTCACAGAGTAATTAGCTGCTGTAGATTTCCTATTGTGTCTGGAATAGAGCCAGAGAAACTGCAACCGATCAAGTTTCTGGTGTGCAAGCAAAAAGCAACAGGTTAACTTCAAGGATCTAAAACGCAAGTTTAGTATGAGCTAATCGTCTGACAGCAGTTGATATTTCCTTACAGGTTTATTAGGTTCGTTAAATTCCCAATTGAACTTGGAAGTTGTCCTTTTATGTTCTTGTTGTAAGAGAGATCCCTGTGTGAAAAAAAAAAAAAAAAAACTGATAATTAGGAATGAACTTGCAGATGACTGACTGAATAAGCAACTAGTGAATACTGCATCATATAATGGAGTAATTGATTTCATCTATTTGTGAAATAAAACAAAAATTAAAATTTCGTAGTCACTATATTTATGATAATAATCCATGAAATAATTGATTTCTGGGATGCATGTCTCAATGATTAAGGGCTCCCAGGCATGAGGTGCTGCCTCAGATGTTGTTGAGCATTGAATCTTTAGGCATCTGAGTACTGAAAGCCTATGAAAACGGATGGTAGCCAAGTTTTTCCTCAACACAATAGTTAAATTGGATTACCATAAAAACAGACACAGCCAAGTGCAAATAAAAGCAAATAAATGACCTACAAAGTCTGCAACTCAGACAACTGGCTGATCTCACTAGATAGTTTCCCCATCAAATTCATGCTTGTCAATATTCTGGAATTAAAAGCAGTCACATTAATATATATATATATATATATATAAAAAGAATGGATAGAATTAAGAACATTAAAAAATCATTATAGGGTGAAATTACAAGGAGGTCACACGCGAATTGGTGCACCTAATCCCTTCCCAATTGTCACAAGGATCAGCACTACCCTTCCAATTTGGTGTGTTCTCCAACTCTTCCTGGAGAGACAGTAGACCATTAACTGCAGCAAAAATTATAAAACAGTATTAATGATTGAATCACCAAAAAGGGTGGTGGAATAGAAACAATATGAATAGTCAAATAGAACTATACAAGGATTATATATATTTTTGGACGATAAGTTACACATGTAATTATGGGAGAAGGAAGTGCCATTTGAGGTGGAGTTCATTAGCAAGCATTATATTTGAATATGTACTAAACTGAGAGGAGGATTAGGACTAGCTTTATTCCATTTTAGGCAAGCAATTTTCAGGACATGGTCACAATCTACTGTTATTTCAGCAACCCAAAGAACAAAAATAAAGCCCCATCCAAGAGATGATTTTCTTATCAAGGTTGACTGAGTACTTTCCAATTCCAAGTGCTGCAAATTAACTCTAAAAGTACCTAAACCATTATATCATGGGCTATGTAACTTGAATCAAACTATACAACACTATCAAATCTTAACTTATGAATGCTACCAGGTAAATGTGCACTGTCCCTGTAGAAGAGGGAATGTGTCAATCCACTGTCATATGCAGTTAATGGAACAAAGGGTAACTCTCCAAGGCACTGATCCATAACCTTCACACTGGAGATCATTGATAATCGCCTAACAAAAACAGTAACCCTCCGTGTGCTGTGGAGGAATTGTATATCGCGCATGAACCACATGTTGTAAACATGTAATTAGCCCTTTATTGTGCTAAAATCAAGGGATCCTCATAGGTAAACTCTTGTATGTGTGTGTATATACATACAGAGTTTGTACAGCATCTCATTGTACAGAAATTGCAAAAGATAGACAGAGGCTGAATACCAAGCCCTTGCCAGTACAATTTAGAACAATTTTGTTCTTTCTCCATCTGCTTACTACAACAAGAACAAATAAAAATTCATCCCAGGTGGGTGAAATTATTGTCCGAAGGTCACCAAACTGAATGTATTTTTCAGTTTTGTTGAGAATGATTAAATTATTAAGTAGAAGAAATTTCAAGAATAAAAAATCCAATTTATAGTCGTCTTTGCCATGTTTCTGTCTCAGCAATTCATTCACATATGATAACAAGGAAAAAATGATTTAAAAAGATAGAAAAAGGAGAAAGCAATTGAAGTGAACTTACAGTCGTCGTTGGCTGTGAGTGGTATAAGCAAATATTGCATGAAAAGCAGCAGCAGCAGCAGAGTTCCTGTTCTTCCACCCATTTGGCTTCAAAGTTCAAAGTCACTGAATTGAATAAGGAATGATAATAAATTATGTAAATCCATATGAGGTAAGATTGATACTAAAAAAAGTCGAAGTTGCAGAAGTAGTGACTACAACACATTAATTACGACACAATTACCGGTGTCCGCTGACAGACTAAAGTGCAGGTATTTTGTAAAAGGGACATGTTAATGAGTGTTTTTAGGACATTCTTTAATAAATTATTTTAGCAAAGTTTTGATATTATTTTTATGAGAAATGAAAAAAATTGTTAAAATATTATTATTTTTTTTTTTTTTATAAAAATTTTCTTTAAATAAATTATTAACGGGTACCCTAAGGATACCCGTTAGCATTTCTCTTTATAAAAAGACACAAGTTCTTAAGTATATAAATTAATCATAAATGATTACTCCTTGAGACCACAGGTTGCCTGCAACTTATTAAATGTAGATACAGACTAATATATTGACCTTCTTCTCAGAAATTAATATCTAATTACATGAATAGGAGGGAAGTTAAAAATTAAATGACAAAATTCCATTTCCACTTTTATTTTAGCTTTAGGCTTTAGCCTCTCCTCTTCTCTTTAGCTTTTTCCGTTTCCAATTAATTAATTAATTAATGTATGTATGTATGTATCAGACAAAGACAACTCTCAATGACTGGGACTGCATGGGGTTTGTCTTGTGTTAAAATACAACTCTCAATTAATTAATTAATGTTTCATACGTTTATTATCATTCGTATCCAATTGCGCGTCGTCTTCTCTGAAAGATGAGTTACCAATGTGCTACAACGGAATTGCGCGTCGTCTTCTACTTTCTTTAAAATGAGTCCACTATGACTGCCCTTCTGTTACGGTTACCACAGAATATTCAATTCTGAATTAATCAATGCTTTCTTTTATTGCTTCATTCTCTCTCTGTCTGTCAATTGTAATTATTTGGGACCTTGTGTCTCCATCCAAAACCTAACTTTTCTAATTCCAAAAAACGGTTACACTTTAAAAAGGGAATGGGTATGCTTTGTCCATTTAAACTTTTCTAATGGCCATTTAAACTTTTCTAAAGTTTGTCCCAAATCACAATAGAGCTATTGTCTTGGAACCACTCTATGCTTCTCAGAGATATTATTCCTGTGTAGTTTTACTCATGTGATTTTTTAAATAACAAAATTTAGTTACGTGTAGTCTTATTTAACATTTTTTTATTAGATATGAATTTTGACAAATTTATCATTAGATTATATATTCTTTTTATATTTTACATGCTTGTAAAGTTTCTTTAAAATTAAAAATTAATAGTTGTGTCATTAATAAATTATTTAGATTACAAGTTTTTGTCAGTTAAAATTATGCATAAAATATAAGTTTATAGGTCATACATGGTTTTTAAACCCAAGCTATTCAATGAATCAGAAAAGAGAGAGGTTTAAGGGTTTTTCAAACCCAGTCTATTCAATGACGTTATAATTAATTTAATAATTATTTAAAAGATAAATAAATAAATTAAATTTATAAAAATGAAAAAACTGACAAAAATAATCCAAATTAATATAAAAATCTATATTTCTAATATATTTTTTATGTAATAAATTTCATAATGCAAACAAGGAATATTAAATTTAAGAAAACATAATTATGCAAATAAAAAATATTAAGTTTTAAGCATAATTAACAAGCCAATATTTTCTTTTTTATGCCCCATTTAATAGTCAACCATTTGTGAATTAAAAAAAAAAAAAACTACAAAAGTGGGCAGACATTGGTTAAATAAAATTTAGAAAGTGCTTGACAGCAAGCCTTTGTGTTTGAGAGTAAAAGCAAGTAACCAAGCAATCCGTGCAGTACATCATCTACAAAGAACTAAAGAAGAACTAGAAGACTTTAGAGGCAAAAATGCAGATACGACATCGATTTAAAATGCAGAGAAAGAGTGAGCGACGAAGTGAGACAAAGAAGAAGAAGAAGAAGATGGTGGTGCAATCTTAAGTCTGATAGTCTCACGGTGGGTGGTTGAAGTTGAAGGCTTGCAGCTTCAACAATGGCTATAAGCTTGTAAGCTGTAAGTAACCAAAAAAAAAAAAAAACTCTTAACGGTTTGACTCTGCATGTGAGAAACGCTTACGATTTTCAAACCTCTAAGGTTAAACCGCAGTTCTCACGGTTCACAGATTTTCTTGTACAAGCCGGTTATTAAGGTTAAAAGAACCACTTTAATGAACGGTTTCTAGTTAACCGGTCGAACCATACAATCCGGTCCGGGTTTCAAAATCATGAGGTCATATAGTAAATACCATCCGATTGGCACAAAATTTGACATGAGTATTAAGTGCGTAAAAATTCTAAAAAATATGCAATTCAACTATTAGATTTTCAAAATATGTAATAATATTAACGATATTAAATAAGGTTATTTCCTTTTGTAGCAAAATTTTGTTCATTTTTAAATTAATCATGTAAATTTTTTAAATATTATATATGTCTTATAAACCACCATGAAGTGGAACTAAGGAAATAACCTCAATCTAGACTTTGTTCATCACATGGGCACCAATGTCGCCCAACTTTGAATGGGATGATTAAAACTTATTCCCAATAGCAAATGAGACAAAGACAGGATGAGAGTTAAATATTTGCTTTGAATTAGGTTAAGATGTGTTAGGTATATGGGGGACCTTGACCTGATTATATATGTATAGAGTATGATTTTTTGTCTCTAAACTTTGGTTTTTTAATATCTTTTTGTGTTGTATTATTGAATTTATATTATTTATATTTTAAGATTTGAAGTGTTTATGATCTTTTTTTTTTTAAGTAAACAGTAATAATTATTAGAACATACACAAAAATAGAAATACTAGTGATTTATACTGGGTTTATAATACATTATATAACCAGAATATAACTACAAAAGAGCTTAACCTTTGTAGTTGTAAACTGAGGTTATAAACAGAGTGTTTATGATCTTTAATTATTGTATAGTTATGCTTTGAGATATTTTTGTAACATTAAAACTTGATTTTAAATGTTTTATGAGTTATAATTTAATGTATATAATTTAAATCAAATTTCAATAAATTATAAAAATAATTACATATATATATATATATATATAGAGTTGTGCCTATCTTTATGGTTAGGTTCAAGGCGTGACAATGATGATTTAGTGTATGTCATGCTAATCAACTGCCCACTTCCCATATAGCAGGGTTGTGTATTAACTTTCAAGTAGGTTAGCCCGGGTTCAACTTTTAAAGTTGCAAATCAAGTTGGATGGCAGGTTGAGTCTTTTTTAAATAGCCATAACCCAACCCAACCCAACCCACCTAGATATATATTCATCTCTTTTTACACTCGATCTCATATCAAATTTAAGGTTTTTTTTTTTTTTTTGGGTTTATTCCATTATTTATGCATTTTAATATGAAAAATGAATAATACTTTCCCAACATATTTATAAACATACATAGTGACATAGATATATTACCCAACATTTTTTTTTAAAGAAAAAAGTTAGAAAGTTCTCATAGTTAAAGACCTATGTGTTTTGATATATGGAAACATGAGTCAATTCCTAAATTTTTTCCAATGATTTATAGATGAAATATAACTTCTTAAATTTCTCTGTAATTAGAAAAATAATTTTTAAAGTTTAGTATATTATATATAACTAAAGCTAACTCACCCAATCTACCAAGTCAAATCCGTCAAAATTTTCAACCAACCAGTCATTTTTGGAGGTTGATGGGTTGGCGGCAATTTCAAAAATTTCCAACCTGTTAATGGCAAGTTGGATAAAAATTTTCCCCTTTAACTTGTCCAATCTAATACATGCATAGCCCTACCATATATTAACACTCAAATCCTCTAGAAGTAAGAAGATCCTCAAAGAGGATAGAGATGTTTGAAACTTCATGCTAAGATTACGAGCTTAGATTTTGGAGGAAATGTTTAAATATTTGAAAGAATCAAAGGGGAAACTAATTTTTTAAGGTGGATACATCTTATTTCATTTTTAATCAATTTTTTGAACCAACCTTTCAATGATGATTTAGTTTCCTTAACAAACCGAAAACATAATCATTCCACGATATATATTATTAACAAGCTAGGAATATTCTCCACAGTATAAAAAAATAAAATTATATCATCCATTTCAGTTACAAATTCTAATTCTTTGCCATGTGAAAACAACATCCCCTATCCAATTTAAAGCACGTAGCTCAACATTCAAAATGTAAAAAAGCACACACTCAATGAGGCTCTATCTTTGAAGTTGGAAAAGCCCCACTATACTCAAACTCAAAGGTCTCATTGTAGTAAGGATGGCCAGAATTCCCCTTATTTACCTCATAATTGTCTGAAGCAGATGCAGATTCAGTATTGGGGTTCAAACCAGCTATCTGCATTATGTTCTCAATCTCTTTGACCACATCACTCATTGCAGGCCTATTAGCTCCTGATTCTTCAACACACCTCATTGCCAAGTCCACGAACTTCTCTAATCCTTTCAGTGATGTTTGCAAACCAATGGTGGGGTCAAGAATTTCATGAAGGTTGTATAATACTTTTGTTTTATCCATTGCCATCTGCATCACTCTGACAATGTATTTCCCTCGTTCAATTGGCATTCTTGCAGTTACCAGTTCCAACATTACCACTCCATAGCTATATACATCACTCTTTTCAGTTAACTGTTGGGTCATGTAATACTCGGGATCCAAGTAGCCCTACACCATAATAGAAAATCAACTCTCAATGCTAGAATTTGATGCAATGCCATGTAATTCAAAATGAACTCAAGGCTTGAATTCACATCCTTAATTAGTCATAGGAAATCATGTGTGCTATTTGTTAAGAAAAAATTTAAATTCTAGACACATGCATATGACTATATGGTCCAACAAGATATGGTAAGAAGCTACCTATGAAGAAAGACTTGGTGATGGGACAATTTTCTGCAAACATCTTGATCCAATTCTTCCATTACCAAATGCAATTAGATTATAAGCTCCTAATGCTTATTTTCTCATTACAAATCACATGGTAGAGAACACAAATAAATGTTTTGACTGAGTTTATAATAAACCACAGTTGTCCTTCATCTTTTTATTTTCCTATTCATTTTTACAGAAACACATTAATTACTACAGTAGAGGTTAAAAGGATTTTCCACTAACCATTGTGCCCTTCACTTGAGTGGTGACATGATCCTTTTCATCATCACCCATAGGTTTAGAGAGACCAAAATCAGCAACTTTTGCATTTATGCGCTCATCAAGCAGAATGTTGGTTGATTTAATGTCCCTATGTATAATTGGAGGGTTGGCAAGTTCATGAAGATAGGCCAGTCCTCTTGCTGCACCTAGGGCTACTTTTAGTCTCCTCAACCAATCCAACTTAATTCCTGACTTCCCTGCATAAACAACAATACCTCATTTAATCTTTATGAAGAATTATATTAGCATTCTTTATAAGTTAATTTACATTGTCTAGAAAGAAGCAATCAAAAGGTGAGGGAAGCATTATAGCATAATGATGGTGAATCCTCTGAGGTTTTCACTGGATGAACACTGCTGAAATATAATAGATTTATTAATTGCATCTTATTGTGTGGTTTGCTTTATTTCTTTTGTAGGTAGATACAAGAAATATGGCCCCCCTACTAGTGCCTTAATGATGAGTACAATATAAATTCTTCTTAGAGTTAGTCTTGTTATTTCTTATATTAGCTTGCTATTATTTACATTAATGTAAGAGTATTCTTGTATTCTTGCTCTATCACTCTACTATTAATATGTGCTAAGGTTGGGCATGTTTGATGTGTATGCTCTAGCTTAAGAGTGAGTGTTGGAGTTTCCTTGTTATTTCTTTATATTAGCATAGGGGTATTCTTTTAATCTTTCCATATCACTCTAATATGACCATTATTTTACAACTTAACTGCACTAATAAACAGAAGAGTTCCATGATATATTTTTTTTTTATTTTAATAAAGTAACACACATAAAGTGTCAACCGGTACTAGAATTCATATAAAGGAGGTAAGGCATTGGATGGAAGTACCTGAGAGGCTATCCTTCAAAGTACCATTTGGAACATACTCATATACAAGCATTTGTTCACCTTGATCAAAACAAAAACCAACAAGGCTAACCAGATTCTTATGATGAACCCTTGATAGAAGTTCAATCTCAGTTTTGAACTCATGCCCACCTTGCAAAGATTCTATTTGAGCTCGTTTGATGGCAATCAGTTGACCAGTGGGAAGAGTCCCCCGATAAACCTGTAGAAATATTGACAGATTAGACATTTGGTTTTTATTTTGAGACAGGCATAGTTCAGAAATATTGTGAAAAGCTTAAGAGGCTTTTACTAACAAGAAAGAAATTAATGGGAGAACAAGGAAAATTTTGAAAAGGAAATTAAGCATTTGAAGTGCCAAAAGAACAAAACAAATTGCATGAATATAAAATATTTCTTGTTATAGAACTTGAAGAATCTTCTGATATATTCTCACAAATTAAGCAAACAATCAATATACTAACAAGAGTAGTCATAATCAAACCTTCCCATAACCTCCAAATCCAATAGAATTTTCTTCAGAAAACTTGTTGGTGTACTTCTTAAGCTCTTCAAAGGAGAAGCATCTTGCTCCTTTTAATTGAGGAATGCCACCCCTACCACCATTTGGATCCCATTGTGCTGCATTTGTATGGAATGAAAGTGATAATATACCCTTAAAATTTAATATTAACAGTTCTGAAGTGCCAAGTTTAGATCATAGCTATCTTACAAAAAGGATTCAATTGCTCAGCAGCACTTTCTGCTCTTCTCTTTTGGCGAAAAGCATAGACCCCTGAAAGGAGTAATAATAGAAGTAGGATAGTGCCACCAACTACTGCCCCAATTATAACGCCTATACTCAAAGACTTTTTGGTTTCTGTAGAAACATAAAAAATGACATTAAAAAGAGGGAGAGCAAGAAAGAGAGATTGGTCATAATAATATCAAGCTAACATTGTGACAATTTGTGTTTTTAGAGATGCATAACAATAAGACAAATCCAATATTGGAAGTACTACTTTCTATTTAAATGTGAATTTGAAGTTACCTGCATAGCAATCATATGGAACAGGATCAGCTAAAAAATAGAAAGGTCCAAAACCTTGTGGGGGCTCAAAAATCTGATTGCTGAACACAAACCCAACCTGAGAAAGTCCTGTTCGATTGAAACAACCTTGGCCAGACGGGAAGATTTGTAGTCTTATTTTAAATTCCTCAAAAAAGTCTTTGATTGGGTTACTCAGGGAGACTGAATTTACAGGCAGTTTTTGGGACTTAAAAGATTGCATTAAAGACACCTCAAGATTTGTGTAGTAAATTGAGTCCCCTAAGTTTGAGATGGAAGTTGCTCTAAAAACTAGAGTTCCAATGTATGGATATGCGCATGAACAGTTGGGGCTGGAAACTTGACCCGAATTGCAGGAAATAGGCTGACAGTTATTTGGTGGAGTCGAGTATGATGGGCCATTATTTGGTTGGGAAACCATGCAGTAACTACTTAGTCTCTCGCAAATTGGGTTGTCCACAAGTCTACAAATAATAAAAGATAATTAGCCCAATGATGTTAGACCTTTAAAATCAGTTAAAAAGAAATATCGTGGATATTTGACTTCCAGTAAATGATAAAATAGTTATTTCTTCAACAATGCATTTAAAAATTAAACAACCAAAGTAACAGATTATGGCTTACATCAATTCCTTGTTGTACCCTCCAGCGGTTTCTGTGTAGCCAGAAATCAAATTGTTCTGTAGATCAATGAGATGCAATTGGGTGCTATAGGTGGTGCCAATATCTAAGGAACCATTGAGCTGGTTGTTCTTTAATAATCTGTCCCCACATGTCAGATCAGTCACACAATTTGTTTAGTTTTATGTGTGTGTATAGCTAGACAGATTTCATTGTGTTTGAACTTGTGGAAATTATATGTTTGTTTCACATTGAAATCAATGCTACTTGAGATCAAGCTGATACTCACACAGTCTGTAAATTGGGAAGGCTAAATAAGGAAAGAGGAACTTCTCCTTGAAGTTGTGTGTTTTCCATCTCTCTGCCAATAAAAGATTTAAAGGTTGAAATCAATACTGAAGAATTTAAATCTTTTCCCTGTTTGAAAATTTCCTGAATACATTCACACACACATGCAAACCCGAGAGAGAGAGAGAGAGAGAGAGAGAGCAGCAGCAGCAGCAGCACCACCACCACCACCAATTTCACATGTTGGGCCATACGGCCATTCCCAAGCCAAAAGAAGGATGTTTTGGTTGACAATGAAAACTCTTAAATATACCTTAACAAACCCAAATTCTTGCACAAGAAGCATTATGATCTATCTTGAGAACTTAATTGACAAGACCAGATATGGGACCCACTAGGTCAAAATTACAAGGAGATGGAAGACTGGAAGTGTAAACAACACAAAAAGAATGACCAAAATATATACTTTTGATGGTAAGGTATTAACAAAAATCCAACTAAATGTTTCACTTCAATAATCTATCAATTGAAAAGAATCTAGATACTTTTGCGCAAAGAGTTTAAAGCTATTAACGGAGTCAATAGCTTTTTATGGAAAGTTTCATTCTCAACACTTAACTATTGAACCCAAAGAAATTTAGAAGAAACCATCAGGCAGCCATCCTTTATACAATATAAGACTAGCAAAATCATGTCCATGAGTTGTGCAGACACTAAATTGATTCTATTCATGCTATTGATTTTGTTGGACCCGATTGATCACGTTCGATACTAATTGATGCTTTTAGAGATATTTGATTGCTATTTGATTTTAATTCCCCATTACATAATCTCATTATGAGTTTATTTTCTTTTCATGTTTGATGTAACATGAGAACACTATTTAGAAACAACCAAAGTTCATTAATATAGATAGTTGATCATGGATTAATGAAATTTGGTTTTGAAGGTTTTTTTTTCCCCAATGCTTGTAGGTGATTCCAAGAAAGCACAGGTGTTGATTCCTAGGCTCCTATCATTCTTGAATGCTTGATGTTGACTCCATGCTCTTGGTGGTGATTCTTGGATTCAATTTCACAGTTTTCATCACTTGGTGTTGATTCCAAGTAAACCCTAGGTGCCAAATCCTAGGTCCTATCCATTTTTTTATTCTTCTCTTTGTTTCTCAAACACAAAGTCCCATTTTTAAAGTTCATTGTCCTACATCAAAATAGTAATGGGTATTGTTTGAGAAATATGTGCAGCAAATGATATATGATATAATCAAAATCTACTAATTTGCCATAAATTAGAAATCGCTACACATGAGAACAAAGTAGGCCAAGTAGTCTTCAGTTCATCCAAACACGCAGCAAGGACTAATGACTGCACTGGCAAGGACACATTGTAGTTAAACAAGGGGAACAAAGAATGGTAAATTTGTAAGAGAAGACAGCATAAGGTCTAATATAAACAATGATATATTAGACAAAGCAGAATGAGCAACCATAAATATATATTTCAAAAATGTGTTTATACATACATACATACATACATACATATATATGTGTGTGTGTGTGTGTACCATGACGTTCCAAATTCTTCGGATTTTATTAGATTGGATTGGATTGCTTTGAGTGTGGGTTGTGTGGATGTGTGTTGAGTCCCACATCAGGTGTCATTAGATGGATCTTGGGTATAAGCGATTGTGAGGATTGTGTAACTTGACTAATCATTTGAGGGATAAGGTGTTGTGGGGGGGGGGGGGGGGGGGTGTGGATTTTGAGCGTGGGTAGCACGAGGAAGTGGTGAAATTTACAAGGAGGTCAAGGACTCAAGGTTGAAAACCATGGAGGAATTTCAGATCCATCAAAACTATTGTTGCTCATATCCCCACAGATTACACTTATAGTCTAAACAAAATAAATGATAGAAATTATGTTAAATATAGTAACCATAGAAATAGGACTGGCAAACGGCATCTATTTTGGAGGTTAAAATTTTTTTACATCAGTTATAATGGTCTGACAATGCTCATTAACCCCCTGCACTACAATTTAAATTCAATCTCAAGTAATAGTAACGCAGCTTACAAATAATTGAGGGAATTCATGCCAGTAAGGTTGGGAATCGGACCAGACAGGTTATTGTTGGACAAGTACCTGAAAACAGAGCACCAAAAGCTCTCTTTGTAGAGTGAAAATTCCCGCATAAGATGTTATAAATAATTTCATTAAACAAGTATAAATGCTGCATTTGGTGTGTCAGTATTTTTTGCTTACAGTTCGCTAACTTTTACAAGATTGTTGAGGTTCGAAGGCACGGGTCCTGTTATTGAATTCCTATCAAAGCGGCTGTAATGAAAACAAGGTATTCAGTACAATAACAAGAAAGAAGTTCACAGCTAGCAACAATCTTGGTCTGAAATCACTTGATTATATGAGTTAGATACTCACATCACCTCCAAAGACTGCACAAGTCCAAGGGTATTTGGAATCCTGCCAGTGAGTTTATTGCTTCGAAGAAGCCTGCAAGAAACATATACAGTGGCAGTAGGAAGGTATGACTACATTGACTGTGTTTTGCTATACAATTGAGGATATCAAAATGAAGCTTTTTTCTTAGATTCCATATCCAAAACCTTCAAGCTGACAGCATTAGAGCAAAAAATGATGCAGAGGCAAAGCTCAGAAAATATGCGGTCTTTACTGAAGCTTGCTACCTAGCTGAGAGTAAACCAATAGAACTTACAAATGTATAAGAATCATTGATGAGTTGAAAAGTTTTGGTGGAACGTTTCCTGAGAGCTTATTATTTTCCAGATGACTGTCGATGATGAAAATATTTTAGCTCATCGTTGAGTGGAAAAAACTAAGTAATCAGCTTGAAACAGAGAAATGACATACAAGTGCTTTGCATTAAGTAGCATATCAAGACCAGGTGCAGTCGCATTAGAAACTGGTAGGGCTCCTTCAAGCTGGTTATTGGCGAGATCAAGCCAGTAAAGTTGGGAAAGAGAACCAATAGAAGCTGGAATTGGTCCATTGAAGCTATTATTAGTTAGAGATCTGCAATTCATAGCAAATGAAAAGTTCCAAAATTCAGTTTATATTGGCCTAAATGTGAAACTGCAATAGATATAGCCTCAAATTGTGATTTAGAAGAAAAAATAGACCCTTTATCGGGAAAATCATTGTCTTACAGAAAACTTAGCAGCTTAAGGTTTCCTATTGTGTCTGGAATTAAGCCAGAGAAACTGCAACCAATCAAGTTTCTAGTGTACAGAAAAAGCAACAGGTTAGTTGTAGGGATCTAAAACACAAGTTGAGTATGAGCTAATCCTTTGACAAAAATTGATAATATCTTACAGGTTTACAAGTTTAGTTAAATTCCCAATTGAACTTGGAAGTTGTCCTGTTATGTTAATGTTGTAAGATAGATCCCTATATGAAAAAGGCTGATCATCAGGAATGAATTTACAAAAGACTAACTGAAGAAGCGACTAATGAAATACTGCATCAAATAATGGAGTAATTGAATTAATCTAATTATGAAATAAAACAAAATAAAACTTCTGAGTCAGTATTGTTATAATGATAATCCCTTGAAATGGTTGGTCTCTGGGATGTATCTCTCATAAATAAAGAGCGCCTCCCCCGACATGAGAAATTTATTGCTTCAGATGTGAGCACTGACTCTTAATACATGCAAGTACTAAAAATCTACAAAAATAGATGGTAGATTTTCAGTACTTGCATGTGTTAATATTATCATGACAAAAAGGAGTGGCGAAGTGCAAATAGATGACGTACAAGATCTGTAACTCTGACAACTGCCAGATTTCGCTAGTTAGCTTCCCTGACAAACCCATGCTTATTAATATTCTGACATAAAGAAGTGACATTAGTATGAAAAACTGGACAGAATTGAAACCTTAAAAAAAAAAAGGTATTTAAGGGTGCAATTTACATGGAGGTCACACGTGAATTAGTGCAATTAATCAATTCCCAACTGCCACCACAAGGATCAGCTCCCACCCAAGATGTTGGTGTGTTCTGCAATTCATCCTTGAGAGACAGTAGACCTAGATCTGCACCAGAAATTGTTAGTAGTTTTAATGATTGAATCACCAGAAAAAGAAGGGGGGGCGGGGGGAGAAAAGCAATTAGAATTTTTAAACATAACCATTCAAGGATAAAGTATTATTACTTGTATCGATAAAGTTGCACTCACACACACACACACAAACACACGTACATAGTGGATCTTGAACTCTTGAACTTATAATCTGATCCTCCATCTCATTCTAATAGGATGAGGATTTGTCATTTGAGCTAAAGCTCATATGCAAGTATTATATTGAATATATAAATAAACCAAGAGAAAGATTATGACTAGCTTTATCTCCTTTAAGGGTACGTTTGGTTGAAGGAGTGGAAAAGTGGAAAGATGAAAAATTGTGGAAGGATGGAAAAGTGGGATGATGAAAAATATTTAGTTTTCCCTCGTGTGTGTTTGGTTGGAGGGATGGAAAAATGAGAAGGTGAAAAACTATTTTATTTAGTTGAAAAGAAAAGTAGGAGAATAAAAAATGTAGTTTATATAAATTGACTATTATATCCTTGTTACATAATACGTAAGAAATAGATTTATTTGTACTTATTAAATAATATAAAATTTACCAACAATTATATTTTTCAATGAGAAGTGTTGCGTCCATAATATTTTTCGTAATACTTTCACAACAAAATTTATGTGAAAAGTTGTTACTAGTTCTAATTTGAACCCACTACTGAAATTATTTTTTTACTCACCAATATTAACTAATAACAACCCGTTACTTAAAATTTATTGTAAAAATATTGTGAAAATATTATGGTAACATTTCTCAATTAGGAATTTTTATTCCTTATATTATTTCTCTTTCTCTCATTTCATTTCATTCATACGTTTTTCTTTTCTTTCTTTTTTTCCTCCTCCATACACACTTGTCCTTATCTCTTTATCTCTCCCTTCTTTTCTTTCTTTTTCTCTCTCATTTAAGAAGTACTCTCATTCTCTATTTTTTGTCTCCAGCTCTTGCTCTCTGTTTTTTTTTTTTTTTTTTTTCTTCCTCCATACACGTTTGTCCTTATCTCTTTATCTCCCTCTTCTTTTCTTTCTTTTTCTCCCTCATTCAAGAAGTGCTCTTATTCTCTATTTTTTGTCTCCAGCTCTTGCTCTCTATTTTTTTTTTTTTTCTTCCTCCATACACATTTGCCCTTATCTCTTTATCTCCCTCTTCTTTTCTTTCTTTTTCTCCCTCATTCAAGAACGTTCTAGCTAGTGCTCTCATTCTCTCTCTTTTTTTTTTCTTTTTTTTTTTAATACTTGATTCCAGAACAGCCGTTGTGTTTGTGAAGAGGGTAGGTGAGAGAGGGTATTTGTGTAATTCCATAGTGAGAGCAGTTTTCTCTCCACAATTTTTCCTCCCGATTTGGGAGGATGCAAATTGTGGGCCCAAGAGAGAAAATTTTTTCCTGAGTTTTCCATCCTAAGCATTTTCCTCAGCATGCCAAACAGTGGAAAACATTGTTTTCCACCCTATTTTCCTCCCTTTGTTTTTATCCTCCCTATTATCCCTCCAACTAAACACAGTGTTATGGAAAGTAATGTTCAGGTATAATTACACTACCGTAATTTCAGCAACCCAAATAACAAAAAAGAAAGCACTGTCGAGGAGCTAATTTTCTTGTCAGGGTTGACTAAGTATTTCCCAGTTCCAAGTGCTGAGAATTAACCTTAACAAAGCCATTAAATACACCATCATATCATCATTAACCAAAAAAAAAAAAAAACAAGGGCTGAGTAACTTGGATCAAACTTGACTTGACAGCTCTAATGTCATTCAAACTACTGAATACTACCAAAGAATTGTGCCCCCTAAAGATGAGGTTTCTATACACAATATTACAATATGCAGTTAATGCCTTAAAGGCACAGAGGGTGCCTCTCCAAAGCAATGATCTGTAATTTTCACTCTGGAGATCATTGATAATCACTAACAGAAACAGCAATCCTCCCTGTATTGTGGAGAAATATGGAAAAAGAATTCCCAAAAACAAACAAAATACTCAAAAGCTTGTTTTTTATGTTGTTAAGAGAAAATTCAGCCCAAGTTAATCAAATTATTGTCCAAGGGTCACTTTATTGGATGAGTTCTTCTGCCTGCTCAAATGATTAAATTGTAGAAATTTTGAATCTCAAAATTCTAATTTTTTTTTTCATGTTCTCTCAGCAATCAAGTAAATTTGGGTCATAATTAGTGTAAAAGAGACTGGAAAAAAAAAAATACAAACAAACAAACAAACAAAAGAGGAAGAAGAAGAACAGAAACCAGAAATGTTGATTTATGAATGGCCAAATAACAGGCAAAATGTATTGTTGTTCTCTTATTTGAATGGCTAAGGAGAAACAAGAGGTGCTAAGCAAGAAACCTAATGAAGAACTTGATTAACAAACGATGAAAAAGGACATAGTAATTAAAGTGGACTTACAGTCATTTGTGGCATTGTTGGCTGTTACTGCAATAACCAAATATTGCATAAAAAGCAGCAGCAGCAGCTGAGTGCTTTGACCCATTAAGCTTCAAAACCACAGAATTCTTGGAAGAAAGTTTTTCTGGGTAAGAAATGATTGAAGGGTTTCAAATGAAGCCCATCTGATAACACCAACTAAAAAAAAAATCAATACAAAGGCAAAAACTCAATAATCAAACCTATGATAGTATCAACTACCAACCTCTTGCTCAGATTTCCAACCAGCTTATTGATGTGTTTTATATAGATTAGATAACTCTAGCTGCATAATAAATGAAGGACCACTTGCCATTATCAGATATTTCAGAAATTTCTTTTCTTGCCTACATGGGATGAAAAATTAATAGTAGTTCGATAAGATTCATTTAAAGAAAGGGTTGAGTGTGTAAAGTATATTGAGCGTTGGTTTGGATAGCGTCCCGTAGCAGGCATCTGCGTTTTTGTGTGGGTCTCATGTACTATTTACAATATCCATAAATACAGTTTTGTAAACTTTTTTTATTAAAATTAGATCTTATAATATTATTTAAACATTTAAAAATTATTTTACTATAATATTTTCAATTTTCAAGCACTCTAAACACTGTAGACTGTATTTATTTTGAACAATTCCAAGTTTCAAAAAAGGGGCAGCAAATAGATAATTTGGGTTTGAAGAATAGTATAGAAAAACGACAAAATGTCATTTTCGCAGAAAGATTCAAACAAAGCAAGTAGTATGTTGTTGTCCTACTCATTAAGGCAAAAGTCTGAAGTTAAATATGAGGAATGACGAATGATGATAATAACAATAATTGAAAGTTGTGCCAGAGCAAAACCTGAGGTGACAGATGAAATATTAGTTTATAATTTGAAAAAAAAAAAAAAAAAAAAAAAAAAAACCAACAACAACAACAACAAGAGATTCGTATAGGTATAAGATAAGTGGTTAAGGTGCGTTTGAATGTTTAAGCGCACTTTTTAAAATGAGTCTAACGATTAAAACATAATAGTATAATAATGGAACAAGAAATGGCCGGCCTGCAAATCAGGATAAGCAGCTGTGTATGAAAGTTGTGTCGTAATTTTCTAATGTTGGGGTCATTGGACTTTTTTTTTTTTTGAGAAAGGGGTCATTGGACTTGGAGAGCTGGGGAGTATATGTCCTGCACAAGAGGACAATGACACATGGTGATAGTGATTAGACCAAATTGTGAGGTTGTCAACAATCAGGAGTGGTTGAGTTGGGAAAAGTCAATGGGGAATCATTTTAGTGGTCTGACCTTGACAAACCATTTGTGGGAATTAAACAATTTTTTACAAGTAGAGGGCTGCCTGCCATGTAATAATATAATATGGAGTCTCACTCCCATGTCTGATTTCTATTTATATCAACTAACACGCAACTTATGTAAACACATAAATATATTTCAAATTAAATATAATTTTTATTAAAAAAATATAAATAATTAATCAAGTTATTAAAAAAAAAATAGCATGTAATATATGCATACATCTGGATATATTTAAAATTAAACACATTTTTATTATAAAAATATAAATAATTAGTTAAATTATTTTTTTAAAAGTAAACACAAATAGTCGCATATTAAAATTCTTACCCAAGTTTAATATTACTTATAATTTTTTTTCGAATTTTTAATAAAATAGAATGCGTGGTGATCTTTGTTGTGTGATGATTTTTATTGAGTATATGTGATTTTTTTTAATTTATAATTTATTAATATTAGATTCTTAGTATTTTGCGCTTATTAACCCATTTGGTATAAAGATTAAAAAATTTAAGTGGACACATGGCACAAACTTAAGGGTATGTTTGGTTGGGTGAAAACAAGGAAGATGGAAAATAAGGAGAGGAGAATAGGGTAGAAAATGACATTTTTCATTATTTTTTTCAGGAGAGAAAATAAGAGAGACAGAAAATAGAGAGGAAAATTTTCCCTCTGGGCCTACCTTTTTTTATCCTTCCAATTTGAGAGGAAAATGGAGAGGAAAAAGTGCTGAATGATGTACTTTACACAAATACTCTCACTTGATTCATCTCACCTACCCCTTACTTTTTTAATGAGTGTAAATTTACTGTCCACGTTTTTGCTGCCCACATCTTTGTTGCCCAGTTGCCGAGTTAAATTATTAGTACAAGATTTGATTTATACAAGTTTTAGTGCAAGTTGATTTGCCCACTTAAATTATTAGTGCAAATTTTGATTTATATAAATCAGTGCAAGTTGATTTGCCCAGTTACCCAATTAAATTGTTAGTGCAAGTTTTAATTTATAAGTTTTGCCCAATTGAATTGCTTAGCTTATTTGTTGCCCACGTTATAGGAATACCTTGTTCAAAAAATCTTTTGCCCAGTTAAATTTATATGTACACTATTGTAATTTTTACATTATAATAATAAAAATAATAATAATAATTTATATGTATGATGTGGTAAATTTCATATTATTTAATGAATACAAATAAATCTATTTCTTACATATTATGTAGTAAGGGTATAATAGTCAATTTATATAAACTATATTTTTTATCCTCCCACTTTTCTTTTCAACCAAATAAAAGAATTTTCTAGCCTCCCACTTTTCCACCCCTCCAACCAAACACATATAAGGGAAAACTAAATCTTTTCTATCCTCCCACTTTTCCATCCTCTCATTAATTTTCTATTTTTCCACTTTTCCACTCTTCCAACCAAACGGACCATAAGTAAATAATTATGGTGTGTTCTCCACATAAATTTAGACACATGACACAAAATTAGATTCTAATTTCAAATTCTAATTAATCTTTATCTCAAATTTACTATATATATACATACATATATATATATATATATATTTTTTTTTTTTTGATGTGTATATATATATATATATTAGTTTGTAACCTTATGCATATACATAAATACATTTAAAGATATATAATATGATTCATAATATAATTCCTATATATAATTATTATTCTATTGATAGTCATTTTTATATTTAGTTAACTCTTTAAAAAATTTTGTAAAGATATTATTAGGTATAAAATGTAAATCATTCATTTTTTTTTAAAGTATTGTGAAACACTTTTTTTTTTACTATTCATTTATTCTAGACTCTTTAATTTTTATACTTTATAACTCACTTGGATGAATATTTATAATGTGGTACCACGTTTGATTCTAAAATTAAGAAATAAAACTCTTTAAAAATAAATAATTTAGAATTCATGGGGCAAAATTAGAACTCTAATTTGAATTTCTCTTAACTTCATCTATTATATATATATATATATAACCAAGGTTTTAAAATCCAAACCAGACCGTGGGTTTCGACTGAAAAACCTCGAACCACTCATTTTTACTGTTCTTTTAATCTCAAGAACCGCTCTATAAAAAAAAAAGCAGATCCATGTGAACCGCAGTCGGACCTCACAGTTTTGAGAACTACGATCAGACCGCTCCTCACGGTCTGAACCTTAAAAAAAATAAAAAAATAAAAATAAAAAACCGATCCTCACCGACCAAACTGTACCGAGCTTTGGGCCGACTGAACGAGTTGATGCCGGCGAACGGAACTTGATGACCTTTCCAACGCCGGTGCGGTGACACAGTCGAAGCTAATTTTCAAAACCAACCCATATATAGAAATAAAATTAAGGGAAAAAAGAGAAAAACATTCTTAGTTTACAACAAGGAAACCCTAGTTATGCCCCCAACACAGAAGGTAATATTTTTTTTGGTAGATTACATCTTAGCGTCACCATTGATGCTTTAATCTTCCGTATCTGCAGAAGAGAGAGTAGAGTTAAACTTAAAAACTGATGAAGAGAAAGGAAAAGACTGAATAGTAGAGAACAATGAAGTAAACAGATAAGATGAAAAGAAAGTGGAGGTCAGTGGGGGAATTAAATGACAATGCCACGTGTTAGAACTAAGCAGAGTCTGATGTTGTAGAACTAAGCAGACAATGCCACGTCTTAGGTGGAGGTATGAGTATATAACTAAGCAGTCTGATGTTGTAGAGTCACCCACCCACCCACCCTTGTTCTTTGATTGGACAATGCTATTTTAATTCAAAATTTTGTACTAGAACCAAGACTTGTCAACTGTAATGGAACAAAGAGCTTTTTATATTATTATTATTATTATTATACTTCAATTTTTGTTCAAAATATCTAAGTACATCATTGCATCTATTGTTTTATTTTTTTAATAAAATGGCATGTTAAATAAATTATGGAATTTTTATGAAAATATATTTAATTTAATTTTTTATTTGTATTAATTTAATTATTTATTTATATTTTAAATAATTATTAAATTAATTATGATGTCATTACGGTTCGACTCCGGTTCAATCTCGATTCGACCTCAAAAACCTTAAACCTCTCCTTTTTACGGTTCAATGAACGGTTTGAATCTGAAAACCTTGCTTGTAACCTCATGCATATGCATGAGTTACTTAGAAGATATACATTAATATGCATAGTATAATTTTTACATATATAATTTAAATAATATTGATAGTCATTCTTATTTTTTTTAACCCTTTAAAAATTTTTGTAAGAATATTTAGATAGAAAATGTAAATTATCCATTTTTAAAATTTTTTATGTTCATTAATTTTAAACTCATTGGTCTTTGTATGTAATAACTCACTTGGATGGATATTTATTGTGTGGTCCCACATTTGACTCCAAAATTAAAAAATAAAACTCTCTCTAAAAATAAATAATTTAAAACATATGACGTAAAATTAGACTTCATTTGTAAAATATAATCGAATTTTTTCTCAGCTTTACTTATATTTCTTATAATTGTTTTTTACATTTACCCTTTTTTTATTTTTTTTATTTTTTATTTTTTACTTTCACCAACCTTCTCCCTCCCTCACCTTTTCATCTCTCCACTATCCTTTACATTAATATCACTCTTTCTCTTCCCCTTCATCTACCTTTATTTTGTCTCTTCTTATTTACACCATCACTATAAATTTGTCACTAACTCTTCCATTCTATGCATGGTTTCCCTCACAAAAGTTTTTTTTAGCTCTCTCTCTCTCTCTCTCTCTCTCTCTCTCTCTCTCAATTTTTTGATGGTTCTTTTTTCTTGCATCTCTACTTTAGGTTGATAAATTTGTGTTTCATAGAACCCTACTTTAGGTTAATGCGATTTAGTTGTGTTGAATGTTATCCTCAATACTTTAGGGTTTTTATTTTTTATTTTTTTTTATTTTATACAAGATAGAATTTCTACTCTAGCATAATTTAACTGTATATGTTTGTGAAGCTCCCTCCTGGAGACTTGAACCTCGGGCCTTACCTTCAACACCCCACAAGCATTTATATTTGTGGAGTGACCACCACAATAAGGGTGCGTGGTGGGCTCTTTTATTGTTAAATGTTATCTTACTGTGTTATAAAGAATTAAATATAGTAATGTGATTTAGTTTTGTGTTGAATTAATGTTATCCTCGATTCTTTAGGTTGTTTTATTTATTTATTCTATTTTATTGTTAAATGTTATCCTACTGTGTTATAAAGAATTATATATAGTATATAAAAATATAATATTATTCTATTATATAACATGATTTAGAGAATTTGGTATTTATTGTTGTATCTTTTATTTTTACTTTTTTCCTTCTCATCTTATGTTATTCAGGATCAAAATCTTCTAAAGTTCCTAGGGTATTCTAAGACATAAATTTTGCCACATCATCCATCTGCCAAAATAATGATTTCCAAAAAAAAAAACTCAACCCTATTCACCGTTTGCCGTTTAACCAAAAACAAACTACGGAGTTGTAACTTAATTTCTCCCGCATCGGTCCCACGACCAATCTACATAGTCATATTCTACTTTGGGTTGAAGGTACAAATTTAAGTATTTGAAAGCAATTCCCACTAGGAAAAGAAAAGCCTAACTGTTAAATTTATGCATTAAATTAGTACCTACTTGAAAATTTAGAACATAAAAACCCAAAACGTTGCTCTTCTTTGAACCAAAACGTACTTTAAAATTTTCAGTATTAGATAAGCACTTGAGATTATTTGGATCAAAACTCAATTCGGCCTTTTGTGCTTTTTTGGTTTCTTCTGGCTTTGATCATTAAACAAACTCTTTTCTATTGGTTTTGCTTCTTTCTTATAGATTTGATATGAAATTTGTTCAATAAAAAAATAGTATAGGTTTAGTTGAAATTTTTTTATTACTTGGCGAATGGCTGTGTTTGCTTTCTTTTGCAAAACCATCAAGTCCACAGTGGTGATTAGGGGTGTCAATGTTCGACCCAACCCGTGAACACGACACGAACCCGACACGAGTTTTTTCGGGTTAGGGTTAGGCTTTAATGGGTTTGGGTCATAAACGGGTCGACCCGAAAACGACACGATAAGAAACGGGTCATAAACGGGTCAACCCGCATAACCCGCAATAGACACATTTGACACGCCAATTTATTTGTGTCAACCCGAAATGACACACTTAACACAACCCGTTTAACTCATATAACAAATAAATATTTATTTTATTTTAGATTTGTCAAATACCTTTTATATCCAACATATATTTTAAATTAAAAAGAAAAGTAAGTAATTACAAAAATTTACAAGGGACATAATTGGAAATTGAAACTTTACAGATCTTAGAACTACTAATACTTTTTTTTTTGGACATAGAACTTACACAAATGAAATTGGATGAGCTTGTAGAAGATGTTATAAATTTGGACATCAACAAAGAATCTATGGATGATAATCGTGGTCATAGTCAGGATTAGTCTACTGTTTGCTCAAATTCTTTCAATATTGATACTTAGCATTTGGCGAATTCCAAGAATATTATATTTTTGTTGAACTATGTTATTTTAATTTTCTGAAACTTTGTTATTTTGAATTTGGGTTGAAGTGTATGCACTTTTTTTAGAGTGTAAATAACTTATTTCTAGATGAATGTTATATTTTTGTTGAACTATATTATTTTAAATGTGGGTTGAAGACTTGAAGTGTATGCACTGCTTTTTGGAATGTAAAAATAATTATTTCTAGATGGATGCTATATTTAACATTATACAGGTTGAAATGGGTTATGTTATATTCGTGTCAACCCAACACGACTCGTTTATTAAGCGTGTCAAATGGGTTGGGTCAGGTCAACCTGCCTTATTAACAGGTCGGGTTAAGGTTAAAGGATCATGACACGATTATTAAATGGGTCGGGTTAGGGTTGAGCCATTTAGTCGAATACCCCTACCTCGACACGACACGAACCCGATACGCTAATCCGAATTAACACCCCTAGTGGTGATTTCCTTCCATTAATATTTCCTCATAATTTTGTTAAGGTGAATAAATTTGAATTTTTATAGCATTCAATAATGGTTATGGTAGTGGATTGAGAATATGGTAGAATCTTAGGGTGCGTTTGGATATCACTTATTTTGCTGAAAACTGAAAATTGAAAATTGAAAACAATAAAAAAAAATGTTTTTTCGATTACTGTTCACTCCCCCAGCACTATACATTTGCCTATTTGCACTGTTCATGCCTCATGAACAGTGCAAGAGGCACTGGTATTTTTTTATAAAAAAAAAAGAAGCCAAAAACGCTAGATGCAGGAAGTATCCAAACGCATACTTAGTCTTTTATTTTAAAAGAAATGTGAGGATGTAAAGAACTTTATATGGTAGACTATCTTAGAAACTCTAGAAGATCTTGATCCTATTATTTAACATTTAAATTCAATCAAATCTTCCTTATCATTAAATTATTTATATTTTTTCTCATTTTTTATTTTTAAAAATTTAACATAGAATATTTTATTTAAAGTAAATAAAAATGTCCTAAAAAAATTGTACTCATTTTTTTTTACATTTACATTTACACTATGTCCAACCTTTCTTCTTCTTTTTATCTTTTCATCTCCCCCACTAACCTCCATTTTAATATCACTCTTCTTATTTCCCTTTATCTTCCTTTATTTTCTTTCTTTTTGTTCTCATCATCATAGTATAAATTTGTCATTCTCTCTTCCATGCTATAAATTTGTAATTTCACTCTCTTTAATTCTCACTCAATTTTTTGGTGGATTTTTTAATTTTTCTTGCATCTTTGTATTAGGTTGATTAATTTTGGTGTTCTTTAAAACTCTACTTCGGGTTGATGCGATTTAGTTTTGTTTTTGTTTTTGTTCTTTTTTATTGTTAAATGTTATCCTATAGCATTATAAAGAATTAAAGATAGAATATAATAATATAATAATATTTTATTATATAACATGATTTGGATAGGTGTTTATTGTTATATCTTCTATTTTTACTTTTTTTTTTCTTCTCATCTTATTTTATTCACCATTTAAATTTAGCCACATCTTCCATATCATTAAATTATTTATATTTCCACTCCTTTTATTTTAAAAAATTAAATATTTAATCTTTAACCTAAATTCAATAAATAAAGAAAAAAAAATCAAACGTCAATTAGTAATAAAGAGTAGATAGCGAGAGAGAGGTTTACGGTAAAGATAAAAAAAAACAATACAAAGTAATAAAGAGTAGATAAAGAAAAAAAAAAATCAAACATCAATTAGTAACTGTTAATTGGAAAACAAAGAGACTATAAGGAGAAGTAAAAAAATTAAATAGATATGACCATATGGAGAACATTAAAAATTTTACAGTGCAATAAAATCAATTGTTACATTCACTTAAAAAATTAAATCAATAATCAACAATGAAATACAATCATATTACTACATTTAAACTTAAATCTAATCAAACTCTAATCATGGAAACCATATTTCCATTCATAACTAAAAGGGAGATGTTCTCCAATAATCATATAAATTACATAAGAAATAAAGTTAGGAAATTTTAAAATCCCTTTTTTTACATTTCATTTAACCCTTTATATATATATATATATATATATCTATATATATATAATCTTCATACATCAATACTTTTAAAAATCTAATGAACATTGCTACATCTCATTTAATGCCTCTGTTATGCAAATCATCAACCAGTTAATATATGATAATACTAAGAAACGTTATGAATGAGATCATGAAAAAAATAGTAAAACTAATTAGCTACTATCATTATGGAGTAGTAGTCTATAATTTTACACATCTAAAAAATTGGAATAAATAGATTTTACTTAAAGTATATGTAAAGATTCACATTAAAAAAAAGTATATGTAAAGGTTAAAAAAAAAACAAAAAACAAAAACAAAACAAAACTTAGGTACAGTACTTAGATGCTGTTTTTTAGATTCCCCTTTTAAAATTTGGTCATGTGGCTATTTTTTTCATAAACCACATGACTAAATTTTAAAAAGAGAACCTAAAGAACAACTCTTCATTAAGGTACTGTACATAAGTTTTGTCCTTAAAAAAAGGGTATAAGTAAGGTTTTTATTGATTTAAAAGATAATGAAAAATCAATTGTTAACAATAATAATAATAATAATAATATATTTAATGAGATCACCCTAAAAAAAATTATCCCGCGCAACACACAAGTCTGCGATTAGTATGTATATATAAAAGCAAAGATCTCATGTGGGAATGCATGAGCTCCTACCATGTGGCACTTTAATATTGCATTTAGCCTTTTTAACCTCTTCTCATTAAGTTGTTTTTACTGTTACCCAAAAAATCACATTAACTTCTTTTTATTATTATCTAAAAGATGGGTTGTTGTTAAAAATTAAACCAAATCTTATGAAAAGTGTTAGGACATATGTGTTCACATATTAAGAACATATGTCATAATGTTTATGTAAATTGGCTAATCCTTTGACAAAACGCACTATACTTGTAATTGGGTAGTTCTAGGTGTTTTTAATACTTCAAGAAACAAGGTTTCAAGATCAAGTGTTGAAGTCATCAAGTCTGTCCAAGAAAAAGCAAGTTGAAGTGCAGAATTTTTAAATCTCGACACCTGCTCGATAGCTACCTCGACACCTGCTATCTGTCGAGAATTAAAAAGTCAGATTTCTGTTCTGATTTTCTTGGGATCCGTAAATGTGTTTTTAGGCCTTCTTTTCTTCTAACCCTAAACATATTTAAGGAGTGTTTTAAGAGCCGTCAACATAGACACAAGTTGCATAAGCATTGAGCAATCCTTGTTCAAGCAAATTGTGATCTAAGACGAAGTTCTTGACCTAGTTCATCTTCTTCAAGAAGTTGCTGTGTATTTTGCACCGTAGGGTTTTGTGACCAAGCATCTTCCTGATCTTCATTGCATAGGATGATCTGAAAAACTTTGCAGCCAACCTCTCTTCCTAAAGTTGGTGTTTGAAGTCGCGTACTGGGATCCGCGCATCTGGTTAGTCACGTACTTGGGAGCCGTGCATAAAAAGGGGGAACTGTCACTACAGATCAAGTCCGATTGGGTATTAGGGTAAGGGTTCAACTGTAGGTTGGTAAGGTACTTGGGATTCCTTATTTGTAACCGCTTGATTTGATAATAGTGGAGTTTCGGAAGTGGTGACCTGAAAATCACCCGGTGGGGTTTTTGCCGTTAGGGTTTTTCCCCGTTCGTGAACAAATCACCGTGTCATTTATTTTCCGCTGCATATTTAGTTATTCGGTGATTTGTTTGTGCTGCCACGTATTTGCATGTTAAATTGATTAATTAATAACTTGGCTAAATTAATTAATTAGTTTAAATCACAAGGGGTCATTCAGTTTGTGGCCTATCAAGTGGTATCAGAGCAGGCACACTCTGATTAGGTTAATCTTTGTTGTGTTGATCCATTGACCCCTGCTGTCATGGATAGAGGACAATCTCTCATTATACCTCCTTTATTTGATGGGACTAACTATGCCTACTGGAAAGTACGCATGAGAGCTTTTTTGCAGTCCTTAGACGAGAAGGTTTGGCAAGCTGTTGAGATTGGCTGGACCAAGCCAAAAGAAGCGTCGGCCGATTGGGATGAAGCCAAGATCAAGGCGGCAAACTTCAACAGCAGAGCGTTGAATGCCTTATTTAGTGCAGTCACCAATGAGGAGTTCAAGAAGATATCCTCAACAGAAACTGCTAAGGAGGCGTGGACCATCCTCCAAACAACCTATGAAGGAACAAAGGCTGTCAAGGATTCAAAGCTACAGAGGCTCACTACAAGCTTTGAAGAAATTAAGATGGAGGAGGATGAGTCGTTCAATGAGTTCTATGCCAAGCTTAATGACATAGTGAACTCAGCCTTCAATCTTGGGGAAACTATCCCTGAACCCAAGGTTGTAAGGAAGGTGCTCAGATCTCTACCTGAGAGATTTCATGCCAAGATTACGGCAATTGAAGAATCAAAGGACATTGATAAAATTTCTTTGACTGAGTTGGTTGGGAACTTGCAGACCTACGAGCTAGGGTTATCAAGAATAGGCAAGTCAAGCAAGGGCAAAAGCATGGCCCTGAAGGCGAAGAGCAGTGACACAGATGAGTCTTCCGATGATGAAGATTCCAAGATGAAGTCCTACATTACAAGGCAGTTCAAGAAGTTTATGAAGAATGCCAATGGGAGGAGCTTCGACAAGGATCGAAGGCAATCCAGTTCTTCACAGTTCAAGAGCCAAGACAAAGGAAGGAAGGATGCCAAGAATGGCGGTCAGTACACTATTCCGGCAGGACCAAAATGTTTTGGGTGTCATGGGTTTGGACACATGAAGAATGAGTGTCCTACATATCTGAAGAGCATTGGAAAGAGCAAGGCTCTTGCTGCAACCCTCAGTGACACTGAGCCTGAAGATGATTCCGATAGTGAAGATGACGGAATCCTAAATGCCTTTACTGCCTCAGTCAATTCTACTGAAGGGATTGTTGAGGTAGAAGAAGAAGAAGAATTGGCGGATACTGAATGCGAGAAGATGGATGACAAAGATGATATCCATTCAGCCTATGAGAAGTTTTACAAGCTTTCTGAGAAGTATGAGAAGTTGTACAGGCTGGCCACCAAGAAGCTCAGTGATGTGGAACTTGACCGTGAAGAGTTGTCCACAAAGGTTGATGAAGCAAATCAAACTATTGGAGCACTGAGGTTTGAGAACAACTTCCTAGCTGAGAAGACCAAGAAGCTTGAAGCAGAGCTGTTTCAAGTCAGAGCTCAACTGGAAAGGACTTCAAGTGCAAAACTTGATGAGATGCTCAGCAACCAGAAATCTGCTTCAGATCGAACAGGTTTAGGGTATGGTCTTTCTTTCTCTAACTCTGCTTCTACTAGTTCTACTGTTTTTGTTCCTCCTGCTGATACTGTTAAAATTGAGAACATTGAGGTTAAAACTGAATTAGCTAGTGAGAACATAGACAAGGGTAAATCCATCTTAGGAGCACCCCCTAAGCTAGATAAGAAAGATGCTAAAATCCCTAGGGATAAGAAGGCTAATTCTCAAAAGCCCAAACAAAAGAAGCAGCATCTCTGTTATCATTGTGGAGCAGCAGGTCATACTCGACCAAATTGCTACAAGTGGCTAGCCACCCAACAGAGCAACGGAATGACAGTATCTGGAAGCCAAAATCAGCTTCAATCCTCTCTTGCTCCTCTTGGAGATCTTCTGAAAGCCCTCATGTTCCTTTCGAACTTGAACGGGTTTAATTCTTCCCCCTCACCGCCGGTTCAAAGTTTTAATCAAAGGAAAGGTTCTTCCAAGGTGTGGAAGAAAAAGGACTCTAAGTGATTTTATCACTTTCTTCTCCCTTCTTGTTTATCTTGTTTATTGCTTTGCTTGTGTGTTTTTTTTTTTTTTTTGCTGAGTCAGTCTAGTTTTATGCATTGTTTTTAGTTTTGCTTAACATGTTTTTGTGTGTTTACTTTCAGTTTTGTTTTGTTTTTCATAAAAAAAAAATTGAAAAATTGAAAAATACAAAAACAGTGTGTGTGTTATGTGTACATTGGTACTTGTGTACCTTGGATGGCCAATGAAACAAAGTTTTTCTAAACTTTGTATCTCTTGTAGCTTAGATGAGCATCTTTATGCACAACTAAGCAAGTGAGGTTTGTGACTCTTGTTTGTGATGAGTAAGATTAGGTTATTTCTTAAACTTAACACTCATATCACTCTTTTTGATGGGTAGGACTAGAAAATCCTAAGAAAAAGGCATTAATAACCATCTCACCACTGTTGCCCGCCAATCATTAATGACATCTGTATGCTTCGGCATAGCAAAAGTGTGATGTCAATGACATTTGTGTGCTTAGGCATAGCAAAATTGAAATGTCAAATATCAATTGGTATTTCTTTTCTTTCTCATAAGCCCATGCATGATATGTTAAAAAAAAATATGCAAAGAAAATAAAAAGCAAAAGGATTAAAAATGCTTTAAAAAAATGGTTGCAAGCGTGTATTCTAGGAGATGTGGGAGTTATAGGATGTACCTCAAAGGTGATAGTCCCCATCAAACAGTTATGATTGTGTGTGAGTTAAAGTTATTTTCTCATATCTCAGATCGTCATAACATGTATACACATATGCAATCTTGCGATGTTTTTCACACACAACACGCAATATTCTTTGCTACTTTTGATACATGTGCAGGTACAATGTGATTTGGCCATCACAAAGGTTTTACATGTACTGTTGTATGCTCACTAAACTGTCATGACTTATTTTTGAAATATAAAATTGGTTAGACTTGTTTAGTGTGTGTGTGTGTGTTTTTGGAAGATCCATGTGCTTAAATTTTCATTGAGAGATGATTTTTAAGAGCTTTTTATGTTGGTTGGATCATGGTTGAGGTGTTTGTCTTGATTGCATTCTTGTCTGTGTTTTTCTCTTCTTGAAAAACTGCTTTTCTCTGCTGGCTCGACACCTCCTCGACACCTCCTCGATTCCTGATCATCTGTCGAGCTTCTCAAGCCATTTTCTTATCTCAATCTCGACACCTTCTCGACACCTTGTGGATCGATCGAGATTCTCTCTGTCTCCTCGATATCTTCTCGACACCACGTCGATCGATCGAGTTTCTATATCAGTTCAGCTGTTTGGTACCTCAATACCTCCTCGACACCTTCAGCTGTCGAAGGCAAAATTCTCGATACCTATCTCGATAGCACCCTCGATACCTCTCGACACCTCAGCTGTCGAGATTTACTGAGGTGCCTATTTAAGCTGCGATCGCGATTTCTCCCTCATTTTCTCGATCTCTCTTCGATCTGTCCGAGGCGGTTCAACTTCCAAACCACTTTTCTTCACTCCAATCTCCATCCCAAGTGATTTTCAGCTTTTCTTGCTTCAAATCAAGTGGTATGATCTTCTTTTCCATTCCTTTTCATGCATTTCATGATTTGAATCTTAGGTTTTGGGATTTTTTTTTTTTTTTTTAATTTTTGGGGTTTTTCAAAATTGAAGAGTTTTTCTTGAAATTTTGGGTTGGTTTTTCACTCAAATGTTTTTAAAATGTCATACATTGCATTCCATGAGCATTAGAATGATATTTTCATGCATTTAGATGTGTGTTTCTTGTATGTGTGCTGCTAGGTTTGGATTGGGCTGAGCCCATGATGCTTTTCGAGTTTGCATGTCACATGTCCATGCATTCCCATGCATACGTACTTTTTGTTCAACATATTATCATATTTGAATTGTTTGGGACTTTTCTGATTGTCTCCCTCTCTATCTCCTTCTTATTCTTTTACGTTAGTTGTGTCTATGGCACCCAAATGTAAATCTACTCCAGCTCGGAACCCTTTGCGTTCTGGAGCTTCCTCTTCTTCTGATTCTACTCCTCTTAACCTTCGGTTCCGTGATGGAGATGCCCACAAGGCATTTATTGAGAACTTTTCTAGACGAGGTGTTCATTCGGAACGCCAAGTCATTTTGGCGGACTTCGCCGACACTGACCTTCCCTCTGTCATTCACAGTAGGGGATGGGAGTCATTGTGTGACGTCCCGGTCACTTGTCCTCTCGTACTGATTCAGGAGTTTTACTCCAACATGTACGGGATTGATCGTTCAGTACCTCTCTTTCATACTCGCGTTCGAGGTACGCACATTGCTGTCACACCGCAGCTAGTGGCGGATGTGCTTAGGGTTCCTAGGATAGAGTTTCCTGACTATCCTTCTTGTGAGCGACTGAGGACTGTGTCCAAGGATGAGCTCATTTCTACTTTTTGTGAGCGCCCTTCTGACTGGGGTGAGCACCAGTATACATCATGTAGACCTTTTGCTAAAGGTCCTAGGTTCCTTAACATGGTGATGACCTTTGTACTTCATCCTCTCTCTCACTATAACTCTATCACAAAGCCTCGTGCTCGATTTTTGTTATCTCTACTTAAGCATCTCACGATAGACTTTCCTTCTCACTTCATTTTCTCTATCATAGATGTTCATTTAGATGCGGCGTCCCGTGATAAGCTCATCTTTCCCTCCGCTATCACGAGGATTCTACGCCACTTTTCCATCCCTTTCCCTTCGTCCGACCACTTCACACACATATCTGCCATAAATGCCGCTACCGTAAAACGTAGTGAGGCACAGTTCAGGTCGAGACAGCCGGATTCCACTCCTCCCTCCCGTTCGGCTCCATCCAGATCAGCTCCATCTACATCGGCTCCTCCTTCTTCTTCAGGCGATGTATCTCTTGGAGATATTATGGCGCAGCTGCAGCGCATGGATGCTCGCCTCGATACACTCACCACTGAGTTGTATCAGGTGAATGTTCGTGTTGGTCGTATTGCACGACGGCAGGCGACCATGGGTGGTTTTGCTACTGAGGCTTCTCCTCCACCACCTCCTCCAGTTGCTTCCGATTCTGATTCTGAGGATGATGATGATGATGGTGATGACGATGATGCTTCAGATGATGATGATGGAGATGCTAGCTCTACTGATGAGATGTCTACATGACATTCTACCCTTTGTCACTCGTGACAAAAAGGGGAAGTAGTTTTGGATTATAAGAGTAGTCATCTTAGGGGGAGAGTTAGTATAGGACATTTTTTGATAGGGGGAGTGTTCATATTTTTTGAGGGATGTAGTGAGATTTTGATGTATCTTTTTCTTTTCTAGTCTTTATAGATACATTGATCTTGTATATGAGGTCTTGTGACCAGTTTACATACATTGTACTTATTCTTTCTATATGTGGATGTATGTTTTTCTTTTTCACCTATCTCTTCATGTGTTGTTTCTTTTCTCTCTTTATACACATGTTCTTTATATTTGTATGCAATCTAATTAATTTCTGTTTCACACAAGATGCCTTGATGAGTTTTGTTTAAAAGTGTTTCAGAAATACAGGTTGTCAAAGTCTACTTGCCATAAACTCTCTTCTTGCAAAGTTTTTCAAGAGTTTGTGTTAGGATAGATTTTATTGTATGTAACAAGTGAATATGAGTTGAGTGATTTATGACTTCTCTCATATGTTCATTTGTTTGTTGTGGTTTTGTCACGGATTGCCAAAGGGGGAGATTGTTAGGACATATGTGTTCACATATTAAGAACATATGTCATAATGTTTATGTAAATTGGCTAATCCTTTGACAAAACGCACTATACTTGTAATTTGGTAGTTCTATGTGTTTTTAATACTTCAAGAAACAAGGTTTCAAGATCAAGTGTTGAAGTCATCAAGTCTGTCCAAGAAAAAGCAAGTTGAAGTGCAGAATTTTTAAATCTCGACACCTGCTCGATAGCTACCTCGACACCTACTATCTGTCGAGAATTAAAAAGTCAGATTTCTGTTCTGATTTTCTTGGGATCCGTAAATGTGTTTTTGGGCCTTCTTTTCTTCTAACCCTCAACATATTTAAGGAGTGTTTTAAGAGCCGTCAACATAGACACAAGTTGCATAAGCATTGAGCAATCCTTGTTCAAGCAAATTGTGATCTAAGACGAAGTTTTTGACCTAGTTCATCTTCTTCAAGAAGTTGCTGTGTATTTTGCACCGTAGGGTTTTGTGACCAAGCATCTTCCTGATCTTCATTGCATAGGATGATCTGAAGAATTTTGCAGCCAACCTCTCTTCCTAAAGTTGGTGTTTGAAGTCGCGTACTGGGATCCGCGCATCTGGTTAGTCACGTACTTGGGAGCCGTGCATAAAAAGGGGGAACTGTCACTACAGATCAAGTCCGATTGGGTATTGGGGTAAGGGTTCAACTGTAAGTTGGTAAGGTACTTGGGATTCCTTATTTGTAACCGCTTGATTTGATAATAGTGAAGTTTCGGAAGTGGTGACCTGAAAATCACCCGGTGGGGTTTTTGCCGTTAGGGTTTTTCCCCATTCGTGAACAAATCACCGTGTCATTTATTTTCCACTGCATATTTAGTTATTCGGTGATTTGTTTGTGCTGCCACGTATTTGCATGTTAAATTGATTAATTAATAACTTGGCTAAATTAATTAATTAGTTTAAATCACAAGGGGTCATTCAGTTTGTGGCCTATCAAAAAGTCTAAGCTCACTTATTCCATTACATATTATGACCTAAGCATGATCATTTCCCATGTGCAGATGAAAGCACATACCCTAACCCACTTACAAACTCTCTTTCTCCTCCCCCATGCGTAGATAAAACTTGAAAGCTAAGATCCTGACTCACTTAGATGCTCTCTTCCTCTGTACAAGCTTCCCTTTAAAATACACACACTCTTTAATTTCTTTACAAACAATGGTTTGTAGGCCCTTCTATGTAAACAAATGGAGATGTATGGTTAAGAGAGATATAAAATCACTCTAAAAAATAAAAATAAAAAGGAAATGTACAGTCTAACCTCAACAGCCCCACCACTCTATTTTCTCTTTCTCTTCCAAAACTTCTCTCTATCTCTGTCTCTCTCATATTTTGAGAGCTATATTATGATTCTCCAAATTGAAGATAATATTCAATCTTACCAATGGGCTACACATTGGAAGATTGTCTACTAAGATAACAAGTGTTTCTCTTGCTGTGTTATAAGAGTAATTCTTAAGTACTCTCAGAGCATGGTGAATAGTACTCTCTTATCTCACATTTATGGTAAGGTCCATTCATTAAATTTATGGTGAGGTCCATCATGAATGTGAGAGAGGGAAGCACCATTTTACTATACTCCAAGAGTACTTAAGAATTTTCCGTATTAAAGAAAAAGTCAAATGCCATGCGGTTTGGCATAGTCACAAATAGTCATATTGCATTCCACTATATTCATATTAAATTTTGAGTCGTCTGTGATGCTATGGTATTAGGTATGAAAACCAATTTGTTAACGACTTTTGATTTGCTCCTACAACCAATTAAGAAATTCACAACAAGTTGGATCAAATTGTTTGTGTGCCTTCGAATTGCAGGTTTTTTATTTTATTTTTTATTTTTATACAAATGCATGAAAGCGGTATGTCCATCATAACCATAAAGATGATTATAAGTTCAGATATTGACAAAAAAATTGAGATATTGTGGTAATAGATTCTAATAGCATTTGTCCCTTTAGTAGATTCTAATAATTTATAGGATTCTAGCCACAAATATTTGGCATAAAATCTACAATGTAAAAATAATTTTGGTATCCCACTCTAGAAACTAGAGAGGACTACAAAAACTTTTAGCTAGATGCACACCAAATTTTTTTTTTTTTTTTTAAGTCTTCCTGTAGTATTTATGGTTTCAGTTTGAGACCAATATAATTTAATTACACTTTTTGTGCAAAACTTAAGACCAACATACTTTAAGGCAAAGTTTTCCATGCATTGCACGGGTTTCCAACTAGTTATTATAGTTGCATACATTAATAAGTTATGCGTACACATTCCATCTAAAAACACAATTTCAATTCTATATTATCGATTAGTGTCTTTGTCTGGGGATATTTGCCATCTAGCATAATTTTCAGAGACTATTTTATTAGTAAGCACAAATTTGAAACCATTTAGGAAACTAGCATTTTGAGTCTGTAAAGCTCGAGTTCGATGACAAAATCAAGCCCTGAAGACTTAAGTTCGGACTACTGAGGTGGAACAATTTATCCACGTGGAACTCAAGTTTCTTAGACTTGAGTTCCATAAAACCAGAACCAGAACTAGAACTAGATACAAAGAAGAACAGAGGAAGAAGACGATTTGCTGATTTGAAGAAGAACAGAGGAAGAGGAAAACAATCCAAAGCTCCAAAGAATAGAGGAAGACGATCTAGATGGAGAAGAACAGACGCTGGGTGGACAATTTGGTCTTCAGATCTACAGCACTGAAGAAGAATGAACAGACACTAGGTGTGCGATCTGGCTGGAGAAGAACAAACACTGGGTGGAGAAGAGGAAGAAGAAGGGAAATAAAATGGTGGAACTCGAGTTAAAAACTTGAGTTTCACGTGGATTTTTTTCCACATCAAATGCCATCACTTACAAATCGAGACTTAGAAACTCAAGTTTTAGACACTTGAAATGCTAGTTTGTTGAATGGTTTTGTAAGCTGAACAACTAACTAAAATATTATAAAAATAATACTAAATGCAAAAAAAATTCATCTTTGTCTAATAATAAATAACTATCATGCTACTTATAAGTAATTCCTAAATACTCTTGAAGAATGGAAGAATGATACTCTCTCTTTCACATTCATTATAGAGTCCACTCATTAAATTTATGATAAAATCCACCTTAAATATGAGAGAAAAGAGCACAATTTTTCCGCAGTTTAAGACTACCTTAAAATTTTCGAGTCCAAATTTTCCTACTACTTACTAGTTACTACTGCACTGCACTTTTATGGCATGGGTCTTAAATGTAGTTGTAAATGTACTTGTGTTGTTTGCGCAACGCATATATTAAAAAAATAAGAATCTCCCCACCATAGGAGTAATATATATATATATATATATTTCAAAGGAGGACATTTGGTTGCTTGGTTTGGTAAAACTGAAAGATGAGTAGTGGTGGGGTGGTGGTGTTAGAGTTGCCACTGGGGGCAGTGGAGGAGGAGGAGAGTTTTGAACTGGAGAAAGCAGTGTGTAGCCATGGACTGTTCATGATGGCACCTAATCAGTGGGACCCCGTTTCCAAGACACTTCTCCGCCCACTCCGTCTTGATCTTGGAGATTCAGATTCAGATTCAGAATCAATGATGGTTCGTATTTCTCAACACCATTGGGCCCCTCGCTCACTTCATGTCCGCGTTTACTGCCATAACTCTCCCAGTCTCTCCTGACAACATCGAGAATCAATGATGGCTCAAGTGTCACGAATGCTGTGTTTGTCTGAAGATGAGGAGAGAGTTGTGAGAGAGTTCCGAAATATGTACAACAATGAGAAGAAGAAGAAGGAGAGCAGCTTTGTGGGCAGGGTGTTTAGGTCTCCTACCTTGTTTGAAGACATGGTCAAGTGCATGCTCCTCTGCAACTTCCAGTCAGTCTCTCTCTCTTTTTACTACTTCCATTTTGCTATAAATACACACACACACATGCTTTCATTTCCCATTCCTGCCAACTGTTTGACATTCTGCCTTCCCATTCATGTCGATTAATGACCTCTACTATGTAAGTACTAATAAGTAGTAGTACTAACTCATATCTCACACTTTACCAAAAATGATATCATAGTACGTATGGATTCACATTCACACCCCCCCCCCCTAACACACACACAAAAATCTACTACTACTACTACTATATACTTACAACTATTCCCCATTTTAGAAACCAAACTATACACTCCTCTGATATAACTTGGACCATAAATATGACTCTTTTGACTAAGAGAGTAAAAACTTCAAAATCACTTGTCTTTTTCTTTTTAGTAACTAGACCACTAGATTCGCTAAATTAACACTAAGACTTCAATAGGTGGTCCAGGACTTTAAGCATGGCTAGAGCCCTTTGTGAGCTTCAGTTGGAACTGCAGCCTCAATCATCCAGTCTGTCATTTGTGGCTGATTCTACAATTGCTGCTACAAGTACCAACTTTAATACCCCAAACCTCGATGAGGACCACTTCATTCCCAACACACCCATACCACTGGATGATTGAGGCTGCAGTTCCAACTTTAATACCCCAAAACTCGATGAGGACCACTTCATTCCCAACACACCCATACCACTGGATGATTGAGGCTGCAGTTCCAACTTTAATACCCCAAAACTCGATGAGGACCACTTCATTCCCAACACACCCATACCACAAGAGTCCAAGGTTTCAATGAATTTTACAAATTCTGAGTCTATCAAAGCAAACTGTGTTCCAGCTGATATTGTACACGGCAATGATGATGATTATTCATGTCTAAACTGCAAAACTTGTCAGGCTGCGGATGAACCACACAACATTGCTTCTGACTATGATACCATTGGAAATTTTCCTAGCCCAACAGAATTAGCAAACCTTGATAAAGGCTTTCTGGCTTCAAGATGCAATCTTGGGTATAGAGCAAGTCGCATTTTGAAACTTGCCCGGGATATTGTTGAAGGCAGGATTCAACTAACACAACTTGAAGAGGCCAGTAAAGGAGCAAGCTTTGCCAAATCCAGCAACTACGATAAGTTGGCTAAACAGTTGAAAGAAATTGATGGATTTGGTACTTTTACATGTGCCAATGTGCTTATGTGCATGGGATATTACCATGTCATTCCAACAGATTCTGAAACTATTCGGCATCTAAGAAAGGTACCCTTTTGGTTCTTCCTCATGCTTTTGTCATTGCAACTGTTGAAAAACTAAACATATGGATATGATTGACGTTTCCTTAATGCATGGAGAAATTCCACCCCTACCATTGAAAAAGTAAACATATGAATATGATTGACGTTTTCTTAATGCAGGTCCATGTGAGAAATTCCACCGTTCAAACGGTACAGAGAGATATTAAACATGTATATGGGAAGTATGCGCCATTTCAATTCTTGGCATACTGGTGTGTATATATATCATACAAATGAGTAATTCTTAGGTACTTTTCGAGTATGAAAAATGATGTTCTCACTTCTCACATTCATAGTGGAGTCCACTCATTAAATTCATGGTGGAGTCAACCATGAATATGAAAGGAAGGAGCACCATGTCTCCATGCTATGGAAGTACCTAAAATTTTTTCCATACGAATAGTATAATTCTGTATCAAATACCTTCTTCTTCATATTTTTCTTTTAACATTTTTTTTTAATTCTCGTCAACTAATTTTGCTACTTAGTGAACATTTGGATAGCAATGAATCTCATGTTTGTGTTTTTTTTTTTTTTTTTTTTTTTGTCAGCTATAGCAAGGGACAGCAGCTACTGTTCATGAACAGTAGCCGCACTTTTCCTACTTTTTCATCACTTTTATCACATCAGTGGGTCCCATGCACTGTTTACGAGACCCACAAATCTCACTTTTCAACAACTTTTTCATTAAAAATAGGTCTCAGGGCACTATTCACATATTTAAAAATTATTTTGCTACAATGTTTTCAATTTTCAGTTTTCAGTTTCAACAAAATAAGTTCTATCCAAACGGACCCTTAATATCTCCTTTGATTAGGTCAGAACTCTGGCACTTCTACGAAAAGACGTTTGGGAAGCTAAGCGAATTGCCATGCTATGATTATAAACTAATCACTACCAGTAATATGGGAAGCACAAGTAGTACAAAAAAGAGGAAGAAAAAATGTTGACCAAAGTCAAGCCTAGCATTAGCTTGGATGACCAAAAAATATGCAAAAAGCCAATTGACCTGCTATGTTGGTTCGCTTATTATGTATCACTGTTTTCAAGCATACTGAAATTGCTTACTATTTCAACAATTTCTGATGCATGTTTAATTGTTTATAGGCACTATCTTCCCCTCAAAGTTGTCAACATTGAAGTAGCAGCCATGGCAGCTTGCCATACTATGCCTAAGTGCAGCCACTAGCCTGCCATGTGTAGGCACCTACATGGCATTAGAAAACCATGCCATTGGTGTCACACCCCAAACCCAAAAGGGTTTAAAACATGAAAAACCGAGCCTTAAAGAGATATTAGAGGGGATTTTTTTTTTCCTTTCCATTTGATAAAATAAATAAATAAATTGTAAACTCTCCACAATATAAGTTAGAGCTCTATGAGACATTTACAAACAATACAAATGACAAATGATGTCTCCAAATCTATATATTACTAAAAGCTGAAGCGTAGCATTTAATGTTGCTACGCTCATATTGAGACACATTAGCAACCATGTCATTTCCATAATCTTTTTTGAATTTGTCCTGCAATTTTAAAATAATTTTTATTAATTTTAAAATGCTGATTAATATAGAATAAATTTCAACTCTATCTTCACCATAAAGCCCACTTCTTCTCAATTTAATTCTAGCCCACTTCTTCTAAATTTAATTCCACCATAAAGCCCAAACTCAAAGCCTTTTCAACTGAAATCCTCTCTAAAACTCTTTGTTTTCACACTTTAAACTTTTATGATTTTTCCTTTCCTTTTGTTACACGGTTTCAGTTTCCTGTCTCCCCACATTTTAGTTCTTTCCCCTTCCCTTTCAACGGTTTCACATTCTCCCCATGTTTTAATTCTTTCCCCTTCCCCACCTTTTGTTCTACGGTTTCACATTAAATTCACGTCAACCTCACTCCCTTCTGGCAGCAGCCTCTCTATCTTCCTTCCTTCCTATCTTCCTCTTTTCACATTATATAAATACTGCAAAAGCTGCTAAGGTATCTCTAAATCTCAGTTCCTTTTGTGCTCTGTTATTTTGCTTGATTTTTTTTCCCTTCTTACGGCCTCTTTCATGCTTTAGGGTATTGAATTTTTTATTGTTGGGTTTTTTAATTGGAGCTTTACCTCTTTTAGGTCTGTTCGTTTTGAGTTTTTAGATTGCTGGGTTTTAAATTCTATGTGATTCAAACGACTTAGTGTGACTCTTAGTTCTTAGTGTAGTGCTGTGGTGTTTGCTTCTGCTGTTTGTTTAGTGTGACTTTGAATTCCTGGTGTTTGAATTTTCTGCAGTAGTTTTTCTGCATAATTGTGTTTATTAGGGTCTTTGGTTTAGACATGGTTTATTCCGACAGTAGTGATGAAATTGTTCCGCTATGGGACTATCGTACGTTCAATCATCAATGTGCTAATGTGATTAACATTGGTGACACTAAAATGAGTAATGTTTTGCTCTCAATGATCTGTTCTTATTTTGCAATTGTCATTTTTTTTTCTTTTGTTCATTTTTCGTTTGCTCAGTTCAAGATGTGATCTAGATTTGGCATGTTGGTATTGTTGTGGGTGTGAATACCGAAACAAGTGCTGAATACAATCTTAATGGACCTGCTACCTAGGAAGTTGTTAATGAATTGCTTTTCAACATTGGTGACATTGTAATGAGTTATGTTTTGCTCTCAATGTGTTGTGAAGATGAACATTAACAAAGTAATGATTTGTTCTTATTTTGCTATTGTCACTTTTTTTTTTCCTTTTTTTCATTTTTGTTTGCTCAGTTGAAGATGAGATCTAAAATTGGCATATTGCTACTATTGTGGGAGTGGATATCGAAATAGGTGCTGAATACAATCTTAATGGACTAGCTGCCTAGGAAGTTGTTAACAAATTGCTTTTAGTTGAGGTAGAGGGTAGACCTAAACTTCTTTGCTAACCGGTTATCGTTGGAATTAGACTTCTATTAATTGGACTTTTGGATTCATAAACGGGTTAGATGTGAATCAGTTAATGTATTTGGTTTGAGAAATTATATAATATTTTGAGATGCAATTCACCATCACCAGCACTGTCAGCATATATGCATATCATAGCTACTCTTACAGCACATGATTCCTGGTGTTTAAATTTTTTGCAATAATTTTCCCGCATAATTCTGTTTATCATGGTCTTTGGTTTAGACATGATTTAATATTCATGGTTTCAATTTTAAGAATTTGTGAATTCGTGAAACTCAAGTCACTGCGCAAGCGTTTTTATGTTATTAGCGTTAGGACATCCCTCACATGCCATTTCAACGATTGTCTTCTCAACCTATACATTGGTGCTCTAGAAATCAGTCACAGTATGTATGTGGTTAGTGATGGATTTATTATATTGAACTTTATGCCAATGTGAATTGAGAATTCTTTAGTGCTGGAAAAGTATTATATTGAACTTTATGCCAATGTGAACTGAGAATTCTTTAGTGCTGGAAAAGTACTTTTCTATTTGTTTTGTTTATTTGATTTCTTTTATCATTCTTCTTTATGACTAAATCCTGTTACAAAAATTCTTTTTCTCATGGGGCCCTTAACTTTTATCCTCTAAAAGCCGGTTCATATTGAGTTCTTTTATCTCCAAAGAATATGGTGAAAAGGAAAGCACTAAAAGAACAATTACTCCTCCAATTGATTTTTTTTTTTTTTCATTTTCCTTTTAATTTAATTTTTCTGAGAGGTTTCAAATCTAATGTCTAAGCTATGGACTGCAACAAAATCATTCCTTCCAAAATGAGATATGGAGTGGTTCTTCTTTTGTCTTCAGTAACTGATTTGGATATTAATTACTTTTCAGCTATTTCAAAATTATTAATAATTTATTTATATATACAAATTATGCAGGGTTTATGTTTGGACAACTCTCTTTATGTTTCTTCTTGCAATATTCAATGCTTGCAATGTCATCAATATATATCCAATTAAGTTAGTGATATATAGTTTTATATACAATTATTAGTGATATAATTTTAGAACTTTTTATAAAATAAAATTAATACTAATTAATTGTTAAGGATAAGAATTGTTATTCAATTGAAAAACAAACTCATGCTGGTTGTGATATGGTGATATCTTAGAAATTCAAATTACAAAAGAGTCCTACAATTGGAGGTAAGATAAATGATAGCATTAGCCATTAGAAATAGATTCATTTGGGGTCATATTAACTTCTCACCTTCTACCACTGCACACTATTGATGTAATAGTTACTCCACAAGTATAAGTGCTTGTGGGGTCTTGGGGGCAAGGGCCGGAGTTCAAGTCTCTAGGTGGGAATTTCACAAATATATATATTTAGATTACACTAAAGTAGAATTTATATCTTGTATTAAAAAAAATAAAAATAAAAAATCTTCCTTCTCTACACTACTTTAAAGAACAAAAAAGTAAGGTTGTGGTTGTCTATTTGGTTGCTCTGCAACTGTTATTTTACCATTAATGAAAGTAACTGCCACGTTAATTTTTTTGCTACCCTCATCATTTACTGATCATTTAGATACATGGAATATGTGATTGCTAATGAAAACTCTATAAAATTGTTTAAGACATTGCTAGGTTGGCAGATCAAAATTATGTAGCACAAATCAATTCAAATCAAGACATCTCAATAATGATACACTTTATGGATGAGAACATTAAACGTAAGTTACAATTGAAATATATATTCAATACTATAACATTTAAGCTTTCTAGTGGAGGGTATATGAAAGGCTTCTATTCAAAAAATAAAATAAAATTAATAAAAATAAAAATAATTGCTAATAACTTAAATAATCACTCATCCATAAAACAAGAAAAACACTATAAATTACAATCCTAAACAACTTCAAAATACAAACAAAAAATATCATTAAAATACTCTCTACACAATCATGAAAATTAGCATACAACATGAATTACCTACATAATTATTACTCGAAATATTTTCCAATGTTGGAAGACAATTGCCAAACTTTTTAGGCAACATCAAAATAAGGTACACAATTTTAAATTCACAACTAATGTCTGTTACTTTCACATAAACTACTTTTTCTCTACTGATCACAATCTACCAAGTCCAAAATTGTGCCCCAAAATATTGTAATCCTATATTTTCTCTTTCTATTAACTTTATCCAATGAAGTTGTGCACTGTTCTAGAGTCATTGTTATATATATATATATATATATATTATTAAAAAAAATTGACTTCATTGATCCAATATTGCAATTAATTCTAAACCAACCAAATGGAAAACAATTGCTGCAAAACTATCGACAAATCCTTTGGCGTACAACTTTTGGAACAAACACATTTCGCATTCCAAAAAGCCAAGCATGCAAGAAAATGGAGTGGGTCACCAGGATCATGAGCCCTTACACTAAAACGAAGAATTACATGTTACATGCAAAATGTGCTCAATTGACTTGGAAATGTACAAATTAGCCAACCGAGTGTGGTAGAAATTTTGTTTCCAAAATAAAAATCTAAAATAAATTATCCTCATTCTATTCCGAATACAAATCTCTAATAATACAAAATTAATTCCATCACCAAAACCTCCAATCACCATGAATCCTGTAATATATTGGTCAATCATATATAATGTAGCTTTAGTAGCAATACATAGAAAAATAGTAATAATTAATAATATATAATAATAAAACTATCATAGACAAACTTATCACGCGCAACGCTTGGGTCCGCGACTAGTATACATAAAATTCCAAAACTCCAAATGGATCAACATATAATCACAATTCTTCCTAGGATAGGCAACCTTAATGACAAAATCTAGGCCTACTATGCCCAAGGCTAACAAATCTCAAGAGCACAACCTCCGATAGAATTAGCTATGGCCTTGATAAATTTAGTAAGTTGAGTCACCAACCAATCATAGCATAAATCTCTTAATAATGCTCCAATCACCACCAATAAAACAAGCACCGTGCTCGAGGTATAGCAAATTTATTTGTAAAACTGTTGGAGAGTGGAATGAGCTAAAGCCCAGTAAATAGCATAATTAATAAGGTGGGGGAAATGCAAGTTTCATGATAATAAGCATTTTACAAAGCATGCTATAATTTGGAAATTTTCATTTAATTTATGCAAAATCAATTTCATTAACAACATGACAAGAATGATAGAAATAATATAGCACCAAGCTTTCCAAAATAACTATGAAACTATATTTGATTCACTGTGAGCCATAAAAATATTCAATACCATTTCAAAACTAGAAACTTCACCTAAGGTGCCACCAAGACAAAAATGTCACTAAGACATCATACCGCCACAAACAGGTTAGAACCCAAACACACTAGCATGACATGTACCTCTTTTGACATGTGGACTATTGGCGCTACTTAGCCTCACCCACACCCTCAAGGATTTACCTATCCCCCCATGGGCAGTAAGGGATAACGCGCCATGTCTTCTTTTGCATGTGGTCTTTTGGCCCTGCCTGGCCTCACCCACACACTCAAGGATTTACCTCTTCCCCCCATGGGCAGCAAGGAATGACGCGTCACACAGTACCCCTTTTGCATGTGGTCTTTTGGTAATATGGGTAGTAGCCTCACCCACACACTCAAGGATTTACCCGTGTCATGTAAAGTGGGAGCCTCCAACCTGACTTGTCGTCACGAAGACAGGGTAATCACATGTCACCAAGACGTTGTCACAAGAACGAGGTAATCACCAATATCATAGCACAAGGACAAACCAAGTAGTTTCATAAGATATTTCAATAACTAAATATCCACAATATTCTCAAAGTCCTCAAAACCATTTCTTGTCATAAATATTTTACATAAATTTCCCAAATAATACAATTTAAGACAAAACATCTTTTGTATTTCCAAATAATACTATAAATCCATGTAATCCACTAGCAAATGAATTTAATGATACTTTTCTTTTCCATGCCAAATATTCATGCATTTCCCCACGTGCAAATATTAAACATGATGCATTTTTCATATATAATCACATATAGTAGGGTCACAACACAACTCTTTTTAGGAAACATAGTTTCAAGAATTATTTTCCAAAATGTATTTAACCCAAAACAACATTTATGAAACATGATTATTTTCCAAAATCCCATTAAAAAGCTACTTACCTCAGTAGTCCAATCCAAATTTACCTCAACCGGGCACCGCATTCAACCAATCAAGTTACTAGTTCCATCACCAAGTACCTTGGAACATAGAAGCACAAGTATCAAGCCTATTAATAATAAGGTCTACTACAAAATTATGCTATCAAATTTGTCTCCATAAATTGGAAATGATGCCCTCAAAAATCAAACCTAAGGCCCTGAAGCCTAGCTTGACCATCCCAAAGACAAGTATCCCTACCCAAACGGGAACCAAACAAGCATCCAAGAAACTCATAGTGTTGACACAACCAAAATATTTTAAATTCATTACCACAATAAAATGCATCATAAGATAATGTAGCATACTCATGAATCTCTTTGGGTACTAAATAATATATTTAAGCTAAAATAAGATCAACCAAGGTTTGAGATTAATTCCACAATTTCTCTTACTTTCAGATTTCAGTACATAGCTGGGCAGCCATTTTGTAAAAGTTTTTTGGTCAATGAAAAGTTATATGATTAATTCAAAACTTTAAGGGAGCATTCCCCCATATGTAGACAATGTACCACAGAAAATTCAGCCCAAAATTTTTTTTTTGTAATTTATTAAAAATCATGCATTGTGGCTGACTCAAATCTATTAGAAAATTGTTATAGTTGTAAGACTAGCCCAAATTATTTGAGAATTTACTCACATTAAAACCACCAGATTTAAAGCATATTAAAAACAAGGAATCAAACCCAAAATCTCATATAAACAACTTATCAAACACTTGTTATGCAACAAGCAAATGCCCACATTCACATATGTCAAAGTCACTCAAATGCAAAGGAAACACACTCTAAAATCAACTCACATCAACATATGCAACAACAAGACCCATCTAGTTGATCTAGCAAACCAACCCTCAAATACCCATTCGAAAACTCATCAACCAAAAACCTTTTATCAAAGCAAGAACTCTCAAATGATATGAAATTTTCGGATTCTAACAAAACCATTGCTACCCAAATCATCTTAACCCTCTAATCTTCCATTATTCACCAAAACCCATCAAGTATTCACCATAGTAGTCATTAAATAGCAAAACTCAAAGGATTTCATAGAAAAATTGAGATAAAAGCTTAGATTTTTACCTTGGGTTTAATCCACTCCAAAATCTCATGGAGTTTTGGCTCTAGTGGGAGAATCAATGGAGACATAATCCTCCCTAATAGGGAGATTTCGACTAGAGAGGGGAAAGAAATGATGAAGGAGATGGGAGCTAGAGTGTGTTTGTGTGTGTTTTGGTGGGTGGGTGAGATAGAAGGATAGAAAAATAGAGAGAAGGGGCAGCCGGTCAAGAGGAAGAGAGATACCAACGCGTGAAAATGAGGAAGAAAAGGGGGGGGGGGTGTGTGAATTATGGGAGGAGCTTAATTACAAGTTTGCCTCCAAAATATCTTGCAGTAAATTACCACTTCACCCATAAGGTTTCTACCATATTTCATTTGGCCCCATAAATCATTTAAGTATTCATAAGTCTTCCATAAAATAGTTAAACACACAACTAAAAAGATAAACACCAATTAAGATATTATTCCCTTTCAAAAGAAAATTTCTTTAAAAATATTTGGGGTGTTACAATTGGTCACGCACAAGCAATGTACATGATCCTGTACTTTCATCGGGTTTTACCACCTTGCTTCTTAATGTTGTATCCCGTTTTTCTGTAAACTCAAGTTTCTGTTTCATAATTCTCTTTTTCATTTTAATATAGATCCTTTTTCATATCCCACCCCCCACCCAAAAAAAAAAAAAAAAAAAAAAAAAAAAAAAGAAGAAGAAGCTTTTGCAAGCTTTGAGTTTTTAACCATCTCCTGGAGGGAAAGACTCGCATTATACAAATTGAATGAATGAGACACTTCAGCTCACTACTCTCTAACCATCGTTTCTCAAATGCAAGTTGATATTCCTTCCCAATTGTGGATGGTTAAATAAGCCTCTCACAAATTATTTATAAAAAATTAAAATAAAAGCTCCACCGTCTTTCTTAATTTACTGGTCTTTCTAGCCAACTGGTACTTCTCATCCTTTCAAAGGACAAGATCTACATCTAAATTTGTTACTGCAGATTTTTATTTGGTTAATAAATGAACCGTAAAAGAGTTTCTAAGGAAGTCCTAACACATTTTTTTCTGCTAAAATTATGATATTTTATTGGTAAACAATAGGAAAAAAACACACAGGGAAACAAAACTATAATTTTAGTGGATACAAAAGCAAACTGAACTTCAAGGAACTTCAAATAGGTAACCAAACCATTCATTGTATGTATCAACTCACCATCTTATTATTATTCACATTATTCCACTACGTTCCATGAGGTGACAACCTTCATCACAGCACCTTTATCTTTATACAAGTATGCCTTGAAAAGCTCTATCTCGAAGCTTGATCATCTAGCAGTGGCACTTTATGCCGTAATTTTTAGATTGGAAGCGTAATCTTAAAACAATTTCAATAAAATTCATATATGTGTCTGTGTATATATATATATATATATATAGCCCTCAATTGTAGGATGTGTGCGGTATTGTTGTGGTTCGAGTTACAAATGGTGTCTCTTTTTGCAATATTACATCACTTCAAAACTTTCAATTAGGTTAATTAATGTTTTCTCAAGTCTAACATTGGATTATATGTCCTTCATATGCTTATCAAACATTTTTTACCATAATTTTGACCATTTTTTAGATGAGATAGTTCTTAATTTTGATCTTTAGCAAGCTCGATGGTCATGGAGGTCACATCATTCATTGCTGAACCTAACTCATATATACTACAATAACATCAAAACCTTTATACCAAATTTAGGGTTGATATAAATACTGAACAGATTAGTTAGGGTCGGCCACATGTGCATTTGTGTGTGCCCATATATATAACAAACAATGTAGACACACAATCAATAAGAAATGTCTAATAATTTTTTATTTCTACAATGTTTCTACGTACCTTTTCAACCCATTGGTTTAACTAGCACTTGCCAGAGGAGTATCTGGTTGCTTTTCTGGCATATCATCTTGGAAAGCCGGTATCTCATTGTATGCCTAATTCAATCTGGATAAGAAAGGGAATTGAGTTTTCCAAAAGAAAGGAGAAACCTGTCAGCATATACAGATACAGAAATGAATTTTAAAGTAGGCCTTAAATTTCAAGATTACTAAATATAGGTGTTATCATGCATATTTCTCTGCATGTGTGTGAGAGAGAGAGAGAGAGAGAGAGAGAGAGTTTGTAGCTGTATAATCATTAAACAAGGTAGAAGAAGCAACAAATGGGGCAACCAATGCATAACTAATAAATCCAAAAATATCCATAGCAACAATTCTAGCTTGAGGATGCAGAAATTCATACATCTCAGACCAGAAGCAAGATTTTCACTGACAGAAGAAGACTATACAAGGTCATAAATTTTTTTTAACTACTGTAATTCCACAAACTCTTGATGGCCGAGGTCAAAGAACAATTTGGCATTAAAGCAGTTTGAAGATAAAGTTAATATATGAAATGAGAACATTGAAAATCAACCCCTAACCTTTATCTTTTGTTAGTTGTTTTTTTGAAGGAAAAATAATTGTTACAAGACTCAAGACTGCAACATTTTTCCCACTAATATAAATTATATATGTTTTCTACAAATCAAATGTAACTGGCACATTAATTATAGAATGAGCACTACCATGTCAACATTGAACCTTTTAATTGCTGCATGAATCTGAGGAGCTAGAAACAAATCTGCCTGCAAAAAATTGCAATGCATTACATTACATTAAGAGAAACACCTTAACTCATAAACTATCCATGCAAGCTGCTGTTATGTAGTATTTTAGGAATTGAAATTCTAGCATGTCATGCCCTGTGTAGAGTATAAGACTGATGCAAGAGTCTAATTTAATACGTGGAAGGTGCGAGTCTAATGTGAAAGCTCGAAAATGTGTTGAAAACACAAGAGCTGTTTAGACCCCCAAATAAAAAATTACAGCTCGATAGATTTTACACAACTTTAATACAAAGTGCGGAATAGTGTAAAAGCGAGCGGATGAACAAGTAAGCTACTCTAATCCATAAACTAAGCAACACAGCAGTATAATGGAATTAAACAAGAGTAGGGAAGAAGGATGCAAACACAGAAAACACCAAGACGTGTTCTCGAAGAGGAAACCGAAGAACTCGGCAAAAAACCTCTCCGCCGCCCTCCAAGCGGAAATCGATCCACTAGACAATCAGTTGGGATACATGGGTTAGCAAAAGACCCTCCAAGCCTAGTCTACCCGCTGTACCTAAGCCCTCCAAGCTCCTACTCCAACAAGGCTTCTCGGAACCGTGTCTTGTCCTAGTTATCCGGATCCCGCAACAAGCTCCATGTTGCATCTGCCATTCAAGGCTTCTTCCAATGCTTCCCAGCAGCACCAAAACGTCACACAGTACTCACAAGGTGTGGTAAGTGTTTGGGCTATCAACCTCTCAAAGATATGGATAATGGAGAGGGAAGGGTTGAGGAAATACCACAAGCAAATGTATAAAGAAAGGTGGGGAAGACAATCTCTAATTACCAATGTGTTTGGCTAGGGTTTTCTCTCTGAAGCCTTCCTCAACAATTGTGGGTAAAGATGGTATATATAGGAGAGGTGCAAAAGGTGTGACTCAAAAAGTACAGGCTGGCAGAACAGCTAGTCTCGCGGGTGTCTCGCGGGAAGGCCTTACCCGCGAGACACTCGCGAGACACAGTTGTCTCCACCTGGCCTGACTCTTCGCATTCCAGCATGTGCCTGGCACATGGTTTACTTCGCGGGATGCTTGGTCGCGAGATACCCGCGAGAATCCTTCAATTCTTCAAATGCTTGAGTCTTCAAACACACTCTCTATCACACAACCCTTACAACAAGTCCCACAACAAATACAGGGTTTTAAACGATTGAACATAATTACAATCAAATTTGGCACGGAATAAAAGCCAACAAAAACACAGTTGTAAATCACAACTTTACATAATGCAATACATGGAAGATGTTGACATGGTATGGTCACTAGGGTGACATGGCACGAGGGAGTGACATGACACATGGCTAGCAAAGCTTCAGGGCTATATTTCATATGTCCCATGTGACATAGCTTGTGATTAGAATGCATTCCCAAATTCAATCTAGCCTAAACAGAAGCACATCACATTCCCTGCATCAAAATACTGACTTCAGCACAATTATGTATATTTATATACTTAAGTCAAAAACTTAGTGCTTAGAGTTGAGCATGGTGCCTTCATGTCTCATAATCCATGGTTTGGGTTTGGGAGAAGAACCATCTTCAAATTGCAATCTTAAAGATTGAGAAGTGGGTTCTGCTATTTTATATTGTGTTCTGCTGTCAGTTGGTCCCAATACTGAAGGTTGTAATAGATTTATAAGCTAGCAAAAGAAAATCTTTTTTTGGTTGTAGAAGATAGACCAACTTCAGGATGGTTGACAACTTCCTTAGCAAAGGAGCCCCTACCAATATTGGAACATTTTGGTAGTAAAATGAAAATTCACAGCGATGGCCATTCTTTTAGTCTTTCTCCATGCAGTGATAAATTTTTGTTGGGTGCATCATAGCACCGTGGGTCCAGCCCACACTTGATAAAACACCTTACTAAAGAGGTTGTTGGACAAGTGCTGAGAAGTAGCTTGACCGAAAGAGAAGAATTGGGTTCATCTTTTTCTTTATAATTATGTACAAAAGTCCAGCAACTTTTATGAAGGGATGTACAAAATTCAAGCCACATAAATGAAGATGCGATGTTAAACTTCTGAGACACGTTGAAGGAAGAAAAGAAGAAAAGGATGAAGAAATATAAAGTGAGGCCATTCGGCCAATGAGCAAGAAGAAGAGAAGTCCCAGTGAGTGAAACTGAAGACAGTGCAATCTTGAAGAACTGCATGAGTGAGAGCAAGTAAAAGAGAAGAGAAAATAGAGAGAGTAAGAGAAAATTGTCAGAGATACACAGTGGGGAAGAGAGCAGTGAGTGAAAAAAAAAATAGAGTTTTTTTTTTTTTGCTTAAGTTGTATCTCTAAGTGTTGTAATCTCTATTTAATATAATAAAATTATTTGTATTTTGTCCCGTGGTTTTTCCCTTCAAGGAGAAAGGGTTTCCACATAAATCTTTGTATTCCTGTGTGGTTGTGTTTTCGCTGTACTTGCTGAAATTTATTCACAATTATATAGAATTTTTCCCAACAAATGGTATCAGAGTGTAGGTTCGATATTGGAAGCAATGGCCGGAGAAGAAGGAAAGACGTCAGGAATCGAGAAGTTTGACAGCACAAACTTTGGTTATTGGAAGATGCAAATCGAAGAATATTTGTATAGGAAAAAATTGCATCCTCTTCTTTTGGGGAAAAAGCAGATTGTATGGAAAAAGAAGAATGGATTCTTCTTGATAGACAAGTGCTAGGAGTTATAAGATTCAACATTGTGAAGGAAAAGACCACAGTGGATCTGATGAAGGCTTTGTCTAACATGTATGAAAAGCCTTCGGCTAACAATAAGGTGCATTTGATGAAGAAGTTGTTTAATCTAAAGATGGTGGAAGGTACTCCTGTGGCTTAGCATCTGAATGAGTTTAATACCATCACAAATCAATTGTCCTCTATGGGGATTGATTTTGATGATGTGATCCATGCATTAATTTTTTTGGCTTCTTTACCAAACAGTTGGGAGCCCATGAGAATGGTAGTGAGCAATTCTGCAGAGAAGAGCAAACTCAAATATTATGATATTCAAGATTTGATTCTAAGCGATGAGATTTGCAAAAGAGATGCTGGTACAAACAAAGCACAAGATCAAGCTCTTGTTATGGTAAAAAAGGGCAGAAATAGAAGTAGCGGGCTTGATGATCGGGCCAAATCCAATGACAGGTCATAGTCAAAAGGTAAATCTCAGTTTAAAGAGATGAGAAAATGTTTCCATTGTGGGAAAAAGGGTCATTTAAAAAGAAACTGTTGGCATTGGAATAAAGAACAAACTCAAGAGAAAGATAAAAAGAATGATGATGAAAAGAATACTGCAACAGTTGTGTTTCATGAGGATGTTCTAATTCTCTCTCTTGAAAAGAAAAAGTGTGAGCATATTGCTAAGAATGATGTTGAGTGGGTTGTTGATTCAGCATCTTCCCACCCTGCTATCCCCACAAAAGGGTTGTTCACCACATACAAAGCAGGTGACTTTGGTGTTGTGAAGATGGGTAACTCCAATTACTCAAAATTGTGGGAATTGGTGATGTGTGCATTAAGACCAATGTTGGTTGCACGTTGATATGGAAGGATGTACGGCATGTTCCAGATTTAAGGATGAATGTGTTTTCTACACTCGCTATGGATTGAGCGGGTTATAGTAACCATCTTAGCAATGGAAGATGGAAACTTTCTAAAGGATTATTGGTTATTGTATAAAAACATGCTTGTTGCAGTATGTACAAGACTCATGTGAGGGCTTGTAAGAAAAAGTCCAATGCAGTCAAAGTTTTTGAGAAAACTCCATTGTTGAGAGTTGATAGTGATGGTAAGAGAGTAAAATTCTCTCTACCTGATAGTGATTTTAATGAGGAAGTGATAGTTTATGAAAAATATCATGATGTTAGGATGAATGATGAAGTGAAAGATCATGAGGGTCTTGAGCAGGGGGAGCAATATCCTCCACTAGAGATTGTTGAACCTCTTGAAAGGAAGTGTACTGAAGAACATCAAGCAAATAGCTTTGAGAATATTTGTGCTTCTAATGAGGGGGAGCCAAGAAATTGGATTAAAGAAATCCAAAGTGAAGTAAACTATTTGAGAATGAAAGGTATTAATTTTGATGAAATTTTCTCAGTGTTAGTAAAGATAATGAAGAAGGTTGAGTCTGTATTGACTTGTCCAGCATGGATTCTAACTGAAGAGTTGAGTTGAAGATCTCCTCCATAGTGGGCTAGAGGGAGAGATTGTTGGGTGCATCATAGCACCGCGGGTCCATCCCACACTTGATAACACCTTATTAAAGAGTTGATTGGACAAGTGCTGAGAAGTCAGCAAAGTGAAATGGGTTTGCTAAAGTAGCTTGACTGAAAGAGAATTGGGTTCATCTTTTTCTTTATAATTAAGTACAAAAGTCCAACAACTTTTATGAAGGGATGTACAAAAGTCAAGCCACATAAATGAAGATGTAATGTTAAACTTGTGAGACATGTTGAAGGAAGAAAAGAAGAAAAGGATGAAGAAATATAAAGTGAGGCCATTCGGCCAGTGAGTAAGAAGAAGAGAAGAGGGAAAGAGAAATCCCAGTGAGTGAGACTGAGGACAGTGCAGTCTTGAAGAACTACATGAGTGAGAGCAAGTAAAAGAGAAGAGAAAAATAGAGAGAGAAAGAGAAAATTGTGAGAGATACATATTGGGGAAGAGAGCAATGAGTGAAAAGAAAAAGAGAGTTTTTTTTTGCTCCAGTTGTATTTCTAAGTGTTGTAATCTCTATTTAATATAGTGAAATTATTCGGAGTTTGTCCTGTGATTTTTCCCTTCAAAGAGAAAGAGTTTCCACGTAAATCTTTGTGTTTTTGTGTAGTTGTTCTTCTGCTGTACTTACTGAAATTTATTCACAATTATATAGAATTTTTCCCAACAATTTTAAATTTAATTTCAACAGATTTAGGTGCATGATTATGTGTTTATGGTTAGGCACGTTGTACATTCAATGTAGATATAGAAAAAGGGAAAATCATTTGTAACAGCTATAAAACATTGGTGGAAACTTCCAAAACCCTAACTCTTCAAATGTTTGCACACAGTGTAGCATATTGTATATACAAGTTTGCAGGCACAGACATAGATGATGCAGGAAACCAAACTAGGTAAACTTCATCTCCAGTAGCAAATCTTCCAGCATAGTCTTTTAAAAGCCTCTCAAGTGCTGAAACAAATGCAAATAATAATCAAAATAAGCCTAAAGCCATTAAGGAGCAGAAACCATCCCATAGTGGCACAAAAAGCTCACATGTGATTGGAATTTCCAGGGAGTGGAACCCAGTTGTTAAAAAGATCAAGATAATCCATGAAAATAAAATTATACAAGCCCTTGTTTTCCCCCAAACTATTTGGATGATTTTTTTGGGAGATATGAACACTAATCTGATTGTCCAAACAAACAAACATGTATAATCTTGTCCACTTAACATGTCTTCCTTACTCCAGTTGAGTGTCCATTTGTAGTAAGCTCTATTGAACTTACAAAAGAAATTAGTATCAAGTCTATTGACAATGGAGGGAGTTTGGAACTGATACAGATAATTAAAATTAGGATCCAATATCAATAGTTAGCTGCATCTCCTAAATAGCTCATGGAAGCACTACAACAAACCTGAGCTCTCTCAGGCTGGTAAGGTTAGGTAAGGCCTCTAGTTTCTCACAATATGATATTGAAAGCTCTCTCAGGCTGGTGGGGAGTGCCCCTCCATCCGGGAAGGAAACAAGACTAGAACAGCCCCATATGTCGATTTTATTGAGATGGTAGAGTTTGTGTAGGCCCTCAGGTAAGGATTTAAGCTTTTCACAATTCCAGATTTCAAGATGTTCAAGAGACGCGTTATTTTGTAACTTGTCAACTACTGACTCCAGCTTTGGACAAATCCTTACAACAAGACGTTTAAGGTCTGTAGGTAACTGGTTTCTTGATGACAAGGATGTCAGCTCTAAGCAATCATGAATCTCAAGGTGTTTAAGCATGGTGGGTAAGTCCCATAAGCATTTTAGAGATGGGCAATCACTAATCTCCAAGTGCTCAAGAGAGACCCATGGCTGTAACTGTTGGTACAAAGATTCTCCTTGTTCATCAATAAAGAAGGATACGAAGATGAAGCCTTTCCCTCCTCATCTACCACATACAGCAATTTTTCACAATATTTTATCTGTAACCTTTTCAAAGTTGGAAGTAACTTTCCTCTTGAAATGAATGTCAAAGAATCACATTTCTCAATAGTTGCATGTTCCAGACATGTACAATTAGACATCAGCAAGGTTTTCAAAGCACTACAATCTCCAATTCTTAGTATCCTTAAAGTAGACATCAAGCAGTTGATGTTGACCAGACTTGGGCTTGATCTAATATCTAGTGTTACAAGGGAATTAAGCCGATCTTGCCATAGAGATAACTCTTTACAATCCCTTATTGTCAGATTTTCTACCTTTGCTAATCCAGGCATGAACTCCTCCATCAAGCTTTTCAGATCTGGAATAGAAAGAACCATCGACTTTGGCAAGTTTAACTCAAATTTGCTTATGTTCACCTCTTTGCATCCCACAATTTCAAATTTATGAAGCATTGGAAGGCTTGGGATTGAAACAACCAACTGCACACAATTATGAATAGAAAATTTTTCCAACGATGGGAGATGGCAGGGCAATTTTTCTTGCAATTTGGGGCATCGAGAGATAGAAAGCTCATGCAAGTAAAGGAATTCTTCATAATCAACCTTGCAAGGAATCCAATCTTGCCACTCTTGCATATCCTCAAAGCGAAGTGTCTCTAGGGATTGAAAAGACTTCAAGCAACCTTTCCCATAAAACTTAGGACCAAGCCTCTACACCTTGGCCATTCTTGTAATGACGAGGTATTTGAGAAAGGGTAGTTGTCCAATAGCAAATAAGGACACACATTTTCCACATCTGTCAACCCTTAGCTCCACCATATTAGGAAAGGAAGGATCTCTTAACCACATTGGGAATTTCACACCAGCATAACCTTCAATGAAAAGTGTTTTCACTGTTCTATGAGGTTTTAGCATGTTAAGAACATCTTCTACAATTGTTCCATCCTGTAAATCATCTACCTCCCATTTCATCACCAATGCATCTAAACTCTTCTTACCATTTAAATTGGCCTTTCTTGCATTCTCAACATCAACCACGTTCTCCAAGTTTGAAATACAAAGCCTTCCCTGTAGAAACTCCAAGTTCATTAAATCTCCAATCTTGGATCCAGTATCTTTCCCCACAACAAAATTAGATAGCGTTTGTAGGCTCTTTAATTCTTCTATTCCCATTGGCATCTCTTTGATTGAATTCACATCTAAAATATCAAGATGTCGAAGATTGACTAGATTCCCAAATTTCTGTGGTAACATTGTGAGATGAGAACAACCTTTCAATATCAGTGTCTGCAAATTTTATAAAGAACTTATTGATTCTGGTAACCTTCTAATTGAAGTATTAGAAAGGTTGAGATATCTGAGGTGTTTAAAATCACTAATTGAATTTGGTAGCTCAAAGATTTTATATCCACTTAAGGATAATAACCTTAAGTATCTTGATTGTGGCAACAAACAACTAAGAACATAATTTGTTAAGTAGCCCCTCTTTTCAATTGGTAGTGGCAAGAAGGTTCGTAGATGCCTATCTTTGGGGAAAACTTCGAACTTTTTGATTTCATCAAACACAAATCGAATGTAAGAGAAATGTCGTACCTTTGTAGAAATCTCGGATTGCTTATTAACACCCACTGTATCTTCCAATCTATAGAACAAGCCTCCTGCTGCCAATTGAGCTATATCATTGATTAGATCATGCATGACGAAGAGTGACTCATTACTGTTTGATCGTTGAAAATACGATCTCATAAGTAGATCATGAAAATACTCACTACCAATCTCTTCCATCAACTTGGTTGTTTTTGTTTCTTGAACCAAACCTTCTGCCATCCATAACAAGACGAGCTCTTTCTCCTCAAATTCTTAATCCTTTGGGAATAGCGAACAATATGCAAAACACCTTTTTAAATGTGAAGGAAGATATTTATAACTCAATTTAAGAATTGAAAGAATATTGCTTTTCTCTTCTGAAATATCCCAAATCTTACTATGTAGCACATTTTTCCACTCATCATGATTGTTTGTGGTGCGTAAAAGACCTCCAAGTACTTTTGCTGCCAAAGGTGAACCCTTACACTTATATAAAATTTTTCTACCAATTTCTTCAAGTTCTGGATGCATGGTAAAATTTGTTGCCCCCAATGCGAGTTGGGTAAATATTTGCCAACAAGCATTATTTGACAAAACTTTTAACTTGTAAGTTGGAGTAGTTCCCATTGTTGATGAAACGCCATAATTTCAAGTTGTGACAATAATCTTACTTCTTGGAGCTCCAAATTCAAATGGACTACGTAGTTTAGTCCAATTATTGTAGTCTTCATTCCAAACGTCATCCAAAATGAATAGGAACTTCTTGCCAAATAATTTCTCCTTCAATTTGACTTGTAGTAAATTCAAATCATTAACATCGTAAATCTCAGGAGCAATAAGAGATTGTAGGATTACTTTTGTCACCCTTACAATGTCAAAATCATCAAAAACACAAGCCCATGCATTTAAATCAAAATAACGGCTCACAACATCGTCATTGTAAACTGGTTGGGCAAGAGTTGTCTTGCCCAATCCCATGGACGGAGCTGTTGTTGGACTAGGGGGCAATGGCCACCCCTAAATTTTTAAAAAAAAAATATTTTTATATTAATAAGTACTAACTTTAGCAATTTAATTTGTTCAATAAAATTACACTGCCCCCTTTAATAATGCCATCAATTTTTTTGAGAGTAATGTTATAACCACAAACATTTTTACAACAATTATACAAACTTTTGAGGTAGCAAATTCTTATTGATTCGTATACTTGCATCACTTTTTCCTTATCAATAGACACTCATAACGTTAGCAATTTGTAAAAAATTTGTAGTTTTAACATTTCTCACATTTTAAAGAACATAAAAAATTAATAGACTAAATTTAAAACAAAATATACAAATCCAAAAAAATTAGCCCAACAACAAAAATTACCAATAATAAAATAAAAAAAATTAAGCAAGTCAATTTATTTTACCCAAAACAAACAACTTAGCCATTTAAAAAATTTTAAACAAAAATCTTTAGTAGTAAAGCACTATACTCACAAGCCGGAGTCGCTGCACACAGCTAGCAGCAGAGTCGCCCTCCCCCCCAACTCCAAGTGCTGGCTCCGTCCCTGCCCAATAACCCATACCAAGTATGGAAATCACAGAGAGTTGAGCATCACCCAATTCACGGCTCAACTGCAACTTCACAATAGCCTTCTTATCTTCATCCCTGCCGTAAACATGACCCTCATTCACTAGAGAAGTTGTGGGCACCCATGATCTTGTTGTTCTAGTCCTTCTCCCAGTATTTTCTGTCAATCCCAAACCATTCATCTCTGTCACAATTCTTTGCAGTCTTGCATCAACCTCTTCAATCTTGGACCGCATATTGGCATCGAAAATAACAGAACTTGGATTGAAACCCGCGCAATAAGTAGGGATGAACTTTCGTACCTTACTTGTAGCAGCTTCTGCATTCACCTTACGTCGCAAGGCTTCTGTAGCAAACTCGTCCAAGATGTCGTCTGCATCATAAAGCCAAGTCTTCGAGGTCATCCAGCCAGATCTTCACCAACTTGCTTGTCATCTGCTTTTCTTCTGCGTCATCCGAAACTGCACGGATTTTCAGTAACATTGTCTTCCACTTCTTGAGGTCAGCATGAAGCCTCTCTTGCTTAAAGATCTTCAACACATCAGAGGAGGTTAACTTTTCAAACAGCACCTCAAAGAAAGCGGACAAAGCAGCCTCTCCGATAATTGACATGATTCGTTCGTGGGTGACAGGGTTTAGACCCCTTTAAACCACAAACAAATTGCGTAGCCTAGATTAATTAGCCAAGTTTTTACTTAGTCAAATTAAGCAATTCTAGGTTTAAACAATTACAAAATCATATCATGCATGTAAACATATAAAGCAGCGGAAATAATAAAGAACACAAGATATGATCACCCAGGAAAACCAAACCGGTAAAAAACCTGGGGAGGATTTTACCCACCGATCCTCAAGGCAAAACGGAATCCACTAAGAAAGAATTGAAGTTGTTACAAAAGGACTTACAAGCAACCCCCCTTGACTTCCTAATGCTACCCACCAGTAGTAACTTCCTGACACGACCACGCGCAGGCTCCGAATCCACGGACTACTTCTTTCTTTTGTCTTCCTTCAATCAGGTACAAGCTCCTCACTTGTTAATCTTTAAGTTCCAAGGGTAGCAACCAAGTTGATCATCAAGATGTAGAAGAATCTCAATCTTGAAAACCCTAAGTTATGTGTAAAGGAAAGCTCCTCTAGATCTCACAAGAGATTTACACAAAACCGCAATGTATGAGCAACAACACAACTTGTGCAACTCTGAAAAACGTAGCTAGGGTTTGCCTTATATACCTAGGGCAAAAACATAAAAACCTAGACGTTTAAAGAGTTAGGGCTGAGTTGGAATTCTGCAGAAAAACGCATCTGGGCCGATTTTCGATCGATCGAGAATTACATTCGATCGATCGAGCCAGGCCGAGAAGCTCCAATGCTTCTGCAGTCTCTCGATTCCAACTTTACAAAATTAAACCAACTTTGAGCAAGCCTAAACAAGACTAAATACATTGTTTTGATCATGGTTTGCCAACATTACAAATTAGGTTCTAAATACATAAAATCCTAAGACCTTAAAACCTAACAGTGGGAAAGAAGGAAATATGGGAAATGAAGTAGCGAGACTCCTCAGAAAATTGAGTTAGGAGTGAAAGACGGAAGACTGTAGACTGAAGATAGATTTACTTTGTTCTGTGAGAGTTCAAGAAAACTGCAAGTGTTTTTGTTATTTTTTTGATTTCTCAATTGGTGGTCTCGGAGTGAAACACTTTTTTCACCCTACGCAGCTCTCAAAGCATAAAGCATTAAAGGGTGGAAAGATGCCAAATGGAGTATCTGACTCTGATTATTTATTTATTTATTTATATTTTTGGGTTAAAAAAGGAAATTTTATTAACCACAAAAGCTGCATATCCAAAATAGGCATTGTCTTGGCATAGCACCTTATATAGATACGTGGCAAAACGGTCGGGTCGGGTCATTTTTAAACAGGTTACGGGTCAAGTCGGGTTGCGGGACGGGTCAAGTTGACTTGTATTTTTCAAACAAGATTTTTTTTTATTTTAAAAATAAATGCAATTTGTTAATTGTTTCTGAGTTCTTTAACTGTGATTAGATTTTCATTGGTGATACTGTTATCACTTACCAATTATCACTAAACACTTGATACCTAAATTTGGTACAACTCTTGTTCCAGCTTTCTAGAAACTAATCTTGGTATAATCTTTGATCTGTTTAAAATAGAAAGAGAAAATGAAGGTGGCAAGTAAAGAATGACAAACTATAATGGAGTACATAACATATTAACTGAAGAAGAATAGGTAAATATCTTATAAGAATTACACCTCAATCTCAATCTACTCAACGTAGATGTGGCAAAACTGGCAAGTCGGGTCGGGTTCTGGTCCGGGTCAATCAGGTCACGGGTCAAAACGAGTCATTTTTAAACGGGTCAAATAGTTTACGGGTTAAACAAATTGCGGGTCAAATGAGTCGGGTTAGAAAATTCTGACCCGTTTTGCCATGTCTAATATAGTACACACTATTTACACACTATTAACATCAGAGTTAACAAAAGAGGAAATATTAGGTGATGGGGGGACTATTAAACACTACAAAATTTCCCTGCTGTAAGCACTCCAATCTAGCCATAGCATTTGCGTAACTATTCGCTCCCCGAGTATCTGACTCTGATTAACTACACAAGCATTCAGTCTAATTTAGAATATATATATATATATATATTTACACTTTTTAAAACATTCAACATTAAATTATTTATTTTATACTATATTTTATTTAAATGTAATTTTAAAAAAATTAATTACTTTTTTTTTTCTTCGCACACAATATATAACAATATTAATTCTCTTCTTTTATTTTTTAAATACATAAAAAATATAAAATAAAATACAAAATAAATAATGACGATGTAAATTTTCATTGTTACTATAATAACTATGTATTTTTAATTTTTTACACAACTTTATATAAGTGAATTTTAACTTTTCCATTTTTGGAGTGCTACTGGGAAGGATCATGTAAAGGAAGAAAGAGAGAAAATGCAGCATGTTAAAAAGTGCAAACAAATATTGGGAAGGATCATGTAAAGGAAGAAAGAGAGAAAATGCAGCTAGTTAAGAAGATTGACTGCTTTTTTTGAGAAAAAGATGATTGACTTTTTTTTTTTTTTTTTTTTTACAAGATAGGAATTTTAGTTTAGTCTAATCTTAGTGTATATGTGCGTAAAACTTCCTTTTGAAAACTTGAATCTTGGCCCTTGGCCCTTGTCCCCTCCACGCTCCACTTGTAGAGTGATCATTGCATTAAGAGTATGTGATGGTAAGATTGACTGCCTTATTGGTAGGAAGTGCTCAAAACTTCTGTAAGGCAACCCTGGTTTTGCTCACAGTAGGAAGCTTCAAAAAATTCAAAGTTTCTAAAACAATGGATATACCTAACCTAACAGAACCTTTATCTTTATCTTTTCTTTTCTTTTTTTCCCTTTCTTTTTTTTTTTTTTTTTTTTTGAGAGAAAAAATGGGGGAACCTTTATCTTTATCACTTTGCGACACTAGCTACTAGTCCAGCAGTCAGCTAAGTGGCTCACTGACAAAATTTTTACCACTAAGGATGTGTTTGAGATTGCTTATATTGGAGAGCTTCTTTTACTATTTAGTTTATTTTTGTTACTATTTATAGATTCTATTATACTTTTTGGTTATATTTATCGGTTCATTGTACTATTTTAGCTAATTTTTATCTTTATTTACAGTATTTTCAGCAAAAAGGTTTTTAGTTTCAGCTAAATAAGCTATTCCCAAACGGACCTTAAGTCTTGTCACATGAGAACAAAAAATTTTTTGCGTTTTGGATAAAAATAACCCTTAGATTGTGTTTGGCATTATCTTATAAGTTCAACTTTTAATTTTTAGTTTTTATGTACAGTTTCTTAAAACCTCAATTTTTCCCGAATTTTCTCACTTTTTAAAATTTTCAAGGTACAAGTATACTTTAGCACACTTTCAACAAAAATTTTTTAGTAAAAAACTAGATAAGCTGTTTCTAAACGAATACTTAATACACTTTTATACCATGAGTCATAATCCCCACATTCTACCATAAGGATCCCTCTTTCTTAAATCATCATGTTTTAAAAATATGCTATTTTAACATATTAAAAATGCTACTTTATTTATTTATTTATTTATTTATTTATTTATTTTGATAACCAAAAATGCTACTTTATTATTTTAACACATTATTTTACAATTCATCATACATCACATCTTCTATTCTTCAATTCTATATATTAAAATAATATATACAAATATTAAATGCAGACATGTAAGAGAGAAGAGAGAAAGTGAGGGAATACAAAATAAATTAGAAAGAGAGAGGGCCCACTAGGGTGAATAAAAAAAGCAATAAAAATTTAAGATTTTGCTATAGTGCCATTATATTAATAGAACAGTACTGTAGCATGTTGTAAAGATTTTGAGATTTAAAACACCTCATGAAGCTAAGATTTTAGTGTTTGGTGTGCCAAATGGCATTTGGTACACCTGATGCCAATATTCTTAGGAAAATGCTAAATTTTATACAAGTTTTACTAAAAAGACTTTAGTGTTAGGATTGAAATTTTTTTTTAATTTCAATAGCTTATTTGCATAATTTGAAATTAAAAATTAAAAGTTAGTTTATTTTAAAATATTGGAAACTTATATTATTAAAATAAAACTGAAACTAAAAATAATATAAGACCCGCAAACAGTGGATAATTTAAGGAAAAAAACTAACTTTAATCTATTGTCAAATGCACATTATCATCTAAAATCTCTAAAATTGCAACCAAATTTTTTTACTTTTTTTAGAAACAAACTTCAACAAATTTTACTATATAAACTTCCTAATTAGTATGAAAGAATATAATTGATACTACTTAAACAAACAATATAATAAATGAAGAGAAAGTGATGATAAGATAAAATAATGTGTCTAATCACATAAAAATAATTGTGGCATTATTATTTTATTATGGTTTTACTTTTTATTTTTATTTTTATAATAACATTCATTTATTATGTTTGTTATAAAATAAGAATTGTAATATATTTAATATTTCTCAATTTTTGTACTTATTGAAACAGCATCCATATTGACTAATCCTTGTGCTAGGCAATAAGGCAGTGGCCTAATTCCTTCATCCACATGATTGCCAAGTGATATCAATCTTGCATCCTAAAGCAACCCCTCTTACCATATTCTTGGATAAGGCAAAAATCTTACCATCTTCAAATATCAGTAGAGGATAACACAAAAAAACAGAGCTACACCCGCCTATCCATCCAATCCCATGGCCACCATATTCTCACCCTCAGCCCTCTTCTCCTCCACCACCATAACCCCTACAAGACCACCTCAAACTCCACCTTCAAACAAACCTAACCTCCCTATCCCACCTTCCAATTCCAAATCATCCTTAACCACCACCTTAACAACCACTTTAACTGCCACAGTCCTTGCCACCACAATTTTAACTACCTCTCCTCCTTCACTAGCTGACACTCCAACCTACCAGCTCTACTATGGCACTGCTGCTTGTGCTGCTAACTATGGTGGCTATGGTGGCAACTCAAGCAAGAATGACTCAGCTGAGTACATCTATGAAGTCCCAGATGGTTGGAAAGAACGCTTAGTTTTAAAGGTTGAGAAGGGTGCCAATGGAACTGACAGTGAGTTCTACAAACCCAAAGAAAAAGTCAGAGAGAGAGTACCTCACTTTTCTTGCTGGGTTTAGATAGGTAGCTCCTAAGGATGTGGTTTTGAACAACTTGGCATTGTCAGACGTATACTTGCAGGACTTGATAGCAAGTGCCGACAGGACTTGACACCCCATTCTCCGGTTTGGTCTTCAGAAACTTTCTGTAGCTACACTGCAATGCAAAGTGATAAGGTTCCCAATTCCTAAAATACAATTCAATTGTTTGGACAACAGAAAAAAATTAAAAATTAAAATTAAAATTAGAAAAAAAGATGTATTAGATTTCAATTGCAGAGAGTCAAGGCTTGTGGAGGTAAAAAAAAAAAAAAGAAGCATGTTTGGTAATGATATTTTATTAAGAATACTAGTTAGGGCAGCACGTGCTTGCCACGAAAAAAAAGTACGATAGTAATTAAGATCAATTTTAGATTTTATTTGTATTACAAAACAAAGATATGAATCATTTGATTTTTAAAGTATATAGAGATTTATATTAATCAAAAGAGACATTAATTTTAAGAATTTTGATAATTATGTCGAAAAAAATTAATCTCATTCATTTAAGAATTTTGATCAACCACAAAGTTAGGATAGCTATTTAACATATAAATATTTATTTAACTATAATAGTGTTTTAGTACCTACTTGCTAAAGACAATATATCTATTCTCTAAAAACTTCTAAGAATGATAACGAATATCATCATCTTCCAACAATAAACAACTAAGTTTTGCTAAGGAATTAAAAATAAAAATAAAATAAAAATAAAAGATAACAAAAGGCTTGTGTAATCGAATATCATCATTCTAATTTTCTAAGAATTTCTATCATTTAAAACTCAAAATACATAAAGAAAATTTTTAGGATGTTAAAATTTAGCAAGAGTATTTTAGACATTACACAATAAAATATTTTAAGAATCATAAGTTTTTATTAGGGTTTAACTGAGAGTATAACAATATGACATATTTGCCCTTTTTCAAAATATTAAGGGAAAAATTGCATGATTTTAAAGTTTAAGGAAAAATTGTAAACTACCCCAAACATAAAGGATGAAAAATGTTTTTTTCCTAAGTTTTTGTTTGTGTTTTTGTTTTTGTGTGCAAAACTATGTGTTTTTACTTAAAGTAGTGTGTGAAGAAAAAAAAATATACAAAAAGTCAACCCAAAAAAATTGTACATGGAATAGTGAATTTTGGCTCAACAAAGTTGATTAAACTAACAAAAAATTTCTAAAAACACAACAGAATGACGCAACATTTTCATAATACCTTTATAATTTTGTTATATTTTATTTTAACTTGTAAAGAATTGACAGCTCAGCAGTTTTGAAAATATTGTGACAACATAAAGATGTCTTAACATTTTTCACACAAAAAAATGTTATGTCCATGATATTTTCACAACAAATCATAAGTAGTAGATTATTACAAGTTGTTATTGGTGGATAAAAAAGTGGTTTCCTTGGTAAGTTTAAATTAGAACCAATAACAATTTATCATATTTGATTTGTTATGAAAGTGTTGTGAAAATTATTGTGGACAAACCAAAAATAATATAGCAAATATACTACAACTTTATTCATTCACAAAAAAAAAAAAAAAAAAGGGCCAAAAAGTTAAACAAACCATAACTACTGTAGCAAAATTACTGTAACTTTTCTCATTCGTTCTTTTTATATAAAATATATAATATAATATAATATATATATATATATATATACACATTGCACTTACAATGTAAATTTATATTGTAAACACATAAAAATTAGTAAATGTTGTATACATTTGCAAAATTTGTACAATTTTTTTTTGCAAATGTATATAATATTTGCTACTTTTTATGTGTATACAATGTAAGCTTACATTACAAGTAGAAAGTAAACATATAAAGATCATTTAAAAGAAAAAAATAAGCTCAAACCAAGTCGGTGAACTTGAAGGGAAAAAAAGGAGAAAAAAGGCAAGTCACTAAACCAAAAATACTGTTTATAAAATTATTCATGAGCTTATTTGCTCTTTTTATATATAGAAAAAAAAAAAAAAAAAAAAAAAAAAAAAAAAAAAAAAAAAAAAAAAAAAAACACAAATCAATTATTGGGAAAAAATAAAAAATAAAAATAAAGCGATGAACAGTACACATTGAATAAACCAAAAGTACTATAGCTTTTATACATTTACCCAACAAGTGTCACAACATTTTCACAAAATATTTATTTTCAGTTGTAGTTGGTCACAGTTTCATATTTTATTATTTTATTTTGACTTATAAAAAATTGACACTTCAATAATTGTGAAAATATTGTAAAATTTGTTGCATTAGTATAATAATATATATGTGGATTCTTATAAATATTTAAAAGAAAAAAAAAGTACAAACGGAAGACTAAAAAAAAAAAAACGTTGTAGCTACAATGCTACTTGAACAAACCAAAGTGACACTATAGCAACTATTCAAAACTTGGAGGAAAAAAAAAAAAAAAAAAGACTCACTACACCAAAAGGGGCACTATAGAGGCATTGCTTCTTATATAGTTAGTAGAAAAAAGAGCACAAATCGATGATTGGAAAAAAAAAAAAAAAAATACGTATTGAACAAACCAAAAGTACTGTACCTTTTACACATTCACCTAACAAGTGTCACAACATTTTCACAAAACATTTATTTTCAGTTGTAGTTGGTCACAGTTTCATATTTTATTATTTTATTTTGACTTATAAGAAATTGACACCTCAATAATTGTGAAAATATTGTGAAATTTATTGTATCGATATAGCAATATATATAAAAGAAAAAAGAAAAAAAGTACAAACGGAAGACTTAAAAAAAAAAAAAAAAAGTGGCTCAACAAAATGGCACTGTAGATGAATAGTGAAAAACGTTGTACGAACAGTGCAAAATCACTATACGCACATTCATGCTTTTATATATAAGATATATACATATACAAAACATTTATTCTCAGTTGTGGTTGGTCGCAGTTTCATATTTTATTATTTTATTTTGACTTATAAGAAATTAACACCTCAATAATTGTGAAAATATTGTGAAATTTATTATGTCAATATAATAATATATATAAAAGGAAAAAAAAGTACAAACGAAAAACTAAAAAAAATAAATAAATAAATGTACCTATTGTAGAGTTCAGCCCTCCACAAACAGACAAAAAAGGACTTACGAAACCAAAATGCACAGTGCAGAGCATTGTAGCAGCATAGCCACTTTTTATATAGTTAATAACAACTGAGTTACAATTCTCAAATTAGGTTGTTTATATTGCTATAATTTTCAAGTAACATTGTTGAGTGGTCTTTTTATAAATAAATTAAAAATTATGCGACCCACTTGACCAAACATAACCAGAACGGGAGTCTCATGCTTCTTCTTTTTTTTTTTTTTTCATGGTCCCACCTCTTTCACATCATCTATCATTCTCCCTTCTTTTTTTTTCTTTCTTTTTCTCCCTCCTTAAATAAAATGGCATACTTTAAAAAAAAAAAAAAAAAAAAAAAAAAAAAAACACATACTATCCAACAATAATCTGCAATCAAACAGCAAGGAGGAGTATGATGCGTTAGGGCACTTCCTGGCAAACAAATGTGCTAATGCACTAGCTAGGAAAGGATGTTATTTATAAGAAGAATTTGTAATTTTTGATATTCCCCCGTCTTATGATATTTTAGCCTAAAGTGTATTCGGATGAGAGTGGGGAAAGCTTTTGTAGGCATTCAGCTGCTAACTTAGCCATTTTGGCTGTTTAGTTTATTTAAAGTTCCTTTCAACCCCAAAAAAAAAAAAAAAAAAAAAAAAAAAAAAAAAAAAAAAAAAAAAAAACCGCATACACCTACTAAACTCACAATTATATTTTTTCATATTTTAACATATTTTTTGCATTATAAGTACTATAAACACGTATTTTTACAATGTTTATTAAATCAAAATTTTCATATCATTTCAAACCGGTACTTAAACACCGCTACCGAACGGCCCTTAGAGACTAATTTTTGGCACCTCTGACTTTTGTGAGAGGGAGGTCAAGCTACACGTTATAAATCACCAATTGATTTAATTGCCCAACTATGTGATGTATACACCTAAGGAGAGCCCTTAAGCATTGTGATTCTGGTAACAAATAAAGAGAACCTGTATTGTTTACATAGCAATATGAGCTATCACATGCCTTTGTCATAGGTACTTGGCTAAAAAGAGTAGGAACTAAATTAGCCAAGGTTACTCTTATAATACACCTCAACGTTAAACAAAATAGAGTGCAGTGTTCAACATAGACTGGGTATACCCGTAAACATTTATGTGGTAACCTAAACAAAGTTTACTGTCAAATAAGCACATGGAAGTTCCATGAGAACTAAGTAAAATTTAAACATTCATTTGATTTTCATGTCAAAAAGAGCCTGTTTTTTGAATCCATAGGACATGCTACTGAAAGAAGCAAGCAGTAACGTTATAATACATCCCTCACACAAAAAGAATTTCAAAAACTCATACATCCCTCACATGAATTTTTTTTTCAAAAACTATAGAAGTTCCATCATTACTGTGATCTAAAGCTGTGAAGTAAGCCTAACAAGTCTTCTCATTAAAATATATGCTTAAAAGGAGAAAAATTACAATTTACAAGTAGGTAAAGTTTGGTAGGTAGCTTAAGATCCTTAGGACTGAAGGGCAGGGAAATCACATAAGGAAAAGAGAAAGCGTTATGGCATTACGAAGTTCTAGCTTCCAAAAGCCTGTTATAGAAAATTGCAGATACCTGTGGAGAAATTCAATATCAACAGTTAGAATTGGAGGCATATCCTATTCAACAAGACCAAAAATGAAACAAAACAAAACACGTAGAGCAGTGGCACATATATACCTGAATAGAAATGAAGACAAGAAAAATATTTGTAATCACTAGACTTGCAAAATGAGTTGCATTGCTTTGCCATTTACATGTTCTCACTGGTTTTGAACACCTATAATAACGGGTTAGCCTCCTCTAGCTCGAATGACCAATGAACAACTTGCCTGAAATTTTACAAATATAAATTGAGGACTAAAGACCTTGGTTTTTTCTATACTGCTATGTGACATTTATGGCATACACTAAATTAAACAAAACAAAAGAAAATTAAAGCATATCAAGTTCCAACACAAATTTCTAGTAGTTATCTCTAACTTCTTGTTGTTTTAAAAGATGGATAAGACCAAAGAAAGAGGCACTTTACATGAACACACATGAAAAGTTCATTGGTTGTTTGCCATTTGGGATTTTCTTTCCTCAGCTATAAATTCACTGGGGACTGGACCACAAATGCTGAGCAGACCATAAAATGTGCAGCAGAGAGGAACACGGAAACAAAAGGGAAAAAAAAAAAAGGATTAAACAATCAGCTAATAATATGTGCCTTAAGCATTCTCCCAGGTTCATCATCAACATTGGAATTTTATTTTCAAAGATCAAAGAATAGTAGGGAAGGTTGTTTACATTGAAACTTAATCATGTGAATCATCTCACCATGCTAAAACTAACTTAAATTCAAATAACGAGTAAAAATATGAAGCCAATGTTTTCCATTTCTATATAAATCTCATATCTATCCTATAATTAGACTTTTTTTTGAAAAACTATGTATATTCAGCAAGATACAAATTCTTTCTTGGGTGTTGTTTTCAACTTTATACCTTCTGCTGGGGGGATGGATCCTTACAAATAGCTAGGCTGCTTCTTTTCATTCAATGTCTGCAACAAAGTCCCTCCTATTAATTCACATTAACTAAATAGAACTATTAAATAAGAAAAAAAATTGATGGTTTAGGTAATATAGTGGGAGGGTCTAATATGTGCCCGAATACAAGTTAAGAAGTACTATAAATATAAATAAAGTGAGATGGTAAATAACCAATACAGGAATCAACTTTTCATAAAGGGCATGTGCAAAAACTGAGAAGAATGTTTTTGAATTATGGCACAAACCTCCTTTTTTGTTGTGTCCCTTCGTTTATAGATCCATTTTGAAATCTTTGAAAGTGAACATGATCTTTGTGTAAAATGATAAGAAATTATCAGCAATAGACCTTCTTAGTTAACAATGATAAGAAACTATCAGTCTATCACAACCCAAAAGTTTATCAACTGATCTTCGAATTTCGCTAATGCGACTTTCTCTCCAAGATTCCAATAAAAATCAATGTAATGCAGGGTAAATATTTCACTTTACATCCAATGTCAATAGTAAAGTAGCTGAAATTCTGAAATGAAATTGATTTAGACAAAATTATCAAATAAAAAGCTAAAATTTCATGTTTCACTATCAATAAAATTTTAGAAAGAAAAAAAAAAATTAATGAAGATGGGCTTAGATAGTTCAATTAATATAGTACTCACTATGGTGATAGGTAGATCTTAAAGCTATGATTTCAACTTTTTATGTACAATGTGCAATGCCAAGTGATTCTTTTATTCTCAACCAATTCTCCAGTTTGGTCTTCAGAAGCTTTCTGTAGCTACTCTGCGAGCTCTCCCTCTCTTTGCACCAGTCAGACTGATACTCCACCTGGTCGTAATTTCAAGCTCTCAGCTCCAATTTCTCCTTCAATTTCTCTCATCATATAATTTCACAGTCCCCAAATCCTACTGATGCAAAGTGATAAGGTTCCCAATTCCTATAAACAATTCAATTGTTTGGACAACAGCAAAAAAAATTAGAAAAAAGATGTATAAAATTTCAATTACAGAGAATCAGAGACTAACTAATTTTTGGCACTTCTGACTTTTGTGAAAGAGAGGTCAAGCTACATGTTATAAATCACCAATTGACAACTATATGATGTATCCAACTAAAGAGAGCAACCCTGGACCTGTGTTGTTCAAATAGCAATATGAGCTATCTAATACATACCTTTAGTCATAGGTGCTTAGCTAAAAAGAGTAGGAACTAAATTAGTCAAGGTTACTCTTACAATACACCTCATAAAATTCTGTTAACAAAATAGAGTTCAATGTTCAACATAGACTGTTTATAGCCGTAAACTTCAATGCAGTAAGCTACGAAAAGCTTACTGTCAAATAAGCACCTGGAGATTTCCATATGTCAAAAAGTGTGTGTTTTTAATCGCCACAGGACATGCTACTGAAAAAGGCAAGCAGCAACATTATAATACATCCCTCACATAAAAATAATTTAAAAAACTAATTCATCCCTCAAATAAAAGAGTATCAAAAACAATAAGTTCCATCATTACTGTGATCTAAAGCTGTGAATTAAGCATAACAAGTCTTCTCATTAAAATACATGCATAAAAGGAGAAAAATTACAATTTACAAGTTGGTAAAGTTTGGTAGGTAGTGTATGATCCTTAGGACTGAAGGGCAGGGAAATCACATAAGGAAAAGAGAAAGCGTTACGGCATTAAGAAGTTCTTGCTTCCAAAAGCCTGTTGTAGGAATTGCAGATGCCTGTGGAGAAATTCAATATCAACAGTTAGCAAGGAAGTGGAGCACTATCCTATTCACCAAGACCAAAAAGGAAAAAACCAAAACACGTAGATCAGTGGCACATATATAACTAAATTGAAATGAAGACAAGAAAAATATTTGTAATCACCAGACTTGCAAAATGAGTTGCATTGCTTTGCCATTTATATGTTCTCACTGGTTCTGAACTTCTACAATAACAGGTTAGCCTCCTTTAGCTCAAATGACCAATGAAAAACTTGCCTGAGATTTTACAAACAAAAATTAAGTGACTAGTAACACCTTGGTTTTTTGTTCTATACTTCCATGTGACTTTTATGGAAATAAAGGTACCATGGCATACACTAAGAATTGGCAAGCTTACAAGCATTACTGAGGATTCACCTAGGTACTTGATGAAAACAGTGCTTAGAAAATTGCAAACACAGCACATCAATGCCTTGAAAGCTCGTATCTCACAGGCTCACAGCTTGGTGTTTGCATTCCACAACAAAGGCTGCAAATCCATGCTCACGCCTTTCATAAGTACACAGGACAAGGCTTCATGAATTGTCTGACAAAGCTTGCAGCTGACCAGCAACTCTTTCGTTTGTTACTAACTTCCACTAAGATCAACACTTGTGGCACTCGACAATAGGCAATCAACAATCAACAAATCATATCCAATTGCACACAGGAGGTTTACAACTTCTTAGAGAATGATTCCCAACCATTGCTTCTTGACAGATCGTGATCATATGGCTGCAGTAGTTAAGAGTTTGAGAAGCATTGACAACCTTCCCTTCAAACATGCCCACATTCTTGCATTTCCATATAGCCCAAAGAGCTGCTGCATTAACAAGAATAACAGAAGAAAAAAGATCAGTATCAGTAAAACATCTCTCCTCCCAAATAGAGAGCCAATTACCAATGGAATTTGATTCAATAAATTATAGGGCTGACGTTGAGATACAATCCAAACTAAAGGGCTCTTGCTTTCTAATGAAATCAAGATATAAGGTTGGTACACATTTTAATGAAACTATGAAATTTCATTCAATACATTTATGGAATGCCTGCCATCTGCAGCACGGATGTCAATGCATCGATTATCCGTACAAAGCATAATCTTTGGTTGAAATGACATTCTGCTTAGGCATAGCATAAAAAAGCCATCAAGCAATTATTTGCATATCCACTGATCATTATGTTCCACAACATGATATATATATATATAACCTGCAAGCAGCAAATTCCACAATTCAATATTGCTTTCAGACATTTCATCGAACAACTACGTGTCCTTAACATAAACAGTTTTCATATAATTAAAATAAATTACAAACTATAAGAGATAATGAGCTAAAAAATCAAAGTGCCAGAAGTTCATGTAACTCCATGTTTTGAAATTTTGAGAACAATTATAAAATCATATTTTTCTAAATCCACACAGGGATACCAATTTGTTCTTTCATTTGGGTCTATTGTAGAAATCAACTTTTCTTTATCAACAATGTAACGAGCACTATTATGTACAAATTCTTATACCAATACATTTAGGATTTAATATATATATATATATCTTTTCCTTTGTAAATGTTGTACCTGTAAGGAGGAAACATATGTACTTTTTCGTCTCTGTTTTACACAATTATTGCTCCTCCTCCTCCTCTAGCTCATAGACCAACTTGCCATCAATCTCAACGTAAGGGATGTGGGCGATCTTGAACCACTCTTGCCCTTTGCCTTTCTTGCAGTGTTGTTTCAGCACAGGACACAATCTAATATGTAGCTTCACAAGCGAGGTAGCCAGGCCCTTCTCTGGGAGGGATGCGAGTTTAGGGCAATTGACAATCGACAGTCGTTGAAGAGAAGAGAGGGTTTGAAAGTCCTCAGAGGACAGGAATACTATATTTTGAAAATTTACAATTCTCAGTTCGATGAGAGAGGTAGGCAACATCATCATTATCTTCCCTTCTTCCTTATCAGGAAATGACTGCCAATCTAGAAATTCACCATAAATGCAAAGATATCTGAGAGATATGAGTTTGTGGAATCCCCATTCAAATACTTGTTTACGGATATTCACACCTTTCAACCTAAGTGATGTTAAGTTGGAGGGGTAACCATCTTCCGGAAAGGACTCAAGGCTTTGACAATCACATATGCTTAACTCTTGAAGCGAGGTTAGGTTGTGCATGCCATTGGGCAAGGCCTCCAATTTCTCACAGTCTCTAATTGAAAGCTCTCTCAGGCTGGTGGGGAGCAACCCTCCATCTGGGAAGCAAACAACACTAGGACACCTATTTATATCGATCTTATTGAGATGGCACAATTTGTGTAGACCCTCAGGTAAGGATTTAAGATTTTCACAATTCCAAATTTCAAGCTGTTCAAGAGACGCATTATTGAGTAACTTGTCTGCTATTGACTCTAGCCTTCGACAAAACCATACAATAAGGCTTACAAGGGCTGTAGGTAACTGGTTTCTAAATGATAAGGATGTCAACTCTGAGCATCCCTAAATGTCAAGGTGTTTAAGTGTGGCAGGTAGGTCGCATAAGTACTTTAGGGATGGACAATCTCTAATCTCCAAGTGCTCAAGAAGAGATTCACAGTTGAAGTTGCTACAAAGACTCTCCTCATTCATCAATAAAGAAGAAGGTGACGAAGAAGAAGCCTCCCCCTTGTCTACCACAAACTGCAAATTCTCACAATCATTTATCTCTAGCCTTTTCAAAGTTGGAGGTAGCTGGCCTCTTGATATGAACATCAAAGAACTACATTCCTCAATAGTTGCATATTCTATACATTTGCAATTGGACATTGGCAAGGATTTCAAAGCACTGCAACCTACAATTTTCAGTGTCCTTAACGTAGACGTCAAGCAATTGATGTTGACGAGACTTGGGCACGATATCATATGTAGTGTTACAAGGGACATGAACCTGTTTAACCATAGAGATTTCAACTCCTTGCAATCATTTATTGTCAGATTTTCTACCTTCACTAACCCATGCATGAACTCCTCCGTCAAGCTTTTCAGATCTGGGATAGAAAGAACCACAGACTTTAGCAAGCATAACTCAACCATGCTCTTGTTCACCTCTTTGCATCCCACAATTTCAAATTCATGAAGCTTTGGTAGGCTTGGAATTGAAACAACCAATTGCTCACACTCATGAATAGAAAATTTTACCAAAGATGAGAGATGGCAGGGCAATTTTCCTTGCAATTTGGGGCATCGAGAGATAGAAAGCTCACGCAAGCAAGGGAATTCTTCATACTCATCTTTGCAAGGAATCCAATCTCGCCATTCTTGCATATCATCAAAGCAAAGGGTCTCTAGCGATCGAAAAGGCTTCAAGCAACCATCCCCATAAAACTCAGGACCAACAATTTGCACCCGACCCATTCTTATAATGAGAAGGTATTTAAGAGAGGGTAGTTGTCCGACCGCAGGTAAGGACGTACATTTTCCACATCTGTCAATCTTTAGCTCTACCATATTAGAAAAGGAAGGATCTCTTAACCACGTTGGGAATTGTGTACCAATATAGCCCTCAATTAAAAGTGTTTTCACCCTTATATTAGGTCGAAGCATATTAAGAACATCTATTGCAATTCCACTGTCTTGTATATCATCTATTGCAATTCCACTGTCTTGTATATCATCTATTGCATGCTCCCATTTCATCACTAATGCATCTAAACCCTTTTTACCATTTAAATTGGCCTTTCTTGCCTCCTCAACATCAAGCACATTCTCCAAGCTTGAAATACAAAGTCTTCCCCGAAGGAACTCCAAGTTCAATAAATCTCCTATCTTGGATCCAGTATCTTTCCCGACTATAAAATTGGATAGTGTTTGTAGGTTTTTTAATTCTTCCATTCCCATTGGCATCTCTTTGATTGAATTTGCATTTGTAATATCTAGATGTCGAAGATTGACAAGATTCCCAATTTTCACTAGTAACTTTGTGAGGCGAGAACAACCTTTCAATAACAATGTTTGCAAATTGTATAAAGAACTTGTTGATGTTGGTAAACTTCTAATTGAAGTGTTAGAAAGGTTGAGGTATCTTAAGTGTTTCAAATCACTAATTGAATTTGGTATCTCAAAGATTTGATATCCGCCTAAGGATAATACCCTTAAATATCTTAATTGTGGCAATAAACAACTAGGAACGTCATTTGTTAAATAGCCCCAATTTTTTATTGGTAACGACATGAAGGTTCGTAGATGCATATCTTTGGGGAAATCTTCAAACTTTTTAATTCCATCATACATAGATTGAACATAAGAGAAATGGCGTACCTTTGTAAAAATATCAGATTGCTTATTACCACACAATGTATCTTCCAATCTGTAGCACAAGCCTCCTGCTGCCCATTGAGCTACATCATTGATAAGATCATGCATGACAAAGAGTGATTCATTACTATATGATTGTTGAAAAAATGATCTCATAAGTAGTTCTTGAAAATACTCACTTCCAATATCTTCCATCGGCTTGTTTCTCTCTGTTTCTTGAACCAAACCTTCTGCCATCCATAACAAGACTAGCTCTTTTTCCTTGAATTTATAATCCTTTGGGAATAGAGAACAATATGCAAAACACCTTTTTAAATGAGAAGGGAGATATTCATAGCTTAATTTAAGAATTGAAAGAATACTGCTTTTCTCTTCTGGAATATCCCAAATCTTACTGTTTAACACATTTTTCCACTCATCACAACTGCGTTTAGCGCGTAAAAGGCCTCCCAGTACTTTTGCTGCTAAAGGTGAACCCTTACACTTATCTAAAATATCTCTACCAATTTCTTCAAGTTCTGGATGCATAGTAAAATCTGTTGCCCCCAATGCGTGTTAAGCAGGGACGGACCCAGGTGCAGGGCAAAGGGGGCCCCGGCCCCCCCTGGGTCCAAAAAAAAAAAATTTTTAGTATGTAAATTTTTTAAAAAACAGGTTTGGGCTCGTTGGTTTTTAGCTTGGGCCCCTCTTGGTTTTTAGCTCAGGCCCCCCAGCTAGTCAGCCCAAGAGTTTTCAAAAGCCCATGAAAACCTTAAAAAAAATATATTGTATAAATCTATTTATAATAATAATAATATAATATATAATAATGTGGTTTATATTAAAATATTAGATTATCTATTTATATTTGATAATAGTAGGAGAACAAATAATTTTTTAATTGTTTGATTTGATCTAATTGCACTTAAATAGTAATTTGCACTTCATTGCTCACACTTTTTTTTAACAAAAATTATTGTATAAATCTTCAAAATTTCATACCTATTAATCAATTTTTTATCCTAAATGCTGAAACATTAGATGTAACTCCTTAGAAAAGCTCTAAAATGTAAAAAGTTAAGTTCAAACCTATTAATCTAAGTACAAATAATTTAGTACAGTGAAAAAAATGTAGGCACAAATTTACTTAAAGTTAGTTTGTGAAATAAAGTAATTTAATTTTAGCCATAATTTGGGCCAAATAAACTTGAGTTTTTTGCATTTTGAGCCAATGTAGGCTTAACCTATTAACACAATGTAGGCATGACTAACTTGCTTCTTCTAAAAAAATTTCCTGGCTTCGCCAGTGACTATATGGATGTGCGTTTGAATTTTTTTTTTTTTTTTTCGCTTATCTCCGGCCCCCCCTAGCTTGAAATCCTGCGTCCGTCCCTGGTGTTAAGTAAATACACGCCAACAAGCATCATTTGACAAATCTTTCAACTCATAAGTTGGAGTAGTTCCCATTGTTAATGAAACACCATGATTCTGAGTTGTGACAATAATCTTACTTCCTGGTGCGCCAAATTCAAAAGGACTACGTAGTTTAGTCCAATCATTGTAGTCTTCATTCCAAACGTCATCCAGAATGAACAAGAACTTCTTGTCAGATAGTTTCTCCTTCAATTTGACTTGTAATAAATTCAAATCATTAACATCGTAAGTCTCGGGAGCAATGATAGATTCTAGTATTACTTTTGTTACCCTTACAATGTCAAAATCATCAGAAACACAAGCCCATGCTTTCAAATCAAAATAACACCTCACATCATCGTCGTTGTAGACTAGTTGGGCAAGAGTTGTCTTCCCCAATCCCCCCATACCAAGTATGGGAATCACAGAGAGTTGAGCATCACTCAATTCACGGCTTAGCAACAAATCAACAATAGCCTTTTTATCTTTATCCCTGCCATAAATTTGTTTTTCATTCACCAGAGAAGTTGTGGGCACCCATGATCTTGTTGTTCTAATCCTTCCCCCAGTATTTTCTATCAATCCCAGATCATTCTTTTCTGTCACAATTTTTTGGAATTTTTTTTCCATTTAATAATAAATATAAAAAAATTTAGTTAGTTGTCATTTTTTAGAAGAATATTGAAAACTAGCATCTCGAGTGTCTAAAACTCGAGTTCCAAGATAAAATTCGAGTTCTTAAGTCTCGATTTGTAAGCGGATGGGTCCGATTTGGAAAAAAATCCATGTAAAAATCGAGTTTTAAACACTCGAGTTCCAGAAAACGCCGTTATAGGGCTTAAAAACGCCGCTATAGGGCATGAAAAAATTTTGCAGGAAACGCCGCTATAGAGCTTAAAAACGTCACTGTAGAGCTTAAAAACGCCACTATAGGGGCTCCCTGAACCTGAATGGGCACTCTAAAAAATTTTTGCAGAAAAACGCCGCTATAGGGCTTTAAATCATCACTATAGGACTTAAAAACGCCACTATAGGGGCGATCACACAAAATTTTTTTTGCATAGAACTCGAGTTTTAGAAACTCGAGTTTTGTATTGCAAAGCGAGTCTTTGAGACTCGATTTTTAATATGGATCTCGAGTTTCTAAAACTCGAGATGCTATTTTTCTTAATTCTTACCAACGTTGTCTAACTTACTATATTCTTCCCCCACCCATCGCTACTCTGCCCATTCCCCCCAATTTTTTGCAGTCTTTTATTGATATCTTCAATCTTGGACCGCATATTGGCATCGAACAAAACAAAACTTGGATTGAAACTTACACAACAAGTGGGGAGGAAATTCCGTACCTTTCTTGTGCCAGGTTCTGCATTCAACTTACGTCGCAAAGCTTCAGTAGCAAACTCGTCCAAGATGTCATCTGCATCATAAGCCAAGTCTTGAAGTTCATCCAACCAGATCTTCACCAACCTGCTTGTCATCTGCTTTTCTTCTGCGTCATCCAAAACCGCACGGATTTTCAATAACGATGTCTTCCACTTCTTGAGCTCAGCATGAAGTTGTTCTTGCTGAATGATCTTCAGCAAATCAGAGGAGGCTAGCTTCTTAAACAGCACCTCAAAGAAAGCGGATAAAGCAGCCTCTCCGATGATTGACATGATTCGTTCGTGGGAAGGAAGGAACAAGGAAATATGGGAAACGAAAGTAACCAAAGAGAATCCGCAGAAAATTTAGTGAGGAGTGAAGACTGAAGAGGTATAGTTTGTACTGTGAAAGTTCAAGAAATCTGCAAGTGTTTCTCTTTATTTTTGTTTCTTCTCTTGCTTTCTCAATTGGTGTAAGACTTTCCCTCATCCTATGAGGTTCATAAAAATAAAGAATAGAGACAAAAAATACAATAGAAAATGGAGTACGACAAGCTGAACTGCTTTATTAGTGGAGTGCTCAGCTTACAAATAGTCAGGGACAGAGCCAGACTTTGAGCCAAATTTTGTACTTCGGAGGTAACGAGACTATCTTATTTTATAAAATAAAAAATGAGATTATCTTATAAAAATTAATGTTTTTATTAGTTTGTTTCGTTATTTATTTAATTAATTTTTAAATATTTTACCAATTTCAAACCTTATAACTCTACTGATTGAAAATTTAAAAAAAAAAAATGTGTAAACAAAGAAAAGATCAGAAAAGCTCATATCTCAAATGTTTTTCAAAAAAAAAAATTTTAAAAAAAAATTCTCATTCGTTTCAACTTTCAAGTTAAACCAATTTAATCAGTTAAATATTAGAAGTATTTCCTTAAAAGTTAAAATTAAATAGCCACACACGTAGCCCACTAACTTAGCAAGTCAAATAGTTGTATTCTCTCAAAAAATAATAGCCACACATGTAGTCCTCTTAGTAACACACTCAATAGCTTATGGGATTTGGATCCTCTCCATTTCTAAGAGAAATGGAGAGGCTCCAGTTCACGGTGGAGATTTATTTGAAATAGATCAATGGTGTAAGATGTGACACGTCAATTAAAATCTAAAACATTAACTCTGGGAAACTTAACTGTGGTTAAACGTTCAGTTAACCCTCAGCAAACCCATTTGATCTGAGTATTTCAAAACCTCAATTTCTCTCTTCTCCATTGCCTCTCTCTCAACTTTGCCGTCGCCGCTGCCACTATACCCAACGTGCCAAGCCACCGTTGTTGCGCTGGCCACGTCTCACACCAGCCCAACATCGCCGAACCCACTGCCCAGTTAGTTTTCTCTCTCTTATTTCTTATTGATAACCTCTGTTTGGTTGCTTGGAAAAAGAAGGAAAATAAATTATTATACGGCTATTTTTTATTGATTTCTCCATGTTGATTTTGATTTCTCTGTGTTTTTTTTTTTTTTGTTGGTTTTGAGCTTGGGGATTGATTGAAATTTGTAAGAAATTTTCTAATTGAAAGGGAAGAGCTAGGAAAAATGAAGTGGCGTACAAATGAAACGAAAGTGGCTGATTGAATCTTGGTGAGAAACTGTATTTGCGAGTTAATTCGGAACATAGTAAAATACATTTTAAACCATTTTTTATTCTTTATCAGGAAAACTAATTTAACTATAAAGGATATGATTATTTTTAGAGAATTTATTAAAGTGGACGACAGGCCTAAGAATCTCCATAATATATGTTGTTTTTTCTATTTGTTGGTTTTGCATCTTGGCGTGCTTGAATCATACTTTTACATTGTATCATATCCCCTAGCTAACTAGTGCTTGAATTTTAAATGGCCTTTGGGTTGATATGTCAAAATGCTTGTGTGAATGGGTTTAAAGCATTGAACATTTGGCTTACTGCATAACAAAGCATAAATATTTATCATCAAAATATCTATTATTAAATGGCTTTTGAATGCAGTTTCTTGTCTTGCTTTGGAGTCTAATGAGTGGATGAACATTACTCTATTCTCTCTTTGAACTCATGTTCTTTTGAAACACAAGTGTTTGGAATTTTGTTTCACTTCTTACCTAGTTTCCTTTCCGCTAGAAGGTATATTTAAAAGGAGATAGTGCTTTTGTTCTTATTTTGGTTCATTTTAATGGCTGATTATGTGGACCACTTTCAGTTTGTCATGGTGTATTTGCAATATGTGTAGAACTTTTAATATGATGGTATGGATTATTGAGGAATTTTCTTGTTTTTTCTTTTTCTGATGTACGTAATGCATTTCATTTTTATTTTTATAGAAAATGAGTTGAAGACTTGAAGCAGCCTAGCAGCCCGTCTGTAAAAAGGCTTGAAGAGAAGGGTATAAGTGTTATTCATGAAGTCAAGTGCAAGCTCTGTTATGCAAAGTTTCATGCACCAAATTTTGCTTGTTATCAAGAAAAGGTTTTGAAAGGTTTTGAAGTATTCCATGCCTCGTTGGCTATTGAGATCCTGCACCAAGGAACCCAAAGGGACCTGGAGAAATTTTTCGGGGTGGCTTGGAGGATTTGGTACAATAGAAACCAGGTGCTTTATGAGGCAAATGGAACCTCAGAAACTCACATTTAGGGGGCTGCTATCCGTATGATTGAAGACTTCAAAGAAGCAAATGGTCTGAAAATTAAACACATGGGGGATAAGAAGGATCATTGGGAACCTCCTCCTGTGGGCTTTTACACCATTAATGTGGATGGTGCTATCCCTTTGGCCAATGGACATTCAGGAATTGGAGTTGTAGTTCGAGATAGTGACAGTAGATTTGTAGCAGCCATGTCTTTGCCCCTCCAAGGAAGATATTCTGTTGAGGAAACTGAGGCAGCTACAGTGGAGCAGGGATGTGTGCTGGCAAAAAAGCTTGGCCTAGAGAGAGTAATCATAGAGAGCGACTCTCTCTTGACTGTCCAAGCTGTCGAAGCTAATGATGTTAGAGGAGTTGTTGGCCACTCTAGCTAGGTGGAGAAGTGTTTTTGGTCTAAGCTGTTGCTGGTTCCTTGTACTTGTGTTTGTTGTTTTGTGGTTTTTTCCAGTGGCCTTTGTATCTGTTTTCTTGCAGTTGAATGATATTTCAGTTTTCTTCTCAAAAAAGGACAATTTGGAGTCTTGGACTATTATTTGCGCATTTTGTATCAAGTCTTTGGATAGTTTTTGTAGGTGGTTTTTGAAGATACTCAAATATGTTGGTTTTCATATGTACATAATTTTACCAGTACTTGTGTATAACAGTGCTGATGCACTTTTACATTAACATTCAAAGCTCAAAGCTATTAAATCACGCGTTTACATTAATATTCAAAGCTCTTAAATCATTGCAACTGGTGCGTACTTGTGTATATCATATTTTCCTATTTTTGTGTTGTTTTAAAGAAACCATAAACCAAAGGAATATTCAAAGCTTGGCAGACACACATGATGTTTCTGCAGTCTCAAATTGCTGTCCAAAACAGGACATTCAAACCAAGGCACAAACACTTCACAACAATGCAATAAATTGGATACAAGCCATAGATTAATTAAAAAGATCATGTTCCATTGCTAAAGTATCGGATTACAGAGAGAATTATACCAAAATTCAGGCCCTTTTCCACTAATACCTACCAACACATACCAACACAAATTCAGGCCAACACATACCAACACAATCATTCTGCCAAAACCTACCAACATACACAAACATTCTAGATCTCCTACATTTATACCGAATTCTCACAGCACACTTTATTAATTGGCCCTAACCATTTCATCTGATCCTCTAAATAATTGGCCTATCCTTGTTCTTTCCTACATAAACCAATTCTAAGTTGATCCCAGCAGCCTCAGCTACAGCTTTTGCTGTAGTTGTGAATTTCCGTATCCAGTTAATGTCCTCACCTCCATACAAGCATACAACTCTCCCTTTTGCCATCTGGTAAAGAAAGAAGCAACATATTATTACTATAATTAGTGAGTTAATAAGAAAAAAAGCACATATATATATATATATGCACGCATGAGTACAAAACTTTAATAAAAAAATTCCATCAAACCCTTTTTCTAACATCTAAAAGAATAAAATACTGTACAAGAAAATTACCCCAGTTCTTTGTTGATTCAATCCTCCACTGGTTGCTATCACCAAGTACCGATTGGGATGTGTTACAGCTTCAACTTCTGAAATTAATAAAATATAAAATAATCACAATTAAACAAACAAACAAACAAACCCAGCATTCTACAAAACCCACTCAATTTTTTTTTTTTATAAATATTTTAATCAGAAGCTTACTAACAAGTAACAAGACATACTAGTTAAAAGCATGGGATGATACCATTATAGAATTTCGAAAACCAAGAGAAAAAAGGATAAGTTGCACTTAGTACACACTTGGAAATTTGTTGCTGGCATTGCTGCATCCATGGTAGAATTTGGAATTTTTCAAAGTCCAAATATCACGATCCAATTTCATCCCTCGTTTCTAATGTCATTCTTACACAGCGAACCCATCCCCACCACCACCACCATCAAACCCACACATCCCACAACAAAAAATCAACCACAAATCAAAAGCAACCACCATCGGCTACCCACAAATCAGCCACAATACCCACAACAAAAATTCAAAGCAAAAAAGAAACCCCAGCAACCCCACTCCACCACCACTGCCCTACACCACACCACCACTAGTAAACCCACCGCCAAAAAAAAAAAAATCACAGACCCAGTAAACCAGCACCACCACAGACCACCATAGACCCACCACGCAAAATACCCATACCAAACCCACCACCATAGCACCGCCGATCTCCACGGAACAAAGCCAAGCCACCGATCTGATAGAGAGGGAGAAAGAGAGCAAACCACCGAATCCACAACACTGCCGATCTGCGAGAGATGCGATACCCATTTGCAGATGCGATCTGAGAACGTATGGGAAGCAAACATTTTCTATTGATCTGAGAAAGAGAGTTTGAAATATTCAGATGAGTTTGGTGAGAGAGAGTTTGAAAGAAAGTCTGAAACATTTTGGTTAGAGACCGATTGAGTTTGAAAGAGTTTGAAAGAGAGTCTGAAACATTTTTTTGGTGAGAGAGAGTTTGAAAAAAAATCTGAAACATTTTGGTGAGAGACCGGTGAGTTTGAAAGAGAGTCTGATACATTTTTTTGGTGAGAGAGAGTTTGAAATCATTTTTTTATCCGGTTGAGTTAATCCCAGTTAAGTGTATTGAACCCTAGTTAAGTGAGTGTTTACATTTTAAATGATGTGGCAATTATTTGACCCTTGGATCATTTTAAAAGACATCCTCACCGTGAAATGGAGGCCTCTCCATTTCAAGGGAAATGGAGAGGATCCGAATCCTAGCTTATGGCCACACACAACAAAGAGCTAAGAGTGAGCGAGAGTAGTCTACGTACAAATCCTTTCTCTCTCAAATACACAAGCTCAACAGAGTAGAGTGAGTGACTTTCCAAATATTACAGTGTCTAGTAAATTTTTTTGAGTTGCCTTCTCATTCCTCAAGAACAATGCAAATGGGATGTCAAAAAAGGTTTTTTTTTTTTTTTTTTTTTTTAATATATCTCACGGTTCAAGGATTTGTTACTTGTTTTTGGGGATTTAGTTTGTCTGTCTGTGAAGAGGCCATCAACTAAAGTGATGAGCTTTTTTTTGGTTGGGTTCTAAGGGTTGTCAATGGGCCGGGCCGGGCATTGCACAATGGGCTTGGCATAATATGCTATTAATTAGTTAATAGGCCAGGTCGGGTTGGACCGAAAGAGAAAACCTCAGCCTATGACCCTGCCCATGGACAATGCCCATTTTGTCTTTAGCGAGCTAGGCTATTGGGTTGGGCCTAATAGGCTACCCATGGGCTTGTGTTAACATATTATTTTATTATTTTATTATTTTTATAAGGAAAGAATCAATTTTTTATAAGAGAATAATCAATCTATTTTTTTAAATGAAAGAATTAAAGAATTTAATATTTAATTGAGAGATGCTACGTCTACAACAATTTTACAACATTTTTACAACAAATCACAGGTGGTTAGTTGTTATTGGTTCAAATTTGAAACTAACACTAAGATTACTTTTTTGCCCCAACAATAACAACCAATAACAACCTGCCACTTAGGAAATGTTGTAAAAATGTTGTAGAAATGTTGTAGACATAGCATTTCTCTATTTAATTACAAATTTTTTTACAGTCAAATCTATTTAATTTTTTGTTTTATTTATGGAAACCTATTTAATTTTTTTTATTAAGGCTTTAAATAGTTTCTTATTTTTATCTTTAATAAAAAAAAATGTCAAATAGTTAATTCAAATTTGCTAGACTACTAGAAAAATATATATTTAATAAACTAAGTTTAGCACAATTACTTTGAGTATCTTAGTGGTTGAGGGAGTTCTCTTAAGATATTCCTCTATAATATCTTAAGATCAAACCTTCATACACTTCCTTCGGTGGGCCGTCGGGTTCCTAAGTCGGGTTATGGCCTATGAGCTATTTGATGACCCTAAGAGAGGAGGTTAAAACCTAAATGTTAAAAAAATTCAGAATGTATATACTATTATGATTTTTTTTTTTTAAATCTAGGGGCCACTGCCCCCCTAGCCAATGAACAGCTCCGTCCCTATAATAGTGTAGGAAGAAAGACAAACAATGAAGCTCGCCAAGATAGAAGTAGAAAATGGAATACGACAAGCTGAACGCAGTATTAGTGGAGTGCTCACAAATAGTACGAAGAAAGGTTGAAAATGCAGCACGCCAAGATTGGCTGCTTTATTAGTGCTTTTTTTAGAGATAGAGAAAGGTTTTTTTTTTTTTTTTTTTTTTTTTGAGGAACAGAAAGGTTATTAGCTTTATTGGTGCTAAAATGGCCTAAAAAGATATTTTAGCAACCAAAACACAAAAAAGTATGCCACATCAATAGTGCTAAAACTAAAAGTTTTATCAATCAAGTTAGAGTAAAATGTCATCTTACGAGCATCACATCTCAAAAAGTTATTTTATTTATTTTAACACACAATTTCATAATATACTCTCATCAATAGTCTTATTTTTACCATAAGCCAAACACTTCTTTTTTTATTAATTTCTTTCTCATTTCCTCTCTTTCTCTTTGCCATGAAACCCAACAAAGGAGATAAAATAATATTTTTTATGCCTTTTTACTACAGTAAATTGCTAATTGTAGCAAGTAGGCAAAAAAAAAATTTTTGACTTTGGTTTCACCAACGTCAGGCACTAAATTGGAATTTGAGGTGGTAAAATAGATAAAAAATTATTTTACCACCACCAATGGTAATGCTCGCATTCACATCAAAAAAATGTCACCCTACAATAAAGTGTCATTTTTGTAAAACATCTGTGATTAGGGTTCTAAAAAAAATGTTATTTTGACACGTTAAAAAGTTACTTTATTTATTTTAACATACTATTTTATAATACACCCCACATTATATATATATATATATATATATATTTTTTTTTTTTTTTACCATTTTAGTTTTCTTTTTTATTCTTTCTTTTTTGGTTGTTCTCAAAGGCATTGAAGACGAATTAAGAGAGAAAAGGTTAAAATAATATAAACTAATTCCAACATCATGAAGAGAGAGAAAGTTGGAATAAAAATATATCCAAATATTTATACAATTTATCATATTGTTATATCATTACTAGTGGATAAACAAATAATTTTAGTGGTTGGTAAAGATTATAATCTTACCACATAAAATTTGTTGTGAAATTATTGCAAAAATATTACAAACATCGCATTACTTTATATAATATCTCAGTAGCAAGTTTCAAACATCAATTCAAATAATGGATATACAGAACCTTATACAACAAATTTATGTAGTATTATTTATTATAGTGAAAGTTGAATGAGATTCAAATTAAATTTTAATTACACCCTAATTTTATGTTAATTGTCATCACAAATTACATTTCTTTATGTCAAGTGTATTTAAAATTTAACTACTTTTAGCATCTAAAAGAATTTTCAGCCCATCCTACTTCCAACCCAGTTATAATTAATAAAAATTTGCTTATCAAAATTTATTTTTAATTCAACTATAAATTTCAGTGAAAAGTTCTTCATATTCTAAAAGAATTAATTGTTCATTTCTAATATATTTTCATAATAACTCAACTTTTTTTTTTTAAGAGAGTTTCAATCTATGACGTCCGCTTCTGATGATAAAGATTATCATCAGACCAAGACACCAATCGGATTTTTGGTGTAGGTGGGGATTGAATTCAGATCTCTTATTCAATCATCAGAAACTTTACTAGTTGAGTTAACTGGAACCCAACTAATTGTATTCTTTGGTTTCCACCTGTTGGCAATATGTACAAAGTTAATTTTGATGGTGCAGTTTTTCGGCCTCAACAAGCTGCAGGTTATATTGTTATTATTGGAGACTCTGAAGGCAGAACCATTGGTGCTCTATCCCTGTGGATCCCTCTACCACAAACTGTCGAGGAAGTAGAGGTATTAGCCTGTTGCTGAGCCATCATTTTTGCAGCAGAAATTGGTATTCCGGAGCTCATTGTTGAAGGGGATGCCAAAATAATCATTGACATGCTACAGAGTAGTGAAAGGTGTAATGCCTAATGTGGTCATGTAATTGAGGATTGCAAAAGCTTGTGTTCTGGGTTTAGAAAGGTTTATTTTTCCCGTGTAAAAAACGCACAGGCAACTCTGTTGCCCATGCTCTTACTAAGAAGGCTAGGTCAGTCGTTGACTACCAAGCCTGGTTAGAATATGTTCCTGAAGACATCTCTTCTCAATTGATTTGATTGCGCACTATGCGATGTATCAACCTAAAGAGAGTGATTGTGATTCTGGTAACAAACAAAGAGGGCCTGTATTGTTTAAATAGCAATATGAACTACCTAATACATACCTTTAGTCATAGGTACTTAACTAACAAGAATAGGAGCTAAATTAGCCAAGGTTATTCTCACAATACACATCATAAAATTTTGTTAAACAAAATAGAGAATGTTAAACATAGATTGGTTATATCAGTAAACTTTTATTGCGGTGAGCTAAACAAAGTTTATTGTCAAATAAGCACATGGAGAAGTTCCATGACAACTAAGTAAAATTTAAACATTCATTTGATTTTCATTCGTTGAGAAGAGCCTGTTTTTTGAACTTCCATAGGACATGCTACTGAATAAAGCAAGCAGCAACATTTTAATACACCCCTGAAGTAAAAAAAAAAAAAATTTAAAAACTATAAGTTCCAATCATTGCTGTAATCTAAAGCTGTGAAGTAAGCCTAACAAGTCTTCTCATTAAAATACATACTTAAAAGGAGAAAAATTACAATTTACAAGTTGGTAAAGTTTGGTAGGTAGTGTATGATCCTTAGGACTGAAGGGCAGGGAAATCACATAAGAAAAAGAGAAAGCATTATGGCATTACGAAATTCTTGCTTCCATTCCCAAAGCCTGTTGTAGGAATTACAGATGCCTGTGGAGAAATTCAATATCAACAGTTAGCAAGGAAGTGGAGGCACTATCCTATTCACCAAGACCAAAAAAGAAAAAAAACAGAACACGTAGAGCAGTGGCACATATATACCTAAATTGAAATGAAGACAAAAAAAATATTTGTAGTCACCAGACTTTCCAAGCTAGTTGAATTGATTTTCCATTTACATGTTCTCACTGGTTCTGAACATCTATAATAACTGGTTAGCCACCTTTAGCTTGAATGATCAATGAAAAAACTTGCCTGAAATTTTACGAACAAAAATTAAGTGATGACTAAGACCTTAGTTTTTTGTTCTATACTGCTATGTGACATTTATTGAAATAAAAGAACCATGGAATACGCTAAATTAAACATATTAGATTCCAACACATATTTCTAGCAGTTATCTCTAACTTCTTGTTATTTCAAAAGCTGAATAAGGCCAAAGAAAGAGACACTTTACATGAACACAGATGAAAATTCATTGGCTGTTCGCCCTTTGAGACCAGAATGCCTTCTTTCCTCAGCTACAAATTCACTGGAGTTTGGGCCACAATGCCGAGCAGACCATAAAATGTGCAGCAGAGAGGAAAATGGAAATGAAGAGGAAAAAACAGGATTAAACAATTGGCTAATAATATGTGCCTTAAGCATTCTCCCAGTTCCATCTTCAACAATGAAATTTTATTTTTAAATATCAAATAATAGTAGGGAAGTTTGTTTCCACTGAAACATAATCACGTGAATCATCTCACCATGCTGAAACTAACTTAAATCCAAATGGCATGTAAAAATATGAAGCCAAAGTTTTCCATTTCTATATAAATCTCATATCTATCCTATAACTAGAATTTTTTTTGAAAACCTCTGTATATTCAGCAAGATATAAATTTGTTCTTGGGTGTTGTTTTCAATATTATACCTTCTGGCAGTGGCAGGGGATGGATCCTTTATCAATAGCTAGGATGCTTCTTCTTTTTCAATATCTGCAACAAAGTCCCTTCTATTAATACACATTAACTAAATGGAACTATTAAATTAGAAAAAAAAATTTGATGATTCAGGTAGTATATGTGGCTGACTACAAGTTAAGAAGTATTATCAATGTAAATAAAATAAGATAACAAATAACCTGAAAAAGTATTAACTTCTCATAGAGGGCATGTGCAAACTGAGAAGAATGCCTTAGATTTACGGCACAAACCTTCCTTCTCATTGTGTCCCTTTTATATGTCCGTTTCAAAATCCTTGAAAGTGAACATGATCTTTGAGGAAAAGAAAAAAAGAAGAAGAAATCAATCAATTAAAACTTTCAGCCCAAATAGAGCAATTCAATCCAATTGTCTTCCTCATTGATAAACTTTAGAATAGCAATAGATCTTCATAGTTAACAATAAGAAATTATTACAACTAAAAATGTTATCACCTGATCTCCAAATTTCGCTAATGCGCTTCTCCACAATATTCCAATAAATCAATGTAAAGCAGGGTAAATAGTCCACTTTACATCCAATGTCAATGGTAAAGTAGCTGAAAATTTGAATTGAAATTGAGTTAGAAAAAAGTACAAATCAAAAGCTAAAATTTTGTGTTTCACTATCTAGAAATTTTTGAAAGAGAAAAAATATTGATGATGACCTTACTAGATAATAAATTACAGTACTCACCATGGTGGTATTTAGATCTTGAAGCTATGATATCAGATATTTAAGCACAATGTGTAATGCTAAGTGATTATTTTAATTTTGTTGGCTAAAAATAAAGTCTCAAACCACAATTTTTGGTCAAACTAGTTACAAGTCATTGGCATCACTAATTATATTCTGTAAGCTTGATGGTTTTTTTTTTTTTTTGTGGTGGGGGGGGGGGGGGGGGGGGGTGACCAAGCCAAAAGGCAGGAAAAAAAAAAAAAAACGCCATTAATACATATGATGTTTAACATGAAAGTTACGTTTAAAAAAAAAAAAGGCACAAGAATTGGCAAGCTTACGAGCGTTAGTGAGAATTTGCCTAGGGACTCGATGAAATCAGAGCTTAGAAAATTGCAAATGCAGCACAGCAATGCCTTAAAAGCTCGTATCTCCTGGTTTGGTGTTTGCATTCCACAACAACACTTCATGAATTGTCTGACAAAGCTTGCACCTCAGCAGCAACTCTTTCTTTTAATACTAACTGCCATTAACATCAACACTTACTACACTCGACAATTGACAGTCAACAAATCAGATCTAATTGCACAGGGAGGTCTATAGCTTCTTAGAGAATGATTCCAAGTCATTGCTTCTTGAAAGATCGTGAGCATAGGGCTGTACTAGTTAAGAGCTTGAGAAGCATTGACAACCTTCACTTCAAACATGGATAGATTTTTGCATTTCCGAATAGCCCAAAGAGATATTGATATACTGCCCAAAAATTAATTTATTTTGAAAATTTGAGAACAATTCGGATTCCAGAAGCTAGCCTCTGTTACAGCACTGCAAGAATTTGCTAGGTTAGGGTAAAAAACTTCAAAATCATGTGTTTGAAACTTAGAAGACTCAATTGGACAAAAGTAAAGTTAGAAGATTGAAATAAATTTCAACCAAACTTAGAGGTGCAATTTGCATTTTAGCCCCCTAAAAAAAAAAAAAAAATTTGCTTTGTATATGTTGTACCTGGAAGCAGTAGATATCTATACTTTTTTTTGTTTCTGATTTACAGAATTTCTGCTACTCCTCCTCCTCCTCCTCTTCATTGACACAGCTCCAAAAATCAGAGCTGCAGAAAATTGAAACATTAGGGATGTCGACGATCTTGAACCACTCTCGCCCTTTTCCTTTCTTGCAGTGTTGTTTCAGCAGTGGACATTCCGCAATACGTAGATCTAGAAGTGAGGGAGGCAGACCCTTCTCTGGGAGGGATGCAAGTTTAGGGCAATATAAGATTGACAAATATTCAAGAACAGAGAGGTTTTGAAAGCCCTTGGAGGATAGGAATACTATATTTGGAAAATCTTCAATTACAAGATTGATGAGAGAGGAAGGCATCATCATCATCAACTTCCCATCTTCCTCTTCAGGAAATGACCGCCAATCTGGCAATCCACCACCAATCCAGAGATATGTAAGAGAAGTGAGTCTATGCAATCCCCACTCTAATATTTTCTTACAAATATTCACCCCTGACAACGTAAGTGATGTTAGGTTGGTGGGGAAACCCTCTCCCGGAAAGGATTTCATGCTTTGACATTCCAATATGATTAATTTTTGAAGAGAGGTGAGGTTGGGTAAGGTCTCCAGTTTCTTACAACCTGCTACACAAAGCAAACTCAGGCTGGTGGGGAGCAACCCTCCATTCGGGAAGGAAACAACACTAGAACTCCATATGTCGATCTTATTGAGATGACAGAGTTTGTGTATACCCTCTGGTAAGAATTTAAGCTTTTCACATTTCCCAATTTCAAGCTGCTCAAGAGACGCTGGTAACTTGTATGTTACTGACTCCAGTTTCGGACACAGACTTACGACAAGACGTTTAAGGGCAGTAGGTAACTGGTCACTTGATGATAAGGATGTTAGCTCTGAGCATCCCCGGATATCAAGGTATTTAAGTGTGGTAGGTAGGGCCCATAAGCATTTTAGAGATGGACAATACGTAATCTCCAAGTGCTCCAGCAGAGATCCATAGCTATTGCTGTTAAGATTCTCCGAAGAAGAAGAAGCCTCTCCTTCCATGTCTACCACAAGCTGCAAATTCTCACAAAATTCTATCTTTAGATTCTTCAAAGTTGGAGGTAGCTGGCCCCTTGAAATGAACATTAAAGAATTACAATTCTTAATAGTTGCATATTCAAGACATGTACAATCGGATATCGGTAAGGATTTTAAAGCGCCACAACTTTCAATTTTCAATGCCTTTACCCTAGACGTCAAGCAGTTGATGTTTAGGAGACTCGGGCACGATATGATATCTAGTGTTTCTAGGGACATGAACCTATCTTGCCATAGAGATCTCAATTTCATACAATGATTTATCACCAGAGTTTCAACTTGCGCTGACCCGGGCATGAACTCCTCTGTCAAGATTTTCAAATCTGAAATAGAAAGAACCATTGACTTTAGTAAGGATAACTCAATTGTGCTTCTGTTCACCTCTTTGCATCCCACAATTTCAAATTTACGAAGTATTGGAAGGCTTGGAATTGAAACTACCAACTTCTCACATTCATGAATAGAAAATGTTTCCAACAATGGGAGATGGCAGGGCAATTTTCCTTGCAATTTGGGGCATCGAGAGATAGAAAGCTCACGCAAGCAAGGGAATTCTTCGTACTCAACTCCACAAGGAATCCAATCTTTCCATTCTTCCATATCCTCAAAACGAAGTGTCTCTAAGGATCGAAAAGGCTTCAAGTAACCTTCCCCATAAAACTCAGGACCGACACTCTGTACCCTAGCCATTCTTTCAATGATGAGGTATTTAAGTGAGGGTAGTTGTCCAATAGCAGGTAAGGACATGCATTTTCCACATCTGTCAATTCTTACCTCCACCATATTAGAAAATGTAGGATCACTTAACCACGTTGGCAATCTTGCACCAACATAACCCTCAATGAAAAGTGTTTTCACCATTCTATGAGGTCGTAGCATGTTAAGAACATCTATTGCATTTCCTTCATCTTGTATATCATCTAGTGCATTCTCCCATTTCATCGTCAATGCCTCTATACTCTTCTTAGCATTTAAATTGGCCTTTCTTGCATCCTCTGCATCAAGCACATTCTCCAAGCTTGAAATACAAAGTTTTCCCTGAAGAAACTCCAAGTTCATTAAATCTCCTATCTTGGATCCAGTATCTTTCCCCACAACAAAATTAGATAAAGTTCGAAGACTCTTTAATTTTTCTATTCCCATTGGCATCTCTTTGATTGAATTCACATCTGTAATATCAAGATGTCGAAGATTGACTAGATTCCCAATTTTCTCTGGTAAATTTTTAAGGCGAGAACAACCTTTCAATATCAATGTTTGCAAATTGTACAAAGAACTTGTTGATTTTGGTAAACTTCTAATTGAAGTATTAGAAAGGTTGAGGTATCTTAAGTGTTTCAAATCACTAATTGAATTTGGTAGCTCAATGGTTTTATATCCACCTAAAGATAATACCCTTAAGTATCTTAATTGTGGCAACAAACAATTAGGAACGTAATTTGTTAAGTAGCCACTCTCCTTTATTGGTATTGGCAAGAAGGTTCGTAAGTGCACATCTTTGGGGAAGTTCTCAAACCTTTTGATTCCATCATACTCAAATCGAATGTAAGAGAAATGTCGTACCTTTGTAGAAATGTTGGATTGCTTATCATCTCCCATTGTATCTTCCAATCTGTAGCACAAGCCTCCGGCTGCCCATTGAGCTATATCATTAATGAGATCATGCATGACAAATAGTGATTCACGATTGCTTGATTGTTGAAAAAACGATCTCATGTGTAGATCACGAAAATACTCACTAGCAACAACTTCCATTGGCTTGTTTCCTTTTGTTTCTTGAACCAAGCCTTCTGCCATCCATAACAAGACGAGCTCTTTCTCCTCAAATGCATAACCCTTTGGGAACAGTGAGCAATATGCAAAACACCTTTTTAAATGTGAAGGAAGATGTTGGTAACTCAATTTAAGAATTGAAAGAATACTGCTTTTCTCAGGAATTTCCCATATCTTACTATTTAGCACATTTTTCCACTCATCACTATTGCGTTTAGTGTGTAGAAGGCCTCCGAGTACTTTTGCAGCAAGAGGTGAACCCTTACACCTATGTAAAATTTCCCTACCAATTTCTTCAAGTTCTGGATGCATAGTAAAATCCATTGCCCCCAATGCGTGCTGGGAAAATACATGCCAACAAGCATCATTTGACAGAATTTTCAATTCATAAGTTGAAGTAGTTCCCATTGTTGATGAAACACCCTGATTCCGAGTTGTAACAATAATCTTACTTCCCGGTGCACCAAATTCAAAAGGACTACGTAGTTTAGTCCAATCATTGTAGTCTTCATTCCAAACGTCATCCAGAATGAACAGGAACTTCTTGTCAGATAGTTTCTCCTTCAATTTGACTTGTAGTAAATTCAAATCATCAACATCGTAAGTCTCGGGAGCAATGATAGATTCTAGTATTGCTTTTGTTACCCTTACAATGTCAAAATCATCAAAAACACTTGCCCATGCTTTCAAATCAAAATAACGGCTCACATCATCATCGTTGTAGACTAGTTGGACAAGAGTTGTCTTACCCAATCCCCCAATACCAAGTATGGGAATCACAGAGAGTTGAGCATCACTTAATTCATGGCTCAGCAACAAGTCAACAAGAGCCGTTTTATCTTCATCCCTGCCGTAAACATGACCTTCATTCACCAGAGAAGTAGTGGGCACCCAGGATCTTGTTGTTCTCGTCCTTCTCCCAGTACTTTCTATCAATCCCAAACCATTCATGTCTGTCACAATGTTTTGCAGTCTTGTGTCGATATCTTCAATCTTGGACCGCATATTGGCATTGAACATTACAGAACTTGGATTGGAACCCACACAAGCAGGGATGGACTTTCGTGCCTTCCTTGTGCGGGGTTCTGCATTCAACTTACGCCGCAAAACTTCAGTAGCAAACTCATCTAAGATGTCGTCTGCATCATGAGCCAGGTCTTCAAGCTCAACCAGCCAGATCTTCACCAACCTGCTTGTCATCTGCTTCTCTTCTGCGTCATCCAAAACTGCCCGAATTTTCAGTAACGTTGTCTTCCAATTCTTGAGGTCAGCATGAAGTTTCTCTTGCTGAAAGATCTTCAACAAATCAGAGGAGGCTAACTTGTCAAACAGCCCCTCAAAGAAAGAGGATAAAGCAGCCTCTCCGATGATTGACATGAGGTTCGAGGGGAAGAAGGAAATAACCGAAGAGGCACTACTCAGAAAATGGTGTTAGGAGTGAAGACTGAAGAGGTTTAGTTTGTTTTGTGAAAGTTCAAGAAATCTGTGAGACTTTTCTTTACTTTTATTTCTTCTTTTGCTTTCTCAATCGTTGGCCTTGCTGTGTAACACTTTCTTTACCCTACGCAGTTTCAAAAGCATATAAAGCATCAAGTTACATAATGGAGAGCGCCAAGCTCAACTGCTTTATTATTGGAATACTAAAAAATAATTGAAAGATCATGTAAGTATCAGTGCTTTTACTTCCGTAAGGCAACCATGATTAAAGTTGCTTAATCTGTCAATGGGAAGTTTTGAACATCAATTCAAACAATGGATATACAAAGCCTTTATCTTTTTCTTTTCTTCTTTTGCGGAAAGCATTTATCAGTACAAACAAATTTATATAGTATAATATATCTATATATACCTAAAGAGAAACGAGATGTTCATAACATTTTCACATCAAATCCTAAATAGTAGGTTGTTACTGGTTGTTATAATTGGGGCAAAAAGTAATCTTAGTGTTAGATTCAAATTTGAACCAATAACAACTAACTACTTGTAATTTGTTATGAAAATGTTGTAAAAATGTTGTGGATATAGCATATCTCATATCTAAAAACTAAAGCGTAGCATTTATTATTGTTACACTCTAGTTGAGCCACGTCATCGGCCATGTCACATTCTTTTCTTTTTCATTTTTTTAAACAATACTAAAATATAAAAAAATAGTGCAATTTTACACATTCTCTAACTCGTTAAATCCAACTCACCATTAATTCAACCATCTTCCAATTCTCAACTCTTCATTTTCCCCCTTTCAAACCCAATTAGCTCTTTTCAAGTCAAACCCTTAAATTGCCACCCCTACAATTAATTATGTTATTTTTAACACTATAAATTTTCAATTGCTCTCAACTATCCATTGAATGTTTTCTTATTTTTCACCTTCCACATTTTTTTTGGGATAAATTATGTAGAATCCTCTCCATAATGACTAAGCTAACCACAACCCATTCACCTTCCCCATTTACTCCATTAAAACCCAACCAACTATTTGAATTCACAATTAACAGTCCTAGAATTTAATAGCATAACATTGAACACCAAGCATAAGCATATTTTCATGGACAATTCTGCATCCATAACCATCCATTACACAACAAAACCACAAACAAAAACAAAAATACCCTTTTTTTATAAATAAAAATCACTCTTACAAGCTGAATTCAATTATGCATTTGCAACTACCCATTAAAACCAACCGCCCTCCCTTCCCCCAAAAAAAAAAAGAAAAAAAAGAAGACATTTATACCAAATATTCAACATCAAGCATAAGCATATGTTCATTGGTTGTTCATTCACCGTAATATTTCTTAACCTTAAAATTTCTCTATCCATTCATCTCCCTTTTATTTTGACTCTTCTTGCCTCCCCATTTTTTTTTACTATAAAAAATTGTTATTTTCTCTTCCATTCAATTCGTATTTTGCTCACACAAAAAGGTGAACACACACACACACATTCTCTCTCTCTCTCTCTCTCTCTCTCTCTCTCTCTCTCTCTCTCTCTCTCTCTCTCTCTCTATATATATATATATTCTTTCTTTGGTGGATGTTTAATTCTTTAAATTGATGAATTTTTATGCTTAACTCTACTTTAGGTTGATTTGATTTAGTTAAATTTAAATTTTTTATCTTTTTAATTTAATTTTATTTGTTTATAGCATATTATCCTAGGAAATTACAGAATGATTTAATGTTATTCTATTACATAACATGACTTAGATAATTTGGTGTTTACAACTATATATTTTCTTTTGAATATTCTTCTACTCATCTTCTTTTATATAATTTTGTTATTTGTCTCGCATTCTCTTCCAAAAAATGTGATTGTTCTCTCTCTCTCTCTCTCTCTCTCTGATTAAATTTTTTTTTTTTGATAAGTAATAAGATATATTGGTATAAAAAAGGAGTATCCTAGTACACAGGGAGTGAACAAGGGATAAGAGATCAAATACAAAAATTGCAAGAGTCTAGGAAATCAATAAAAGAAGGGAATGATTGATTTTGCAAAGCAAACAACCAATCCCTTAAAGTTCTAAAAAAGAGTAGCTTGAGGTCCGGAATAGATCTCTCAATATCTTCAAAACATCTACCATTCCTCTCCCTCCAAAGACACCACAATAAGCAATGAGGAATGGTGGACCAAATAAAATCATTTTGATGACGACTAAAGCTGCCTTGCCAACACCCTAATAGCCCCAATACAGTGTGCGGCATAACCCAAGAAACTCCAAATAAATCCAAAACCATAGACCATAGATCCATAGCAAAAGGACAATGAAGGAATAGATGGTCAACCGATTCACCATTTCTCTTACATATGTAGCACCAATCCAAAATCCACACCTTCCCAAGTAAAACTTCATTGAAAAGTCTTATCTTCCTTATCCCTAAGCCACCCGAAGAAATAGGAGCACAAACAGTAGCCTATTTAACCAAATGAATTTTAGGATCATCTCCAAAACTACCCCATAAGAAATTCTGTAGGAGCCTCTCAATTCAATTAGCCACACTAGCAAGAATAGGAAATAAAGATAGAAAATAAGTGGGTATATTAGATAGGGTGCTTTTGATTAAGGTGATTCTACCTCCTTTGGATAAATATAAGTGTTTCCAACCCGCCAATCTCCTCTCCATTTTCTCCAGAATAGGATTCCAAATTATCCTTGAATTTAGCACCCAAAGGAAGACCCAAATATTTCATAGGGAGAGAACCCTGCTTGCAGCCAAGAACAACCAAGAAAAGGTCAATATTATGGACTACCCAAATCGGAACCAATTCTGACTTGCCCAGGTTAATCTCTAGACCCGACACCGCCTCAAACCAGATAAGAATCATACGAAGAATCAAAATATATTCTAAATCAGCCTCACAAAAAATTAGCGTGTCATCTGCAAAAAGGAGATGAGACACCACCATGTATCTTCCCTCCAAGTTACCCACACTAAATCCTGACATGCGTCCTTCATGAACTGCTTTATCCAACATTCTTCCAAGAGCTTCCATCACCAAAACAAACAATAGTAGAGACAATGGATCACCTTGCCTCAAACCTCTGGTGCTACCAAAGAAACCACAAGGAGAGCCATTAATCAAGATGGAGAAGCGGACTATAGATAGACAAAAGAAGATCCATTGTCTCCATTTGGTAGAGAACCCACTTCTTTCTAACATCTGCAACAGAAAGCTCCAATTTACATGGTCAAAAGCCTTCTCAGCATCCAGCTTACAAATCAGCCCCAAAATCCCAGACTTCAATCTACTGTCAAGACATTCATTAACAATAAGAATAGGGTCAAGGATCTGTTTGTCCCTCACAAAAGCATTCTGAGATGCTGAGATGATATCCCCCATCACCATGCAGAGCCGATTAGCCAAGACTTTAGCAATAATTTTATAAACACCCCCCCAACCAAACTAATGGGCCGAAAATCCCTAATCTCACTTGCTACATGTTTTTTAGGATGAGAATAATAAAAGTTGCATTTAAACTTTCCTCAAACTGACCATTGGCAAAAAAATGAAGAAATATAGCCATAAGATCAGGTTTAAAAATCCCCCAATAAGCTTGGAAAAAAGCCATTAGGAAGCCATCTGGTCCAAGATATTTATCACCATGAAAACTCTGAATGACATCAAAAATTTCTGCCTCCTCAAAAGGTCTCTCTAACCAATCCGTATTATTGCCAGATATCATTGGAAAAACCAACGAATCCGGAAACGGTCGATCAACCTACTGCTTAGAGTACAAATTCATGAAGAAATGAGTAATGTGGTTTGCAATTATACCCTAATCTGAAGACAAGGTACCATTAACCATAAGGCTTTCAATACCATTATTTTTACTATTAGAATTAGCCATTCTATGGAAGAATCTAGTATTGGCATCCCCTTCCTTCAAGTGCAACACCCTAAACTTTTGTCTCCAACTAATCTCTTCCATAAGAGTCAACTTTTCAATATTTGTACAAAGATTAGTTTTTTCTGACTTCTCCTCAGCTGTTAATCTATAAGTCTCCTCTTTAGCATCCAAAACATTCAGCTTGCTCCAAAGGTCCTGCTTCTTAAAAGTGACATTGCCAAACTCAGACTCATTCCACTTTTTTAAATCCAACTTCAAGGCAGCCAACTTCTTAGCTAGAATAAAACTAGGGGTTCCTTGGGACAAATAGGATGCCCACCACTTCTTCACTTTGTCGAAAAAATTTTCCACCCTCAACCACATATTTTCAAAACGGAAAGGAATTCTACCTCTTCGCTGACTCCCACCCTCTAACAAAATAGGAAAATGGTTAGAAAGTGCTCTAAACATCCTTTTTTGGGTGAACTGAGTGAAGTGATCAACCAAAAAAGGGGAAAAAAGGAACCGATCAAGCCGAGAAGCTAAGGATGAATTGGACCAGGTGTAAAGGTCCCCTTCCATATGTATATTCATCAACCCATGCAAAGAAACAAAGTCAGAAAATCCATACATAGCCCGAGAGTAGCTAGCAGCCCCCAATCGCTCAGATGGGAAACGAATTATATTAAAGTCCTCTCTGAGTCACCAAGGCAAATCCCACCAACTGATCAGCACGGTTAGTTTCTCCCACATCAACCTATGCCTTTTGTTCAAATATGGCCCATATACACCTGAAAAACCTACTCAAATTGGTCGCCCACATTTTTAAACTTGCATGAAACTGAAAAATGCCCCACCACTTCCTCCACCTTTTCCACAACCCATCTATCTCACATCAATAAAATACCTCCAGAAGCACCATCTGAACCCAGGTACAACCAATCTACATATGGACAACTCCATATACTTCGAACAATACCTCTAGTAATCCACTCTAGTTTGGTCTCTTGCAAACACACAATATCAGCCTTCCAGGATCGCAACATATTACTAATTTGAAGCCTCTTGTCAACTACATTCAGCCCTCTGACATTCCAAGAAAGGAGCTTCAAATTCATTGAGCAACAAAAAGAACCCGATTCCTATTAATACCACTTCGCCTAGCAGATGTAGAGCCATAATTAATAGAACTAAACAACCCTTTCAACTCTCTTAAACCTTTCACTCCCGAACCTTTTAAACCACATGTTTTCTTGTTCATCTTAGCCCTCTGATTTAATTCAGCTTCAACAGACAATAAAAATTATGTTGCTTGATCTTCCAAACCCTCAAGGGACGTGCCAAGGAAGCTATCGAAATTATTGAATCTCTTTTGAAACCAATCGGAATAAGGTTCCTGACTCTCTAAAGTATCAACACCCACAAAACTTTCCACATCCACAAGTGACTGCTCTGCCAAGTCCAAAGGTAGAGAAAAAGCAATTGGTTCAACCATTAGGGGCTAATCAGCTTCCTCCGAGAAGGAATCTGAAACCCAATCCTCCACCAATACTTCATCCTCTTCGAAAAGAGCTGATGACATAATTCGAAACATCAGAAGACTCCAACAGAACTAAGGCCAGCTATTTTTGCTTTTCCAATACCTCTGTAGCTTCACACCAAGGCAAAGAGATCTAAATCGGAACCACAACCCTCCTCCCATCATGTAATTCAAGTACCCATTGCTCCGAATTCCCCCATTTCTTGACTATATTGCTAGAATGGTCCTGGAGAATCAGCCGGAGGTCACGCTCTAAGCTCTTGTCACAATTTGTGGTACATGTCGACCCATTCCTGGCCTCCTCGGACTCGTCGGAGCCGAGAAGCTCAGACTCGGCTACATCGAAGACTTTATTTGAGTACATCGGAGACTCAAACCTGGCTTCATCGATCACATCGGAGACTTCATTTGAGTACATCGAAGACTCATACTTGGCTTCATCGATCTCATCGGAGACCATCGACGACACCAGCGGCATTATCGATGGACACGACGAAGACTGGTTAGGTCTCTCGCATGGACATGACGAAGACTTCCTTGGAGGTTAGGTCTCTTGCATCGGGACAGACTTGGTGGTTAGTTCTTTTCTTTTGGGTTGCCAGACCAAAGTGGGCTTGGGCTTAAATTTGTGGACATGAGGTGGGTTAAGTGGAGAAGCTTCAGCAAGTGCATTGGGCCTAAAGACAACTTGCATGGGCCCAACACCAGAAGGACTTACACAGCCCACTTCCTTAATCTTGGAGCACTTTAATTCCCACTTACCATTCAACCCACGCTCCAAACTTAAAGAAACTTCTAGTGAAAAAGGAGATTTAGCACCAAAAGGTGAGTCGTCCTTATATCAAGCGTGAAATTAGCCTCAGGAATTGCATTTTCCTGCCCAGCACCCCTATCACGCGAATCCAGGTTCAGATTGCTCAAGCTTGATTTGATTGATTGCTTTGCTTTGATTGAATTTTGAATGTTGAGCATTAAATGCTTTCCTTTTCCGCTTCCACCATTGTTTTTTCGATCACCATCCACCGCTGTCGACAGAAAGGATTTTTGTTGTCTGAACATATGCACTGACGGGATCAAGACAGATTGAGATGGGAGTTTGACGATGAGTGTGTCAGGAGCAATAGCCTTACGAAGATGAAAACCAAATCCTCTCCACCCACTACCCAGCTTTCCTTCCGATACAATGATGAGGCCTTTCCGACGACCATGAACAAGTTCAGAGATCATAAGAAAGCTTCCATGTGCATTGAATCCCAGTTGCAAAATAAAAACTTTATTACCATCCCTAAAGGTTCTAGCAAAATTTTCAGGAGGTGTATTTGACATGAGATCCTCAACATACGTTAGCAAACGTTTAGCACTCTCTTTACCCATGAAAACCGACCGAAGAGAATCCTTATATCTTTCATATATACGTAACATGTAGTAAGTACCTCCCTCCTCCGTAAAAATTCAAATGTTTTGGATTCAACAAAAAAGAAAATGGAACCTCCCATGGTAACCAAGAAAAAAGAAAAAACCAGAGAATTATGTGACTAATCCGAGGTAGCCAAGCCTCAAGAAATCAGAGATTGCCCTATAGTTGTTGAGCTGTGACTAACTTCTCAGTGTCATTAGATGACCTAGCTGATGAAACTTTAAGGAGGGTGTTTGGCTTTGGCCCAATAGGAAAAAAAAAAAAAGTTCTACAGATACAACAAAAGCCAACGACATTTTCATGTATTATTAATTTTTTCTTGCAACTCTAATTTAAATTAATGATTTTTTTTTTTTTTTTGTTTTGTGTCTCTACTTTTGGATGATAGACTTTGGTGGTTTGTTTTTTGAGTTATTTATCACATGTACTCTCTATCCTTCTTATAGTTTTGGTTTGAATTAATTTTTACATATTTTAGAAGTGAGATGATTATGTATTTGAATGTTTCTATAAATTATTTGAGTAATATCCATTATAAATTTGTGATGGGATTTGATTATCATGATAATCTTTTTCAGAGGATGAAAAATTCAAATAATTAATTTTGGAACTTAAAAATTTTAGTTGTAGAAAAAAAAAATCATAACACACTATACAAAAGTTTGATTAATATAGATCACTTGAAAAAAAATAATAGTATTTCTATCTTTTATCTCAAAAAAAAAAAATGTTATAATATCACATGCACTCTCTATCCCTCTTATAGTTCTGTTTTGAAATAATTTTTAGATATTTTAGAATTGAGATAATTATGTATTTGAATGTTTCTATAAATTATTTGAGTAATATCCATTATAAATTTGTGATGAGATTTGGTTATCATGATAATCTTTTTAAAATAATGAGAAATTCAAATAATTAATTTTGGAACTTAAAAATTTTAGTTGTAGAAAAAAAACCATAACACACTATACAAAAGTTTGAATAATATAGATCACTTGAAAAAAAAAAAAAGTATTTCTATCTTTTATTTCAAAAAAATAATGGAATAATATCAATCGAATGCACCTAAGTTTTCCACCAAAAAAAAAACTCAAAATAATAGAATGATATATTTGTAGAGATAATGATATGAAAAAATGGTTTTAGAAATAATATCTCCAATAAATTTTATAGGATAAATCCTTCATCATACTACATTACAGAATAATTGTATATTCTCACGCATCACGTGGGTCTACGACTAGTTAAAGTAAAAGCTGGAATAATATCAATCGAATGCACCTAAGTTTTCCACCAAAAAAAAACTCAAAATAATAGAATGATATATTTGTAGAGATAATGATATGAAAAAATGGTTTTAGAAATAATATCTCCAACAAGTTTTATAGGATAAATCCTTCATCATACTACATTACAGAATAATTGTATATTCTCACGCATCACGTAGGTCTACGACTAGTTAAAGTAAAAGCTGAAGAAGATTTTTTTTTTTTTTTTTCCTTGCTAGTTTGCAACTTAACATCATATTTAAATCAATTTTTTTTAATATACAAAATAAAAATTATACTCTAACCTAATCTAAGTGTATATATGTGTGAGAGAGCGTCAAGCTCAGCTGCTTATTAGCGGAATGCGAAAAAATAATAGAAAGAAATCATGTAAGTATCAGTGCTTTTACTTTCGTAAGGAAACCATGATTAAAGTTGCTTAATCTGTCGGTGGGAAGTTTTGAACATCAATTCAAACAATGGATATACAAAGCCTTTACCTTTTTCTTTTCTTTTTTTGCCAAAAGCATTTATCAGTACAAACAAATTTATGTAGTATAATATCTATGAGTGTGTTTAGATACCGCTTATTTTGCTAAAACTGAAAAATTATTACTGAAAGTACTGTAGATAAAGATAAAAGTTAGTTAACATAGTATAGTAAGACTCATAAATAGTGCCAAAAAGTGCAATAGACCCATGAATAGTAGCAAAAATAAGCTAAATAGTGAAATAATTTTCATTTTTCATTTTAATCCAAACGCACACTATATATATATATATATTAACTATATAAGAGCATCCACAGCAATGAAATTAAAAATTTAGCTATTTGGTATCACAAAAAGTTACTTTATTTATTTTACTTACTCACTTTACAAAACATCCAGCAGCAGTAGATCTATTTTAGCAAATAATCATCTAGTATTAACAAGTGATTTTTTTAACCCCAAATTATACTTATATATATATATATATATATTTTTTTTTTTTTACGAAAACAATTTCTCAATGAATAAATGCACAAACTATTTGACCAATTCTACAACTTGCCCTCATTTATATTTTAGTTTTTGAAGTATTTATTTCTAGAATATGACATATATATATATATATATGTACCAATCATAAATTATTCTATAGTTTTTTATTTATTATTTACTAAAAAGGAACCAAAGCCACAACCACATGCCATGTGAAAGAAAAAAAAAAACCTAATAATTAACACTGGCAATCAATTTGATTGAATGGTTTTTTTTATTTTACACAGAATCAATAGGAGATTTGAAATCAAATTCCATGCCTTGTTGAGACTATTTAAATTAAGAACCAACAATATTTTTTAACAATAAATTTCAACCCACAATATTATTTGCTTGCAATTACTTACCATTGAGCCAAAATTCATGAACTATGCAAATAAATTAGAATCAACACACAGAAAATCAGCAAGAAGCAAAAACAGAAACAAAAAAAATTTGTAGCCTTCCCTGCACAAAGAAAATTCTCAAACTAACATTTTAAAAATATATATAAATTCCTGCAAACAGAAAATTCCCAATACATTCCAATCCTCAACGATTTATCATTAGATTCAACAAATATTATAAATTTATCATTCCAATTACGCAAATCAAAAATCCTAAGCATGTAGATGAAGAAGACAGAGACAACTCACCTGAAGGCGAGTCGAGTCAGAGGCGTGGATCGGCGGCGGCGACAGCAGCGGTGGGATAGAGAGGTGAGAGTTTAAGAGAGTTTAAAAGAGTGATTTTGAGAGAGTTGAGAGCATCATAGAAGGCCGAGATGGGTCGGAGGCATGGATTGGTGGCGGATCAGAGGCGTGGTTCTAAAGCGTGGATCGATGGCCTGGGGCTTGGGAGTTTGACGAAATGGATCAGCTGGTGGGTCGGTGACGTCGAGCTTCGATGGGCCGATGGATCGAGTTGGGCCGGGGCCGGTGAGACAGAGAGGTGAGAGTTTGAGAGAGTGAGTTTAAGGGAGTTGAGAGAGTTGAGAGCGTTTTGTCTGAAGGCTTGCCCATTGGAGAATAAAAGAACATAAAAAAAACAAAGGAACAAATATTATTTTCATCAGTTGGAGAATAAAAAATGATTTTTTTTCTTTTTAACTCTTAGCTATAGCGCGCAGTCATATATAACTAATGTAGGTAGCTTCACCAAAAAAAAAAATGTAGGTAGAAATTTTAGGGGTGTTTGGTTAGTGTTTTTAAACCATTATTTTCAGTTTTTAAATAATATTTTACGCATTTTAATGTACTTTTTTCCCCACACGTACTTCTACAAATATTTTCAAACAACAATTTTAACTTTTTAAACACATATTCCAAACAAGTCCTTTACCTTTAAATCCATTATTGCAACCCTCTTTTTTATATGTAGGAATGCTAATTATTGGTAGTGCCCTAACGGAGAGCACTGAGCACAACTGCTTATTAGTGGAATGTTAAAAAATAATAGAAAGAAATCATGTAAGTATCAGTGCTTTTACTTTCGTAAGGCAACCATGATTAAAGTTGCTTAATCTGTCGGTGGGAAGTTTTGAACATCAATTCAAACAATGGATATACAAAGCCTTTATCTTTTTCTTTTCTTCTTTTGCCGAAAGCATTTATCAGTACAAACAAATTTATATAGTATAATATATCTATATATACCTAAAGAAACGATATATCCACAATATTTTTATAACAAATTCTAAGTAGCAGGTTGTTACTGGTTGTTATTATTGGGACAAAAAAGCAATTTTAGTGTTAAGTTTAAATTTGAACTAATAACAACTAACTACTTGTAATTTGTTGTGAAAATGTTATAAAAATATTTTGGATGTAGCATGTCTCATATCTAAAAGCTGAAGTGTAGCATTTATTGTTGCTACGCTCCAGTTGAGCCAAGTCATCGGCCATGTCACATTCTTTTCTTTTTCATTTTTTTAAACAGTATTAAAATATAAAAAAATAGTGTAATTTTACACATTCTCTAACTCATTAAATCCAACTCACCATTAATTCAATCATTTTCCAATTCTCAACTCTTCATTTTCCCCCTTTGAACCCAATTAGCTCTTTTCAAGTTCAAACCCTTAAACTGCCACCCTTACAATTAATTATGTTATTTTTAACACTGTAAATTTTCAATTGCTCTCAACTATCCATTGAATGTTTTCTTATTTTTCACCTTTCACATTTTTTTTTTTTTTGGATAAATTATGTAGAATCCTCTCTATAATGATTGAGCTAACCACAACCCACTCACCATCCCCATTTACTCCATTAAAACCCAACCAGCTAACTATTTGAATTCACAATTAATAGTCCTAGAATTTAATAGGATAACATTGAACACCAAGCATAAGCATATTTTCATGGACAATTCAGCATCCATAACCATCCATTACACAACAAAACCACAAACAAAAACAAAAATACCCTTTTTTTATAAATAAAAATCACTCTTACAAGCTGAATTCAATTTTGCATCTGCAACTGCCCATTAAAACCAACCGCCCTCCCTTCCCAAAAAAAAGGAAGAAGAAAAAAAACAAAAGACATTTACACCAAATATTCAACATCAAGCATAAGCATATGTTCATTGGTTGTTCATTCACCTTAATATTTTCTTAACCTTACAATTTCTCTATCCATTCATCTCCCTTTTATTTTGACTCTTCTTCTCCCCATTTTTTTTACTATAAAAAATTGTTATTTTCTCTTTTAGATTAATGAATTTTTATGTTTAACTCTACTTTAGGTTGATTTGATTTGGTTATATTTTAATTTTTTATCTTTTTAATTTTATTTTCTTTGTTTATTGCATATTATCCTATGAAATTACAGAATGATTTAATGTTATTCTATTACATAACATGACTTAGATAATTTGGTGTTTACAATTATACATTTTCTTTTGAATATTCTTCTACTCATCTTCTTTTATATAATTTTGTTATTTGTCTTGCATTCTCTTCCAAAAAATGTGATTGTTCCCTCTCTCTCTCTCTCTGTTATTAATTTTTTCTTGCAACTCTAATTTAAATTAATGATTTTTTTTTTTTTTTTGTGTCTCTACTTTTGGATGATACACTTTGGTGGTTTGTTTTTTGAGTTATTTATCACATGTACTCTCTATCCCTCTTATAGTTTTGGTTTGAATTAATTTTTAAATATTTTAGAAGTGAGATGATTATGTATTTGAATGTTTCTATAAATTATTTGAGTAATATCCATTATAAATTTGTGATGAGATTTGGTTATCGTGATCATCTTTTTTAGAGAATGAGAAATTCAAATAATTAATTTTGGAACTTAAAATTTTAGTTGTAGAAAAAAAAAATCATAACACACAAAACAAAAGTTTGAATAATATAGATCACTTGAAAAAAAAAAATAGTATTTCTATCTTTTATCTCAAAAAAAAAAAAAAGGAATAATATCACATGTACTCTCTATCCCTCTTATAGTTTTGTCTTGAATTAATTTTTAGATATTTTAGACGTGAGATGATTATATATTTGAATGTTTCTATAAATTATTTGAGTAATATGCATTATAAATTTTTGATGAGATTTGGTTATCATGATAAACTTTTTAAGATAATGAGAAATTCAAATAATTAATTTTGGAACTTAAAAATTTATTTGTAGAAAAAAAATCATAACACACTATACAAAAGTTTGAATAATATAGATCACTTGAAAAAAAAATAGTATTTCTATCTTTTATCTCAAAAAAAAAATAATGGAATAATATCAATCAAATGCACCTAAGTTTTCCAAAAAAAAAAAACTCAAAATAATAGAATGATATATTTGTAGAGATGGAGATATGCAAAATAGTTTAGGAAATAATATCTCCAATAAGTTTTATAGAATAAATCATTCATTATACTACGTTACAAAATAGTTGTATATTCTCACACATCGCGTGGATTGCGACCAGTTAAAGTAAAAGTTGAATAAGATTCTTTTTCCTCTCTTTTTTCCTCTCTTTTTTCCCTTGTTAGTTTGCAATTTAGCATCAGATTTAAGTCAATTTTTTTTATATAAAATAAAAATTCTACTCTAACCTAATCTAAATGTATATATGTGTGAGAAAGCGCCAAGCTCAACTGCTTTATTAGTTCAACTGCTTTATTAGTGGAATGCTATAAAATAATAGAAAGAAATCATGTAAGTATCAGTGCTTTTACTTTCGTAAGGCAACCATGATTAAAGTTGCTTAATCTGTCGGTGGGAAGTTTCGAACTTCAATTCAAACAATGGATATACAAAGCCTTTATCTTTTTCTTTTCCTTTTTTGCCGAAAGCAATTATCAGTACAAACAAATTTATATAGTATAATATCTACTAACTATATAATAAGTGTCTATGGTTATTTCTACCGTTGGTTTGGTTTATTTAATTTTTGTCTTTTAATGAGGCAATACGGTGTGTAGGGTTGTCCACGGGTCCCCTAAACCTGATCAACCCGCCGGACCCGCCCGAAACCGAACCGCCACCACCCAAACCAACCAATCCAATGGTCGGTGGTGGGTTGCCATCCATGAAACCCGATACCCTCGGGTCGGTTGGCGGGTTTCCTCACTAAAAACCCGAGCCACCCGACCCGACCATAAAATCAACCAAATCTAGCGACATTCAAAAGTTTTTTGACAAAAATTTACAAATACTAACGATATTTTTGCTTTTCTGACAAAGAGCTGCTTGAAATTCACCAAATCCAACAAGATCTCATCGAGATCTAGTCCAAATTCAACGGATCTGACAAAATATTGGCCAGATCTCAACCGATCCGGTGAAATATCGGCACCGGGGGCGAAACCCAAAACCGACTAGCATAAACCCAAAACTCAACGGACCCAAACCGGACGATCCAACCACTATTATGGGTAGGTTTCGGTTTTGTTTTTCACCCACCTGAAAAATTTGGGTAGAGTCCAGGTTAGGCACAAACCCGACCTTGCCTGACCCGTGGACACCCCTAACGATGCCTGTTAGTGCAAAAAGAAGTCATTCATTCACTATGAGACCAAAACAAAACTTGATGCATAGCGTTTCACATGCTGGGTCTACTGGCCGCTAGGCCTCTTTTTTTTTTTCTTTAACATTTATATGTGTAGTTGTGTAACACTTGGGTTATAAATCATGCTTTGAGCTTATTTCCATTTTTATTTTTAAAGATATATTGTTTCTGTTCTAGAGTTGTTATACCTGATTTCCTACCCAACAAATTGTCATAATACCAACAAATTATCATAATATTTTCATAACTGATGAAGTGTCAGTTTTTAATAAGACAAAATAAAATAATAAACTATCAAACCCAACCCAATCACAATTGAAAATAAAGCTCTTATGAAAATGTTATAACATTTTTGGTATTGTCATATTATTTTTACAATTTCTAAGGTGTCGGTTGCATATAGATCAAATAAGACAAAACTAGGATATATCATATAACTATATAAGGACGTATCACAACTTAAAATAAAGGTGTTGTTAAAATGTGACATTTTGTTGTTGTCATAATATTTTTGCAACTGTTGAGGTGTAAGTTTCTTAAAGCATTCACATTAGCTCGTACAAAATGGCATAAGAGCCAAATTTTGTCCAACCAATCCCAAAAGTCACTTACATCAACTTATGCATTTATTGTGCGAAATTCAATTTAGTTGTAGTACTTATGCAAATATACACAAGCATTGTTGTTGTGCATTTTAATTAGTTTTTATTATTTTTTGAATTTTCTCCAGGATGAAGAAAGAGAGTGGATGCTAGTTTTGTTGTTGTTACAATATTTTCACAATTGTTGAGGTGTGAATAGCTTATAAATCAAAATAAATAAAATAAAACAATAAAATATCATACCATGACCCACCACAATTTAATATAAAGGTATGTTGAAAATGTGGAATTTTGTTGTTGTCGTAATATTTTCACATGTAAGTTCTTTATGGGTCAAAATAAAATAAAATAATAATTGGATGACACATATGCTTTTTGTTATCTTGTTCTTAAAAAAAAAAAAATTTATTTTCTTGCTTGAAAGGGTGTTTATTAAAAACTAAATAAGCTAAACATTATAGCTAGACGCATAAAATGTAATATGATAAAGAATGAAGTATGAATAAAAACCTTTGTTTTGGATGGTTGTAGGTATTTGATAAAGAGTTTTAATTGCGTATGATATTATTCATTGTGAAAATTCAAATATTATGACAATGTCTTACTAGAACTTAATTGCTTATTGTTTGAAAAATGATATTTGTTATCATTCTTTTTTGTGATAACCTATTTGTTATCATTCTTAGAATCATTTTAGTAAGTGGATATTGCATTTAGCATAAGATCTAAGAAATTATCATAGTAAAATAGATATTCATTATGTTAAATAACTACGTTAAGTTTGTTTGTAATCAATATTCTTATATGAATGATATTAGCATTATATGACATACATTTTTTAGTACATGATTTCATACTTCTTCAAATAAAAACTCTATCTTAAATTTCTCACCCAAATGGTAGCACATGCCTTGCACGTGCCACTCAAACTAGTCTATACATAAAAAGTGTGAATGAGTAAAAGAATAGTGCATTTGGTTTATTCAAGTAGCACTGTTCTGCTGGCCCTTTCCTTCTTCTTTTTTTGGGTTAATTTTGCTTGTAAAACTCTATTAAAACAACAAATTCTTATAATATTTTCACAATTGTTAGAGGTGCTAAGTCTATATAGGATAAAATAAAAAAAATAAAAATATCATATTAGGACTAACTATAACTATAAATAAAGGTATTGTAGAAAATGAAGTGCTACATTTACAAAAATTTTCACAATATTTTCATAAAAAATCGTAGTGGTAAATTGTTATTAGTTCTAATTTAAATTTCTTTATATAAAAAGTGCAAATGAGTAAGTGGTACTGTTTCGCTGGCCCTTTCTTCTTCTTCTTTTTGGTTAATATCGCCTATTGAACTCTACTAAAACAATAAATTGTCACAATATATTCACAATTATTAGAGGTTAAAAAGTGTGAATGAGTAAAGGAACAGTGCATTTGGTTTATTCAATTGGCACTGTTCCATTTGCCCTTTCTCCTCTTGTTTTTTTGTTTTTTTGTTTTTTTTTTTTTTTTGGGTTAATTTCACCTTGAACTCAATTAAAACAAAAAATTATCACATTATTTTCACAATTGTTAGAGATGTTAAGTCCATACAAGTCAAAATAAAATAATAAAAATATCATACTAGGACTAATCACAACTAAAAATAAAGGTATTGTAAAAAAAGTAGTGTTACATCTACAAAACATTTTCATAACAAGTCATAGAAGTAAACTATTATTAGTTCTAATTTAAAATTCTATATATAAAAAGTGTAAATGAGTAAAGCAACCGTGCATTTGGTTTGTTCAAGTGGCACTATTCTGCTAACCCTTTCTTTTTTCTTTTTCTTTTTTAATTTGTTAATATCGCCTGTAGAACTCTATTAAAACAAAAAATTGTCACAATATTTTCACAATTGTTAGAAGTGTTAAGTCCTTATAGGTCAAAATAAAACAATAATAATAATATCATACTGTGACCAACCACAACTAAAAATAAAGGTATTGTGGAAAAAAAAGTGCTATATCAACAACTTTTCTTTAGCAAATCATAGATGATTAATTGTTATTGGTTCTAATTTAAACTTCTATATATAAAAAGGGTCAATGCTCAAAGTTACAGTAGCAAAGCTACAGTAGTTTTGGTTTATTCAATCCAAACTGTTTCACTGGCTTTCTTTCTTTTTTCTTTTTTCTTTTTTTGGAAATATCGCCTATTGAACACGCTGTTTTTATTTATTTATTTATTTTATATCTGCATATGAGCTGTTATCCTAAAAAAAAAAAATATTATCACAACAAATTGCCACAATATTTTCACAATTGTTGAGGTATTAATTCTTTATAGGCTAATATATATATATATATATGTATATCATACTAGAACCAACCACAGCAAAAAATAAAGGTATTGTGGAAAAAAAGTGTGACATCCACAACATTTTTTACAACACTTTCATACAAATCATATGTGGTAAATTGTTATTAGTTCTAATTTAAACTTACCAATGAAAATATTTTTTTGTCTACCAATAACAACCCTAACAACCTATTACTTTATAGCTAGTTGTGAAAATATTGTGAACATAGCATTTCTATTGTGAAAACTAACTTTCTTTCTTTCTTTTTTTGGGGAAATATCGCCTGTTGAACACAGTTTTTATTTTTTTATTTGCATATGAGCTGTTACCCTAAAAGAATAAAATATTATTATAACAAATTGCCACAATATTTTCACAATTGTTGAGGTTTTAATTTTTTATTGGCTAAAATAAAATAAAATATCATAATAGAACCAACCATAATTAAAAAAAAAAAAAAAAAGGTATTGTAAAAAAAAGTGCGATATCCTTAACATTTTTCACAACACTTTCATAACAAATCAAATGTAGTAAATTATTATTGGTTCTAATTTAAACTTATCAATAAAATTACTTTTTTGCCTACCAACAACAACCTATAATAACCTACTACTTTATGATTATTATGAAAATATTGTGACCATAGCGCACATTATTCTTGGAAAATATTAAGACATTTTGTTGTTATCATAATATTTTCACAACTACTAAAGTGTAAATTCTTTATGAGTTAAAATAAAATATAACAAAATTATAAAGGTATTATGAAAATGTTGTACCATTATGTTGTGTTTCTATAAATTTATTTATTTATTTATTTATTTTTGTTTAGTTAACTTTGTTGAGCCAAAATTCACTATTTCACATACAATTTTCTTCGGTTGACTTTTCCTTCTTCTTTTTTTTTTTTTTTTTGTTGTATTTTTATCTATATGCACCATTTTAAGTAAAAACACATAGTTTTACACACACAAAAATATATATATATATATATATATATAAAAAATAAAAAACTTAGAATAAAAACACTTTTTATCCTTTATGTTTGTGGTAGTTCACAATTCCTCTTTAAACTTTAAAATCAAACAATTTTTCCCTTAGTATTTTGAAATAGAGCAAATATGTCATATTATTATTCTCTCAGTTAAACCCTATTCAAAACTTATGATTCTTAAAATATTACATTGTGTAATATCTAAAATACTCCCACTAAATTTTAACATTCCAAAATTTTCTTCACATATTTTGAGTTTTAGATGGTAGTAATGTTTAGAAAGTTAGAATGATGATATAAGGCGTTTAATTTATTACCTTAAAAAAATTGTTTTTTTAGGTTTAAATCTTCGAAATTTATAATTAATTTAATGGGAAATTCGATGACACATGCCTTTTGTTATCATTTTTTTTTTTTCTTTTCTTGCCTAAAATGGGTGTTTATTAAAAACTAAGCTAAATATTGCACCTAGACTCATGTAGGATGATAGAGAAGAAAGTATGAATGAAAATTTTTTCATTGTGTATGGTTGAAAGTAATTGATGAAAAATTTCAATTGTTGCATATCACATCATTCATTATGAAAATTTAAATATTGTTACAATGTCTTAGCAAAACTCAATTGCTTATTATTGGAAGACGATGAAATTTATTATCATTCTTAAAAGTTTTTAGTGAGTCAATATTCATATGTTAAATAGATATTTTACTAAAAAACTATTATAGTAAAATAGATATTTATATGTTAAATAGCTACCATAACTTTGTGAGTGATTAACTATTAAAATTATTATACGAATAAGATTAACTTTGTATAACATATATTCTTTATGTATATAGTTTCATACTTCTTCAAATAAAAATTTTATTTTAATTTTCTCACTCAAGAGCTAGCACGTGCCTTGCATGTGCCACCCTACCTAGAATTAAAGTAAAAGTTGAATAAGATTCTTTTTTTTTCTTTTTTTTGTTAGTGTGAGTTTGGATAGCATTGATATCCAAACTCAGCTGCGTTTGGCCTTTTTTTGAGGGTCTCACGACACTATTTACGAGGCTCGCAAGTACAGAAAAACGCAAATCTAACTTTAAAACTGGGTTCTACGGCACTATTCACATATTTAAAAATTATTTTGTTACAGTGTTTTCAGTTTTCAATTTTCAGCAATAAGCGGTATCCAAACAAACCCTTAGTTTTGAACTTAGCATCATATTTAAATCAATTTTTTTTTATACAAAATAAAAATTTTACTCTAACTTAATCTGAGTGTAAATATGTGTGAAATTTTCTTCTGAAGACTTGAATTCCAACCCTTAAACCCCATAAGCATTTATACTTGTGAAGTGACTATCAAGCCAAGAGTGTACGGTGGTGATTTAAATCAAATTTTAATTGCACAATTTTATGCTAATTTCATCTCATATTATATTTCAAATGTTTTAATATTATGTCCCGTGCCTTTAAATTTAAACAACTTTTAGCTCATCTAAAAGTACTTTCAGCCCATTTAAAATTAACGTAAATTTGCTAATCACAATTTATTATTAATTCTATTATATATAAATTTCAATGAAAATTTTATCATATTCTAAAAATCGATTGTTCATTTCTAATATATTTCATAATATCTCAATTAATTGTATCACAAGAACAAAATTTACTTTAAGAAGTAAAAATTAAGTATATAAATAGGTTAACAATATATATATATATATATATATATTTAAAACAGTAATAACTAAAATGTGAATTAATTAAAAATAAACAATTTGCATACTTTACCCGATGTTACCCTTACAAGATTTCTTAAAGAGTTGACCAAAAAAAAAAGAACAATGATACTGTTAAAATTTGCTTTTAAAATAAAATGTTTAAACTTATGTATATATGTTTAATATGTATCCGTGTGTATTCTTAAATATTTATTTTATTTTATTGAGGGATTGAGTGGTTTCAACCTATAGCGTCAGCTCTGAATGATTGTCTTTTATCATCATATCAATATACCATTTATTTTTTTAATACAAGTATTTATGCTAATATTATACATTTATACATGCTTCTTTGAAGTCGGTTAACAATTACACAATAATACAAAATTTGAGAATTCTACGATATGAACTTAAACTTTCATAATCATTTCATTAATAATGAACCATCACATCAGAACTTCTCGTAATACCTTTTTTTTCTTTTTTATAAATTTAAAAACGAACTCTACAACATTCTTAATATTTTTTAAAAAAAAAATTAAGGGATGTTATACTTATTCCAACACCAATTTTTTTAAAGATGAGCTCACCCATGTGAGATTGGAGACACAGAAGTAAACAAGTGAGCAGTGAAAATAAAATTTCCCTCAAATATTTGGGCTAATTATTCATGAAAAGAAAGATAGTAGGATGAAATTTTTAGCTTTTGAATAAAGGACAAAATTATAACCTTTTAAATTTGTCGGACAAAAATGGAGATTAGACCAAATTCTAGGTATAAAAAGTATATTTCATCATTTTCTTTTTGAGGGGTTGAACTCCTTGAGTCTACCATTCTTGTAACTTGATTAGATGACTTTAACTTTTTGAAGCGGTAGTGGACAATCACTTTTATTGTTCATCAAATTATATTGCTAACCTCATTTAGAGACTTAATTAATAAATTAGTATCCAAATCTTGCACAAAAGAAGTTTGTCTACTACAATTTTTTTTTTTTTTTTAAAAAGGACAGAAAAACAAAAAAGAAGAAGAGGCCCCAAACATATATGAAGAGTGATACTGCCAAATACCTTCTGCAAAATTTCTCATCTAGACCATACAACTTCTCTTTTAAGAGCTCTTGCATTAGCCTGTGTAAAATGGGCTAAATGTAAAACTTTGGGCAAAAAACCCAAAAGAAAAGAAAAAAAAAAAAAAAAAAATCGCCCATATTAGACTTTAGACCATCTATATTAAACGTTTCCTTCCGTAGTTACACTAGCCATGTAAATTTGCATAGGCGTTGTTCATGTGTAAAAGAATTATTTTATTCATTTCTTAAATTTTACTTTTTTTTTATAAGTATGTGTGTGTGAGTGTTATCCAAAAGTGGTTATGTAAAATGAAAATGATAAAAAATGAATAAAGAATGAATATTTTATTGAAATAATATTTAAAATAGATAATCTAATGTGAGTGATGCTTTGGGAGTAGAGGTTTGTGTGGAAAGAGGAGTTGTTTGATTAACAATTATGTCATATTCTCAGCGTAATGTTGGTAAATTCTTAATAAAATTACATTTTTCTTATGTACTTAAAGTCTTGTGTTTTTTTATAATATAAGTTAAGGATTTACTTATATTTGCTTTTTTTTTTTTTAAGTAATTCAAATGGTATATAGGATGAACAGTTTGTAAGAACTAAGGAGCACTATGAACAGTTTGTTATTTACAATATATCTTGCCTTATATAATAATTGAATGTAAAATGTATTATGTTTCCTTGAAGAAAATTTACAAAATTTAAAACATTTTTGTGAGGGAAAGGGCCCAAAATTATATATTGGGCCTTGGGCCTTATCCGAGGACGTGAATATGTCCGAGGAGGGGCGAATATTTGTGATGGGGTCCAGCCCCAAAGTCTCGCAAGCAAGGAAGGAGTGAAAGGTGGTCTGACTATAAGCTCCTCCTCGGACTTGTTGAATGCAGCGCCAATCTGTATCCCATCGATCAAGGTGGTCTTCCAAGAGGCTCCAGCGACAAGGACATGCATCACGCACGTCAAAGAGTAATGGGGATTCAGAAATATCTAATGGAAAGCTGCTACCCCCGCATTAAATGCATTGCAGCTACTTTCCTGACCACATTTATGTGGAGAAGACCCCTGAACAGTATTGCATTGGGTGCCGCAATGCCCAGAGGGCCAAAAAAGGTGTTTGATGGGACAGGCACTCAAGTGGGGACTCAAATGATCGACAAGTGTAAGATCAAGATGGTCTGGAGGGAGCTATGTAATGCAATTGACCCTTCATAAGAGCAGGATCAAAAAAATAGAAAATGAACACTATAGCAACCAGAGTTTCACTTGTAATCAGTTTTATTAATCTATAACAATCTTTGCCTCTTCGGATAAGACATTCATACAACCTTACGTGTGTTGTTCATGCATGATAATCTTTCCAACCTATCCTAAACGTTGTTAGATTCACCAAAACCCAGTTCTTTGACCCACTCTCTACAAATTTATTGTATTGGGCCTATTAACCCACAATCCCATATACATTGGGCTTGGGTCACAAAACGAGCCCCTACAATTGGGTCCTGGAAATTCGAGGTTGTCAGGCTACGGCAAGAGGCTACGGCAAGAGATTGCCTGGTAGCTACCATCTCACATCAACCTAGAGCAGACTCCTCGGCCCTTGTCGAAGAAAGCTCATAGCAATCAAAGACCTCGGCATCGCCTGTTAATGCACTAGCCGAGGAAGCAAAATGTAAGGACCTGGAAAAGGTGATCATTGGCGATGACCCGAAGAGGTTCTTCCAGGTGGGATCTCAACTGCCCCCCCGAGAAAAGGAGGAATTAATGGGGTTCCTCAGAAAAAATGTTGATGTGTTCGCGTGGGACGCTTATGATGCCCCAGGAATTGATCCGAACTTCATGTGTCACCACTTAAATGTAAATCCATTAGCCACTCCCAAAAAACAACCACCTCGGCGCCCATCCAAAGAGCACGCCGACGTTGTCAGGGACAAGGTGAGAAAGCTCAAGCAAGCAAGAGCTATCCAGGAGGTGTTCTACCCTGAGTGGTTGGCTAACACCGTGATTGTAAAGAAGAAGAGTGGGAAGTGGCGAGTTTGTGTGGACTTCACAGACTTAAACAAGGCGTGTCTAAAAGACCCGTTCCCCATGCCTCGGATAGACCAGTTAGTAGATGCAACTGTAGGCCATCCTCGGATGAGCTTCTTAGATGCCTTTCAAGGCTATCATCAAATACCACTGGCCCTGGGTGATCAAGAAAAAACAACATTCGTGACTCCTATTGGAAATTACCACTACAAAGTGATGCCCTTTGATTTGAAGAATGCGGGGTCTACCTATCAAAGGATGATGACTAGAATGTTTGAGCCACAGCTAGGCAAGAGTGTTGAAGTCTACATAGTGGTAAAAGGTAAAGTGGTATCCGAGCACGTGGGAAACCTCGGGGTCATTTTTGACATCTTAAGGAAACACAAACTGCGTCTGAATGCCTCTAAGTGCTCATTTGGTGTCGGGTCTGGTAAATTCTTGGGCTATATGGTAACTCACAGGGGAATTAAGGTGAGTCCAGATTAGATCAAAGCAATTCAAAATATGCAACCTCCTTACAACCCCAAAGATGTCTAGAAACTCACTGAAATGATTACAGCCTTGAATCGGTTTATTTCCAAATCTGCAGATAGATGCTGACCTTTTTACCTCTTGACGAACAAATGGAAAGGATTTGAGTGGTCCGAGGAATGCGCTTTGGCCTTCCAGTAACTTAAGGAATACCTATCCCAGCCACCCATCATGTCCAGCCCTGAGGTCGACGAGGTTTTGTTCGCCTACATTGCGGTGGCCCCTCATGCTGTAAGCTTAGTGTTGATACGAATTGATGGTGGCATACAACAGCCACTTTATTATATGAGTAAATCATTACATGAGGCCGAGGTGCATTATTTACCATTGGAGAAGGCAATTTTGGCAGTAGTGCATACCACGCGAAAACTCCCTCACTACTTCCAAGCACACACGGTTGTTGTTCTAACTCAATTTCCACTTAAGTCTGTACCCCAAAGTGTCGATTACCCGGGAAGAATTGCCATGTGGAGCACAGTTCTAAGGGCTTTCGATATCAAATACTTGCCTCAGACCTCTGTCAAGGGCTAGATCCTCGCTGAATTTGCTGAACCCCCAATAGAAATGGTAGCGAAGGAGCAAAACATGGATGAAAAATCGGTTGGCACAATCTCCACGCAAGGACCCTCACGTTGGAAAGTGTATATTGATGGCACAGTAAACCAAAGGGGGTCCAGGGTGGGACTGATTCTAATATCTCCTGAGAAAGTTACCATAAAGAAATCATTGAAACTAGTGTTCTCGGCCATAAACAATGAAGCCGAATATGAGGCTTTATTACAAGGAATGGCCATGATACAGAAAATGAGGGGAAAGGTAGTGGAAGTGTTCTCGGATTCGAGATTGGTTGTGGGCCAAGTGAAGAGAGAGCTAAAGGCTAGAGATGTGAGAATGCAGAAGTACTTAAGTCAGGACAGACGCTTGCAATCGGATTTTGAATTCTTCGACTTGTCACACGTCTCTAGGAGTGGAAACATGCATGCAGATTCATTGGCCGCCCTTGCCACCTCCTCAACACAAGTTTTACCTCGAGTCATCCTTGTTGAGGACTTGTGTAAAGTAGATGGAGTCAAAGAGGAAGGAGTTCAGATCCATCAAGTCAGAGTAGGGTCGAGCTGGATGGATCCTATAGTGAGTTTTCTTAAAGATGATACACTACCTGAAGAGAAATCAGAAGCTGAGAAGATAAGAAGAAAAGCTCTTCAGTTCTGGCTATCCGAGGATCACAAGCTGTACAAGCGCTCCTATTCTGGGCCGTATTTGCTATGTATACATCCCGAAATATCAGAATTACTGCTCGAGGAGTTGCATAAAGGAATTTGTGGGAGTTACATAGGAGGAAGATCTCTGTCTCACAAAGCCCTCACTTAAGGATACTGATGGCCGGGTATGAAGAAGTACGCCCAAGAATATGTCAAGAAGTGTGATTAGTGCTAAAGGTTTGCCCTAAACATCCACCAACCGAGAGGGGTCCTCAGTCTTCTCTCCAGTCCTTGGCTATTTACTCAATGGGGCTTGGATATTGTAGGCCCTTTCCCTAAAGCGGCAGGAAATAAGAGATACCTATTGGTCGGCATAAACTATTTCACTAAATGGGTCGAAGCTAAACCCCTAGCTAACATCAGGGATGCGGATGCTAAAAAGTTTATCTAGAGGAACATCGTTACTCGATTTTGAGTCCCTCACACTCTCATCTCGGATAACGGCTTTCAATTTGATAACAAGGCCTTCAAGAGATACTGTTGTGACTTAGGAATTACAAATAGGTATTCCACTCCGGCCTACCCCCAAGGAAATAGGCAGGCCGAGGTAGTTAATAAGGTCATTGCCAGTGGACTGAAAAAAAGGTTGGATGATGCGAAGGGAAAGTGGGTGGAAGAGCTGCCACACGTCCTGTAGACATATCGGACTACACCACGTTGGTCAATAAAAGAGACCCCCTTTTTTACGACTTATGGGCCGAGGCTGTCACTCCCCTAGAGACTAGCTTCCCAACACTGAGAACGAGTACCTTCACTCCAAGGAACAACGATGAACTGCTAGGAAAGAGTTTGGATTTAATTGAAGAGAGAAGAGAAAAGGCAATGATCCAACTAGCCTATTACCACCAGAAACTCAAGCAAGGGTATGATGCCAATGTAAAGCTATGGCCACTGGCACCAGGAGACTTGATGTTGAGGAAAGTTTTAGGTAGTGCCAAGAACCCGGCTTGGGGAAAGCTGGGGCCCAATTGGAAAGGACCATACTGCATCACTTCAGTAGTAGGAATAGGTGCATATTATTTAGAAGACTTAGATGAAAAAGTTGTACTCTGCCCATGGAATATAAACAACCTAAGAAGGTATTATTATTAATAAAAGCAGTTTTATTTGCATTCTGATTTATTGTAATTGCGTGTCATGCGTTTCACAACTATCTAAGTATTGGACAGAACCAAAGTCTTGCATGAATTATCGAACCACAAACCTTAGGGAAACTAATAACTTCTGATAACTATCTAAGTGTTAGACAGAACCAAGGTCTTGCATGGATCCTCTGACCACAAACCTTGGGGAAACTAATAACTTCTGGCAACTATCTAAATATTAAACAGAACCAAGGGATTGCATGGATCCTTAGACCACAAGCCTTGAGGAAATTAACTACTTTAGACATTTATCTAAGTGATAAACAGGACCCTAAATGTAGCCTGGCTCCTCGAATCACTGCCCTGTCCCTATTCAACAAAAATGCAAACAAATGTTCGTCCATGAGCATCACTTAAAGCATTTCAAGGTGGCAAAACAGTTTCCAAATTATAACCAACCTCTTGGATTTCTGATCCTGTGTAAGTTAAAGTCTTTAATGGTTTAGACCAACTCATGGTATAGATAGATGTTAAAACTTCTTCCCTCTTTCAACTAATACTTAAACCAAACTATTTAAAGCATTAGCAGATTAAAGCAATAGTGATAAACTTCAGAACATACTAAATGAAAGAAGCAAGGATAAAAAGAAGAAAAACATCTTCATTAAACAAGAAATGAGAGTACATTAGGTTTAGTGGCAGATCACCATTACAAAAATGGATATTCAAAAGAAAAATTACAAAAAAAACGCCCTACACCTAAGCTTCAGCTGGGGGAGGATCTTGCTTGGAATCGATAGCCCCAGAGTGGACCTTATCAATCTTGGACTTAGAAGTTGCATCCTTTGCTTGGGCGACCACATCTTTGATTGTAAGGGAGTCCTCGGAGGCCTTATCCTTTACTGGAGGCTGAGCCTCCTCTCCCACCTCAACCCTTCCAGGAAGGGAGGCTTGGTTAGGAGGGAGATGCTTGGGAGGAGGATCCGCTTCGGGAATTTCTCGAATATCAATAGGGAAATAAACATTCTCGGCCCTCCTCAGCTCGGAGTCCGCTGGAACTCCTACTCGATCCATCGCCACTTCCCAGGACTCGGTGTAGTAATCCCTGCAAACCACGACTACCTCTTCTGCCAGCCGTTTCTCCGTGTCAGTCACCCCATGCTCGTAAGCTGCCGCCACCGCGGCTTCAGCAGCTTCCCTAGCACCCGAGTTGCGTCCTTGACTTTTTGCAGCTTGGCCTTGAGATCTAGAACAGATTGCTTTTCTGTGGCCAGGTTTGTCTCGATTACATACAGGTTTGCCTCTCCACAGTTTTTAAACCCGCCAAAGCACTGTCGTGAGCTTTTGCCGCCTCCTTCAGCTGCTTGGACAGCACAACTTGCTCCTGCCTTATAGATCCCAGCTACTTTTCAACCTCTAGCCGGGAGCAGGCCTTAGCCTTAGCCTCGTCTTGGGCGTTCTTGTCCCACTCCTCGGCAACATATACTTGCTGGGTAAGCTGCATAGAAGTAACAAAGAAGTCATAAGTAGTACACGCAAATATGAATGGACTTGAAGATTAGTACTTAACAAAAAAAAAAAAAAAAAGAGGGGGGACACTGGTAGACTTACCATCGCGAGGTCTTTCTTCAATGACATGAATAGGTCAGGCTGCCTAATGTGCCTAAGGCCCTCCATGTCTCTGGGGAGGAGGAAGGGCTACTCAAGTGCCTCGGCCAGGATGCCAGCATACCCCCTCTGTGACTCCCAAATGGTGGCGTCCCAAGGGATGAGGACTCCCTCCACCTCTAGCCAAGGGGCCCATGAGCGCTGCCCTTGGCACACTTCAACGTCCTCCCGGCTTTCCACAGATGGGGCCTTCTTATCCCGGGGGTCCTTAACCTTCTTTTATTGCTTGGCCCTCTTTTGTTGTACTATCTCCCCTTCCTCCTGGACATCTGTTGGCCTTTTCTTCTTTAAGTCTGGGATAGCCTTCAATCCGAGGTCGGTTGGGAGCTGAGGAGGAGGAAGAGGGATATTAGGAGTAGCCTGAGTCTTGGGAACTTCTTTTGAGGTAGATCCCCCTTTATTTCTGTTAGCCATCAGACCCTTCAAACTGGTCCTTGGCCTTAGGTCCATGCCTTCGTCTTCCTCGGAACTAGTGTCGGGCTGAGCAACTATTAGTCTTGGCTGGTGGATGGCTGAAAACCCTCCAGACTCGATCTCGGAATCTGACAGCTCCATAGGCTTTTCCAGTGCCCCTTCCTCTCCTTCAAAACGAAATTGGTCGATCTCAGCGTCCAACGAGTGGTGAGACGAGGACGACTCTTCTCTCCGAGCAACTATTGGTTAAGGAGCAGGCCAAGGTGGCAGTACGACGGGAGGAAGGTCTCTCTAAGCCAAAAATCCTAGCTTGGAAACGTCTATCCTAGCCAAACGAGAGCTTCCAACTCTTATTGCCTGGCCTGTGTCCTGAAATATGCGGGACAGGGGCTTGTAGTCCAATATTAAATGAGCGGCCCGCAGCTGTCCGTCCTCGCTAACAAATATCTCCGACCTCAAGAGAAAGTTGAGAGCCTGAACATTGGTTAGGCTGAGCTTCGAAGTGACGTGAACCTTATCTGCAAAAATGTCTGAGAAGAAAACTGTGGTCAGAACAGAGAAAATTATCACTGGAAGAGAAATAAGAACAGAAGGGATCCCTTGCCTAAAGAGACTAATCCTAGGGTACCCTACTTGGCTCTCTTGCCTAGGTTTGGCAAGGAAGACCGTTGTGCCACTCCTTGGAAGCGATCAGATAACCGTCCTTCAAGCCCTTGTTGGACTTAGGAAGGCAGGATATTAACCTATCAATGTTTGATCGGGACTTAAGGTAATATCCCATGCTAACGAGGAAATGGCACTCGTACATATGAACGACGTCGTGCCATGTCAGCCCCAAGTTCATCTAGTCGTTTAAAGCGTCTACGCACCCTAAGACTCTAAACATGTTGTAGCGCACTAATGGGGGGTTATTCTGTGGTTGAGCAAATAATCCCTGGTTATCCTACCCATAGGGAGTGTGATTCCTCCATCTATAAAGCAATCATCGGAATGACGACTTCACCCACTTGTCTATCAATAAGTACCCGTTCCGAGGGACAATACTCCAAGCCTACTCCCGATGGGGTGTGGTACTTGGCCCTAAAACCCTCCACACCAAACGAAGAGTCCACTAAATGTTTACGCGAATATGAAGGACAAAGAAAGAGTTTTTAAGAAAAAGGGTAAGAAGGCCGAGGAGCCCAGCCAAGGAGAAATTGAAAGTCTAAAGAGATAAACACTTACGAGGAATGGTGCACTGAACTCCGAACCTTTAAGAGAAATCCTTACGAGGTTTCTTAAGGAAAAGATTTAGGAAAATTTTTGGGTTCATTTGGATACAGTTGAAAACTGAAAACTAAAAAATACTGTAAGGATAATCCCTGGTTATCCTACCCATAGGGAGTGTCATTCCTCCATCTATAAAAGCAATCATCGGAATGACAACTTCACCCACTTGTCTATTAATAAGTACCCGTTCCGAGGGACAATACTCCAAGCCCACTCCCGGTGGGATGTGGTACTTGGCCCTAAAACCCTCCACACCAAACGGAGAGTCCACTAAATGTTTACATGAATATGAAGGACAAAGAAAGAGTTTTTAAGAAAAAAGGTAAGAAGGCCGAGGAGCCCAGCCAAGGAGAAATTGAAAGTCTAAAGAGATAAACACTTACGGGGAAGGGTGCATTGAACTCTGAACCTTTAAGAGAAATCCTTACGAGGTTTCTTAAGGAAAAGATTTAGGAAAATTTAGGGTTCGTTTAGATACAGCTGAAAACTAAAAACTGAAAAACACTGTAGCAAAATAATTTTTAAATGTGTGAATAGTACTGTAGGACCCATTTTTAATGAAAAAGTTGTTAAAAAGTGAAATTTGTGGGTCAGTGAACAATACACACCATGCACTGTTCACAGGAAAAGTAAACAATTTCGGCTCAAAAAGCAAAAAAAAAAAAAAAAAAAAACTGAAACGCAAACGTGCGTTTGGGAAGCGCAAACGTGCTTCCCAAATGCACACTTAGTGACTGAAAAAACTTGGGATTTTGAGCGCTTAGGATCTCTAGAAAGCTTGAAGACTGGTAAATGGGGGAAATAGGACCTCCAGGTGATTTATATAGGGGGTGGGGTTGGGTGGAAGTTACAACGCTTAAAATCCCAAAAAGAATGTCAGCCATTGGATTCGCGCCTCGCCGTTGGATATGGGGAACATAAAGCCGCCTAGAGCAATTAATGATACATCGCAAGGCGCGAAGCGTTAACAGCAATTATGGGGCGCGTAAAATGGCATCTCCACATGTGTAAACCAAGGAAATAACTAGTCTGATCTCTTAAAAATCAAAACTCCACCTTTTCTCCTCGGACGAAGAGAAAAGCCGAAATTTTGAAGGGCTATTATGGGGGAAATGGCCCAAAATTATATATTGGGCCTTGGGTCTTATCCGAGGACATGGATATGTCCGAGGAGGGGCAAATATTTGTGATGGGATCCAGCCCCAAAGTCTCGTGAGCAAGGAAGGAGTGAAAGGTGGTTCGAGTATGAGCTCCCCCTTGGACTTGTTGAATGCAGCTCCAATCTGTATCCCAACGATCAAGGTGGTCTTCCAAGAGGCTCCAACGACAAGGATGTGCATCACACTCGTAAAAGAGTAATGGGGATTCAGAAATATCTAATGGAAAGCTGCTACCCCCGCATTAAATATATTACAGCTACTTTCTTGACCGCATTTATGTGGACAAAACCCCTGAACAGTGCTGCATTGGCTACCGCAACGCCCAGAGGGCCAAAAGAGATGTCTGATGGGACAGGCACTCAAGTGGGGACTCAGATGATCGACAAGTGTAAGATTAAGATGGTCTGGAGGGAGTTATATAATGCAATAGACCCTTCATAAGAGCAAGATCGAAAAAATAGAAAAGGAACATTGTAGCAGCCAGAGTTGCACTTGTAATCAGATTTATTAATCTATAACAATCTTTGCCTCCTCGGATAAGACATTCATACAACTTTATGTGTGTTGTTCATGCATGATAATCTTTCAAACCTATCCTAAATGTTGTTAGATTCATCAAAGCCAGTTCTTTGACTCACTCTTTACAAATTTACTGTATTGGGCCCATTAACCCACAATCTCATACACATTGGACTTGGGTCACAAAACGAGCCCCTACAATTTTCAAATAACAAATATAGATAGCTTGATTTAGAAATTTTAATGTACTGCATCAATTATACTTTGTTAGAAAATAATAACATCATTTAATTTAAGAAGAGTTTGAAACTAAAACTTATAAATCTCATTTTCTATTTTCATTTTTTACTTAAAAAAACAAATTGTCAAATTTTTCCACACAAGCAACTAGTATTGAGTATGGACTAATAGTTGTGCCAGTGGCCTAATTTCAACATCCACATGATTTGCCAAGTGATATCAATCTTGCATCCTAAAGCAACCTGAGCTCTTACCATATTATTGGATAAGGCAAAAGTCTTACCATCTTCAAACATTACAGAGGATAACACAAAAAAACAGAGCCACACCCACCTATCCATCCAATTCCATGGCCACCATATTCTCACCCTCAGCCCTCTTCTCCTCCACCACTACAACCCCTACAAAACCACCTCAAACTCCACCTTCAACCAAACCCCACCTCCCTATCCCACCTTCCAATTCCAAATCACCCTTAACTACCACCTTGACAACCACTTTAACTACCACAGTCCTTGCCACCACAATTTTAACTTCCTCTCCTCTTTCACTAGCTGACACTCCAACCTACCAGCTCTACTATGGCACTGCTGCTAGTGCTGCTAACTATGGTGGCTATGGCGGCAACTCAAGCAAGAAAGACTCAGCTGAGTACATCTATGAAGTCCCAGATGGTTGGAAAGAACGCTTAGTTTCAAAGGTTGAAAAGGGTACCAATGGAACTGACAGTGAGTTCTACAACCCAAAGAAAAAGTCAGAGAGAGAGTACCTCACCTTCCTTGCTGGGTTTAGACAGCTAGCTCCTAAGGATGCGGTTTTGAACAACTTGGCATTGTCAGACGTAGACTTGCAGGACTTGATAGCAAGTGCCAACAGTGTGACATCTGAGGAGAGGAAGGATGAGAATGGGCAAGTTTATTATGCGTATGAGATTGATGGGGTTGGCGCACATGGTTTAATTTCTGTGACTTGTGCTAACAATAAGCTTTATGCTCATTTTGTTAATGCTCCTACACCAGAGTGGAATAAGGACAAAGACATGTTGAGGCATGTTCATGAGTCTTTCAAGACTGTTGGGTCGTTTTAGGTTACTTTGTGGGATTGTTAATAAAGGGGAGAGAAAGGTTTTGGGTGTTGTGTATGAACTTGATACTAATTCAAATTATAAATATTTTTCTTTTTACTTCCATTTTGCTTGCATTTGCAGTTGAGTTTGGTTCAAAATGTATGTTCAATTAGAAGTTAGAACTTCACTGTGAATTTAACTCAAGGCCTTCTATTAAGACATGAAAAATGTCCAACATTGATTGAATTGAGGCTGTCAAGGTTTCTGGTAACCTATGATGTATACATTTTATATAAGGTCCAAGGTTGAGCCATATAATTGAAGATGGATCCTTTAAATGCATTTTATTCCTTTTAAGATTTGGTGTTTGATAACTGTGGTTGAAATATTGTTTGTGCATCTGTTTGGAATTGATCAATTCATCCACTGCTTAGTTGTTTAGGGTCCAAAATCTGGAAATTTCAATCCTAATGTCATAATTTTTAGTTAGGATAAAGTCACATTTAATTGTCATTGTAGCACTGAAATATGGACCTATAGTGATTTTGGGTAATGGAAGAATGATCGACTTTGCACATATGCTGAAAGTGAATACCATTTTGCTTAAGACTTCTTTCTGTGATATTCAATTTTTGAATAAGGAATGGTAGAATACTTGGAAAGTATGAAAGTGATAAACTGAATTGAGAAAAAGAAATCTTGCTGCTTGAGAAGGATCTCAAGGTCACCCTCCTGAAACCTGCTGTCCTTCATGATTATCAGCAATTTCACGTTGCTTTGTCCTCTTTTTCAGCTTCAACATTTGGTATGGTTTGCCAAGAACTTGTAACTCAACTAGCACATCCCTATGTTTTCAATAGTAACAGGGCAAATCCCCTTTCCCCCAACTATCAAATTATCAAAAAAAGGAGGGGGGGGGGGGGGGGGGGTTTGTGGGGTGTGTTTGGCGGCACAGTTTGGCTGCTTCAAATGTATGGGAGATAGGGTGTGCAAACCATGGTGCAGCCAAAGATGGGAGAAGAATTGTTGGTAAACAAGCTTGATTTGACAAATATGCATGATTGCTTTGTAGCTGCAGGGTAGCAAGTGAATCTTACAAATGCAGTAATGAATATCAAGGCTTTTCAGTTTTCAACTTGCTTGACAGTCACCATTTGGCCAAAATCTTGAGAGTTCTTCATATGTGGCTGCTACATTTTCTCTTAGCCATGCTTGAACTGCCAATGGAAACCTTAATGCCATTGATTTCGGTGTAATATGATATAACTTAGGAAGCCTGATTTGTTGACATATTGAGATGAAATGGTTTTATTGAACAAGCTTTCATCTCCGACTGAAAACAACAATTTGTACAACTTCAAGTTTTGAGTATCAACCCAAATGATTCTACTAAGATATTTGTCTAGTTTATTGAAATGAAGTTTAGTTCCATCATCAGATGAAAAGAGAGTCTAATCTTTATATGTACTCTAATATGTCATCCTAATTTGGAAAACTTATGTGCGGCTCTAACAAATTGCTTAGCTGCCATGCACATCTACAGGTCAAATTACCAAGCAGAGCAGCCACAAATGTATGAACTATGAAGTGCCAAGATATGTCTCATGAACAATCTACTTGAAGCAGCTTCTAGTGTCAATACATTTTTTTTTTAAAGTAGCTTCTAGTGTCAATACATACTTTCTTGCTCATAATTAAATAAAATTGTGTTCATATATTTGGGAGATTCCAAATGGGATCCATCATTACAAAACACAGAAAGTAGATTCTAACATTCTAGTCAAACTGACCTGCTTTCCAGTATCCACAACAAAACCAAAAAACACTCTGGATTCAAGACTCTTCAGCCTTATCAACTATACGACTAATTTTAACAGTTGCCACTTCTATTTTCTAAAGCATCAAAGGCTGATTACAATCTGGATTAGATGCATAACACATATCATGGTATTAGTAAGAATTATCAGCACTTCTTGTTCTAATCTTTCACCTTGAGCCAAATGTGGCTAATACAAAGTGAACCCATCATCATAGGAAACATGCCACCCTTGTCGACAAGGTGGGGTATTTTCACCATACTCAGCACAACAGCTCCATCTTTTCTTCCAATTCGCACTTCCAGTGTTTGGTCTATTATTCTTTTCATTCCATTTGTAAACAATTGCTCCCGAGCAGTCACTCCACTCTCCATCAATTCCTTGGTGTGGCGGAGCCAATGCAAACAATCCCTTCTCTCCTACAAACATTACAAGCTTAAGATAAATATATATATATATATATATAAATTATAAATAAATAAATAAATAAATAAAAACATAATGGTTTTACATATGTTATAGAAACCCAATATCAAATGACAGCAGCTTTAAAAAAAAATTAATTAATTAATCAAATGCATAAAAGGTTTGAAAAGTTGTGATCACATAATAAATTTCTATGTGAACTGTGATATATGAAAACATTAGGAAAAAAAGGTGTATATTTACAAATGGTGACAGATTGATGATTTCAAATTGTGTTCCTTATGGACATTTTGGCAAGAGAACTTTAAATAAGTTTTATTTGTAGTTACAATTTCTCTTAGGTATTTTTCTTTGCTTTCTGAATTCCATTCTCATATGAACCAGATAAAGTTTGCCATCCCTCTGCAGCATCTATCTTGAAGCCTTTTTGTTAGAGATAGAGGCTCATATTTAGATTTAGAAAGAAACATTGGTCTTGGTATTCAGGTCTCATGGGTGGAATGAGTGGAGGGTGAGTGCAGCGTAGTGGACCAGAGCAGGTTAGGGTTATATGTGTGTGTATATATATAACTCTTGTGGATGCAGGCACACAGCAGAACCATGTGACAAATTACAAATAGTCCCAAATGTTTAAGCCATTAGAAAATCGTGAATTTAATCATCTAACCATATTTCCAACACTTCTCCCGTGTTATCCCAAACTCCCCCTTAATAAGTGAGGTCCAACACATTAGATTGGCAGCACATGAGATTGGTGGAGACGTGGTTCGAACTTGGTATCACCTTCTCTGATATCTCGAAAAATTGCCAATTGTCCCAAAAACCTATGCTACTTGAAAATAGTGAATTTAACCATTTAACCATATTTCTAACACCATTTATATTCTTTATGTTGATTTCTTTCCATTTTTCTCTTTACTTTTCACTAAACTGCATAGATCAACAATCATCAACACTTCTACATTTTCCTAACCAAATTCCAATTGGGTGTAACATTTTCTTTTCTTTCACAGAGGGTAATTTCAAGTTTGATTAGCTCAATTTAAAGCTTATACTCTATTACTCTGTCTATAAAAAGGAAACCTTGAAAAACAGTGTCATCTACTATGAAGATATGCATTTTATAAAAGTTAATTCACTACCATGAGCACAAGCACATGATAAAACATTTTCCAAGAGCGATGAATATTAGAATTTAGAAGGAATATTACACACTCATACATAAACCAAAAAAAAAAAAAAAAAGCTATTGTTTAATTGAGCATGTGATATCGATAAAGATAGTAGCACATCTGATACATACCAGTGGTGTGGCCATGGAAGGAGCAAGCAGTTGGGGAATTATCTTTGTCCAAGTAAAGGGTGTTGCACCTTAAGCACCTTTTCTTTGTCTGTACTTGTTTTATACTTGGTTCAGTCTGGTTGATGTTCAAGCAAGACCTGATCTTTTTCCCACTTATTATTAATGGCTTGTAATGGCTGAGGAAGCTTTGAGAAAGATTGTTAGCAAAAGCCATGTCAGTGACACAGTGTCCCAATTTTGACAAAGGAAAGTGGAATGGGCTACAAGGATGAGGTGGGGTCGTGGGAAATATATTAAAAGTTTTGGAGTAACTAAGAAAGCCCATGAATTATGGGCTTTGTTATAAAGTGGGGTTAGAATTTTGGGGGCCAATTATTTTTCCCTGGCTTCGTGTTTATGGATAGAGCGTTAGAAATATTACACATGCTTTGTTCATGGTACTTTCTCATCTATATTTGTATAATTTCATATCATATAATGTACTTATTAATATATACTAAAAGTTGGGCTTAAAAGACATGTATGTGCCAAATGATTAAGCTAAATTGAAGAATTTTTATAAATAAAAATAATAATTTTTTTTTTCCTTTATCAACTTTTTTTCTACTAGTTTTTTGAAATAAATACAAAAACAAATTATTATTATTATCAATTTCTATACTTTTTTTTTTCTTCACAATTTTCTTCTATCATAAAATCAATACAAAAAACAAAAATTTTCCTATGAGATGTGGAAATTTGTTTTTAAGAACAAGGCTTCTTCTTTTCTTTATCAATTTTTTTTTTCTCTTTACCATTATCACTCATTCTCCTTCTCTTATAACAATTTTGTTATTGTATATTTTTTATTTTTTGATTTGACATAAAATTTTATTAGTTTAGATTAAAGCAACGGTTCTTCTCCAAAAAAAGAAAAAATTTAAAGCAACGGCAGTTTTTTTTTTTTTTTTGTGGGGTGATAATCCACATAAGAAAATAAAACTTCAATAGTTAGCAAACCAAATTAACCTTTACCTTTTCCCCTCAAAAAAAAATAAAATAAAATAAAATAACCTATACCTTTAAACTAATTCTCATTGGGTAAGACTTCAAAAGTCTAAGTATTTAGATAAGCACGTATGTTTGAAAAATGAGTTGAACTAAAACTCTACTTGAACTCTACTGTGCTCTATAATTTAAGGATGCTAAAATCAATCAAAATAAAATTTAAAAACAAAAAAATAATAATAAAATAAGAACTACATAAGAAAGGATTTGACTTTTTCAATGAGAAGAATTTCTTTATGTGAGAAGAGTTTTTCTTCTTTCTTATTGCCTTTGATTCTTCTTCAATTTTTCTATCAATGTAGTTCAACTAATTTAAATGTCAATTCTTCTTTTTTTATGACATTAACCCTGGATTTAATTCTAAGCAGTATTTTTTTAATGGAAAAAAAATTTAAGATCAATTCCTTAAGTGTTTTATCTTCGGTTTCTCAATTAAATTCAACTATGTGACTGAATTAGTCAAAGCAACAAAAAAAAATATGTCTATTCAAAGAATTACTAATTCAACCAAACAATTCATTAGTCGATGCAATTACGTAGTCAAATTTGATTTAAAAATCTAAGGTATAACAACTAAAGAACAGTGTCTTAGCTACAAACAATACTAGATCCACCTTTAATAAATATATTATATTAAGATTGAAGGATTTTGAGGTGGTTTAATTTCAACCATTACCCCCACAAAAACCCAAAAAAACACAAAATGGATTCAAGACTCTTCAGCGTTATCAACTATACAACTAATTTTAACAGTTGCCACTTCTCTTTTCTAAAGCATCAAAGGCTGATTACAATCTGGATCAGATGCATAACACATATCATGGTATTAGGAAGCAATTATCAACACTCTTTTTTTTTCTAATCTTTCACCTTGAGCCAAATGTGGCTAATACAGAGTGAACCCATCATCATAGGAAACATGCCACCCTCGTTGACATGGTGGGGCATTTTCACCATACTCAACAGTCAGCACAATTGGCACTTCCAGTGTTTTATTCTATTATTCTTTTCGTTCCATTTGTAAACAATTACTCCAGACCGGTCACTCTCTTCACTCTCCATCAATTCTTTGGTGTGGTGGAGACAATGCAAACAATCCCTTCTCTCCTAAAAAAAAATATTACAAGAGCTTTAGATCAATATGAAAAACAAAATGGGTTTAAGGACCGAATGGACCGAACTAGACAGATGTGAATGGAAATAGACTGAATGGACCGAACTAGACCAAATGGACTGAATTTGCCGAAGTAGATCGATTTGAACTGAAATCGACTAACTGAACGAATTGGACCAAACTGGACTAAGTTGGACCAAATGGACAGAAGTATACTATTGGACCGAAGTCAACCAATTGAAATGAATTAGACCGAAATGGACCAATTGGATTGAAATGACCTATTTGGACTGAAATTGACCAAATGAACGAAGTGGACCAATTGGACTGAATAGGACCTAAGTGGACCGAAATGGAACAAATGGACCAAAGTGGACTAAATTGGACCGAAGTGGAGCAACTGGACTGAATTGGACCGAAAAGACGAAGTGGACCAATTGGATTGAATTGGACCGATGTGACCAAATGGACCAATTGGACCTAAATGTATAGAAGTGGACCAAATGGACTGAATTGGACCAAATTGGACTGAAGTGGACCCAACTGGACCGAAGTAGACCGAACTAAACCAAATTAGACAAAAGTAGACCAAATGAACCAAAGTAGACAAAAATGCTACGCTAATATGGCTTAATAGAATTGTAGTAATAATAAATGTTACGCTTCAACTTTTAAATATTATATAATTACACTGAAAGTAAATACCATTTTGCTTAGACATCTTTTGGTGAAATTTAAATTTTGAATTAGGAATGGTAGAATATATACAAGGAAAGTATGGAAGTGATAAATCGAATTTAGAAAAGAAATTGTACTGCTTGAGCAGGATCTCAAAGGTTAACCCTCTTGAGACCTTCTGTCCTTTATGATTACAATAATTTAATGTTATTTTGTTAGTAATAGGCCTAGATTATAACCAATAACAATTTTTCACCTAAGATTTTTTGTGAAATTGTTATGAATAATATTCACGTATGTCCATGTGTAACAGTATGAAAGGTGTTGACCGATACGGACCGAATGGACCAGCATTTTGAGAAAGTGGTGTCTTAATTAACCTTCATCTTAAAAATCTCATGCACCAATAATGTGCATGGTAGATTAAACTTAGGACCTCTATGAGATCACTCTCCAGACCAATATATCCACCACTAGGGGTATATTACTGCTATAGTCCTCTATTGACATTGCTTATCACATCACGACCAAATTAAAATTCCCCTAATCAAAGCCTTATTTTAAATTAAATATCCGACTCATAAAATAAAGCGGAAAAATAATTTTTCTCCCTTTATGTTTGGGATAATTTACAATTTGCCCCCTTATCTTTGATACTGGCTAATTTCTCCTTCAATGTTTGAGAAATAAGCAAATACCTTAAATCTGTTACATTTTCAGTTAAATCTAATGAAATTACAATAATTACAAATGTAATATACAAAAATAACAGTACAATTTTCAACTTTTTCTCTTTTTTGTGGTGTACAACTAATAATTTCTTTAAAAATTTTCGTTAGATTTAACTAAGAAAATAACAAATTGGGGGTATTTGCTCATTTTCCAAAAATAGAGGAGGAAATTAGTTGATTTCAAAGATACATGGGAGAATTGTGAACTACTCCAAACATAAAAGGGAAAAAAATGTTTTTTTTTTTCCCTAAAATAAAAATATGGAAAATGAAGCTATATAAGGGTACTAAAATAATATAATCTTATGAGATTCTGACACAATATTCATTGGCACTTGCCAAGTTAAGCAATGCTCATCTCTCAAAATAAAGAAAGAAATTTTAAGCAATGTAAAAGCAAATAAGTCAACCAAGCCACATTATATAAGTCACATTGTATTTGCATCCTAAACCCTACACTCCAAAAGAAAAACCAAACCAACAAATTGGTAGTAGTAGTATACCAAGATGAAACAAATAGTTCCTTCCTTTTGCTCCTCATCCTTGTTCATTTCTCTTTTACTAGCAATAATCCTATGCAGTAGCCCTACACAATCAATAGGGCAAGATGTGCTCAATGATATATGCTCCAAGACTGATGACCCTTCTTTCTGCTTACAAACCTTAAAATCCGATCCCCAAACCGCCACGACCGACCTCCTTGGCCTTGCCGGAATATCAATCAAGTTGGCCAAAACCACTGTCAGTGAAACTCACACATTTGTTAAGTCACAACTTGCTCAGACAACTGACCCCAAACTCAAAGCGCAGTACTCACAATGCAATGACTCCTATGATGATGCCACTGGTAATGTTGACTATGCAAATGAAAGGTTGAAGGCTGGTGACTATGGTGGAGTAAGCTCGGCAGCATCAGCTTGCATGGATGATGTTTCTGACTGTGAAGATACAATCACTGGTGCAGCTTCCTCTCTCCCACAACAGAATAAGAAATCTAATGAAGTTTGTCTCATGACATTGGTTATCGCTAATCGTCTATTGGGAAAAAATTAGTGTTAATTATTGTACACCTTTTGATGAATAAAAATTTTAGGCCTCATTTTGAGAATTTTACAGCTTTTACTTTATGCTGTACCTTTTTCTCCCTCCTAATAAATCCTCTCGAGTTCAAATCAATGGAATCCGTTTAAGGTTTATGTTATATTATAATTTCTAAATAAGATGTTGTTATGAGTTATGTATATTGTTACATATAGGAATAAAATTTTCATAATGAAATATACTTCTCCATTTTTATTTATTTTTGCCTACATCTTTTCTGAGAATCTATCTTCATAGACTTCTTGGAAGTTGTATGTGGAAATGCGTAATTGTCCTGACTTTCTAATAAGAAGGAATTTTTTTTTTCTAGTAATAAGATTGGAGTTAATTCACTTGTATAAAAGCCAAAAAAAAAAAAATGATGAATTCAATTTTTAATTAGACACTATTTATTCTATGGACAAATTTTAGGTACAATGAAATTGACCATTTCAACAAAAACATTATTATTTTTTCAAAGAATCACTAAAATCAATTATACAATTCAATTAATCAATGCAATCACATTCTTTTCAAAAAAAAAATTGTTAGGTTTTAAGGTCTTAGAATTTTATGTATTTAGAACCTAATTTGTAATGTTGGCAAACCATGATCAAAACAATGTGTTTAGTCTTGTTTAGGCTTGCTCAAAGTTGGTTTAATTTTGTAAAGTTGGAATCGAGAGACTGCAGAAGCATTGGAGTTTCTCGGCCTGGCTCGATCAATCGAATGTAATTCTCGATCGATCGAAAATCGGCCCAAATGCGTTTTTCTGCAGAATTCCAACTCAGCCCTAACACTTTAAACGTCTAGGTTTTTATGTTTTTGCCCTAGGTATATAAGGCAAACCCTAGCTACGTTTTTCAGAGTTGCACAAGTTGTGTTGTTGCTCATACATTGCGGTTTTGTGTAAATCTCTTGTGAGATCTAAAGGAGCTTTCCTTTACACATAACTTAGGGTTTTCAAGATTAAGATTCTTCTACATCTTGATGATCAACTTGGTTGCTGCCCTTGGAACTTAAAGATTAACAAGTGAGGAGCTTGTACCTGATTGAAGGAAGACAAAAGAAAGAAGTAGTCCGTGGATTCGGAGCCTGCGCGTGGTCGTGTTAGGAAGTTACTACTGGTGGGTAGCATTAGGAAGTCAAGCGGGGTTGCTTGTAAGTCCTTTTGTAACAACTTCAATTCTTTCTTAGTGGATTCCGTTTTGCCTTGAGGATCGGTGGGTAAAATCCTCCCCAGGTTTTTTACCGGTTTGGTTTTCCTGGGTGATCATATCACTGTGTTATTTACTTTCCGCTGCTTTATATGTTTACATGCATGATATGATTTTGTAATTGTTTTAACCTAGAATTGCTTAATTTGACTAAGTAAAAACTTGGCTAATTAATCTAGGCTACGCAATTTGTTTGTGGTTTAAGGGGTCTAAACCCTGTCAAAAATTAATAATAATAATGCAATAGCATGATTGAATTTAATTGGAAAACATCATACATAACATGAGGGGTGTACGCGGTGCAGTGCGGTTTAGCGAAAATCATAACTGCATCACATTTCATTTTTGCAGTCACATGTGCAGTGCGGTTTAGAGTTTAGCCAAAACTATAACCACACCGCACCTCATTTTAGCTGTCACATGTGTGGTGCGATGTATAAGAGTTAGTTTTTTTTTATTTTGATTGGCTTTCCTAATCAACACTTGTTAGGGTTATTAAACTTTTTTTTTTTTTTTTTGAAAACTAAGGTTATTAAACTATTAATAATATATTTAATATTTAAAAAATAAATATATTAATATATAGAGAGAGCGTACGATGCAGTGCGGTTTATGTAGTTTTCTTATTATAAAACTACAAACTGCATTACACCATGCGGTGCAGTGTATTATTACTTGGAGTGCGGTGCAATTATGCCATTTTGCAAACGATTTTAGTGCGGTTTGTGTGGTTTGGTGAACACCCCTTCTATAGAGTTAGGTCACTTTTTTTTTTTTTTTAATAAGATCACTTATCTTATAGTCTTCTATATTTTGCATCATGAAGTTTCACCCTTTCTTCCTATCATTATCCGTTTTTATTTTTCCATGAGGAGAGGACACCCAAAGAAAAACAAAAGGAAGTTTCGATCAATTTTATGCAAATGTTGACCCTTGAGGATTGGAAAACACTTCATGACCTTGAGGATTTCGCTAAATTTCAGAGGCTAGTCAATTTTCCAAATGCATATCAACTATATATATAGTAAATGAGGCCAAATTAAAGGGCTAACCCATGAAGATTCGACTCCATTACACATAAGGATTAATCTTCGTTGAAAATTTAATTTGGTTTGGCAACCCATGACTCTTTTGTTTTGTGTGTGTGTGTGTGTTTTTTTTAATAATCTTGAAAATATAGAAGAAATATTAAGAGTTGCATCACTTTTATGAATTTGGGATTTTGTAGTTAATTACAAGTTGGTATTTTTGGCATTAGAGGAGGAGGAGGAGGAGGAGAAGAATTTAGGACTACGACACCCACATATATTGGGATAATTGACAAAAAGAAAAAAATATATATTTATTGGAATAATCAATTTAATTTGTTTTTATAAATATGCACGAATGGTTGAAATTATAATAATTGAAATAAATGGCCAATAGCATTAAGGTATTATACCCCGAAAAATGAGGGAGATAATAAAATTGTATTAGTAAAATTGATCAATTTTACTAATACAATTGTATTAGGAAAACTATTTTCAAATTGTATTAATATAAAGCGTAGAGACAAAGAGATCAAGGAGTTAAAAAGCCAAGTCTGGCATTAAAAAGCTGAAGAGTTGCCGTTTGAGATTGTAACTGTGGAACACAAAGGGCTTGTAAATGTAGAACACAAAGGGTTACTATCTAAAATTGTAACCATGTAAGAGATAGGGTTATGAATTATTTACTTTTTATTAGCATTTTTAAATTTAGGAAAACTATTTTTAGAAGTATAGTAATGACATGACAATTGATGTGTCTCAACCTAAGCATTGCAACATTAAATACTACGCTATATAAATATAAATAAGTCTCTTAATACATCTTATTCCATACCCTCCCAAGGAATCAAACCCCAATTCGGTGGTAGAAGAACACCTTTACACATGAAACAAATAGTTCCTTCCTTTTGTTCCTCCTCCTCCTTGTTGATTTCTCTTCTACTAGCCATATTCCTATGCATTAGCCCCACAAAATCAAGGCTTAGTGTGAAGATAGGCAGTGATGTGCTCTCTCAAATATGTGCCCAGACAGAAGACGCTAATTCTTGTTTGAAAGCTTTACAATCCGACCCCCGCACAGTCTCCACTGACCTCTATGGCCTTGCTCAAGTCTCAATCAACTTAGCCAATGCCACTGCCACTGAAACTAAAACGAAGATTAAGTCACAACTTGGTCAGACCACAGACCCTACTCTCTATGACCAGTACATAGAGTGCCTAGACTCCTATGTCAATGCCGTTAGTAAAATAAACTATGCAAATGAGAGGTGGAGCATCAAGGACTTCCTTGCCCTCGAAGCTGCAGCATCTGATTGCCTGGTTGATATTAATACCTGCAAAGATGTAACAACTCCGGCCTCGCCCTTTCTTCCACAACAAAATGGTAAATCGCATCTGCTTTGTAATATAATGTCGACTATAGCGAAAAAGCTAGCTGGAGGGAACAATTAATTTTCTTTTAGATTTTTTTTTTTTGATAGATGGATAGTCTGAGAAGGGGAGGTGGGGGTTCAAAGTTCAATTCATAAAAATTAAAAGGCACCATAAATAATGAATGCCTTTACGTTTAGGCCATTACTGAAACTCCTCTTGTACACCTCTTTCATGACTAAATAAGGAAAATTGTTGAATATTTCAGGAGTATTACGTAAGTGTACTCCCTGCTTTCGCATGAATTGTGAGTCTCACCATAAATTTAATTAGTAAGACTCACAGTTATGTGAGAGGGAGGTACACATTTATAGTACTCCAGAAGTACCCAATAATTACCCGCTAAATAAAAGTGAAATTTGATGAGTTTTTTATTTTATTTTTCACGTACATCTTTTTTTGTGATTGTTTGCTGCTGGGATTATACAAAAAGACCCTTAATTTTTATTTTGAATCAAATTGTGTTCTAAGTTTATAATTTTGTCAACTATTCAAAATGATGAATTCAATTTCTAGACACTATTTATTCTTTGGACAAAGTTTAGGTACAATTCCTCAAGTGCTAATGAAATTAACCAATACAACAAATACATTATTATCTTTTCAAAGAATCACTAAACTCAATTAGAAGAGGACACCCAAAGAAAAACAGAAGGAAGTGTCGAGCAATTTTAAGCAAATCTTGACGCTTGTGGATTGGAAAACACGTCATAATGCCTTGTGGATTTCACTAAATTTCAAAGGCTAGTTAACTTTCCAAATGCATTTCGACTATATATAGTAAATGAGGCCAAATTAAAGGGCTAGCCCATGAAGATTCGACTCCATTACACATTAGGATTATTTTATTTTTAAGTTGCTTCGTTGAAGGATTAATTTGGTTTGGCAACCCATGACTCTTTTGTTTTGTGTGTGTGTGTTTTTTTTTTTTTAAATAATCTTAAAAATATAGAAGAAATATTAGGAGTTGCATCACTTTTATGAATTTGCGATGTTGTAGACTTGTAATTAATTACAAGTTATTGGTATTTTTGGCATTAGAGAGAAGAAGAAGAAGAACAAATCCGAATGCAGTTTTTATTTGGTCAGCTTATGGTTGAAACTATTCACTTAATTTCTATATTAGCATTATTAGTGAATCATGGATTGATTGATATGAATCAATTATGAGATTTGAAATATTGATTGATTTATAAATTCAAATTCAAAATATGTATTAATTGACTGTTGATTTTGTATATACTGTCCTTTGACTTTATTTTTACTTTTAGTTTCTCCAAAAAAAAAAATGACCTTTAGTTTTATTATTGTGGAGTCTTTGTGTGTCTAAACCGCATTAATATCTTCTTAGATTATTTTATGGTATCTCGAATTTATTTTTTTTTTCATAAATATGTGCGAATGCTTGAAATTATAACAATTGAAATAAATGGCCAATAGCATTCAGGTATCGTACCCCGAAAAATGAGGGAGATGATAAATTATCCTAATTATTTGGCATCTTTGATTCTTCTATATTTTTATTCTATACTCCTTATTAAAGGAGATAATAAAATTATCCTAATTTTTTGGCATCTTTGATTCTTCTATATTTTTATTTTACGCTCTTCCAATTAAAATTAAATTAAGAGGTCAATCAAAATTTGGGCCCTTGACAATTACGGGGCTGCGACTGAGCAAACTGGGCCAGGCCGTGATTGGGTGTAAGACAATATTGTTTCATTATGGATGGCTATTGAATTTAACTATTGAACCCAATTATAAAGTCGCTTCATTTTGGATCGGCTATTCTCATTGCATTGGGCATTATTATCTAACAATTCGTTAGGAATTAGGATAAGACAGTGATGGAGCCTAAAATAAAAATCAAGGTCAACTTGTAAACATTATCGTTAGCTTTTGATGTAAAAAAAAAAAAAAGGCTAACTTGTCAATGCAATCTAAGTTAGTAAAAATTATATGTATTATGACATTAATTATCAAGAGTCTTGTAGTTCAGTATTATTATTTGGGTTACCAAATTTTCTCAATGGAGGTCCCTTCATGGACACTTGGGTGGTGGGCTCAGCAAACATTAAAGATGTGTCGCAAACCCCAATAGTCATATCTCACTGTACTATTTCAGTTAATTTTTACTTTTATCTACAGTATTTTTAGCAAAAAAAATTTAGTTTCAGCAAAAAAAGCGAATCCCAAACAAACCCTAAGTTTTGAAAGATTTACAAGTCACATCCCACCAAAATCTAAGCATTGCGAGTGGCGTGCTTGTACCGATTCACTATTAATGAAGCAAAACCTGCAACGTCAACATGTGGAGATTGAGCATTTATGCAAATTGTTTTTTTTTTTTTTTTAAAGAATAGTATATATTTTTAACACACACACACACGAGGAGAGGGGAGAAGATCTTAAAAGTAATAAAATGTATTTTTTTAAAATTATAAAGTACAAGTATCTTGGATGAGGAGTGGAAAAATCTTGCTAAAGGCTCAAACATCATTTTCCTATATAAGAAAAAAAGAAGTGCTACGCCCACAACATTTTCACAACAAATCATATGTGGTTAGTTGTTATTGGTTCTAATTTGAAATTACCACTGAAATTTTTTTGTTTTCCCTACCAATAACAACCCGTAACAACTAATCACTTATAATTTGTTGTAAAAATGCTGTGAACATAACATTTCTCTAAGAAAAAAGTACATATCATATTTGGAGTTTTTAGCGTGTTATTTCTCATATAAAATGTTCAAAATGTATTAAATAAGCTACCTTGTTTCAAATAGAAGATTCCTTAGTACTAGTAGTACTCTTAAAGTACAATTTCATGGTGCTCCCTCTACTCACAAGAATTATAAATCATACCATGAATTTAATTAGTAAGATTTATATTAAGAGTTGTTGGGCCATTAATGCGTAAAAAATAAATTCATTTGCAAATCTGTCATCATAATGTGTCTTTCTAAAATGTTAAACCCAAACATCTGCATCAACCATTATATAAATATAAGTCTCTCAATACACCTATTCCATACCCTCCCAAGAAATAAAACCCCAATTCGCAGAAGAACACCTTTAAACATGAAACAAATAATTCCTTCCTTTTGTTCCTCCTACTTCTTGTTGATTTCTCTTCTACTAGCAATATTCCTATGCATTAGCCCCACACAATCAAGGCTTAGTGTGAAGATAGGCAGTGATGTGCTCTCTCAAATATGTGCCCAGACAGAAGACACTGATTCTTGCTTGAAAGCTTTACAATCCGACCCCCGCACAGCCTCCACTGACCTCTATGGCCTTGCTCAAGTCTCAATCAACTTGGCCAATGCCACTGCCACTGAAACTAAAACGAAGATTAAGTCACAACTTGGTCAGACCACAGACCCTAATCTCCATGACCAGTACTTACAGTGCCTAGACTCTTATGACAATGCCATTGGTAAAATAAACTACGCAAATGATAGGTGGAGCATCAAGGACTTCCTTGCCCTTGGAGCTGCATCGTCTGATTGCCTGATTGATATTGATACCTGCAAAGATGTAACAACTCCGGCCTCGCCCTTTCTTCCAGAACAAAATAATAAATCGCATCTGCTTTGTAATATAGTGTCGACTATAGCGAAAAGTCTAGCTGCAGGGAACAATTAGTTTTCTTTTAGATTTTGTTTTTGATAGATGGATAGTAGGAGAGGGGGAGGTGGGGGTTTAAAGTTCGATTCATAAAGATTAAAAGGCACTATAAATAATGCCTTTACGATTTGGCCATTACTTGATAAAAGTGAAATTTGAGGAGTTTTTTATTTTATTTTTCACATACATCTTTTTTTGTGATTGTATCATCAATTGTTGCTGGGATTATACAAAAAGACCCATAATTTTTATTTTTAGTCAAATTATGTTCTAAGTTTACAATTTTGTCAACTAAATTTCCAAATGTATAAAATATTTTCAATTTGAATCCCATCTTCATCTTTGTTCTTCATCTTTGTTATTCATTTATGTTATTTTAGATAGTAACAAACCAAAGAAAAGACAAAAACTTGTTGATAGAATTATGTTTTATCTAGGACTTGTTCTGTTGTTCACCCTTTTATTACCATTCAAAATAATGGAAATGAGTAAAGAATATGGACAGAGGCTATCAAATAAAAAATCTGTGACCTAACCTAAAGTTTGGGTATAAACTATCTTTTTATGTAATTTAATTTTTCTTTTTTAAGTTGCTTCAGGGACTAGTTGAAATTTTAATTTGGTTTAGCAATCCATGGCTATTTTTTAAGAAAATGCTCTTGAAAATATGGAAGAAATAATAGGACTTACATCACTTATGAATTTGACATTTTTTATATTATAAAAATGAATTTGAGATATTGTAGTTACAAATTAAGGTATTTTTGGTAGTTACAAATTACAAATCGAAATGCAGATTTTATTTGGTCAATGTATGGTTGAAATTAAGTATTCACTTTCAATAATAATATTAGTGAATCATGGATGGATTGATACCATTCAAATATGCAATTTGAAATATTGATTTATAATTTAAATTCAAATTCAAAATATGTATTAATTTGCATTTGACTTTGTATACAGCCCATTGACTTTTAGTACTATGGACATAAATTTCTTAGAATATTTTATGGTATCTCAAATATTTTGAGTACTTATCCAAAAATTATTTTTGGGATTATGATATCCACATAATCGTAATCATTCATTGGGATCAATCTAATTTGTTTCCATATATTTGCTTGAATAGTTGAAATTATATATATATATATATATATATATTTAAGAAACAAACATACAAGAGAGATAAAGAGGTTCTAAATAAATAAATTGCCAAGATCATACCCAAAAATTCAGGGACACAATGAAATGATCCTAATTTGTTGGCATCTTTAATTCTTTTAGGGCATGTTTAATAGATTATAATAGATATTATAATGTAATAACTATTCCTATATTTTATCAATTCAGTAGTTTGATTATGTTTGGATTTGACTTACTTCCCGTATTTTTTTAACTGAACATGTTTTTTTTTTTTTTTAAATATACAATGGTAAGTGGTAGTGAGTTTTAAGCTCCCCATTTTATTTAGTTAGTGGATGATGTGGTAGTTACGTTTTTAATTAAAATGAAATGAGATTTCAATTAAAAAATACTGGAGTCTGGAGGTAAGCCAAACTTATTATGTTTTTATTACAGGAAATAGTTATTTATTATGAATAGTTATTATTTAAAATGAGGAATGACTATTCATCTCTAAAATTGTTATAATAAATATTCCTTAGTATGTGAAATAATTTCTAATATTAATATATTTCCAAATAAACAAACCTTCCATATTTATGTAACAATTATGGAAATAAAAAAAAAATCATAAAAAATAACTCACATCTCTCTCAAATTTAAAAATATTATTTTTAGGAAATATAATTGTATAAGTAAAATATTTCCTAAAATAGATTATAAGTTTTATTTTAAGATTGCAATTCATAACCAAACTTATGATAAATATGTTTAGTTATTTCACTATAACACATTTTATTCACAATAATAAAGATTGATCATTATTGTTGTAATTCTCATTCAGTGTACCAAGGTGTGCTTTATAGTTTTATTTTACTAATAAGTAACAAGTGCAATGTATGAGAAAGTTTTGTAATTTCTTGTTGTCTTAATATGAAATTTGATCATTATAGTAGTTATTAATAAATATTTATTTTGATTTTTTATATATAAAATATTAAATATTCATATAAAAAAGTATTAAATATGAAATTCGATAATTATGGTAGTTATTAATAAATATTTTTTATCATAATGTTTTTAGAGTAATGCTACAGACACAAACTATTTTACAATATTTTTACAAACTACTAATGTGGTTTTAGTATTTTTCAAATAGTTATTGTAAGTAAAAATGTAGTATTAGTGATGGACCCATATTAGAACTAGTAAGAATGTGATACATCAACAGTTTGTAAAAATATTGTAAAATAGTTTGTATCTGTAGCATTACTCATGTTTTTACTTTTTATATGAAATTTTTAAATGAAATTATTAATATAGGTATTTATCATGATTGTGTTTGTGTTTGTATATAAAATATTGAAAAATGATATGTCTACAACATTTTTACAACAAATCCTAAGTGGTAGATTGTTATTGGTTGTTATTGTTGGGGCAAAAAAGTAATTTTAGTGTTAGTTTCAAATTTGAATAAATAACAACTAACTACCTGTGATTTGTTGTAAAAATATTGTAAAATTATTGTAAACGTAGCATCTCTCTAAAATATTAAATATGAAATCTGATAATTATGGTAATTAATAATAAGTATTTTCTATGATTTTCTTTTCATATGGAACTATTCTTACCACATTTGGCATTTGGCATTATTACCCAACAATTCCTTAGGGTAAGGCCGTGATTGAGCTTAAAATAAAAATCTAGGTTAACTTTTTTTTTTTTTAAGATAAAAGATAGTATGTCGAGGTTAACTTAAAAATACTATCTTTTGATTAAAAAAAGCTTAACTTGCAATGCAATCTTCTTCCTTTTTTCTTTTTCTTTTTTTAAGAAACAACTTGTAATGCAATCTAAGTTAGTAAAATAATCGTTTCTCAACAAAAAAAAAAATTAGTAAAATAATGTGTATCATCATTCTATATTTTAGATGCATGTAAGTAGTTTTTCTATAATAAAAAAAAAATCATATTTATCATATGTAATAAAAATACCCTGAAAAATACATGTTAAATGTTTTCTGTGTGATAATTGTAAAAAAAAAATAATTCAACATCTGTTGTCGGTTATGAACAGAATAATTATTTATTTTACTAAGTTGTTTCATTTTACTAAGCAATAAAATAATCAAAATTCATAATTAACCCAATCTTACTTCTATATATATTTTTTCATTTTTTTAAGAAGTATAAAATTTATGTGTAATATATTATTTCATACCATATATATATTCTGTCCCTTTACTAACCAATTATTATGTGCACAAAATTTATGGGATAATGTGATACAGGTTATCATATCATATCATAGAGAGAGAGAGAGAGAGAGAGAGAGAGAGAGAGAGCCACATTTTTAAAAATGTCTAGTTTATTATCCTTCATAAACTAAGTGGTGATTATTAGGGGAGAAGAGGAAAAAAATTAATATCTACTTTTGTCATCTCATTATTATTGTAATAATAATTTCTTTTTTCATATAGACTTTAGAGAAAAAATATATCTTTACATTTCAATGAAGAAAACGAGGCATGATAGACGAGTGCAGTCATGCATGGAAAAGTGGAGAATATATATATTTGATTAAAGTATGGTTCAAATGTTATATATTGATATCGAAAAGACTAGGAAATATGGTTTTCTTAAGTCTCAACGAATTTTATTTTTTTTTACAAAACAATTAAGATATTTAACCACACATTGATTTAAGAATACTTTAATTAATTAGTACAATGACGAGTCAAATATATCATTTGGAAAGACGGAGGTTTGGGACTTGATCTAAAACTAGAGATTTTAGGTCCAATCCGCTATGACTGGTCCAAGGGTTTTCGAGATGTATTGATAGGAAATTGAATAGCTTAGTCAAAAGATAATACAACTCTTCCTTATATAAATAAAAAATTAAAGTAAATAAAAGAACTTTTAAATTAATGTAATTGATGCCATATGAACAACATAATATATATATATATATAATAAAAAAATTAGAAACAATTTCTTAATTATTTTGTTAATATATATTTGAGAAACTAGTTCATACATTAAATATTTGAAATATATCTAACATCGCCCATAGTATTTTTATATCACTGATGGAATATTTACACAGCCCCTATGTTGGCACCTGTTACAAGTCTTACGCTTCTTTACTAATCCTTAAAAACGGGTTGAATTATATTGTAATCTGTAAGTGAAGGTAGGTACCATTAGGTGCAAAAGGTAACTAAAAAAAAAATGAAACAAAGGCATAAAACAACTTTATCATATATCTACCATAAGTGAAGCTATATATGTCGGCTCAAGTGATGAGAAAATTTACCTAGAGTACTCACTATTTTCACTCATTTGGCATTGAGGAATCACCATCATGTTCAATATCGGATGTAGGGTCATCCACTTCTTGAAAGCAATCAATACCAAAAGCTCCATGACCATTGCCAAAGGCCTTAATGTGGTCTTTTAGAGACCTTTTATGCTTAAAGTCAGACCCACAAAAGCAATACCAAATTTTGCCACAGTTCTTCTCATGAGTTCTCCAATCACCTTTCACTGCAAATGCCTTGCCACATTTCCTGCACATGAAAGGTTTAGTCCCATGCTTTCTCTTGTAATGTGTTTGGAGGGTTCTAAAATCTTTGAGAGGCTTTGCTCTTGGGTGCTCAATATTGTGCTTGCATCCTGGTGCACAGCAATAGCATGGGAGTCTTAGCATGGCTGTTGGTTGAGCTCCCTTTAGAGAGTCAGGTCCTTTTCTATATTGAGATCCATGTCCCCACATATGCATCTGCAGTGCCAAGCAAAACGCATATTGAGAGAGAGAGAGAAAGCTTAAGATTACAAGCATAAATTGCATAGACAATATGTGCATTCTAAAAAAAGGAAACTACTTGCACTTTCAAAATTTCAATATCATAAAGTATCTTTTGTATCATGCATATGAGTTTTCACATTTTGTGAAAGATATGCTGCATATTTTTATTGTATAGAAGAATTATTATATATTACACAAAATGAGACCCCAATTTTGCCCCAAAATGAAAATACGTACACCCCTAAGTAACAACCTATGAAGCACGGGTGTGTTTTGAGACTCAGGTGCGGGTGCGGGTGCGGGTGCGGGATTTGGCAATTTTTGAAAAAGGTGGGTGCAGTGCGGCGAGACTCGGCAATTAAAAATATTTTTATTTATATTTTTTTATATATTGCTAAGCACAAATTATAAAATTATGTTTTGAAAATACAATTTTATGATTTTACAATTATAATTGAAATTATATTTTTAAAATACAACTTCATAAAATAGGCAAGACTGTGTGTAACTAATTATATACAAAAATAATTAATCTATATTAAAATCTCAATTATAGGGCACAACTTCACACTTGTGTTTCATTGGTGCACTAAACTAAATAAAGCCATAGTGCTTCTATAGTTCTTACCCACACACCACATCAATGAATGCCGAGTAGTACCCACTCTCCTTAAAAAGTCATCCCCACTCTCCTCAAAACACACACTTCCACTCCACATCAATGACATCACTCTCCTCTCCTCTTTCCAAAACAAAAAAAAATCTTCCACTCTTTTTCTATTACATCAGAAGAGATATGGTACCGTCAACTGTCTTACATCTGCGGCGGCAACGAGACTAAAATTTTATCCATCCTCGCCCTCAATTGTTTAAGTGTATGACTAAGTGGCTGAGTGTCTCACAGTGGAGATGGAGAACAGAGACAGAGAGGGAGGCAGAGAGCACAGAGACAAGTGAGAGAGAGCTGATGTTTGAGGTGAAGACTGAAGAACGGTGTGTTTGAAGTGAGGGAGGCTGAGTGTCTCACAGTGGATCATTTAAGGTTTGTTATTAAGTTCAAACGGTGCATTTTGCACCTTTTTTTTTTTTTTTTTTTTTTGAATTTCGGCCTGAATCGGCCGTTTCAGCTTGAACAAGCCATTTCGCCGGTTTCAGCCAATACAGCCCGAGTCGACGCAAATCAACCCGTTCCAGTGCGAATTGAGCTAAGTCTCAGCCGCGTCAGCGCGAGTCGGGGGAAAAAAAAAAAAAAAAAAAAAAAAAAAAAAAAAAAAGAAACCATGTGGTAGGACGCGGCCCGATGCGGCACCGACGCGTGGTTAGTGGCGTCCCTCGCGCATCGCCGTGTCGGACGCAGGTGCGACACCTCTGAAGCCACGTCCGTGCATCCCAGGTAACAACACATTGTGAAAAAAGAAGGATCCATTTCAATTGAGTCATATTCCACCATTTTTTTTCTTTTTTACCCATTTCCTTCTCCCTTATGTGTGTTTGTTTCTCAAAAAAAGAATGGATAATTGTCCCACATTGCTTAAGAAAGTATGTTGTGTGTAATATAACTTACCCCACCTTCCCTTAAAAGTTACCATGACTTTTGAGTAGAGTTGTAGAGTGCCTTTATGTTAGAACTCCTTTCCCTCTCCCCTGTTTGTGTTTTTGTTTCTCAAAAAAAAAAAAAAAAAATTCCACCTTTTTTTTTTTTTTAGTCAAATGTACAACACATGACTTTTATTTGATTTTTAAATACCACACTTCTTACCTCTAAATAAAATAAGAGAGAATTGAAATATTCAATTGGAGGAAGTGTGAGGGCAATACTGTCGATGCATATGTTGTGAGCCGACTTACTGACTTGAAGCAACCGCATCAATTAGTGTAAAATTTCCATCTATTTTGCAAGAAAAAACCTATTTTTTCTATTTTACACACCCACTTTTACAAAACACTCACATCAGTTTTTACAAAACACTCACATCAGTTTATCTATTCTACACATTTATTCAATAACATATTCATTTCTTTAACATTATCATCTATCTCACAGACCCAACACAACCCACACAGCTACCATCATCAAGCAACCACCATCATCAAGATCGACGCCTCCAGCAACAAGAACGACACCAGCATCTAACCAAAAAAAAAAAAAAAAAAACCAATAAAAAAACCCCAAAGAACAAGCAGATCACATCGGAATCCACACAACCCACCAACCCACACCCACAATCACTATCAAAGCAGCCTCAAGCTCAACCAAAAAACCAGAAAAACAAACACAGCAGAATAAAAAATGGATCAAAACCCACTTATCAAGATCGACGCCTCGCCCTGAGAAACAAGATCGACGCCTTCGGCCTCCCACTGTGCAACAACGAGAAATAAAGGCAAGCGATCAACAATCAAACAACGAGAAACCCACTGATCAACCTCATTCAACTAGAAAACAATGAGCAACAAAGGAAGAAAGAGAGAGCAGTGGCGATCGGCGATCGATGGAAGCTAGAGGAAGAAAGATTTATGAGATAAGAGAAAGAGAAAGTTGTGAGCCTGAGAGAGTTGATCTAATGAAATGAGAAAAAGAGAGTGAGGTGAGAGTCTGAGGTTCAAAGAGGAGAGAGAAACAAATACTAAAATATTAAATGGAAGAGCTACAGTAACCGTGCATATATGCACAGTTACTGTAGCAGTGGTATATTTGCACACTTTTACACTGACTAATGTAGGCATTTTTTTGGTTAAAATGTGCAAAATAATGCACTTTTTGTATTATGCAAGATTTTGAGAGGTTGCTCTTATATTTATTGTTTAATCTAATGATTGATGGGCTTCAATTATATGGTTGGAGGTGTGTTGGGCCTATACAGGCTTAGTTGTGTTGAGGTTTAAGGTCTATGTTAGTGTCGGTGTTGGTACCACTAATGGGATTTTTTTTTTTTGTAAACCAAAAATGAAGTAGAAACCTAAATGCTATTTATATTTCTCTTGTGGGAAACCCTAAAACTATAGTACTTAAAATAAAATAAAATCATTTATAGTAACCTAGTACAGATTCATTTAAGAGGTTGAATATTATAATCCTTATTATATAAATATAATGAATCCAAAAGTTATTGAGTTTTTATTATACACAACAAGAAAGGGATAAAATAAAAATAAAAGTATAAAACATTAGGGACTACAATTAATATCCGAACTCCCCTAAACTTAAACAGGCTATATGGATTTGTAAAAGTGAGAAATCCACTTATGAGTTATACAAATAGAGGTCATGAGAACATGTAACTCTACAGCCCTTGTGGCTGGTACTTAGTTTGTTCTTAATATAATCAGTCTTTACCAAAAAAAAAAAAATTGAACAGAGATCACGAAAACCACAAATTAAAGAGTGATATATATTATATAGTATAGAAAATCGATATCATACTTTATACAAGTATATTTGCAGGGTTACTGAAAAGTTAAAATTCAAAACACAGGCCAGTTAAGAGAGAATCGAGAGGAGACAACCAAAACCGTATATGACATTGACAGTCTTGTTTAAAGCGGTGAACAGATAAAGATAAAAAGTCTAATAATTTGCCACTAAAAAAGTACTTTAAGTCAAAGTCAGCAACCCTTCCATTGACAAACAGTAAACTGTCTGCATCCAAGTCTCACACAACATGTTAGTATGTCCACATTGTGAGAGAAAAATATCTTTGTACTATTTAGAGAAATCCAGACACTATTTATTAGTTCTACTGTTCTCTTTATTCTTGATAGGTTGGAGTGTTCAGATTCAATGCACATAAGAGATGTCTTTGAAAAATTTTCACTGTGAGCACAGTATATTGATGAAGATCATCAGAACTTCTGAAGCACCATAAATCTTGTTATTTGTTACTGTTATTTCAACAAACTTACAACTGGCGGCAGCACAATCTTCGAAGTACCAAGAGCTCAAGTAACATTTTCTTGAATGGTCAAATTAATGAAACAAAGAAAACTATACCCAGTTGAGTCTCTTGAGACATAGCCTTGTTCAAGCAAAAACAATGCAGAAAACCTTTTAGTGTATGTGTATATATACTTAAATGCTCGTTTGGAAGAACTTGTTGATCTATCAAGCTTAAAAATTGAACTGAGTAAAAGTATAATTATACTTGAGAAAAAAAAAATACTAAAATCCTAAAAAAGTTGAGTATATATGCACGAATGTATAATTTATTATCAAAAAAATTAATTCTGCATTAGTGATACCTGGAGATTATTGTATCTGTTAAAGGTCTTGAAGCAAATAGGACATGAGAACTGAGTAGGACCGATGAGAATCTGAGAAGGGGTTGGAATCCAATACTGACCCTTGTTGAGTGTACCCAAAGGGTACCATGAAACCTCTCTCACTCCATCTTTAACTGTCACATCTGAAGGAGTCGAGGTCAGCCTAGAGTACCCCAGATCTGTATTAGTGCTCGGAAGGCCTATGTGTAGGGCTACAGTAACAGTCTCATCACCATCATCTTTGTTCATGTTTTTGTCCTCTTCCTCTTCCATTGCACTGGTACTTGAGGACTCATGTTCCTCTTGTCTAGTAGGGCTTAGGTTGTTTATTAAAGGAAGAGCTTCTTTGAGAGGAGGTGACGAAGGTGATGATGTTGATGGAATATTTTGGCAATATTGAATGGAAGGTTTGTTGTTAAGGATATAGTTTGAGTTGGAATATTGAGGAGGATAGGAATTCAAAATTGGGTTTGAGCAAGAAGGGAAAGAAGAATAGTGAGAATGGATAGGCATGAAGTTGAACCATGATCTTGTGAAGAAATTGGATGAGTATGGGTCTGCCATGGTTGAAAAGATTGGATAAGAAGAACAAAGATGTGATGGTTTGGTCCTTAACGACCGGTGATATATAAATATTGAGAGAGAGAGAGAGAGAGAGAGAGGGGAGGTGAATGTAAGGTTCGGGATCATAAGGGTTGTTTGGTAGAGGATCCTGAGAAATGTTATTCGTAGATTTTTAAAATATTTATAGATGAAAAAAATTTGTAATATTATTTAAAAATTGAAAATGAATTGTCTAACCATCGTACCAAACAAGGGTCTAATATTATTCACTAACTTTTATACAATTTTCACACACTCAGTTGTGACCGGTCATAATTGATAAGTGAAAAAAATGGTAGGCAAATTCTTTGTAAAGTATAATGCAAATCTACGTAATTAACATATACACAAAAATTGTTAAATAATATACTTCCTCCGTCTCATTTTTTTTGTCCTCTATTCTATTTTGAGATGTCTTAAAATATTATCCTGTTTCTAAAAATAAAAGTCATTAATTTACTAATGTTCCTATTATACCCCTATTAATTTACTTATTCAATTTTTTGATAATTTTTTTTAAAGGTTTTTTGGAAATTTATACATTTTTAAAAAGTAGACAAGACAATAAATGATGTTCCCTTAAAAAGTTTGACTTTTCAAACAGGACAAAAAAAATGGGACGGAGGGAGTATACATTTACAAAAATTGTAAATATATAATATAAGCATATAAAGATCCAAAATAATATTAGTAGTCAAATATATAAAAATTATGTTTTGATCACAATATGACATGCACTACCAATTTATAAATAAATAAAAAAGTTGTTTTCCTAATATTTCTTGTGGCTACAAAACTTAAGGTAAATTTTGATAATAAAAAATGAAAAAAAATATATATATATATATATATATATATATATATTTTTTTTTTTTTTTTGAAATAAAACAGATATAGAATGTAATGTAAGAATTATAAACAATAGATAATTTAAATAAATAAATAAAAAAGCTTATAATTGGAATTATTAAATGCACATTTGTGTTTGTTCGGAAACAACTATTTTAGAGCATTATCATTAGGTGTGCTAAATGTGCCAAATGCCAAATATTTGGCACATTTAGCACACCAAACACAAAAACAACCTCTCATGAGGTGTGCTAAATGTCTCAAAAAAATGAGACATGCTACAGTACGCTCTCAAATATGAGAGCGTACGGACAGCCATGCCATTTCACTGTTTACATATTTAATTCTTTTTTCTCTCCCCTCCTCTCAGTTCTCTCTCTCTCTTGGTCATTCTGAAACCAATCTCTCTGTCTCTCGCTCTCGCTCTCTCTCTCTGGGGCACTCTCATCGCACTCTCATCGCCACGCCCACGCCCACGCCATCTCATCGCCGTCTCGCCACGCCCACGCCCACGCCGTCTCATCGCCGTCTGGCCACGCCCACGCCGTCTCGCCACGCCGTCCCATCGCCATGCCCAAGCTCGCCGTCGCCGTCTCGCCATGCCCAAGCTCGCCACGCCGTCTCATCGCCGTCTCGCCACGCCGTCTCGCCATCGCCGATCTCGCCGCGGTTATGTCCGATTCAGTTTATGATGTTAGTTTAATTTGTAATTAATTTTATAATTGATTTGGTGGATTTGGGATGTGGGTTTGTTTAATTTGGTGGATGTGGGTTTGGTGGATGTGGGTTTGTGCGCCGGTGGTGGGTTTGGTGGATGTGGGTTTGTGCGCCGGTGGTGGGTTTGGTGGCTGTGGGTTCGATCTCTCCGGTTGTGTCTTTTTTTTTTTTTTTTTTTTTTTTTTTGAGGTGAAGCCGATCTCTCTGGTTGTGTTTTTGTTGTTGTTGTTGTTGTTGTTGTTGTTGTTGAGGAGGACGAGGATGAGGTTGAGAATGAGAATGATAGGGAGAAACCGTTTGAAGTTTTTTTTTTTTAATGGTATTTTAACGTGATGGATATATTATTTTAATGTATGGGATTGAAAAATAGAACATCTGATAAATGAGATGTTGTAAAATGATGTTGTAAAATAGTAAAGTAGGCTTTTGATGTGGGAAAATGGCATTTTTTATGCAACGGCTGATGAGAATGCTCTTAACATTTTGCTAAAAATGTGGTAAACTATAAAATTTGAGAAAAAGTTATTAATAAAAAAAACCAAAAAAAAAAAAAAAAAAAAGAGAGAGAGAGATTAGAACTGTACCTAAAAACGTGAGCTTAGAAGACTAAACACACTTAAATTATAAGTTGAAAGTCAAGAAATTACCTCCAGCAGACCAAGAAGGGAAAAAATCAAAGCCAAAGTCATTAGAGACTTCCAGGTTGTCTCCCAAGAGAGAAAGAGATAGGAAAATTCTGTTTTTCACAAAATTTCTCTCTCTCTCTCTCTCTCTCTCTCTCTCTCTCTCTCTCTTCAACAACATGTGGTTATTTCACACACTCATGACTCAACCCATCCGGCATTTACTTCGGTAGGCGTGTTTAGTGTTTCATGTACAAACTCTTTCTGGTTTGCTACAGACAAACATATTCATCAAACCAGTTGTGGTCCTTGTGAAGATAGCTAGGGTGTGAACTTTTATAGATCAAGTAATCACTCAATTTTGTTTCTTGTGCATGTATATGCATTAAAAAAGAAAAAATTTGTTTCCATACTGCATGCGTTTTTCTTTTCCATGGTTATTAGTCAAGAACCTTGTTTTATGTTTCTTGTATTTAGGTGGAGTAACAAAGGTTCATAAATCAGTCATATATGGTTTCTCTCTCCTTTTGTGTGGGCACCATGCCAGCATTTTTGTGTGCCCTATTAGGTAATGAGGTAACATTGACAAGTTTCAATTTATTTGGAGACACATTGACAAGTTTAGGAGCCCAATTATGTTTTGTCACGTAGTGTCACTAAAAATAATGAAATTTGTTTAAATATAAGAGTGCCTTATTAATACAAGAATAAGGAAAAGTGATTTGAGATTATTTGGTCATGAGTAAATGAGAGCTATTAATAAACGAGTGAGAAAAGAATGCTTTGATTTAAGGTTTTTTTTTTTTTTTTTTTTAATACGAGCTTTGATTTAAGTTAATGTAACAAAAAGAAGCAAAGAAATACCTAATAACATTAGTAAAAATAAATGGATTCTTATTTAAGAATGTGAGAGTATTACAATTTGGTCCTTGTGAATATGATAGAATGACAGAAAAAAAAAATTATGACCATGGCCAAAAATCCAATTAAAATCTTGATAATTTATATATAATTAGACTCCCAAATTTTGGAATTAAAGTTTTATTGTTTGTCATTGTTGGAGGTTGCAACTAATTTGTTTGTTAGCATCTTTAACATAATTTAAGGTATATATTTACAACATATGATTTTTGAACTCTCCAAAATACTTGACCAAAAGTATTAAGATCTTATAGAAAAAGATGTATCTATAACATTTTTATATTGTCCTATGCCCATTTTTGTCTCCTGATGTTAATTGACTTTCCACTCAGTGGGTGACACTCCTGTGAAATGTGAATCCCATTCCTACTCCAAAGTACCTATAGAAGTTTCCGGCATTGACGCAATTTTGACATTTGGAACTCATACTAAGCACAAAAATTAAGAAGAAAATGTTGGTATCAGAGTCTGAGTGTGAAAGTGATAGCTAGGCAATTTTTGAGGTAGTGGCTGGAAATAAGTATTTGGCAATGAAGCTATATATTGCTGTGCCGCTGTGTTATTGCCTTATTCATTGAGAAGCAAATATTGGTGGGGGTAAAACACATTGTACATAAGAAACATTAATGAGGTAATTAAACTCAAGGAAGTACTATAAGCAATATAATGGGAAACCCTCTTTTTTGGTTTCTTAAAGCAGCAACTAGAATCTAGATCCTTCTAAGCGGTGGCACATAGACAAAGGGAATAGATAATTAAGGGCCATCTTTCATGTGAAGAAGCAGGAGATGTTCACAGAGGGAAAGAGACAAGACTAGGGACAATTTGAATTATTCTATGTCTTCTATGACAAGGGAAACAAGAAATTATTGCATATTCGAATGGTACTTGTCTAAATTTCCAATAGTTGATCACCATCTACATAAAGTCCAAAGTGTGGGAATTCCCTAATAATTTCTTCAATTGTTGAAAAGTGTAAGAAATGAAAATTGGAAATCTAAGGACAAATGGGGTTGACATTTATAAGACTCTTGAGCTCACATTTGGCATTATTGTTCAATAATTCAATTTAAAATAATTACCAAGTGTGTAAATTTCCTAATACTTTCTTCAATTGTTGAAAAGTGTAAGACATAAAAATTGGAAATATAAGGACAAATGGGGTTAAAATTTATAAGACTCTAGCTTTCATGTACAATCTAGGATTTTCTTCCTAGAAAGTACTACAATCTATCTTCTATTAACTAGCAATGTTTTATTTTAATCTTTTGGTGTACATTCACGTATGTTCTTTTCTCAAGCAACTAGAATTTTTTTTTTTTTAAATAATTACAATATGCTACTAATTTTGTATCTTAAATTTTTTTCTCCTAAACCTTAAGTACTTTGTTTATAGAAATGTGTCAATCATGTAGCTAGAATCCCATTGTTTATTGTTCTCAATGAACCAACACTTACATGTAAAGGATGTGTATTAAAAATAGAAATAAATTGAGTCACAACAAATTAAAAGTCCTAGTCCTAGTACCCTAGGAACTTTGACAAGTGTACATATATATCACACACACAGAGAGAGAGAGAGAGAGAGAGAGAGAGAGAGAGAGAGAGAGCTGATATACTTCTCGAATTAATTTGGGTCATTGGAACACTATAACTGGGAAATTGAAATTTTAGATCTCTTTACAACAGATCCATTAACTCTCTATTATAAAATTCACTTAGTGATAACCATCATTTGGGTTTGCTCAAACCATAATGACTACTTATTTTGGATGAAGACCTTCTTGAGTGCTATGTTGACCATCAACATGCTGAAAAAGCACTAGTGAATTTGATTTTCAACTTTTTAGCTTATCTCGAAACCCACTTGTGAGTTAATCAAAGCAAAATTCATGGGGAAATTGGAACATAGTTAGTAGCAAAAATATTATGAGGACAACAATTGCTTTTCCCAAATCATTCTGAATTTCAATACACAAAGAGCTTAGTTAAGGGACAAACAAATATACATGTAGTTCTGTACTTCTAGGATTAAATTTGCAAATACATAGTAAATCTGGCTGTGTATGAAAAAATATATATATGTATCTGTACTTCTAGGGTTTCGTTTGCAAATAGTACATAATAGATTAATAGCCTAACTAGCTAGACTCTCTGGCAAATTAAAATTTATTGTAATTTTTTTTTTTTGGTGGTAAAATTTATTGTAATTATCTAACAGAGAACTTAAATATGAAATGAAGGGTACTTATATGGGATCCCATTTTCCCTGACAGTTTCCGTGCTAATAGGTGAAATAGTGAGATATTCTACTTTCAATTGAATGTCAGATTCAGAATTGATCTTTCTAGTTGGGAGACCTATATGACGTAGGTCTCCCAACTAGAAAGATCAATTCTAGTTGGAAACGGGTGGGTTGACCAGGTTGAGCGAGTTGTTGGGTTGGTTGACCACCCCTATTTATATGAGAAAACAAAATTATTTTCTGTGTTTTTAAGAAGACATTATTATTATCACACTTTCGCTAATAACTTTTTGCAGCGATATTTGATATTTTACGAGAGCATTTCACCGTGTAAATAGATTTTTTTTTCTTGTAGCACCGAGCTCCTGCTCTTAGGATAATTCCACCGTACCATTCTTATAGTATTTGATAACGTAAATGTAAGTTAAATGAAAAGAGAAATACTAATGAATGCCTTTAGCAATCTATTTAAAAAAAGTTTTTATGAAAAAAAAATTAATATTTTGAAAATTTTTTTTATTTCCCATAAAAGTAATGTCAAAATTTTCCTAAAATGAATTGTTAAGCAATGCCCTAAGGGCACTCGTTAGCATCACCCAAATGAAAGAAATGATTTAGATCCCAAATTTTACAGCTAATGTCGATATTATGCTAACTAAAGAATTTAAGCCCAATTTTTTATTAATTAACCAATTGACATAAGCATGCATGAATAAATATAAAAACAATTCTAATTACAAAATTCAACCACCCACAAGAATAATAAAGTGTTTATGAAAAGGAAAATTTGTGAATCGGACATAAAAACCTCTCTGAGGCATTATAGTACCAAACGATCCACTAATGAGAATAGTTGTTGTGGGAGGGTTTCTTGTCTCAGCCCCCAATTAGCAGGTATTGTCCTCTTCGGCTTTGTGCCTCAAGATTTTGCTCAATCTCACATCGGGAAGAGACACCTCCCACATGTACCTTATAAGTTTGAGCCCAAGACACGTGTACCACTACTACACTCGAGCAAAACCTTGAGGCACAAAACCAAAGAGGACAATACCTGCTAATTGGAGACTGAGATAAGAAACACTCCCACATTAAAAGGTGTCTTTTAACCTTTTAATGTGGGAGGGTTTTTTGTCTCAGCCCCCAATTAGCAGGTATTGTCCTCTTAGGCTTTGTGCCTCAAGATTTTGCTCGATCCCACATCGGGGAGAGACGCCTCCCACGTGTGCCTTATAAGCTTGAGCCCAAGACACATGTGTACCACTACCTTGAGGCACAAAACCGAAGAGGACAATACTTGCTAATTGGGGACTGAGATAAGAAACACTCCCACATTAAAAGACGTCTTTTAACCTTTTAACGTGGGAGGGTTTCTTGTCTCAGCCCCCAATTAGTGGTACACATGTGTCTTGGGCTCAAGCTTATAAGGCACATGTGGGAGGCGTCTCTCCCCGATGTGGGATCGAGCAAAACCTTGAGGCACAAAGCCTAAGAGGACAATACCTGCTAATTGGGGGCTGAGACAAGAAACCCTCTCACAGTTGTACATATTTCTTACAAAATGCTCCAAACTAAGAAGTAACTATCCACTCAAGCCTCCGACTCTTATTAGCAATTGATTCCTCAAATCATTTCTTCTCACTAATCTGTAGATTTGCAATTGAAACTCCAATTGTAATCTTCAAGTCTCCTTGGCAATTTTGGGACTACTCTAGTGATTCCCAAGCTTCACTCAACACCAAAACTTTGATGGTAATAATGGGTATGATGAGCTTGTCTCCTATCAAGAAATTTGACATTTATAACCCGTTTGGATGGAAGGAGAAAGGAGGGAGAGTAGAGGAGAGTAAAGTAAAGTTGACTTAAAATAGGCTAATTTTGAGCTAAATCTACTCTACTTTACTCTACTCTACTCTCCTCTCCTCTCCCTCCCTCTCCCTCAATCCAAACGAACCATTAGAGTGGGAGAAGGTAGAGAGATGGAATGGACTTTTTCACTAGGGTTTTATGACTCTCTCTAGCTCTTCAATATGGGAATTAAGTCTATGAAATTCATGGAAAATCAAGCTTATGAAGAGAGGCTAAGAGTAACTGAACCCTCTAAAGTTCTAGCATTTTTGCTTGAGCTAGTCTCCAAAAAGTGAGAAAAAAAAAAAAAAAAAGTTGTCCTAATTGCTTTTCGAAATCTAAGTTCGCTTGACATATAGCCTAACCCTCCTTATTCACTCATGTGAAATCCTTCAATTTGTAGTTCCAAATATCATCTTCTAACCTCCTCAACCTATTACGAATTTAAACCCACAACATTTTACAAATACAATGTACAATTTAAATTCAATGAATACATCCAAACTTGTCATGGAATTTATCAACGTGCTAAAGATCCTAACATTTGCTAACAATATTTTAACAACTTTTTAAAAAAATAATAATAATTTGATAGTTAGGGGTTGGGGTTGGCGGATTTGAATACTAAATGCCTCAATTAAAAAAAATAACAAGAGAGGTCAATCAATTGAGTTACAAGACTTTTGACATTTTAAGACTTATTTAAAATGTCGATGATGTGATAAAATCTTAACCATACATTAAAATATTAAAATGAATGGTTAGTGTTTTAAGAATTCTTTAGCGTAGTTATTCAAATAGAGGGAGACAGGAGTAAAGAAAAGGAAACTGTGCCACAAATTAAGTATACAAGGACCATATTTTCCTATTCTCTCCTTTCTACCCATTTTCCTTTGTACCAAAGATATTAATTTCAGTATATTATTTGTTCCTCTTTTTGTTTTTAGAAGTATGAAAGAAGTTAGAACTTAGAAGTGAATCATCTAATCAAAGCCCAAATCAAGTATTTAATAAATTATTTCTTGTCATTAGAGGACAATCATGCCTTTGAAATTCTCATTATTAAAAGCATAATATAATATATATTTTTTTTTCTTCTAAAGCTCTCAATGGAGAGTCTTCCTTTTGACCAGAGTCCAAACTTATACCTTAATGTTTCCAAGAATGCACGAGTGTGTGTTTGAAAACTGAGCTTGAGGCTTTTGAAGTCTCCATGTCCAAGAAAAATTTTGAAAATTTTAAACAACTTTGCCTCCTTGATTGGAAACCCCACAAAGCCATATCAAATTACAAATGTTTATTCCCATGTGTTTTTGTTTTTTTCCCTAAACAACTGAAGGGATAGGCCAACATAAGTCAGGTTTTCCTGCTGCACATGGTCAGATCTCCCGTATTAAACAGCCCTTGTAAAGAGTTGACAGCCCTATATAGTAGACAGCCATTGTGATTAAAAAAATAATGATAATGTAATAAGTATCTTTAAGTCAATTATAAATAAACTATTTTATAAAAATTTTGACATTATTTTTATAAAAAAATATAAAAAATCATCACAACAATTAATTTTTTTTTTAAATATTTCAAAAAATATTTTCTAAATCAATTGCCTTATATTATTCATTAACTTTTCCTAAAAGATAAAAACCCTTTTCGGTTGAGACAATGAGTGGATTGTGAAAATATACTTCTGTAAGACCAAGGCTAGTGTCCATATAGCGTAATAAATGTTCACCTCACTCATGGCCCATGGCATAAATGTCCAGCCCATATTTGGGTACAAAGTTGCTCATCCAACAAACTGTTATTATTTAGTGTTGTTTGATATGATTAATTTTATCAATTTATTTTATTATTTAGTTTATTTTTACTACTATATATAGGTCTTATTACACTTTTTTATACTATTTATGAGTTTCACTGTACTATTTCAACTAACTTTTACATTTATCTACAATACTTTCAGTAAAAAAATTTCAGTTTCATCAAAATAAGTAAATCCTAAACAAACCCGTAATATAGTAAAACAGAAAGGGTGGGGGGCTTAAATTTGGAAGAATGCACTTAATTACTACATAAATAACAATAAAAGTCACAAGTTGAAAAAACATGTTTGTATTAATTTCGCATTTAATCAATATTTTGATGGTGCATTTGTACTTAGTGAGTTATATAAATTAATATGTTTATTATATATGTATGTAACTAGATTGTGAGTTGTTGATGGATGGATGCCTAGTGTAATCATTTTAATTGATTATAGGAATCAATTAACGAGTACTCTTATGACATTTTTTTTCTTTATAGGGTATATAACGAGTGATTTACGTACGTACGTACGTAAATCACTTGATCGTGAGTTGTTGATGGGTGGATGCCTAACGCAACCATTTCAATTGATTATAGGGATCGGTTAACGACTACTCTTATGACATTTTTTTCACTTGTGACTTTTATTGTTATTTAGGTAGAAATTAAGTGCATTCTTCTAAATTTAAGCCCCCCACCCTTTCTATTTTACCATATTAAGTAATAACAATTTGTTGGACGAGCAACTTTGTATCCAAATATGTGCTAGACATTTATGCCATGAGTGGGGTGAACATTTATTACTCTTATGTCATTTTCTAATTGATTATTTTAGAAAAAAAATTAATATTACTTTCATGGAAAATATAAAAAGTTATAAAAAAAAATCAATTGTTTTTGTCTTTTCCTATAAAAATTTCTTTAAAACATTATTTAAAAAATTACCCTTAGGACATCCGTTAACTTTTTCTTTAATTATGATAGGCCACAAACAAATTGATCCCTTGTAATTAATTAACCAATTAATTTAACCAAGTTGATTAATTAAGTTAATTAACATGCAATTGCGTGGTAGCACAAACAAATCACTAAATAACTAAACAAGCAGCGGAAAATAAATAACACGGTGATTTGTTCACGAATGGGGAAAACTCTAACGGCAAAAACCCCACCGGGTGATTTTGAGGTCACCACTCCCGAAACTCCACTATTATCACAACAAGCGGTTACAAGTAAAGGAATCCCAAGTACCTTACCAACTTACAGTTGAAGCCTTACCCCAATACCCAATTGGACTTGTTCTGTAGTGACAGTTCTCCCTTTTGATGCACGACTCCTAAGTACGTGACTAACTAGATGCGCGGATCCCAATACGCGACTTCAATCACCAACTAGTAATAAGGGTTGGCTGCAAAGTTTTTCAGTTCATACACATAATGAAAATCAAGAAGATGCTTGGTCACAAAACCCAAAGGTGCACATACATAGCAACTTCTTCAAAAGAGATGAACTAGGTTAAGAACTTCGTCTTCGGTCACAATTTGCTTAAACAGAGTTTGCTCAATACTTGTGCAACTTGTGAACTCTTTTACGGCTCTTAAAACAATCATTTTATATGTCTAGGGTTAGGAGAAAAGAAGGCCCAAAAACACATTCACGAATCCCAAGAAATCATATCAAAATTCTGATTTTTATAAACCTCGACAGATAGAAGCTGTCGAGAAGTTGTTGAGGAGGTGTCGAGACACGGGGCTGAAACAGCTTACTGAAACTCGATAGATACAGCTGTCGAGCTTTAATGAATCTACACTTTCAGCTTGTTTTCTTGAACAAACTTGAAGGCTTCAATACTTGATCTTGAAACATGATTTCTTGAAGTATTTCAACACATCCTAAATCTACCCAAATACAAGTGCGTTTTGTCAAAAGATTAGCCAATTACATAAAAGTATGACATATGTTCTTAACATGTGAACCACATATGTCCTAACAAATTATATAATGAAAGATTTTTGCATTAATAGTGAGGGCAATGTTCACCTAAGATATGATTGGGTGAGAAATGGAGCATAACGAGATATGGAAAATGCTAAAGTCATAAGAGATCTGGGGTTCAATCATTACCTACACCAAAAACTGATTAATGTTTGTGTCTGATGATAAAGAACTATTATCATGAGCGAATGTCATAGGTTGAAACTCTCTAAAAAAAAAATTGTTTTATAAATTTTTTACAAATTGTTGATGTGATGAGTGGTTAGTAATAAGTAAAATTGTGATATTAGTAATGGGATTAAATGAGAACCAATAAGAATTTATCATATTAACCATTTGTAAAAATATTGTAAAATAATTTGTGAGTGTAGCAAATATATTCCTCATGCACATACATAGTAGCCAACATGGTGATATTATTCCCCTAAAAAAAAAAACATGGTGATATTATTATTAGGGTAAATTGTAAAATACACCTCTAAAATTTGGGATTGCTAGGATTTTATACCCTAAAATTTGAGAAATTGAATTTTACACCCTGAAATTTGGTTCCATTAGCAAAACCCTACCCTGCCGACATGTTTATGTTTTTTTTTTTTTTTTTTGGGGGCCAAATCAACCTAAGAGAAACGCATCATTTTAAAGAAAGGAAAAAGAACTGTGCCAGCTTCGAAAACAGATGAGAAGCGGACAGCGCCTCCTTTCGGTTCTTTTAAGATCAATGTAGATGGTGCCACATCTGAAAATGAAAGGAACTCATGTGTGGGAGTAGTTATAAGGGATGTAAATGGTAATGTTCTTGCTGCTTGCTGTAAATATCTATAGGGTCAATATTCGGTGGAGGAAGTTGAAGCTCTGGCTATGGAGTGTGGTCTACTTCTTGCCAAAGAGCAAAAGCTATCTCATATTATATTGGAATCCAATGCATTAATAGTTGTTTCTAATGTCACAGCAGCTGAAACAAGTGGTTGGCTTGGCCATGTGTATCACGGGATTCGTGGTTTGTTGTCTTCATTTAGTAGCTGGAATATCAAGCATGTGAAAAGGGAATACAACAAGGCAGCTCATATGCTTGCGCAATATGCTAAACAGAAGGAAGAATCTTATGTATGGAAAGGAGGTTGTCCTCCCATGGTGGCTCATGTTATTCAAGAAGAGGGTGTGTAGTTTGTTTCTATATTGAGCTTGCCTTTTGGCTTTGTTGTACTCTCTTTTCTATTTGGTAATGAAATTCTAGTTAGATTGCCTTCAAAAAGAAATCCTCCAGCTAGTTTCACTTTCACATCCTAGTCTCGCCTACCACCTAGTATCACATCCTACTCCCTCACCGCCTCAGCATTCATCAAGAAATCCTACAAAGTCATCTCCTCCGCCGTATTATTTCTATTGTTGTTGTTGTTGTCAATCTCCTCCTCCTCCTTGTTGTGATTGTCAGTGGTAGTGATGGCAGTTCCGAGGACGGTCTCTTCCTAGACCTCACCGATAATCTTGTCTCCTCTGACTCCAAGGTCTCAAGAGGTGGTTCCTTCAGGGAATTAGTCAGACAAGGGAGTAGAGATTCTTCAAGAGATTAGCCAGCATATTAAAGAGTGAACAAATAGAAGACTGTTGTGGCAGATCCAGATTCTTCTTCGCCCTCGCTGCTTTTGCCTTAAACCTGATTTGGTTGAGCTGGGTGGGTTCACGGTGAGCTGAGGCCTAGGTTGGGTTTTGAGCTGCATGGGTTCGTGGGGTTCATTCTTGGGGTTTTGTCATTTTGAGTTGAATGATTTGGGAATTGAGTTGCTTCCAAAATTGTGTAGTCATAAAACCTGGAATTTGGGTGGGTTTACCGTGCCTTTTGCTTTAAAACCACATCATTTTGTAAAGCTGATTTGGAGGGAAAAAAAAAAAAAACAATAGAGCTGATTTGGGGAAAAAAAAATGTCAGCACGCCAACATGTCACTTAACTGTTTAAACTAACAGAAGATGAGGTTTTGTTAACAGAACCAAACTTCAGGATATAAAATTTAAGTAATCTCAAATTTTAAGGGTGTGTTTTACAATTTACCCTTATTATTATTAATGAGTAGCAGTTTATACTAAGAAATAGGTCTGACTTCTGAGAATAATAGGTGAGGACCAATTGCATGGGATGGTGTGCGGCTTGTGTCCAATGAAAATTATCACTGAACATACGTGTCCAAATCTTAACATGTTCAGTAATAACTTTCACTGTACACAAACTCTTCCTGCATGAGATGTTATTGGTAAGAGAAACATGATTGCAACTCACTATTTATGCATAAATATGGTGTAATTGCAAAAAGAAATGCTCATTATTATTATTAATGAGTAGAAGTCTATACTAGAAAGTAGATCTGACTTCTGAGAATCATAGGTGAGGACCAGCTACATGGGATGTTATTGTTCAGAGAAACATGATTGCAACTCACTATTCATGCATAAATATGACGTTATTGCAAAAAGAAATGCTCATTTTTCTCTTTTCTGGTAGCTGGATGAAAGGGGATGTGGGCTTATCTCTCTTAACGGGTTTCTTGAAAAACTGGGGCTGGTTAAGGGTATATATTAATTATTTATTTTAAAAATATTTTCATGAAAATTTGAAAAAATTATTTAAAAAAAGTTAATCTTTTTTTCACTTTTTCTTAAATTTTTTTACTTTTTCATAAATTTTTTTATAAAAATTGTTTACTAACAGAAGTCTTAAAAAGCATACATCAGTGAAACCCGATTTGGTTTAAGTAGCTTAAACTTAAACAATTACATATTTACTATTTACTTGTGTCTTATAGTTGATTCTCAAAAATAAATTAGTTGTGTTCATTTTATGGTGCTCTCATCAAAAAGTATAAATACAAAATATAATAGAATATATATGACAACCTATAAACCATTGTAACACATTATATTACAAAATCTCGGTTAACATCTTATGTGTTTATGTACAGTTTTTTAATACCTAATTTATTTTTAGGTTCAACTGTACCTTTGTAAATTTAAGCAAATCAAAGTTTCAGCAAAAACCTAATCAAAGGATTCAAAGTTCCATGAATTACAAGTTTACAACATGGCATCACAAATGACCTAGAAATTTCAGTTTGTACCCTGCCCCTACAATTATTTATAGCCTTCTGCATCTGAAAATCATATCCTGCAAACCATTAATTCTATGGCAATTTTCCTTAAGAGTACTCCAGCACATTGGTACGATTCTGCATGCGAAAAACGTGTCCTGCAAACCATTAATTCTATGGCAATTTTTCTTAGATGTCCTTCCGAGTACTCCAGCACATTAGTACGAAAGAAGCTTTTTTTTTTTTTTTAATTAATAATCAGAAAGAAGCATAAGGCAGTTCAGCCCAAGAGAGAAAGAACAACACCACAACTAAACTAACAGAGAGAAAGTTTAGACAAAAACCCTGATTATTACATAAATACCATACCAATTCTTCCATTGAAAAATCTTGCTCATTGGACCCTGCCCCTGCTGCCCCTACAATTAATTATAGCCTTCTGCATGCGAAAAACGTGTCCTGCAAGCCATTAATTCTATGACGATTTTTCTTAGATGTCCTTAAGACTACTCCAGCACATTAGTACGAAAGAAATTTTTTTTTTTTTTTAATTGATAATCAGAAAGAAGCATAAGGCAGTGCAGCCCAAGAGAGACAGAACAACACCACAAGTTCACAACTAAACTAACAGAGAGAAAGTTTAGACAAAAACCCTAATTATTACATAAATACTATACCAATTCTTCCATTGAAAAATCTTGCTCGTTGAGTCTAACCAGTTACCATTGTGTTCCATAATTTTATTCACATTATTTAACATTAAAAAAAAATTATAATAAGTTTAGATTAAACTGAAGTTTCTCACTGTACAGTAGTTATGACCGATAATCAGCATGTATACTAGGAGAGAGTTTCACATACATATATATTTAAATTAAACTAAAGCAGAATTTCTATCTTGTAATATATTAAAAAAAAGAAAAAAAAAAAAAAAAAAAAGTAAAGAAGAAGAAGAAGAAGAAGAAGAAGGTAGTGCACTACTTGAAGTCTTGAACTGGCAATTTGTACAGCTTGAAACAAACAAAAAGATTTACCTGAGGAGGTGATTTAATTGCCAATGGAGCATTAAATGAACATATATGGCCAAGAAGGCAACTTTTTCACCCGAGAAAAGACTAGAAGTCTACAAAAATGACATCATCTTGTGAACAAGATGGAAAGTGACCTTAGTCTCTAAAACCAGACAGAAAGTATATATATATCTTCAAGGGTTAGCAGTGAGAAACTTTGGCAGAAAATGGACCTTTCGGTGAGCAACAATATAATGCAGAGATGATAGAGACAGCTTCCTTATGAGCTGCAAAGCCATTTGATGAGCACTTTGTTATATCACTTTTACTAGCATGGAGCTATCATAAAACTGTACTGAAGAAAACAATAATAATAATAAAGCAAGTGTAGGAAATGGCTTCAGCAAACTCCCACTAGTACAGTTCTTTGGGAGTGGCATAGAGCAAATCAATAACGTTTTGAACAGTGACAAAGTGGGCTACTTCCAAAATGAAAGCAAATTGTTCTCTAAACAAATTAATTTTCAAGACCAATAAGAGTAGCAGGACACAAAATTTTTCATAACTAATATTGACAAGAGGCCTATTGTGATAATGCATAATACAGTGTAGCAACGGTGGGTTTAAGTGAACGTGATATTACTCTAATGCACAACAAATCATGTCAACAGTTATAAAGGCGGACTCGCTACACATGCATTATATGTATCATTTGAGGCATAACAGCCTTGAATAGTATTAGCCAGCATTATTTGCAACACCAGCACATAGATTCAAGGCTTAAAGCAAAATGCAAAACTTTTATTTTCTTTAACTTAATATATACCAAAAACAGGCAAATCCCGGAAATCCAGTGAGAAATGGACGTTTACTAAAGAGCTCATAGACCAAATTAAAATGATAAACGCAAAAAAACAAGCCTATCCTGCATTAGATTGAATGGTCATTGTGGCAATGGGCCAGACAACCCACCTGTAAAATTAATGGGATAGTATTTCTCTTTCTTTTTCTTTAAGATGAGCAGTCACTGAGAATACTAAACTAAGATTCCTTTGGTTGCAAATTGACTTTGCCATGCAAATTCCAGTTCGTCCAAGTTGTCCTCCATCAATGTATATACGTTCTATTTAGAGACCAATTACTAGGAAGGCATATAATGTGGCTGACAGGCAAAGCTTGGGGAAAGACACACCATGATCTATCACATTACACTAGACATGACCTCCATCACGTACAGGAGAATAAAATGAAGTAGAAAACAAATATAGGGTTTGTATGGCTGAGCCAGATGATTTTGGAAATGCCTTTTTGACTTGGACTTCAAGTACGGCAGAGAGATATGAAAAAAAAAAAAAGTTAAATTACAAATCAAAAAAGTGAGTCACAATTTTATCCCAAAAAAAAAAGGAAAAAAAGTGAGTAACAATAAAAATTCACAACAATTTTACACCACCTTCAAATTGCTTATCACCTCACACATGAGACTAATTATAAATTATACCCTCTAATTTAAACATGCTTTCGAAAAACAATTTTAGGTCTTATATATATTTTTTCATTTTGATACTCTAAATTCCGTTCATTTTTAATGCAGTCCTTTCGTCTAATCCACACCATTAATTCCATCAAAATGATATCGTTTTGGAATGTGAAAAAGACTAAAAGTATCAATGAGATTGGATAGAACCAGATAGAATAACTAGTTAAATTGATCACATAATAAAATTAAAGAACTAAATTGAAAAATGTCCAAATTAGAGAGGGGCAATTTATAATTTAGCCGTAAAAATATTTGGTGCTGACCAATCAAATAGCCTTTAAATTAAATTGTTCAAAAGTTGGTCATGATGAGATAGAAGAAAGATAAATGAATGATATAATAAACCATTTACAACAAGAAAGAAACAAATAAACCCACAAATTCAGCTTATACGTACAGATCCTAACATACATATATGCAAAGCAAGAGCAGTAAGTTTTCTCTTTTGCTAGGCCAAAAAAAACCAAAGGTCCATGCTAATCTTCTCTTTACTGTTTGGAAAAATCAGTAAGTTGTATAAAGCTAACGTGACCAACAATGCAAATGGACCTTTAATGCCAGGGCCGGCCATGTGATGTGCATTGATAATAATTTAATTTTACATATTTATATCGTTATTAGAAAGTATTATTATACTCATTTTGAGTTAATTCATGCATTTTATATTTGACTTTGGAATAATGCTAAATAATCAATTTTGTACTTAATTGAATTTTATTACGTGAATTTGTCTTTTATAGGAGAATGGAATTAAATAAGTGGAATTGTGCAAAGAAAACTAATGGACTTTAGTTTTACAAGGACCATGATAAAGCTAAAGAAGACCATCTTAATTAAATTTAAGTCCAATTGAAGTAAAAAATCAAAGGAAATTTGCACCAAATCCAAGTCCAATTCAGATTAGTATTCCAGCCTGCACATCAGTTAGTACTTTTGGCATAACTTTCGGCTCAAATGTCCAATTGAGATGATTCAAGTTGGGCTAGAACTTCAACTTAAAGGGCTACAATTTTTTAGTTTACCAAAAGTCTGAATTCTGACATTAAATGGGCCAAAATTGTCGGTTAAGTGAAGCCTAAAAATTCGAGATTTTCTCCAAACGAGAATTCAACTTGTAATAGGATTCCTAGACCTATTTAAAGGCTCTTTAGGGAAAAATTCAGAGGAGGCTAAGGCTAGTACTAGGGCTGGGATACAAAACAGAAAATTAGAGTAAGAGGCACTGCCGCATGTGGCTTCTTTGTAGCTTTTCTCCATGATAACATTGTGACTATTTCTTTCTCTATTTTATTTGTCAAGTTTAATGTTTAGTATTTTATTTTTGTGTTTTCTTTCAATTACCATGAGTAGCTAAATTTATAATTAAGATTGAGGATAAAACCTTGTTAAGGATTTATAGTATTGTTTATGTGATTTGATTTTTCTCAAATAGTTGTTCTTTAATGATTTAAATTTTTCTGATTTAAATTTTTCTTGCTTCATATCAATTGACTAAGATGGAATTCTAGATATGAGTTCAATCATGTTTTTCTAATGATTTAGGATTTTTCTTAATTAATTGAATGTTTTATTTATTATTTCTTGATTTTAAAATTTGATATCTTTTGTGATTTGTTTGGTTACGGATATAATTGATGATTTGATTTTATACTTAAGAAGTGAAGAAGAGCATACTTTAGATATTTAAATGGAAGTCTTAATGATAATATTTTCCATGATAGCAAGATTGATTTCGAGATTATCATGCAGTAGTTAGGGAAAATTAATAATCATAAAAATATGCTGATATGACTTACAAGGCGGATTCCAAAACCTTAATTTCTTGCTCGAGATTGTTTACATCTCTTTACTACTTTATATTATATCTTTGCTTAGTTTAATTATTTGTTTAGCTTCATTTAATTTCAAAACAACCAATTTTTATTAGACTTTTTTTTTTTTTTGAGAAATTTTTTTTTATTAAACTTGATTAGGATTAATTTGGTTAAGATTTAATTAATTTTCTTACGTTCATTCAAGTCCTTATGGGTTCGATCTCGTTCTTATCAAATTATACTTCAGTACGGTTCGTATACTTACGAGTATTTTAAAATTTCACAACACCATGCATGGTCCAATGAGAAAGATCTTCATCCTACTGCATATGTGCAGAGGCCTCAAGTCAAATTTGATGACAAAGTGATGATACAAGTAAAAAAACTAGAAAGACCAAAAGAATGACGAAATCTAGGCTTTGATACTGCCAAATGCCAATGGAGGTTTGAAACAGTAAAAAGATGAGATGAGCTGCCCAGTATACGGATAATTGGACAAAAACAACTTCTAAAGCTTCTGGTATGACACTCAGAAACTTTTAGATGATTCAAAAACAGATTTGCATGCCATGGGACTACAAAGCTAGAAGACAGTAAAGGATCCAAGTTTGCAAAATTTTGGTCACAAAAGTCAAAACTGAACTTGTCGGTTCTTAATTCTTATTTTTAAATTTTAAAGACTTCTAGTTCTAATAGATGCAATAGCCAGTTTTGGAGTGTTTATCATTTCCCTTCTATAAGTAATTAGTTATCCATTTAATATATGCATTCTCACTCTCGCGGTGTGAAATGAAAAAAGTAGCTTAAGAAACGGTATAATATAACTTTTTCTCACATGAATAATTCACAAAACTTATGTTTCAAGACTTTAGTTTCAGTAGATGCAGTAAGCAGTTTTGGGGGTGTTTCTCTTTTTCTTTATGCTTTTAGATAAGTAATCAATTATCTTATTCATCTAATATATACATTCTTTCTATCACATAGTATGGGATGAAAAAGTATTTTATGAAACGATTTTATATGACATTTTCTCTCACAATACATAGTTCACATATGTGTGGGTAATTTAATGAAATTGTTTCATATGATACCTACTTGTGTGGAACCCACATTATATAAAAGTGATGATATGTATATTAGATGCATGAGATTTCATCTTATTGGTAAAAGGCAAAAAATTAAAGCATCTTCAACAGCAAATGTAAAACCAAAATACTCTCTATAATAGAGAATAAAACCAAAAAATAGGTCTCCAATGGTCTCTCTCAATCTCCCAAAAAAAAAAAAAATTTGCTCAAGAACAATAACTCACCAAATCTGATGGGCTACTATTCATTAGCAATTGAATTTTTTTTATTAAAAAACTCTAGCAGCTAGATTATATCAATTTTTTCTCTTTCTTGTTGATTAAAAAAAGATGAAGAAATAATATTTATATAAGATAGAGAAATAATAGAGAGTTTGTTAGGAAGTATATTTTAAAAAGTAAGTAGGTAAAAAGTAAATATAACTATTCACTCTCAAAACAGTACAAAAATTTAGAAAAACTACTGAAAATGCTCTTATAACTTTAAAAAGTGGATGACCCAAGGTTTACTCCCAAGTTATTTAGTCGAGGTTTATGTCCTTGTTTTGAGCCCTTGGGTGAGGCAATGCCTACCATCCCTATTGTTGTCTAGGCCCAAATATTAATACCTTAGTATGTAAGGTCTGCTTTATTTTAATAATAAAAATTATCCTTTTAGGGAAAAAAAAGTTTAACAATACAAATTAAACATTGACTAGCCAAGAGTTTTATAGTTCTACATGTTATGAATACCGTTTAGAATCCTGTTTCGGTTTGCCCATTAGAATGAAATATTTCGGTACTGGCTTATTTCGGCGTACCATTTCATGGAGTTTTGGAGTTATGCTATTTTATAATAAAAAATATATATTATTAATAAATAAAAAAAAACCCATATAACTTATTAAGGGTTTTAAAGAAGTTATAGATACATATTTCAACTAATATGTAATCGTTAAGCTCAAAAATAATAATAAGTATCAGTTCCGTGGGTGCTCGAGGACCAAGGACGGAATTAAAGAGTTGCAGTACTGATATGGGGGTATCACGTGCCTAGAGAGGAAATTTGCCCGAGGAGATGAAGGGATGAGACAAAAGACTCTAAGGCACTCCAAGTAGGAAGAATGGTCTAAAGAGAGAGAATCAATGAGAGTAGGGGAAGTTTCCAGTTTGGAGTAGCTTGTTGCCTCCACATTAAATGGTAGGCAATACTTTTATCAACTGCATTGATGAGGAAGTGACATAAACATTGTAATTTACAACTAAGCAAACTCCTTCTACCACCTTCTTCAGATGTGTAAAGAGGCAAGTGTCACTAATAGAAATTGGGTAGGTAAAGATGAGAGGTCAAGATGTGAAGGAGGGGGGAGTATATAAAAAAAAAAGATGGTTTTAAGAGAAAATAATCCAGAGACAAGTATCAAAAATGGAAAAGAAACAAGAAGAACATTAAAAGAAGAGAGTGAACAGTGCAATTTTCTGTATAACATTGGCTTTCTCGGGCAGGCTTGTACGGAGACATTTGCTCATCTATTCTATAATATTAGCCATTTCTTCCTTATTTTCATCCTCAGGCAGAGCTCTCTCTTATTGTTTGTTTCTCTCTCTTACAAATTTATCGATTTAGGCCAAGGTTGAACTGTACAACTCATTGTTCTAAGTGGACTTGGGCCACTAGATTTTCTGGTTCTTACAAGTTCAATCATTTATAAAATATAATAAGAGTAATAATATAAAATAAAATAAAATAAAATAAAATAAAATAAAAAACCCTTGATGTTAATATTAGTAGGTGGAACAGTGGAAGAGGGTTAAGGTGGAATTCTTTTTTATTGTAAGTCATGTGGGGCTCACAAAAACAAAACCAAAAAAAAAAATATCAAATTTTAAAACACAAATGACAAAAGAGAAAAGTCTGTGGCTGGCAAAAACAGAACAGACAAAAAATTTAAAACAAAGGACATAGCATTTAAGGAAGAGAGCATTTCCGTTAAGAGTTTTAAAAATTGTAGCATTTAACAACTAAAAAAGTCACTTAATAACATTTAATACATCACTTTACAATACATTCAACATCAAAACTTTTTTTTTTTTTTTAACCATTTTATTTAAATATTCTTTTTTTATTATTTTTATTCATTTTTTATTCTTGCTCTCTCTTCTTCTATCTCTCTCTCTCTCTCTCTTTCTCCCTTTGTCTCTCTCTCTCTCTCTTTCTCCCTCTGTCTCTCTCTTTTTATCAATTGAAGTGATAATAATTTTTTTTTAAAAAAAATTCAGCTACAATAGGATGTCAAAGATGATACTCTACTGTAGCTAAGATGTTAAAACTTTTAAGTATAGCACCCTTAATGTAGTGTGCATTTTTAGAATCAGGTGTTAAAAAATAGCATATTTAGCATTTGAAACCTTTGATGAGAATGCTCTAAGGAGGTTGACAAATAGTCAAATACATTACCTGTACAATACACAAATAAAAAAGGAAATGCAGATTGGCAGCAGGACTGAAACCCACCAAAAGAAAAAAAAGAAGAAGAGAAAAAGAAGGGTCCGAAACCCACAAGAAGAAGAAGAAAAAAAAAAGAAAAAGAAGGGTCTAAAACCCAAAAGAAGAAGAAGTAGAAGGAAGAAGGTAGGATTTTTTTTTTTTTTTTTTTTGGAGCCAAAATTTGGTATCGGCCGAAATTGGCTGGAATGGCCGGAACACTCCGAAATAGGCCAAAATTTGACCCAAGGTAGAACAGGGGGTATTATGGTACTGATTTGCATGTCGGTACAAAATATTCCGCCCTTTCCAACTGGAACGGAATAGAATCAATAACAATACTTCTACTTGTACTTTATGGTATTTTCAATGGATACTATAAAGGTTCAAATCTTCCCTTTTTTCATTGGAACTATTGAATTTATCAACAACAAAAAAAAAGAGTTAATTTACTCACTATTTGGCAAAAATCTGACACACTTGAATTCAACTAAGAGGTAAGAAGAGAAATTCATACTAGATATTCAAAAGGTACATATGATATATTTGATATTTGCACCCTTCGTTTATGTTATAGACAAGATATGGGTTTAATTTTTGTTATTTTATATTATTTTTGAAATTGTAGGACTTGATTTTAAGTTTTTAAGGATATCCTAGTCAAATTAGAGTTATATTACGCTATTGTATTAATTATAATCTATTTAAGAATATTTTTATTTGGAAATATATATATTTGAAAGATCTATTTAGAATCCGCTTATTTTGCTGAAATTGAAATTTTATTTTTGAAAATATTGTAAATAAAAGTAAAAGTTAGTTGAAATAGTACTAGGATCCATGAATAGTACTAAAAAGTGCAGTGGAACCCGTGAATAATAACAAAAATAAGTTGAATAGTAAAATAAGTTGGCAAAAATAATTTTTGCCAAACACACATGAAGTATTTAAATAGGCCTCCAACATATAAAATGAGAAATGAAGTCTATTACCAATAAATTTCAATCAGTTTATTTTCTGTCATTCAAGAGAGAGAGAGAGAGAGAGAGAGATTTTTTTTTTTTTTTTTGGATTCAAAGTCTCTTATAAATAGGCATGAAAGCTGGCATGCAGCACATTATAGATCAGGGCCAACTATTTCACATATTGTCTTCGACCCAAGGCCCATTAAATCCAACGTTCAGGCTATATTGGCCTTTGAAATATGGCCCAAATCATCAGGGAAAGTTGGACATGTCAACTCGCCTTTAACTTAGACTCAAAACAAAAGCCCATCCTTTTTATTTTTCTCTTTAGGTAATTGACTGAAAGATACGATTATACGAGTACCTAAGTTCCATTGCCCAAAAGAAAATACTCAACAAAATTTGTCCTCAATTAGTGAAGCAAATGGTTTGTATATGATGCTTAATTGCTTATATTTATAGCCGTTGGTATCAATGTTATGCCAATGATATTACATTCCACGCAACTTATGAACAAAATAGTACAGGAATATTTCTTGATTGGGTAGGAATTTTGAGAAATATATATATATATATATATATATTATATCTGTGTGTGCGCGCGCGCCAAACAAAATGGGCCAAGAATATTGGGGAAAATGTAACTTTACTGGGGGAAGGTGTATTAGAGGCAACTCATATTCCGTATTCCCCAAATGGTTTCCCAACATTTGGTTGATTTCTCATCCTGGGATATGGGACTTTTAGAAGTCAAAGAAAATATTTATGGGTGTAACGGTACTTTCAAAGGTTTTTAGATGAATTCAAAGTCAACAACTTACGTATTCCATGGAAAATTAAGAAATGGTGACTTTTAAAAAGGCAATTCAGAATTTCAGAGTGCCCAATTAACAATAGCAAAGGGAAAGTTCTCATGTTTCTAGTAGGCTATGGAGTTGCCTTTTCTGACTGCCAGGTTAGCATACCAACGCAATGGCCTACTGCTTCTTTCACTCTCTCTCTCTATTTTTTTTTTTAGAGAAAGAAGACTATCATTCACAAAACAAAGTCGTTAAGGCAAGAGGAGGAAGAGAAAGATTCTTCATTTATGTTACATCATTAGAGATAGATTTAGCAAACATAGTTAAAGAGTGCGTCACTCACTCACCGAGTTACCAGATTGGCTGACACGTGAGAAAAAGCCTTTGCAAATACCAACCACCAACATCTTTATTTCTTGAAAAATATGCCCAAGTTGTGAACAGTCTATATCCAGTATAGAGAGTTTGCTCATAACTTCCATACTCTCACCCTCAATGATGAGATCATAGAATCCAGATTTAATAATAAAAAAAAGTGCAGCCTTCCTGTATGATTTCCACTTCTTCAGCATCACTCACATGGGGACATTTTGCAGTGAGACTCTAAAAAAAAAAAAAAATACTACATGTGGACTAGAAAATGAGAGTAAAAATAACTGTGAAAAAATATCTCTTTTTATTTCCTGTAATAGTGTTGAGATGGATGAGAGAGGCAGGAACTTAGTCTAATATGAAATCATGTAGGGCCTCACAAGCCTCTCTATATACTATAGGTAACAGACCAACATCAATAAGGCAAAACCAGTTAATGATCCCCCATAAGTCATAACCAAAATTCCTTTAAAATTTCTGGGTTATCAGCTAAGAAGCTTGTTCATGGAATTTCACTTTTTTACTGGCTGAAGTCTCTAGTTACTTTGCAACAATCATAAATGTCAAAGTCAAACTACAGGTTGAGTGCCCCAACAAAGAGGTGTGCTTGCTTGTGATTTTCTGTCTTTTCAGTGTATGCAATGGTTGCTTGAGTTATAGCTGTCTGATTGGTCACTTCTTGTCCAGGTTATATCTGAACAGTAAATATATAGTTTCTAAGTGATGGACATCTGTGTAAGGGGAGAGGGGGGTAAATTCAGAAATTATATTTTAGCGCTTCCAAACTCAACTCTTGAGCAATAGTGAATTTGATTGAATCATGCTTGAAAATTTGAACCTTGAATCATGCTTGACATCGTTTATAATATTGTTTCATTTGATCATTTTGGTTGTTTTACATAAAAGTAGTTATTAGATTTTCCACGTATCATTTCAAAGATGACAAATGGATTGTTTTGGACCTTCTAGTGGTTTTTAGTAGATGTTAAGCATCTACGTTGATGAAGTCATAAATTTGGTAATATGGTTCCATAGAAAATTATTTTATCTATTTTACCTTTTCACTTTACAATACACCAAACATCAATGAATCTATATTTTTAGCTATTTAATTAAAATAATATAAAAAAATTCATTAAAAAGAAGTGTGAACACAATCAAAAGAGATTTATTTATTTATTTATTAAAAAGCAGTGTAAACACAACAATTTAATAATATTTTTTTTTTACATATGAGCTACTGTGCACAGCCAAAAGTAGTTATACATTGTACCTATAGCCACATGTTGGTATTCGATGGTGTTAAAAATAACGATATAGCTTTTTAGCACCACGAATAAAGAAAATCAGGGCTCCTTTTGTGGAGGTGTTCAGATATCGGTGTTTAAAATGATGTAAAAATTGTAATTAAAAAAGTGTTGTGAAAATGCAAGTTTAAAGTATTCATAATGCAAAAATTGTATTTCATATCATGTCAAATAACATATTTTAAATTGTAAAAAACATAATTGTGTGTTTAACATGTGTATGTGTATGTGTGTGTGTGTGTGTTTTTTTTAAGTGATGATTGTTTAGTAAAAGAATACTATTTTATTTAAGGAGAGAAAAAAAAAAAGAAAAAAGAATAGAGAATGACAAAGAGATGCGCCCGTGAGAGGGGAAAAAAAAAGTTTGGTCTTGTCAATGAGCCTCACATTTTTCAACTTTTTTTAACAAAAAGACCATTCAACAATATTGTTTCTTGAAAACTAAAAACTAGTATAGATGAGTTTTCAAAATACACGTTTTAAACACCTTAAAACATGTAACTCAAACAACCATAATAACATATCACTACCAAATATGTTTTTTTTTTTTAGCTCACAGTTTTTAGTATTTAAACACTGAAAACTTTTGTTTGAACATTGTTACCAAACAAGCTTTAGACTTTCTATTTGTGTCATAAACTATGTTGCTTTGATTTATCTTGGCCTCAAAAAGTTAAATGATGAATTAATTAAATAGTATTTAAATTATTAAATATAATAAAAATTTTGAAATAGGTCGACAAGAAAATACTTTGAATAAAAAAAATACACAATCAATCTATTTTTGCCTAGACTTCAATTCATGGAATTTGTGTTCAATTTAAACTCAAATTCTAAGAGCCTTGCGATGATGGTATTTTCACAAAATTACTCAACAAGTTTGGTCTATTTTGTTTGAGCTGAGGGAGCCTTAAACTGAAACTAGAACTCACCATAAATTAGAACAACGTGAACATTTTTTGTGTGTGGTATAAGGAGATGGTCAAAATTGACATTGATAGGAATGTGGGCACTACAGTACAGGGCTGAATGGCACACGTCCCAGTGAAGCCCAAACCTCTCTGTCAGTAATTATGTGGAAGGATCTTCCCTCCCATGTTCCCATAACAAGTCTTTTGCTTCCAGAACATAGAAAAGACAAACCACTTTCACATTAAAATGGTCCATTCCTAACCAGTGTCGGGGACTTGAATTCAAGCCTCAACAACTCAACAACTAAATGTGTGGTGATACTTTTAATATCCCATCTCTATTTTAAACGGTCCAAAAGTAATAAGTGCGTTTCTCACTGACGGAGAGTATGAGATCTCACTCAAAAACAAATAGGGTCCTACTATGGTTACGCTCAGATAAAAAAGCCACACTAGTCACTCTCACTACCTATTTTTTTTTTAACAAAAAAAAGTCCATTCATTGATGAATAGATTCTATTACCATTGACTCACAAATTTTTCCTAAAACCTTGATAAGTTATATAATAAGGCGGGGAAAATAGTTAAGTATCTTTTATTTTTTAAAGTATGTAGTAAAATACTCTTTTTTTTTTCAAAGTATTTAGCAAAATGCTCCTATTTTGGAATTCAATTTTGATGATATCAAGTTTTACATAGAACTCAATTTTATTAAAATTGAGTTCTAAAAATAGGGGTATTTTGCTAAATACTTTGAAAAATTGGGTGTTTTATTGCATACTTTAAAAATAAAGGATATATAGCCATTTTTCCGGATTAGGTGTATCCATAGGATTGTTATGTCAAAATGAAAATAATAAGAAAAGTTATATTGGAACCCACCATAACTTAAAACAAGTTTATTATAAAAATGTTAAAAAATTTTGTTGTGTTCATAAACTTTCTTTTTCATAACGCATAGGAGTGATGCTGCATGCATAATAATCTTTACAATATTTTTCACAATAGTTGAGTTAATGAGTTTTTATTGTTTCTCTTTCGACCTATCTCTAATATCATTTTATTATCTACCATTAACTCAAAAGGGAAAAAAAATCCAATTGTACAACAAATTTTATTTTAATAATTGGTGTACAATAAAAATAGTGGTAATGATAAAAGTTAGAAAATTTTTTTTATTCCAAATATGTTTGTAACTATCTTTTTTCTTTAGCAAAAAAAAAAAAAACTATCTTCTTTCAATTTATTACGTGGCGATTAAAGAAACAATTCAAGTGTAATTTTAGTCATATAACTTTGTTAATAGGTTATATAACTTTTTTAAATAATATATATGGATAGTTTTATAAATCATCACGTAATAAATTCAAAATGATAATGCCAAATTTGTTTAAAGCTAAATTTTATTCTAAATTTTATGTTACATCAACTATAAGTTACCACATAAATTATGAAAAATAAATATATAGTAGATTCTAACATTACTGGACACATGCTGCCAGCCAGTTGCGTTTTTCACAAGTGATGGCTGTTCCACAACCAAAGTCACATTTTTCTTCCTTTAAAAAATGAATGTTTAAAATTTGACCGGCAATATTTGATTAGACTACAAATTATGACATGTTTTGCATGGGATTTGAATGGATGGTAACAAAGGTACATCAATTTGCTTTTTAACCCTCGAAATTTTACCACGTGATAATATCAAATTAAGATGAAAAGCTTTTGGTCCATACTTCTAATTAGAGTTTCTGATAAAAGGAAATTGCATACTTCAAAAGTTTCAATTTTCGGATTGACTTTGTATACATTTTAAGTTTGCAAATATAAATTATTTTACAACATTACTACAAGTTGTTAATATGGCCAATTCTTATTAGATTTTACCTAAACACCATTTATATTATTGTTTTACTTGGTAACTCGCCTCATTATACACACTCCGCACGTGCGATAAAGCTATTTTTTTTAAAATTTTGAATTTAATGTAATTTTTTAATTTAAATTTATCTATTATTAGTGAGGTTACACAAGAAAGAATTTATAAGAAACTAAAATTTATGATTTGAAATAGAGTAATCAGTGAAAAAAAGTATTAAACGTGCGTGAGATATATTTAAATAGAGAGTATGTTAATTTTTAAGAAAAAAGTTTCTCAGATACCTTTTTTTTTTTTTTTTTTTTTTAATTTTGTTGAATTATAATATTAATTCCATTTTTTTTTTTTTTTTTTAAGAATAAGGATTATCTAATTAAATTAAAGGTATTTTTTTACTTTTTTTGGAAGTCATAACTAACTTTATGAATCATCTATATATATATATAAAACCGAAACTTTTGAAGCTCTCACAATTTTCCACATCATCACTATTTTCTTTTTCTTTTTATTTTTTATTCTTTTTATTTTAGGTTTTATATCTTATAACAATATTATTGAAAAACGTATACAAACTTGGAGGCCTATTTAAGAGCTCCATAAAACTTGATGGACAAGAAAATATATTCTAAAATAAACCCTAATTAATACCTAACCATAATAGGAACCAAATTTGACCTAAAAAAACATTAAAAGAGCCTAAAAACAAGGAAATAAATCACCTAGACCTAAAATAACGTTTTTTGCATAAAAATACCAAAATCTCTTCTCTCCTTAAAACCTAGCAATTATCATCTCAAATTTTTTATTTGCTTTCATATGTGCCTGAAATTTTCATTTAATCTTATTGTTTTATTATGTTTAGAATTGATTTTCTTATAAGTATTTGGGTTAATCTCTATATTTTGATAGTGTTTTTATGGGTTTGGTTTTTGGGTTGAAATTCTAATAATTATTTTATATTGTATATGGCAGATGAAACATCTCTATTTTTTGGAGAAAAATCAAAGCTGCAACCTCTGTCTTCCAGCCCAAGGTGTGGTAAATTTTTATATGTTCTTGCTTGATTGAAAATTTTTATTTAGGTTCATGTGATTTTTTGTTTTTTTATTAAAACTTTGATTTTTGTTGATTAATTATTTGTTTGGATTAATTTCAATTAATAGTATTTTACAAGGTGTGGTAAATTTTTATATGTTCTTGCTTGATTGAAAATTTTTATTTAGGTTCATGTGATTTTTTGTTTTTTTATTAAAACTTTGATTTTTGTTGATTAATTATTTGTTTGGATTAATTTCAATTAATTATTTGTTTGGATTCAACGTAAAAGATAATGGAATTAGGTGTTATAAATTTGATAATGTTCCATGTTTTGAATTGTTTATATTATTTAGACTCCTGGTAGGACTCTCTCTTCTCTCCTTAAAACCCTAGCAATTACCATCTCAAAATCCTAAACTTAACTTCACTTTAAAATTAAAAAAATAAGAAGGAGAGAGACTCAACTAAAAAAAAAAAAACGTAGGTTTTGTCTTTTTTATTTGCTTTCATATGTGCCTGAAATTTTCATTTTATCTTATTGTTTTGTTATGTTTAGAATTTATTTTTTTCTAAGTATTTGGGTTAATCTCTATATTTTGATAGTGTTTTTGTGGGTTTGGTTTTTGGGTTGAAATTTCTAATAATTATTTTATATTGTATACAGCAGATGAAGCATCTCTATTTTTTGGAGAAAAATAAAACTGCAACCTATGTCTTCTAACCCAAGGTGTGATAAATTTTTATTTGGTATATTATATATGAATTTTTTGAATTTGAAGGGTTTTGTTTGGTTTTGAAGTAGAATTTAGGGATTCTATAATATGCATATTATTAACCCAATTTTCTATTTCTAAATTTCTTAGATTTTATTATATCAATCTTTTTTTCTTTTAAATTCTTGGTGGGCAAATCAATCTCTCACTAATTCTTTTACCTTAACGTGATGTTGGTTAATTGTCATTTTATTTAACTATCCCGTGCATCGCACGGGTTAGCGACTAGTTTTAATATATAGAGATAACCACTTATTACATCGGCAATTTTTATTATCCAATTTAATTTTCAACTTAAAAGAAAAAAAGAAAAGAAAAAGACAATTAAAGAGTACAAGTGAAATACATCATTTTTTATTGCCTAAATAAATTTTTTTTCAGAAGATTGTTTAAATAATTTGACTATCTCACTTCACTAGTGTTAAGTAACACCAATGACAGCCAATCTAACATTCAAAAATTTTAAACCTTACGTGCCATTACCAAAATAGATTATTCTATTCAATCATCCAACGATGTATATATATAAAGCATCATGTTATTTAAAATTTTAAATAAAGTAGTATTTAATTTTTCTTAAAATCTAAAAGAATTTGTAATTATTTTCTCAATTTGTTTAATATTTAATTTAAACCATCTAATGGAAAAGTACCATTTTTTTTCTTCTATAGAGAGTGCTCTTTTAAAATGGAAAGATTACATTTTAAGATAAAATTTGGTGGTTAACATATGTAAAATTAAAAGTAAATATAGTGTCATATGTCATTTAAAATCATCTATCATATATGGTAGAATATAAAATCAAATTTCTATACACTCTTATTCCAAAAAAAAAAAAAAAATCTTAATCATAAAATCAACCATTTGACTTGCCTCAAGTGCTCCTCTACCTTTCTAACTTGTTATCAAAAAAATAAACAAGTACTCACATACATAGTGGCAACATAACATGTATCTCTATTACCTCATAATCAAATGAAAAGAGAATCCTGGTTCATAATACGAACATATAAAATAAATTAAATTTCCATCACTAATTAAAACACGACGCAGTGATAAGAAATTTCTATAGCTCATCAAACCTACGAGTTTAGAAAAATAAACAGTCTAGAGAACTCCATCCAATGATCACTTGTGTGAGCTTTTTTTTTTTTGATAAAAAAATATTACGTTTACAATATTTTTATAATAAATATTATAAGTTAAAATTAAAATAAATAATAATATTATAGATGTAATATTTTTTTTTAATTATAAAAAAAGAAAAAAAAAATACAGGCATTCAGTCACATGGACCACACCAAACGCCCAACGCAACATACCCTCACGCCGCACGCGCAAAGAGTCAATATAAACGCCTCATTTCACATCAAAGCCCCCTCACCTCTCCACCGCACATCACAAAACTCTTAAAAAAAAAAAAAAAAGCTCCCATTTCCTCGCTCTCTCTCCGAACCTTTCGCGTCTCTCTCTTTCAACTACACAGCGAAAGGCGGAGACTTCAACAGGTAAGAAAAAAAAAAGCAACACACAAAAATATCAATCTCTCACGCTGATTCTATTTCAAATCTCTTTAGATCTGATATCTATATACACACACATGTATTTCGCTATGTTTGATTCAGTTTTTATCTGTTAGATCTACCTGTTTACGCGGTTTCTGTTTCATTTTTATCAATCAAGTTTAGCTCAGTTACACTAGTACTGAAAAAGGTAGACTCGTCTCGTTGTTATAACCCGCGTTTATGGATCTGATTCGTTTTTTTTTTTTTTTTTTGGTTATACAACCGTTTTTTTTCAAGCTGCGTGTTCTAGATCTGATTTTTTTTTGGTCTAAATATATCTGATATATTAGATCTGTTAGTTTTTGTGCTCATTTCAGCTCGTTTTTAATTATATAATATAAAAAAAATTCGATTTTTATTGATTTACTATTAGATTAAATTTTTAGTTTAATTTTACATGTAACATTCTTTTTCGTATCTAGATTTATGTTAGATCTGATCAATTTTTTCACTTTGTTTTCAATTTTGATGTTACTTTTGCTAGCTTTGTTTTTAAAAGTATCTAAAAAAATTGTATATATTCGGATTCGCTTTTTTCTGCTTTCATTTTCAGCTACTATCTTTTTCCGCTTTTCGAGTTCGATCTTATAATTACACACACACATATATATAGTTGACTGATAATATGTTTTGCAAAAGATTTTTTTTTTTTTTTTTTTTTTGAATTGTATTTATATATAAGGCAAAAGTTAACGGAAGCCTAAGGGCATTGGTTTAGAAAATATTTATAGAAACTTTTTATATAAAAAGAAAAAGTAATTAATTTTTTTGACAGCTTTTTATATAACAAATGGCCTTAAGGGCACCTGTTAACAGGATCCTTTTATATAACCCTGATTATGAACTATGTCAACAATTTCCTAGCAATTATTTAAGAGCTATTCAGATAATTATTCATTGAATTTAATTGAATTACTATTAAACATTTTTTTTCATTGCCATCGGTTTTTAATTAACATGAAATATGTGTTTGTAAATTTTACGGTGTCCCGCAAGATGTTGTCTTTTTAATAACTTTGGCGTGGAAGTAGAGATTGGACACGTGTATTAGCCAATTACATGTTTTTAAATTATCTTGCGTCTCCAAGATGATGTCTTTTTTAGAACTTTGGTATGGAAGTAGAGATTGGACATATGTATTATGTGGTTTTATAATCGCGTTTACCAATTGTATTAGCAGCATGTTAATTGATGTTTGATGAATTCAATTTGGGTTGTGGTTGTATAGATCAATTTATTGTCTTAAAATTTACACTAGTTAATACTGTGAAATGAGGTGTTGGACTGAGCTGCTTATTGTGTTTATTTTTGCTGGTTGTACATTCACTATGGCACTATGCTACTAATTGTAACATGCCTTCCCATTGGGTGCTTGTGTAATTTACCAATTTTGGGATTTTAAGCGATACATTCCATGTACTATACTGATTGGATGCTCGTGTCACTTGCCCCAAAAAAAAAACTTGTAACATGCACTGATTTTAGGCATTTATGTAATACATTCTATTTTCTATTCTGATACCACAATAAAACCTTATGAGGGTTTGAGTAACTTATGGTTCTGTTTTAGTAATATGTGGTTTTGTTACTGAATTTTTCAAGTTTGGTCTTCTATTTATGGCTGACCAGTTTCAATATTCCAATGAAATTTATTGTTAGTGAGAGTGCATGTATTGTCTAATGTTGCACAGTTGTAAATCACTGCCATTTCTTAAGCATCATTGGTGGGACAAGCTAGAATGATATCTTTTGGATGATTATTATCTTTCTTGCCTATGTTGATTTTTATTGTCATGTTGTGTTTCCTTGTGGTAGCTGCTATTTTTGACGGTAAAGTGTTCATATTTTTCAGGGAAAGTGAAAATGGTTGATCAGGTTCAACACCCCACAGTCTTTCAGAAGGCAGCTGGCCAGCTCCATCTCCGCTCTGGAATTTCCATGGATGTTCAGAGTTTTGATGGTGCTTACCATCAGGCAGCTCTGTACCAAAGGCGTGCCACATTTGGAAACTACTCAAATGCTGCCTTCCAGTATCCCATAATGCCAGCTTGTGGAGCTACTACTGATCTATCTGCTGTTGCATCAACTGCCTCCCCAATTTTCATTGCAGCCCCTAAAGAGAAAGGAAACTTTCTCATTGATTTCCTTATGGGTGGTGTATCTGCTGCCGTATCCAAAACAGCTGCTGCTCCAATTGAGCGTGTTAAACTTTTGATTCAGAACCAGGATGAGATGATTAAATCTGGGAGGTTGTCTGAACCCTACAAGGGTATTGGTGATTGTTTCGGCCGAACAATTAAGGATGAGGGATTTGCTTCATTGTGGAGAGGGAACACTGCTAATGTCATCCGTTACTTCCCTACTCAGGTTAGTATTTTTATTCTCTTTTTCCCCTTTTTTGTTGTCTGAAAAAGTAGTATTTGTCAAGCTTCTAATGCCTATATTTGCTCTATGAAACTTGTACCAGGCCTTGAACTTTGCATTCAAGGATTACTTCAAGAGGCTTTTCAACTTCAAGAAGGACAAGGATGGTTACTGGAAATGGTTTGCTGGTAACTTGGCCTCTGGTGGTGCAGCTGGTGCTTCATCTCTTCTCTTTGTTTACTCGCTGGACTATGCCCGTACCCGTCTGGCTAATGATGCCAAGGCTGCAAAGAAGGGAGGAGAGAGGCAATTCAATGGTCTGGTTGATGTCTACAAGAAGACACTGGCAACTGATGGTATTGCTGGTCTCTACCGTGGATTCAACATTTCATGTGTTGGTATCATCGTGTACCGTGGTCTCTACTTTGGAATGTATGATTCTTTGAAACCAGTTCTCCTGACTGGAGACTTGTCGGTAAGCAGTGTCTCTTCTATGTTGTTCTTTGTACTCTACAGCACTTGGCATTACTTATACTTGCATGGGCCATGACTTAATGCTACGTCTGTGTAGTGATGACATATGATCTAATGAATTTATCTTAATGCCACTGACATGTTACATGGCTTGGGTGGATATTTTTACATGTCTGATTACTTATAACCCATTTGAGTCTGGCCTAGTGCTGGGAGGCTTGAGATGAGCTGTGTAGACCCATACATCCTAGGTTGGAATCCCCACCAGAGGGTCCCTTGGGATACTTGATACACAGTTTTGGCTGGTGGGGTCGTGTATCTGGGGTTTTCTCCTCAAGAGTGTCCAAAGGGCCTTGCCTTTTATGAGGTTCCATGTCATTAAAAAAATTAAGAGGTCTTCAAACTTCTACAATTTAAATAAATTGATCTATTATTGGCCATTTGTCAAGTGAGCTTCTTGTTGATAAAAAGCCAGATATATTTACCATTGCTTTGTTGTTCTCTTTCAGAAATTACAATCAAAAAACAATATACTTTATTAGGTTTTAATGGTTTCTGTTTTGATATCTTTCTTTTTTATTATTAATGTAGGATAAAAATTCAGTTTTGTTTTAATTGTGTATCGAACTGCTGTATCAGTCTGCTCTATCAGTCTGGCACACGAGTCAGTTTTCTGATTCCTGACATCTTCTTCCCCTCTTATTTTGATGATTACAGGATAGTTTCTTTGCTAGCTTTGCCCTTGGTTGGCTCATCACCAACGGTGCTGGTCTTGCATCCTACCCAATTGACACTGTTCGTAGAAGAATGATGATGACCTCTGGTGAAGCTGTCAAGTACAAGAGCTCATTAGATGCGTTCTCCCAGATTCTGAAGAATGAGGGTCCCAAGTCTCTCTTCAAGGGTGCTGGTGCAAACATCCTCCGTGCTGTTGCTGGTGCTGGTGTCCTTGCCGGTTATGACAAGTTACAGTTAATCGTGTTCGGAAAGAAATACGGATCTGGTGGTGCTTAATTTACCAGGGGTATATTTCCCTGCTTGTGCCAATTTTAGCTTTTAGATGGTGATGAAAATCTTTTTGAGTTCCAAGAACTTATTCCGGCGAATTTTTGCTCAAATAATTCAGTTTTAGAGGGAGTTAAAACCCAAACCAATTTAAAATTTTGGATTGATTCTGATCCTATAAACCTGATTTATTGAGGTGGCTGTCAATGCCTCTGTTACTTCTTTTGAGCTTCGGCTCTCTATATAATTTAAGGAGGATACTTTCATATATGTCCTGGTATTTTTGTTTACGAATGAGTACTTAATTTGATGCTGGATTTTGCGTCTTTTGCAGTAAATGATACGAATATGTTGAATGTTGAGATGAATTTTATCATAGATTGTTGTTTATCAAATGCTGTTTTATGAGTGTTTCGTAGTAGTGGGTACTGCAAATTTAATTCGAAAATGAAGAATTGGAAGCAGTACTTCAGATATCATAATTTCTAGTGTACCTTGGCATAGGTTGCAATGATGGATTTTGATGAAAGTATTGCTTGTGACAGACATACCAGGCAATTTGTAACAAGTGAATGAGTGAATACTATGCAATTCAACACTATATTCTTTTGTCAGTGTTCACTCATTGGTTTCTTACATGGTGGATTTGGTATCTCTATCATAAGAGATACTTTCTCTTATTACAGTTGAGAATCAACCAGAGTCGATTGGTGCTAATGAAATGTAGAGAATTTACACATTGGTTTCTTACATGGTAGATTTCTGAATTAGGATCCTATAATTTCTTACCTGGCTTGTCTTTTTAACTGAGCTGATTGGATTTTCCGGGTTCCAGTTATATATAGTCTTCAGGATTGGAAAAGTTTTGCTGTTTTGTTCGGGATTCTAGCAAATAATAATAACCGGCTGTGTTTTAGGCTTTTATCCAAAACTTTGCTTTTATCTCTATATATATGAACAGTTTGGTTGGACTGTAGTTTTTTAACATATCTGATATCTGAAGTTGCAGCTTTATTTTTTTGGGTGAATGGAAAATATATGCAATTGATTAAGAATCAGGACAAAAGTGCTTTGGGTAAGTCACGCTACTTCGCATAAACCTCATTTTTGGCTTTAGTACACAAAAGAAGGGTGGCAAAGAGAGTTTGTAACTTTGTAAGTAGACCGTAGCCTGCTTTTGCAACGAGATCCACACTGGATTCCCTGTGTGTGTGAGTGGCGTCAATGATATTAGAGTCTTAACTCAAAGCATGTACATGCAATGAGATAAGTGCTTGAAGTTGATAAACTATGTACATCGAGCTGATTGTTAAAAAGTTTAAATTAAAACAAATAATAATATTATAGACGTAACATTTTTTTATTATAAAAAAAAGAAAAAAGAAAAATACAGGCATTCAGCCACATGGACCAAACCAAACGCCCAACGCAACAATACCCTCACGCCGCACGCGCAAAGAGTCAATATAAACGCCTCATTTCACACAAAGCCCCCTCGCCTCTCCACCGCACAACACAACACTCTAAAAAAAAAAGCTCCCATTTCCTCGCTCTCTCTCCCAACCTTTCGCATCTCTCTCTTTCAAGAGCAAGTATATGCTGTACCCGGCATATATGCCGGGTACCTCACAAGGGGGCGGGACCCACACACTGTGGGGCCCGCCCCTCTGTGACAAAATCCTCTTTCAACTACACAGCGAAAGGCGGCGGAGACTTCAACAGGTAAGAAAAAAAAAAGCAACACACAAAAATATCTATCTCTCACTCTGATTCTATTTCAAATCTCGTTAGATCTGATACCTATATATACACACATGTATTTCGCTATGTTTGATTCAGTTTTTTTCGTTAGATCTACTTGTTTACGCGGTTTCTGTTTCATTTTTATCAATCAAGTTTAGCTCAGTTACACTAGTACTGAAAAGGTAGACTCGTTGTTGTAACCCGCGTTTATGGATATGATTCGTTTTTTTTTTTTTTTTGGGTTATATAACCCTTTTTTTCCAGCTGCGTGTTCTAGATCTGATTATTTTTTGGTCTAAATATATCTGATTTATTAGATCTGTTAGTTTTTGTGCTCATTTCAGCTCGTTTTTAATTATATAATATTAAAAAAAATTCGATTTTTATTGATTTAGTATTAGATTAAATTTTTAGTTTAATTTTACATGTAACATTCTTTTTCGTATCTAGGTTTATGGATCTAGATTTATGTTAGATCTGATCAATTTTTTCACTTTGTTTTCAATTTTGATATTACTTTTGCTAGCTTTGTTTTTAAAAGTATCTAAAAAAAAATTGTATATATTCGGATTCGCTTTTTTCTGCTTTCATTTTCAGCTACTATCTTTTTCCGCTTTTCGAGTTCGATCTTATAATTACACACACACATATATATAGTTGACTGATAATATGTTTTGCAAAAGGTTTTTTTTTTTTTTTTTTTTTGAGTTGTATTTATATATAAGGTAAAAGTTAACGGAAGCCTAAGGGCATTGGTTTAGAAAATATTTATAGAAACTTTTTATATAAAAAGAAAAAGTAATTAATTTTTTTGACAGCTTTTTATATAACAAATGTCCTTAAGGGCACCTGTTAACAGGATCCTTTTATATAACCCTGATTATGAACTATGTCAACAATTTACTAGCAATTATTTAAGAGCTATTCAGATAATTATTCATTGAATTTAATTGAATTACTATTAAACATTTTTTTTCATGGCCATCGGTTTTTAATTAACATGAAATACGCGTTTGTAAATTTTACGGTGTCCCGCAAGATGTTGTCTTTTTAATAACTTTGGCGTGGAAGTAGAGATTGGACACATGCATTAGCCAATTACATGTTTTTAAATTATCCTGCGTCTCCAAGATGATGTCTTTTTTAGAACTTTGGTATGGAAGTAGAGATTGGACATATGTATTATGTGGTTTTATAATCGCGTTTACCAATTGTATTAGCAGCATGTTAATTGATGTTTGATGAATTCAATTTTGGTTGTGGTTGTATAGATCAATTTATTGTCTTAAAATTTACACTAGTTAATACTGTGAAATGAGGTGTTGGACTGAGCTGCTTATTGTGTTTATTTTTTCTGGTTGTACATTCACTATGGCACTATGCTACTAATTGTAACATGCCTTCCCATTGGGTGATTGTGTAATTTACCAATTTTGGGATTTTAAGCGATACATTCCACGTACTATACTGATTGGATGCTCGTGTCACTTGCCCCCAAAAAAAAAACTTGTAACATGCACTGATTTTAGGCATTTATGTAATACATTCTATTTTCTATTCTGATACCACTATAAAACCTTATGAGGGTTTGAGTAACTTATGGTTCTGTTTTAGTAATATGTGGTTTTGTTACTGAATTTTTCAAGTTTGGTCTTCTATTTATGGCTGACCAGTTTCAATATTCCAATGAAATTTATTGTTAGTGAGACTGCATGTATTGTCTAATGTTGCACAGTTGTAAATCACTGCCATTTCTTAAGCATCATTGGTTGGAAAAGCTAGAATGATATCTTTTGGATCATTATTATCTTTCTTGCCTATGTTGATTTTTATTGTCATGTTTTGTTTCCTTGTGGTATCAGCTATTTTTGACGCTAAAGTGTTCATATTTTGCAGGGAAAGTGAAAATGGTTGATCAGGTTCAACACCCCACAGTCTTTCAGAAGGCAGCTGGCCAGCTCCATCTCCGCTCTGGAATTTCCATGGATGTTCAGAGTTTTGATGGTGCTTACCATCAGGCAGCTCTGTACCAAAGGCGTGCCACATTTGGAAACTACTCAAATGCTGCCTTCCAGTATCCCATAATGCCAGCTTGTGGAGCTACTACTGATCTATCTGCTGTTGCATCGACTGCCTCCCCAATTTTCATTGCAGCCCCTAAAGAGAAAGGAAATTTTCTCATTGATTTCCTTATGGGTGGTGTATCTGCTGCCGTATCCAAAACAGCTGCTGCTCCAATTGAGCGTGTTAAACTTTTGATTCAGAACCAGGATGAGATGATTAAATCCGGGAGGTTGTCTGAACCCTACAAGGGTATTGGTGATTGTTTCGGCCGAACAATTAAGGATGAGGGATTTGCTTCATTGTGGAGAGGGAACACTGTTAATGTCATCCGTTACTTCCCTACTCAGGTTAGTATTTTTATTCTCTTTTTCCCCTTTTTTGTTGTCTGAAAAAGTAGTATTTGTCAAGCTTCTAATGCCTATATTTGCTCTATGAAACTTGTACCAGGCCTTGAACTTTGCATTCAAGGATTACTTCAAGAGGCTTTTCAACTTCAAGAAGGACAAGGATGGCTACTGGAAATGGTTTGCTGGTAACTTGGCCTCTGGTGGTGCAGCTGGTGCTTCATCCCTTCTCTTTGTTTACTCGCTGGACTATGCCCGTACCCGTCTGACTAATGATGCTAAGGCTGCAAAGAAGGGAGGAGAGAGGCAATTCAATGGTCTGGTTGATGTCTACAAAAAGACACTGGCAACTGATGGTATTGCTGGTCTCTACCGGGGATTCAACATTTCATGTGTTGGTATCATCGTGTACCGTGGTCTCTACTTCGGAATGTATGATTCTTTGAAGCCAGTTCTCCTGACTGGAGATTTGGCGGTAAGCAGCATCTCTTTTATGTTGTTCCTTGTACTTTACAGCACTTGGCATTACTTATACTTGCATGGGCCATGACTTAATGCTACGTCTGTGTACTGATGACATATGATCTAATGAATTTATCTTGATGCAACTGACATGTTACATGACTTGGATGGATATTTTTACATGTCTGATTACTTATAACCCATTTGAGTCTGGCCTAGTTCTGGGAGGCTTGAGATGAGCTGTGTAGACCCATACATCCTAGGTTGGAATTCCCACCAGAGGATCCCTTGGGATACTTGATACACAGTTTTGGCTGGTGGGGTTGTGTATCTGGGGTTTTCTCCCCAGGAGTGCCCAAAGGACCTTGCCTTTTATGAGGTTCCACGCCATAAAAAAAAATTAAGAGGTCTTCAAACTTCTACAATTTAAATGAATTGATCTATTATTGGCCATTTGTCAAGTGAGCTTCTTGTTGATAAAAACCCAGATATATTTACCATTGCTTTGTTGTTCTCTTTCGGAAATTAGAATCTATAAACAATTTCTTTTATTAGGTTTTAATGGTTTCTGTTTTGACATCTTTCTTTTTTATTATTAATGTAGTTTAAAAATTCAGTTTTGTTTTAATTGTGTATTGAACTGCTGTATCAGTCTGGCACACGAGTCAGTGTTCTGATTCCTGACATCTTCTTCCCCTCTTATTTCGATGATTACAGGATAGTTTCTTTGCTAGCTTTGCCCTTGGTTGGCTCATTACCAACGGTGCTGGTCTTGGATCCTACCCAATTGACACTGTTCGTAGAAGAATGATGATGACCTCCGGTGAAGCTGTCAAGTACAAGAGCTCATTAGATGCATTCTCCCAGATTCTGAAGAATGAGGGTCCCAAGTCTCTCTTCAAGGGTGCTGGTGCAAACATCCTCCGTGCTGTTGCTGGTGCTGGTGTCCTTGCCGGTTATGACAAGTTACAGTTAATCGTGTTCGGAAAGAAATACGGATCTGGTGGTGCTTAATTAACCAGGGGTATATTTCCCTGCTTGTGCCAATTTTAGCTTTTAGATGGTGATGAAAATCTTTTTGAGTTCCAAGAACAATCCGGCGAATTTTTGCTCAAATAATTCAGTTCTAGAGGGAGTTAAATCCCAAACCAATTTAAAATTTTGGATTGATTCTGATCCTATAAACCTGATTTATTGAGGTGGCTGTCAATGCCTCTGTTACTTCTTTTGAGCTTCAGCTCTATCTTATAATTTAAGGAGGATACTTTCATATATGTCCTGGTATTTTTTGTTTACGAATGAGTACTTATTTTGATGCTGGATTTTGCGTCTTTTGCAGTAAATGATGAATATTTTGAATGTTGAGATGAATTTTATCATATATTGTTGGTTATCAAATGCTGTTTTATGAGTATTTCATATTAGTGGGTATTGCAAATTTAATTCGAAAACGAAGAATTGGAAGCAGTACTGCAGATATCATAATTTCTAGTGTACCTTGGCACACGTTGCAATGATGGATTTTGATGAAATTATTGCTTTTGTCAGACATACCAGGCAATTTGTAACAAGTGAATGAGTGAATACTATGCAATTCAACTCTATATTCTTTTGTCAGTGTTCACTCATTGGTTTCTTGCATGGTGGATTTGGTATCTCTATCATAAGAGATACTTTCTCTCATTACAGTTGAGAATCAACCAGAGTCGATTGGTGCTAATGAAATGTAGAGAATTTACACATTGGTTTCTTACATGGTAGATTTCTGAATTAGGATCCTATAATTTCTTACCTGGTTTTTCTTTTTAACTGAGCTGATTGGATTTTCCAGGTTCCAGTTATATGTCTTCAGGGATTGGAAAAGTTTTACTGGTTTGTTCGGGATTCTAGCAAATAATAACCGGCTGTGTTTTAGGCTTTTATCCAAAACTTTGCTTTTATCTCTATATGTATGAACAGTTTGGTTGGACTGTAGTCTTTAAACATATCTGATATCTGAAGTTGCAGCTTTATTTTTTTTGGGTGAATGGAAAATATATGCAATTGATTAAGAATCAGGACAAAAGTGCTTTGGGTAAGTCACGCTACTTCGCATAAACCTCATTTTTGGCTTTAGTACACAAAAGAAGGGTGGCAAAGAGAGTTTGTAACTTTGTAAGTAGACGGTAGCCTGCTTTTGCAACGAGATCCACACTGGATTCCCTGTGTGTGTGAGTGGCGTCAATGATATTAGAGTCTTAACTCAAAGCATGTACATGCAATGAGATAAGTGCTTGAAGTAGATAAACTATGTACATCGAGATGATTAGTGTGCGATTGACATTAGATTATTTAACTTTTTGCGTGCTATAGTATATATATATTTACCTTTAAAAAGTAAGTTTTAAAAAGCAGTATGTAAAAGCTATAAGATTAAAATTTGAGGAAAAAAAAGGCTAATGCCAAACACGCATTTAAGTAGATCAAGATCAAAGGATGACCATAACATCGAACTCGATTTTCAGATTTTTAATCCATAACTGGATGGCAAGTTGTACCCCATCGCAAATACCCAAGTTGGAGCTTGTACATGTAATGAGACAAAGTGCTTGAAGTAGATAAATTATGCACTAGCATTCATATCCTTGTCTGCATAAAGGTGTTTATTTTACCATCTAAAAAAATGACTTTTATTTATTATACCATTTCATTTTACAATACATTTAACATTCTAATCTTTATTCTTTCACCACTTCATTTAAATATCTTTTATTTACTATTTACTTGAAAGGGAGAGAATGTGAAAAAAGAAAAAAAAGTAATAAAAAATTGTTAATAATAGTTTATTAGAAGAGAGAAACAATAAAATATAATATATTATTTTTACCATTTAGTTACAGTAATTTGTATATATACACACTTACTATTTATGGTTGTTAAAAAATTTTAACAATACACATCCGGGTAAAATTTAGTCTAAGCGATTATGTTGCTAAAATTGCAATTTGAGAGTATTACGTGCCCCTCAATGCTAATGAAGTAGGTCAAAGGATGCCCATAACATTGACCTCGGTTTTCAGATTTTTAATCCTTAACTGGATAGCTAGTTGTACCCCATCTTGAATACCCAAATTTATTATTTATGGTTGCTAAAAAATTTTAACAATACACACCCGGGTAAAGCTTAATCTGAGCAAGTGTGTTGCTAAAATTGCAATTTGAGAATAGTACATCCCTCAGTACTAGTGAAGTAGATCAAAGGATGACCTTAACAACGACCTCGATTTTCAGATTTTTAATCCTTAACTGGATAGCAAGTTGTACCCCACCTCGAATACCCAAGTTTGAGCTGTTTTGAAAAGCAATTGTTGGTGTTAGAGATATATATTAGACATATTAGCCCAATGTAATAGGCCCAAGCCCATTCCTACTTGTACTAGTAGTCTAGGGTTTAGTCGCCTATATATACTCATGTTAGGGTTCATTATAACATAGGTTATTGTACTACACTCTCATATAATAAAGATGTAGCCCTTAAGGGATTCCTCCGTGGATGTAGGCCGTCAAGGCTGAACCACGTAACCCTCGTGTTCTCAGTGTTCCTATTCTATGCTTCTCCTTCCGCATCCACTCTAGCATATACACAACATGGTATAACACATCACGTTGCTAATATTATCCATTTAACATGGTATCAGAGCTAATATTTAACAGTTGGGAAGCATGACAGTATATCTAAAACTGGCAATAGGGACAAAATCACAAAACTGTTTCACTCAAGTGACAAAAAACTATTGCATCATTGGTTAGCAAACGGACTAGAAAGGTGTATTATTTGCTTTTAAAAGCCTCACAAGAAGGGCCATAAAACCAATGCGAAACATGTGATATCATCATATATGGCATTTCACACAGAATTGTGGTTTTAGATGCCTTGTGTTGTGTGGCATGGCAACTAACATGTCAACTATAAGGCTTTCCACTTGCATTTGCAATTTTCATTAATGTTCTTGCTATGTTATATGTCGTGTGTAGAAATGGATGAATGTGTTTCATGGTCCTCCAAGGCCTTATTAAGGCAAATAATTTCCTTATCACGAAGCATAATTTTTTTTTTTTGTCTACAATAAATTGGAAGAAGGGAGATTCGAATCCAAATTCTCGCAATAACACTAAATTACGAGATTTTTGACTATCACAAAGCATTTTGAGACATCTATATTATGTATATTATTGTCTAAACAACTTTGGCATGAATACTAAATATAAATGATGAAATTTTAATTAAAAAAAAATAGAGAAAGCAATTGCTTGTGTAATTTTTTAAAAATAAAGTTCAATTATTAGTAGAAAATGATTTGGGTAAAAGCAAAGTATCCCTTATGCGTATATATTAGTGGCACTATTTCAGGTTACCCACAAGTCATGCTCTGTTTAATCTCTGAAGGAGACCATAGGACAAAGATTCCAAAATGTGCTTGGCTTAAGACTGTTGTGTACTTGAGTTGAATTACTGGTAGTAGTCAAGCTGACAAGCAAACATGAATACATTATTATGATTAGTCTAATCCAACTTTAATGTTTAATCTGTTGATTCTGAGCAAATCTCTTTGCAATAATTGCTGCTTTACAAAAAATTAACTTGTAAGAGATGCCTTGTTTCATCTTTTTGTTAAATTTTGACCAACCTTTTGAAGTTCCATATTCTCTCCCTCTCTCTCTCTCCTTGCAATACATGTGTGTTTGCAGATTGAAAAGACCAATTCCTTGCTTGCAAACAAGGTCTACTTTGGTCCCATGTATCTCATGACATTAGCATTTACTTATTTGATGGCTTTATTACAGGTAAAGAGCTTATTTTATTTATTTGGTCACATAGAGGATCTTGCCTGGCTTCTTGTTAATTGCTTTTTCATTTTTTAAATAAATTTCTAGGTATTTATGTGGTCCCGAGCCCTGCATTGTCCATATATATAACAATGATATACATAGAAACTTAAAGTGCATTGTCACAATATTCCTGTGGGATCCCAATTCAACTTTGTAAAAAAAAAAAAAATAGTCTTACTGCCACAAATTTATTGGAATTCAAAGTATAGGTTCACGGAATTGTCCAATTCTAAATGAAAACTTTTGATTCTTTCCTCTTTTATAATGGGTGTTCAAGAGACTTGAATCTTTTGAGAGTGTTAACTAGGATGTGAATCGAAGATCTCATGAATAACACGAACCTTAGAAATCATTAGATCAACCTCTTGGAATTAAATGGAAATTACTTTCATATGATGATCATGCTTGTACCAATTTGCTCTTACACCAGAAGAGATCATTTAACTTTGCTCCTGGCTTCACCTTGTGACATGTATCATAAGAAAGTGACTTAAAAAAGTTGCCTCACAGTCACAGATAACCTAATTGGGCATTATTTAAATACCAAATTGCCTATTCATTGACTAAGCTGGTTCTTAATTAAGACAATGTGAAGCAACATAAAAAGTCAGCTGTTTCTGGCGACCTGTCTTCAACTATATTTGATTGCATACATTATTGGGAGACCAACTTTCTGAAGAGAGTAACAATACCATTACATCCTACCAAAATCATTAAAGAGATGGGGAAAATTTTGCTTGCAATAATTTTCTACGACAAATCAACAACTAAGGTGCATGGACTTTGAATATACTAAATAGTATATACCATCAATACCAATCATTTTCTCATTTTCTCCAACGTATCAACAACCAGAATAGAAGGTATTGGAGTCTACTAGTAACTTGTACTAAATGAACAACTGAAATAGCAGTTATAGTTAAGCTCTCTTGAGGACATGTTTGCACCAAAGTGATTAATTCAAGGTCCAAATTTGAGGTGGTTCGTCAAGTCAATGACAATTGACAGATAATGTTGAAGTTTTGATTGTCTTCAACTTTCCGAATGAAAGGTACTTATTGCCCCATTTGGGTGTGATGTGACTATTCCTAATATTGATTCACCACACCAAATATTAGACCATGCCAACTTGTTCATTTGCTTGAATTTAATTGATATTAAATGAGGCATACCTATATGTAAGCGGTAGAAATTAAAATATATTAACTGAAAAGGGGAATATATATGTAGATTGATGACTTTGAGAAGACTTCTCTTTACAAGAATAAGTTGTGTTTTATATCAAAAAAAGAAGAAGAAGAAGCTGTGTTTGAGGGAGTTATTGTTTATAGTTGGCATCTATGGTAGTATCAATTAGGCCTAAGAGGTGGCAGTTTAATTATAGGGATACTTGAACTATTTTACATGTGATGATCTTGACAAAGATTCCTCAATCAAATTTTAAATTCCAAGAAAGCATACAGTGGATGGGGTAGCCTAACCCCAAGGGTGAGGGCTTGAGCTACAAACATAGACAAGTCATAACAACCATTCCACATTTAAGGTAACACTTATATAGTTTCAGAGCAGTTCTCGGGACTCTCACATAACTGGTGTGCCCCATGGGAGACCCACATGTAAGGCCCATTCTTATGTGAGAGTTTAGAGCACTTTTCTGTATTTTCTCCACATTGAATCTTTGATTTCACATAAATTCAACCACTTTAATGCCTCACTTGGTGACAAGCAAGAGTTACCAAGCTTGGTAAGATCGCTCATTTTTCATGAAAATAGAGAAGACTCATTTTCATGGAAAAAGAGAAGATAATGACCCTAGAAACATGTAGTAATTGCTAGTTAGAACTTAGAAGAATATGATTTTCACTTTAATAAAGTAACTAGTAAACTGTGTGCTTAAAAAAAATTATATATTATCAAGATTATCGAGAAAATATATTTCTCAATTTTCTTTTATTTGCAATGGAACAATTTTAAATGCCTTGACAAGATTCTTACAATTTGCTTTTTGATTTGTAAGGCTTGTTGGGAGTCAGTTGAAGTTTTTTTTTTAGATAAATAGGGGAGAGTGGGTGAGGTGTCATAATTGAATTAGTGGCAAACACAAATGCATCCTGATCATATAGAACACTGTATCTATGATTCTATGGACAAAATATTAAAAAGTGCTTGGAAAATATCAATTTGATAAAAATGAATTCACCTGCCTCTATATTTCAACCACTATTGACTATATGATAAATAGATATTGTTTTCCTTAAGTTCATGTGTCATTGCCTTGCAACTTTTCTCTTTCTCCAAATGATATAGACACATCAATTTTTACAACAGACGAGTTAACAAATTTCACTAGTTTTCATTTGAATTTACCATAAATATCACATTCTCGAGTCTCTAAATTTTTTTAATTTTTATTTTTTGGAATATAGTAGTTGGAAGTTTTAAACATTTTAGGTCAGGAATTTTTTTACTTTACAGTAAATGAACCTTATCTTGTTTTACCATTAAAGCTGTTGTAGTTGCCCAGGGGACCAAACGACCTTTTGGAATCTTTAGGTGAACAATTTGTAGGGATCAGAAATTAGAACCTTGAAGATTGTACAGATGTACGGCAAAGATTGTGCAAAGATAGATTTATTGTCAATGCGGCTGTCACAGATCTCACCGCCTGTTGAAAATGGCTTTTTTTTTTTTTTTTAATCTCTCGTCTTGTTCTTGGTCAATTATTCTATCAAAGATTCAAAGTTTTTATTTTTACTTTATATATATATATATTTTATATTATAACCTACCAAAATTAAAATAATAAATTTATGGTCACACACATTCATAATCTTTTTTTCACGTTTCTAAAAAAAAAAAAATACTAATAATCTTTTTTCATAATTTGATGAAATGTTTTGTACTTTTGATCTCATTTAGCTCATTTCATCATTTTTATCTTTTACAATTAGGTCATGATAATAATGAATTTTGTTCTTTAATTTGAAGGTAGAAAAAAAAAAAAATTGAACTTGTTGAACTAATTGAAACCCATAAAAAAAAAAAAAAAAAAAAAAGACCTTAAGGCCACGTTGAGATATATAAACAACTTAGACAAAAACTAGAGTGTTACTGTAGGTATGCGGTAGGGAATTCACATTAATTACACCCTCTAACATTTAAAAAGAAAAAGAAAAAGAAACAAAACAACACCTTACAGATTTCAAGCCCATATTTAGAAGTTGGTAGAAAAATATATACTATTTTTTTTTTTTTGAGAGCAAAATATATACTAGAATGACAAAAATTAGTATGTGTTTGGAAATAATCCAAAAGCAAAAGTATCATTTTTTCAAGCAAAGATCTCCATTTCCTGTAGGTTGATGCTTCAATAGAAAAGGCAGCACTGCAGCAGCAGAGTTACTTTAAATTTCACAAAAAAGTAGTCAAAACTTGTATTATACATACTTTCCTTTCTAATGAACCAAAACAAAACCACCTAAACAAAAGCCTTCAAAATGATTTTGTCCAAATGCCATTTTTTTGACAATTATAGTTAATTTGACATCATTTGTTTTTATCTCTCATCTATAAAAGAAGATGGTACAAAAAGTACCAATTATATATAATAAACATAATAAGTTTCTCAAAAAAAAGAAAAAAAGAAAGAAAAAGATTATAATAAATGATTTGCAACAATTATAGGTTGACAAAAACAGGTCAGGTATGCTTTTACATAACAGAATAGTTGGCATATTTATAAAGGTGTTGTCCTACTATAAAATGAAAGATTTACTTTTTAATTTATGACTATAAAATCTCTATCTACTCTGTACTTCATAAATTAATTAATTAGGAAAAACATATTTATATTAATTTAGCTTAACCCCTCAAAGTAGCTGCCTTCTTCTGTATTAACAACTAAAAGGAGTAGCCTTAAGGGCATGGTTGTCAAAATTGGGATCCTACGTAAGATCGTGAGAGGTAGGTAGGATCGTAGATCGTAGGATCGGATCGTAAATCGTAAGATCTTACATTATTTGAGAAAAAAAAAAATTTAGTATATTAAATAATCACATAAATTATACATTCATAAAAAATAAAAAATTTGCATCCATTTGATGTAATTACCATGCATCATTATATCCATTTGTAAGCATCATTTAAGATATCAAAAATCTCAAAACGTAACACTCTATTGGGATGTTATTTTTGTTTGTTTTCAACTAACACTCTATCTCGCTATATTAGAATAGCAAAACTTGATCTATTAGAATATTATTTTTTATTTGGATCCAACTGAACCTTCTGTTAAGTTAAAGAAGATTACAAGAAACCAAAATTGTTTGGAATTGTCAGAATCGTACGATCCTGAACAATCGCTAAGATCCTTGAAAGATTTAGATCGTTTTGGGCAGGTGAGATCGTAAAATTGTAGGATCGTAGGATCTAGATCGAGATTTTGACAACCATGCTTAAGGGTTGACTTAATAATTTTTAAAGTCTCATAATATTTATGAAATTTTGAGTTTGAATCACCAATATCTTGGGGTCACTCCTAAGAATTTTCTCTCTATAATAAATTAGTGCCTGTGGAACATGTGAACTGCATACTAAAAATGGTTTAGTTACCTTTGTCAAAAAAAAAAAAAACTAAAAGTAATAGACCAAAATTATTAGTCACCATAGTCCATACTCCAACAAAATTGATTGGCTCTCCTTTTACTTCGTAGCCTTGATGGCTGTGCCTGTAGTAGCACTAAACTCAAGATCCAGAACGGAAAGTAGAATAAGAACATCGAAAAATATCAATTAACAATACAATAAAGAAATAGAAATTGGAATATATTTAATATTTTTTTTTAACAAGTGTTCTTAGGGATATGGTATTTAATAGTATATTTATAGATATGTTTATTATTTTCTTTTAAAGTCAAATTGTGTACAAAATATTTTAAAAGTACAATTAAATTTGTGCATGAAAATCAATAAATCATTAAAATTTATAGGAAAATTCTTCTAATCCAACATGCAGCTATTTAAATGAACATCACATGTTTTATGTAAAAATCAACTGAAAACATCCTAAGAATTTTCTTTTTAAATCAATTTATAAGAAAATTATACTAAATAACTATTAAATGAACATCGCATATATTTTAATCACATGATATATATGGCTTTACATTCTATTTATAATGCTAGAAATGTTTTTTGATGTGATGAAACCTGGGGGTGGGGGCATGGCCAGCCCCCTAGGTTTTGAAAAAAATCTCTCCCCTCCTTGCAATTTCTATGAAAACTAAAAATTATATCTTGACTTTTACACATTGGCCCCCCCAAAGAAAATAATTTGGCTTCACTATTGGTTTGATAGTGGAAATAATGGATTTTTTTTTTAAACATGATATGGTGGAGTAATGTCTTGTCTTATTTTGCTTTTGGAATATAATAATAATAATAATAATAATAATAATAATAATAATAATATTGACAACAATTCCTGGAGCTGGAATCTTGACCTGGTGATCAAGGTTTGGTACAAGACAAGAGCTTAAGTTCAAGCTTTCGAAGACTCACGGCATCATGATAGTTTGGTTTAAGGATTATGTATAAGTTGCTTAGACATTGATTCTTTATTAGATCAAGGAGGTATTATGTTCATGCACATATAGGGTTAATCACAACCAGTGACGGAACTATACTTGGACCCCCAAATTTTTTCAATTTTTTTTAGTATATATAAATATGTATTAATTTTAGCAATTTGTTTCAATAAATTTACACTTTGTCTTCTTAACAATATTATTGATCTTTTTAAAGACTATAAAAAATTTTATTGATCTAAAATATGAAATAATTTTAACAAGCTCAACAACAAAATTTACCAATAACAAACTTAAGTCCAAACAACACCCAAAAGCAAACCCACACAAGATACCAAAAAAAAAAAAAAAAAAAAAAAAAAAAAAAAAATCCTAAGCCAATTCTAACAAAAAAAGAGTAAAAAAAAAAAACTTAACTTTCTTAATTTAGAAATGCTACGTTCACAATATTTTCACAATAAATCACATGCAGTAAGTTGTTATTGGTTCTAATTTAAATCCATAACTTAAATTACTTTTTTGTCCACTCATAACAACCAATAATAACCTACCACTTATGATTTGTTATGAAAATGTTGTGAAAATATTATGAACATAACATTTCTCTTTTAAACGAATGCTTATTTGGAGTTTCAAAAAAATATTTGTTTATACTTTTGCCTCCCTAACTTCAAGTCCTAGTTTTGTCTTTGATCACAACTCACTTGAGAGATGCAATATAAAAGAAAGCGATGTTCCAATTGTTGCATATAGACTATTTCACTCTTTCTCCTTACCTATTCATAAGACACCCCAAAAATTTCTGCGAATTAATAGTGTGGTAGATTGAACAAGAGAGTTCCCAACTTACATTACACCTCAGACCAATGAACTGGGCACTTGATCACACCCTGTAGGATATAAATTTAGACTCAAGGTTGGTTAATCTACAACTAAACGACACCGTATCATCCTGGTGGCCAATGTGGCAAGCCCCTGAAATCCAGCATATAAAAACAAGCACCAGCAATCTAAGAGAGAGAAAATTGGATATATCAGAGAGAGAGAGAGAGAGAGAGAGAGACTCACACTAATATTTTTTTTTAAAAAAACTAAACTCACAGAAACTGAACAAAACCCATTTTTTCTTTCACTTTCAGTTTCACTTTCTCTATCTCTTAGAGAGACTCACATTTTGTGTTCTAAGCTCCAAACTCTCTCTCTCTCTCTCTCTCTCGCTCTCTCTCTCTGTGAAAATGTAAATTTTTTTGTTTTTTTTTTCAATTTTTGTTTTCTTCAGTATCTGAATTTTGATTACTCTAAGTTTTCTCAAAGCTATGGTGATTTTAACGTTTTTTGTTTTGCTGTGATTCTCTCAGATTTTCGAAGAGTTCGAGAGATACGACTGCGAAGGAGTTTTTCTTGAATGAGCTTTCTTCCGCTGGTAAATTTAACATTTTTTTTTTCCATTCATGTTTGTTTAAAAAAAAAAATTAATTTAATTTTTTCTGGTTTCTCTGTTTGGTTGCTGGGAAAGTTTGAGAAAATGCAAGAATATAAACGAAAAAAAAAAATGAAGATTTGGAATTTAGTCAATTTACGCTCTATCTTTGGTGAATTTTTGGTAGAATACGGTTTAGGAAAGTTTCCGTTACCTGCCGTTTGGTTGCTGAGAAAACTTAGAGGAAAAAAAAAGTAAAGCAAAGGAAAGGAAATGTTTTTATGAAAATGGTGAAACTTCATTTGTCATCTTAGCCAAAATTTGTTGTTTTTAGGCTCTCTGGTGTGAAAATTCAAAATTTTCTCAGAAAGTAAGCTGAATTTGAAGTTTAAAAATGTAATTTTTTTAAATTTCTTCTTGGTAAATGCTGCTTCAGTTTCTGTTAATTTGTCCAAAATTTTTAGAGATTCTCTATATGCGTGTGTGTGTGTATTCATGGAAGTAGTATTTTGTTGAATTTTCATTTTTTTTTTTTAAATTGAGTTTTCGGGTTTAGTTAAAGTAGCTTGCTTTTGATTGAATTAAAGACCAAAAGCCTGGTAATGTAGTTACAATTTTTTCCTTTTAATTTGTTCTTTTGGTTATATGTGAATTTATTTTATGGCATTTTGCAGCTTGTTTTGCAAATTGGATTCTACATTTTCTATTGGAATTTCAGGGGTAAGTGAAAGTAGCTCTTATTTTGATTGAATCAAAGACAAGGCCTTATCATGTGGTACAATTTTGTTTAATTTTGTGTTTTATGATGATTTGCAGCTTGTTTTGCAAAACTGGAGTCTGTATAGTAGCGGTTAAATATGAATGCAAATGGACAAATGGAGGTGCATTACATAAACACTGGTTGTCCTTACACGGTTACGGAAAGTTTTATGAACTTCTTCGAAGGCCTTACTCATGTGCCAGTCAATTATGGTCATGCTGTACCTATGCAGGATCAGGTATATTTTCTTTTCTTAAAAAATCCTCCAATCTGGATATTCATATATTTGATATGTCCCATTAGTTTGTTCATGCTTTTGCAAGTGTTTAGCCGTGTGGTGGTTATGTACTCGATGGTCATAAATGGAGGATGTGGGTGGTTGTCAAGCTGTTGCATTTAGTTTCCTTTAAAAAAAAATATATATTTTGAGAAATGAATTTTTTCATTCGTAAGGAATGGGTGAGTGTGCTATTAAATGATTATAAAAAAAAGTACTGACTGTTTGTTTTTAGAACTCAAAGGAGTTTATGCAGTAAGGGAAACACTGAAATTAATGGATGATGATGTCATCTGTTACAGAGATGTGTGAATCATATGTGTGATTGACAAAATCTCATTTCTATCAAGAATGGCATGAAATGATATTTTCTTATTTCCTGTCTGTCCAGGAAAGTGTATACTGGTCAATGAATATGCATTCTTACAAATTTGGATTATCTGGTCCGGGGAATACTTATTATGGTCCTTATGAGGTAAATGACCATTTACCAAGAGCAGAGGTCACCAGGAGTGCTTGGGATTACCCTTCAACGATTAATGAAGAGCCTGCAACCACAGACTCACAATCTGAAGGAGATGCAGCCATGGGTGTGCATGCTATCCCTGAAGAATGTAAGTTTAAGTTGAGCTGTTATATCCTTTTATCATTTAGTGAAGCTATTATTTTCAATTTCGTAAGCATCTAATCAGAGATTACGATACTTAGTTACTTTCATAATCTAAAGCTCATTTATTTCTTTGTTTTTGCAGGCAGTCCAACTCATCATAATAGTAATAGTCCACAGGTAAAAGCTTGCTTGCTGATGCAGCCTTATGTGATTGCTTTCCAGTGGTGGTAGTTTATGCTTGGGTGATTTAATCTAGGTTTAAGAAGTAGCACACATGAATATGTGCGCACACACGCACATAGAGTACTAGATATGTCTTGTGCATGAGGTAATCCAAAGAAGAAATTGATATCATTTTGTCTTTATTTCGTTGAGTTATTTTGACATTTTAATCTACTTATATCAAATATTTTGTTTTTGAACGCACTCTCTTTATCCTCATCTATGACATGCATCCTCTTAGAAACCAATTTAGAATTAGGCCCAGCATTGGCTCAAATTCCCTGCATTCTATTCCCAGATTTCTGGCATCTGGTTATTCTTTCAACATATTTAGGTGTTTGGTTTTACCAAGATAGGGGATTAAAGACATGGGAGAGAAACAAAGTGTAGTCTGTAGGGCAAATAGGCTTCCGGTGGACCCAAGAAGATAAACCAAAAAATAAAATAATAGCTTTGTAGTTCTTGGAAGATTTGTCAAATTGTCAATAGTGCAATACCTGATACCCTCATAATGGTTTTAGAAGCAAATATGAGCTAACATCCTGTGGTCTGGATTCTGGGTTTTCTCCACAATGATCCCTAATTTTGCGTCATTTTTATGAGCTAGCATCCCATGTCCAAAAAAAAAAAAAAAAAAAAAGCAGAAAAAACAGCTTGATTCTAGATTATCCTTGATCTCTCTCAAACTCTACTTGTGGCTTTTGAAGCAATATGAGCTAACACCACTTCTCTTCATATGGTTGTCATCAGAATCCTCATCTGCTCAGTCATCCTCAGTTTCTTCTCTTTCTCTAGTGTAATACCAAATTTAGAATCATGCCTGTAATTCCACATTTATGATCATACCGTTGTCATTTTCTGTTGTTTTTTATTTGAAATCTTATGCATTCATTCATGCTCAATTGCATTTGCTAACTTTATGTGTAGAATCTGTACTGCCCTGATGCTAAAAACTAAGTAAACATTTTGTCTTCTATGTGTATCATTGCAGGTTGCATGGCAAGACAATGTTGATCCAGATAACATGACCTATGAGGTTGCTACATATAGTTTGTACTAATATATATATATATATATAAAGTAATTTGTACTATAATTTTTACTTGCAGTTTAGTAGATTTGCAATATTTATCCTCTTTGTGTGAATGTTCTCTTATTGAGCAGTAGTAGCACTGTTAGCGGGGGCCTGGCTTAATTGGGTGAACTAAATATGGTGGAAGAAAAAAAAGGTCCTCCATCCCTCCCCCCAACATACGTGCATGCACACACGCACACGCCAAAAAGTGAGAGTATTAAACTCATTGGTGGTGTAGCACTCAAGATTTTTTTCATTGACTTCAATAATTTCATTGAATGGATGAAACAGTGTATTCATGACTGTTCTGAATAGTGGCAAGTGCAACTTAGTTAAAATTTTTAAAGTGAGGGTATGTAACTACCATTCAAAGTAGATTGGTGATTCAAATTTGGTGTTTTTTTAGTAAAATAATTATTAGGAAATCATAATGGTTAGAAGTTAGGCACATTAATTTTTAATTTTTATTATTTTATTTTTTTCTGTTATGCAGGAATTACTTGACTTAGGTGAGGCAGTTGGAACTCAAAGTCGAGGTCTTTCACAGGACCTTATTAATTTGCTTCCAACTTCAAAGTACAAATTTAAAAACTTATTCTCAGCAAAGAAAGCTAGAGAGAGGTAATTCTTGTTTGTAGCTAATTTGTTTAATCTTCCCAACTTTCATTTATGGATGGAGATAAACCAGTTCTCACCCATCAAACCATTTGCTTTACTAGTCTTCATGCCATAGACAAACATATGTCATTTTTTCCCTCCCTAGGCAAGTTAAATATTTATCTGCACTCAAATGTTTCTAACCAGAAGTTTAGTGACGTCATTTAATAGATAAACAACTCTCTGTTTCCTGCCTTCCCCTTGATATTTTAGATGTGGTCTGTCCAACTTACCTTGCTAGAAAGGAGTCTTTTTTTTTCCTTAACCAGAATATTATTTGTTAAAAGAAAACATGGAGAAATTTTTGCGATGCCTTATGGATAGTAAAGTATCTTTGGGTTGAATTTAACCTCAAATGAAAGTTGACATCATTCTGCTTGTTTGACCAGTCTGGTGGCTGGTGCAATGATGTTTACCCATGTGTTAACATACCCTCATGTGTTATCACATGTGTTAGCATGACCAGTAATTCATTTTAATGTTAGGTCGTGCTCATGAATCCATGGGTTTAGTCAGTAAAGTTATTTGAGTTGCCAGAGGGGTTGTTTGTCTAATGTTAAGGTCGTCACTTGCATCCCATAGGTGGACCCATTTTTGTGTTTTTAATCTTGCATCTCATAGTTTAGGTTTCCGGAACAGCACTTAGCTAGTGTTCAGCAACTAATCTTCTCTCATGGTAAAGGAATGTGGATGAAAACACTTTAGTGAACTCAAATTATGGTTGAATTGACATACAGAACAGATGGAGTTATTGTTTCGGATTGTTTTAATGGTAAATTGCAACTGAAAATCTATTTTTCTTGCTGAATTTTAGTTTATCAAGCGTTTGCAATGGTGTTGTGATTGATGTTTCTTTATGACATTGCAACCAGAAGCGTGTTGCAGAAAGTAGGTGCCTACTTCATATGTAATTGTATCAGAACATGGTCAATGTGAAACTATGGGGCATGGCAATGTGGATTCTTGGAATTACTGAGTGTACTTATTATTTTTTTCTTTCTATTTCTCTCTTTGTATTCTCCATTTGTTTCAATAAGTTTATTACTCTAAGTGGGGAGAAAAAGAACTGGAAATTTGGATTTGCAACCTTTAAGATGGATTGGCCACTTAAAAGAAATAAAAATCTGGTGATGCCGTTCATTGTGTGAATTAAAACCATATATTGCTCTTAAGCTCCTCTTATATAGGGTTCCTTGAATGGTAATTTCTTCATTGTATCTGTCTTTTTACTTGTAGATTTGATTTGGAGGTCTTGCTTTGCCTATCAGAAAAATTGTTACTAGATGCATTACTTTCTTTTTTAATTGTGGTCTTTCCCTCTTTTCTATCATTGTCTGTGTAAGCTGATTCATAATGTATTTGTATTGTCTGCAAACAGATGTGTGGTTTGCCAGATGAGGTACAAAAGAGGTGATCGGCAAATAAAATTGCCGTGCAAGCATGTTTACCATAGTGAATGCATCACCAAATGGCTTAGCATTAGCAAGGTCAGTAGTGCTTTTATTAAAGCTGAACTTTTTCAGATTTCTAGATCTGCATTTCTTATGCCTATATATATATTTTTGTCTTACCTTACTGTATTTTTGTCAGATATGCCCAATTTGCAACACCGAGGTATTTGGCTAGGAATCAAAAGGCATATGTAGCATCAAGTGGGCAAGAATAATGGAAGGAATCCAGTGTTCACATACTTGAATTTTCATTTTTTTTGCCCTTCTTATTATTTATTTATTTTTTCCCCTTTTTGGTACAACTTGGGCTAGTGAAGAACTATAGTGGCTTCCTCTTTTTTCATACAGGCTTTGTTCAGTAGGATAAGAATCTTATAATTTTAGCTTCTTAAATGAATTTCAATTTCAGAATGGATTCTGTGGCTGGGCTGTCTGTAAATATATAGTGAAGGATTGTTATTTGAATTAGTCCTAGTTCTCTAGACTTGACATTGATCTTTTTTTTTGCTTGCTTGTAAACACTGAAACACATAGATTACATGGAGGTTAAAAATGAAAAATCTCGTAGAAGAAATGGGGGGGTCAGTATAAGGAATCAGAAATTGCACATGTTACAGTGAATATGAGTGATTCTTATTATGTGCCGAGTCCAATTGGCAGTGTCGTGTGCGCCAACAGTCTATTTGGTTAAAACATTGGCGAGGAAAGGTGAAGGAACAGGCTTGAGTACAAGGAACTATGGTCTAGGATACTCAATTGGTTTCCACTTGTTTCCAATAATATTTGGTGTAATCTCTCTTGTTTGTAGGTTGCGAAGGCTGTTAAAACAAGGGGAACACAAACGTGCAACTTCATACATATTAAGAACTAGCACTACTTCTAGGTTTGGCCAAAAACCTTTAGGTCCATGCGTGTGCACTGCAAGAATGTTAGACTAAAGTACTTATCAATGTGCAGGAACCACAAGATTGATATAAATTTAGTTATGTGAAGTGGCCTATTTCAGTGAAGGGTAATGAGCATGGTTTTAGAACCTGGAAAAGGGCCTGGTTCTCAGTTTATACTGGTTTTGAGTGACAGTTTTAACAAACCAGATTAGGGTCCAGTTTCCAATTGAACCGACCAATCTGGTTTTTAAAACCATGGTAATGAGGCTGTTCTCCTCCTAGGATGGCAAAAGGAAATTGAATTGGGCTATTCTCCTTGCCCTGTCCTAACAACTACGTGCAAAAATAGCCTGGATCAAATAAGGTACCAGTCCTATCTCATAGCAAATTAAAATTGAAAATAATAACAATCTAACAAGACCAATCTGATCTAATCAGATAAGTTCCCTATGAGATGAAAATCTTTTACAAACTCTATATGTCATGACTTTGTTTGGACATAACACATGCATAGGAAGGCCACCTACCGAACTTTCATTTAACACGACCATGTGAGTGAATGGCTAATATATAAACTAATACGATGTTTGGTTAGAGCTGAAGGAAGAGAAGGGAAACAAGTAAGAAGTAAAAAGCATTAAGAAATAAAAAGAAAACATTCGTGTGACGTGTTCGGAAATAAGGAGAGAAAGGGGAAAAAAAAAAGAACAATAAATCCAAATAAATGTCTTCTCATATAGTGGATTTTCGTAGTTGGTGCAGGTTATCCTACAGGGGCTCTTCATTTGGAGACATTATCAATAAGTTTTTCACTTATTGAGCTTTTCTTTTAGTTTATTTCTTAGTTGATTACAAATACAAAAAGCATTATTCAGTCACATCATTTGAGGTCCTAAAATAGGGTTTTTTTGGATTTTTCTATTTGATTGTATCAAGAGGTTCATTGAATTGAAATTTTCTTAAGGCAATATTTAGATGGTCTTGGAGCACTGCTCGAGGCTCTCACAAAGGGAGTGGGTTCCACACATGGAACCCACCATGGGGGCCCACCCTTTTGTGAGAGCCTGGAGCAATGCTCCAAGACTACAGGCAATGATATTAGTTTGTTTGTACAATCGGTTTTTAGATTTTACATCATAGTGAGTTGAGAGGTTCAAATAATTAAATGGTAGAGATTTAGTACATTTCTATATGAAATATGGAACACATAATGGCAAGTAACAGTGAATTAGGCTAAGTTTGTAGGCTGTAACTTAGCCATTACAAAATCCTTCCATGACTCATGAGTTGTTATCTTGAGTATCTGAATCTAGGACATATCACAAGCATCAAGTTTTACTTTTGTCATTGAGTGTTTGTTTGGAATATCTTATTTAGTTGAAACTGAAAACTTTTTGCTAAAAAGTAGTTAAAATAGTTAAAAGGTAGTTAAAATAGTACAGTGAGATCCACAAATAATTTCAAAAAGTACAATAGAACCCATGAATAGTAGCAAAAATAAGCTGAATAGTAACAAAAATAAGCTGAATAGTAACAAAAAACTAGCTTTTAAAGCTAATGCCAAATACACACTGAATTTCATTTATAGCTATGACCTTAATGGATAAGATGCCAACTCATGTTCTTACACAATACTTTGTATGCAACTCTATGCAAGGTAGCTATCTTGAAAAGGCAAGAGCACTAATGGCCTATTTGGATTGAGGGGGAGGGAGGGGTTGGCCCCAAAAAAAAGGTTAGTTTTCGGCCAATTTTACTCAACTCCCCTTTCCTCCCCTCAATCCAAAGATTCCAAAGAACCAAAGGACGTATGAAATACTGCAGCAGATAGCCATAACTCTGGAGAGGAATGGGAATTGGGTTTTGTTGTAATGGCTCTAATGGTCATCCCCAGTATCAGCTCTAGTGACTAGTGGAGAACACGCATATGAAGAGAATCGTGAAGGCTTCTGTAGCCAAGACTCTCTTGCTAAGGGAACTGAACTCCTAACACACGAGCACTTCAAAAATGGTATTCTATCATACTCAAATCCTAGACATATATTATATACAAGCTAATTTTTTATTTAATTCTACAAGTGATCTTCATTGGAAGATTGTATCTTTTTGTATTCATCAAACAGGCCAGGTTAGCCCTCTTAATTGAAAGTCAAAACTACTAAAAATAACACCCAGTGGTCTCACTGACTAGTACCATACTCTGCTTTCACATTCTGCAGGTAACGCTAAAGGCAAACACGCTGCAGGGACCATCACCAAAAACAAAAGTTGAAAATCATTGTTATCTTTATGATTTTTTCCATATTTTTTTCAATATACAACCAGATTGTCCATTTGATAAATAAGAAGTCAAGAATACATATTTCTGTAACTAGTGATTCTGGAATTACAAATATGGTGTTGGAAGTATACAAGGACATGTCAGCATAAGCAAAAGATAACAGGATTCAGCTTTCATTGCTTTAGAAAGAAAGGAAAAAAGAGTATGAAGAGCGTAAAGATTGCATTGGGTTGAGGTGGGAATGAACAATCAATCAGCGGACCTGCTTTGAAATCATGAGATCATATGTGGTCATATTAATAAGTTATTTTATGGGTATATATTATTGATCATAATGTTTATTCAATCCAGTAAGAATTTCTTTGTCTTAACCCTATTGGATATATATGCCCTTTAAAATAAAATTAATAAATATATAGAAGCAACTTTAAACTAGGTTGCACCGACACGCCATTTTTGGCGTCGTGTCGGTGTCCGACACGTATCGGACACCGGAACGGCCACCCTTATTTCCATTTTTTTTAAACCACCCTTATTTCCACCCTTATTTCCATTTTTTTTAAACCCTTATCCTTATACCATCATCCATGTATTTTTAATTTTTAATTTTTTAATGAGATTTTCCCATGTAGTTAAAAGAATTTCCAGTTATCCACCACTCTTTTTCACTTATCTAAGTAAAATTATTAATGTAGCCACTCAGTACACTAAATGGCTAAACCACTAAATTTCCTACAAAATATAACCACTCTCCCACTAACCCATGTCTTCAAAATAACCCTATTTATTCAAAATGAAAAAAAAAAAAAAAAAAAATTTCTGAATCCACTTTTCCATCAAAAAAAAAAAAAAAAAAAAAAACCCTCAATCCACTAAATGGCTATCAAACCTACTTTTTTTTTTTTTTTTCTTCTTCTTCTTTAAATCTCTTTTGCTCGATAGAAACCTCTTCTAAAATCTCTTTCTTTTTTCCTCACCTTCTTAGAAAAGAAAAATACCTTTGATTTCAATGATTCTAATAATAATAATAATAATAATAATAATAAAAAACCATGTTAACCTAGATTAACATTGAATTAGAGTTGAAACTATTAAAAAAAAAAAAAAAAAACCACCCTTATTTCCATTTTTTTTAAACCCTTATCCTTATACCATCATCCATGTATTTTTAATTTTTAATTTTTTAATGAGATTTTCCCATGTAGTTAAAAGAATTTCCAGTTATCCACCACTCTTTTTCACTTATCTAAGTAAAATTATTAATTTTAAAATCCTAAATTTTAGGTTACAAAACCTCTAACTTTTTTTTTTTTCTCTCTCTCTTAGGCATTCTTCTCTTTCTTTTTTCCTCACCTTCTTAGAAAAACAAAAGGAAAATTCCTTTGATTTCAATGATTCTATCAAAAAAAAAAAAAAAAGCCATGTTAACTTAGATTAACGTTGAAACTAAAAAAAAAAAAAAAAAAAAAAAAAAACTTATTTCCATTTTTTAAAAAACCCTTATCCTTATCTTATCCTTATCAATAACTATAAATTGAATCCCACATAGAATTATACAAATGATAAATATAATTTCTTTTACAAGAGAAATGTTTTTACAACAATTTCTTAGATAACAAACACTTCATGTGAGGTTTGAATCATAACAACAATTTCATTCATTATTATTCAAAGTTGCTATATTTTTCAATCACAAAAAAACCTAGGGTGTGATGAAATTTTTGCACCTATGAGTCCTCACCTTCTTAGAAAAACAAAAGAAAAATTCCTTTGATTTCAATGATTCTATCTAAAAAAAACCGTGTTAACTTAGATTATCGTTGAAACTAAAAAAAAAAAGAAAAAAAAGAAAAAAAAGAAAGAAACTTATTTCCATTTAAAAAAAAAAAAAAAACCCTTATCCTTATCAAAAAACTATAAATTGAATCCCACGTAGAATTATACAAATGATAAATATAATTTCTTTTACAAAAGAAATTTTTTTACAACAATTTATTAGATAATAACCACTTCATGTGAAGTTTGAATCATAACAACAATTTCATTCATTATTATTCAAAGTTGCTACATTTTTCAATCACAAAAAAACCTAGGGTGTGATGAAATTTATGCATCTATGAGTGAAATAATTTTTTGGTATAAATATCATCAAATCCCTAAATATTTTTGTAATTAATAAATAGAGTAACTTTCAATAATTATGACTATTAACTTCTACAATAATTATGAATGAAAACTATTAACTTCTACGAAACAAAAATAGAATAGCCCATGGCTCACAGGCTAGTATGATAAAGTGAAAAGTTTTCATTTGAATTGTAGCCTTTAATGTTCAAAGGATCTGTCCAAAAAAAAAAAAGAGTTTTAGAGGATAAGAATTTGGTGTGTTAGTAAACAACAGATCAAAAAGAGAAACATAATTTAACGAAATTTTTTTGAAAAATATATAAATAAATAAAAATTCTGACCTTTGATATGAAGGGCCACCATGATCTTGTCTATAAATGAGATTCACCTACACATGAAGGAACAAACACTGAAAGAGAAAATGTTATTGTTAAAGTGTCATCCACTATACGTGGTTATTGGGTAGTCATCATATTTGATGTCAAACAGTGGCAAGACCTTCACCCCTTGGGTTAAAAATTAAATTGGCAACATGGATTTTTATAACTGCTTCAGTTTTTTTAGAAGTTGTTATCCGAATGAACGTGGTCTTTTTTCTTTTGCTTTTTTGATAGGATCTGAACGTGGATTTGAGGCAAGGGTTTTTTTTTTTTTTTTTTTTTTTTTTTTTTTAAGTTATCTAAAATTTAGAATTTTTTAAAATAATTTATTTTACATTTTTAATCCTCTTATTTGAATTTTCTGAATAGTTGCTTTGAAAAAGTGGGTTAGTGAAAGAGTGTTCCTATTTTGTAGGCAATATTTTAGTGCAAGTTAGATATGTATTTTTACCGGATTGTTCTTTAGTTTTGTCTGTACTTAAACATAGGTAGAGGTATTTTTGAACTAAAAAATGAGGAATCCAAGTAGGGAAAGCCTTTTAAATAATAGTATAGATAATAATTCTTATAAAGTCTCTCACCCGAACTTATCTAATATTCCATTCCAATGACTCCTTAATGCAATTCAAAAAATTTATGCGTACGTGAACCTGAGAGAGATAAAACAATTAGGGTTAAACCAAGTATTTAAAAAAAAAAAAAAAAAACTTTAATCAACAAACCAAAGTTAGCGTGCGTGTTATTAAAGATAATAGCATAAGTTTGTTAGAGTTTGTGTTTGATTTAAATTTTGATGAGATCATTTTTCCTAAAAATCTTATTAAAATTGTTCAAAATAAAGATACATATCTAACTCCCTACAAAATAGGACAACTTTATGTTAGTTTTCAAAGCAAACTCACTTCACTTTCCTTACTCACGTTTGAAATTATTCAGTCACCACAAAATTTCAAAATTACATTTAAAAAAAAAAAAAGGAAAAAAAAAAAGAGAGTTAACGTGATACATAAAAATAAAAAATAAAAATAAAAAGAGAGAGAGAGAGAAAGAAGTAGAACTCAAGGTTGCTACAAAACTAAATAAAAAAATTTCACGCAAAAAACATATACATTTAGTCACCACCAACATTTCAAAATTACATTTAAAAAAAAGAAAAAGAAAAAAAAAGATAGTTAACGTGATACATATAAAAAAAAAATACATTTAGTCACCACCAACGTTTCAAAATTACATTTAAAAAAAAAGAAAAAAAAAAGAAGATAGTTAACGTGATACATATTAAAAAAAAAAAAGAGTAGAACTCAAGGAAAAAAGAAAACTTTCTTAAAAAGAAAAAAAAAAAAAAGAGTTAACGTGATACATATAAGGAAAAAAAAGTACAACTCAAAGAAAGTTAATCATAAATAAACAAAAGAAAAGAAAACAAAGAGGAACTTGCAAAAGATAGAACCTGAATATTTGTTGGAGCCTCTGACAGTAAATATCTTTAATTTGAAGAAAAAGAAAGAAGATGTAGAACTAAACTAAATGTCTTCAATTTGAAGAAGAATGAGAGATAGAAAGTGAGATAGAAACTGCAAAGCATACGTGAGTTTGTGGGTCTTAAAGTGTAGGAGTTTTAATTTACATATCTATTCCCGTTGGTTGAAAACTTGTAAGTGGGTATGATGAGGGTATTTTAGGCATAAAAAAAAATAAAGGAAAGTGAATTTTTACCGGAATGTCCTTTAGTTTTATCTCTACTTAAATATAAAGGTGTAGGGGTATTTTTGAACTAAAAATTATGGAATCCAAACAGGGAAAGCCCCTTAAATAGTAGTATAAATAAAGGAAAGTGAATTTTTACCGGAATGTCCTTTAGTTTTATCTCTACTTAAATATAAAGGTGTAGGGGCATTTTTGAACTAAAAATTATGGAATCCAAACAGGGAAAGCCCCTTAAATAGTAGTATAGATAAAGGAAAGTGAATTTTTACCGGAATGTCCTTTAGTTTTATCTCTACTTAAATATAAACATGGTTTTTTTTATTTATTTATTATTATTATTATTATTAGAATCATTGAAATCAAAGGTATTTTTCTTTTCTAAGAAGGTGAGGAAAAAAGAAAGAGATTTTAGAAGAGGTTTCTATCGAGCAAAAGAGATTTAAAGAAGAAGAAGAAAAAAAAAAAAAAAAAAGTAGGTTTGATAGCCATTTAGTGGATTGAGGGTTTTTTTTTTTTTTTTTTTTTTTGATGGAAAAGTGGATTCAGAATTTTTTTTTCTTTTTTTTTTTCATTTTGAATAAATAGGGTTATTTTGAAGACATGGGTTAGTGGGAGAGTGGTTATATTTTGTAGGAAATTTAGTGGTTTAGCCGTTTAGTGTACTGAGTGGCTACATTAATAATTTTACTTAGATAAGTGAAAAAGAGTGGTGGATAACTGGAAATTCTTTTAACTACATGGGAAAATCTCATTAAAAAATTAAAAATTAAAAATACATGGATGATGGAATAAGGATAAGGGTTTAAAAAAAATGGAAATAAGGGTTTTTTTTTTTTAATAGTTTCAACTCTAATTCAACGTTAATCTAGGTTAACATGGTTTTTTTTTTTTTTGTATTAATATTATTTGAATCATTGAAATCAAAGGTATTTTTCTTTTCTAAGAAGGTGAGGAAAAAAGAAAGAGATTTTAGAAGAGGTTTCTATCTAGCAAAAGAGATTAAAAAAAAAAAAAAAAAAAAAAAAAAGAGTAGGTTTGATAGCCATTTAGTGGATTGAGGGTTTTTTTTTTTTTTTTGATGGAAAAGTGGATTGAGATTTTTATTTTTGTTTTTCATTTTGAATAAATAGGGTTATTTTGAAGACATGGGTTAGTGGGAGAGTGGTTATATTTTGTAGGAAATTTAGTGGTTTAGCCGTTTAGTGTACTGAGTGGCTACATTTTAGGACTATCATAAACAAACTAGCCTCTGAGCACGCGCTCACGCGCGTGCTCAGAGGCTCTTCAAATTTTTGGTAAAGGTTAATAATTTGCATCTATTATAAATTGAGACTACTACATCTTTCAATCACAAAAATACCTAGAAGTGTGATGAGTGTTATATGTTTGTACCAAATATTAAAATTATTAACATTTTTCCACGCATAACACTCATCACACCCTTAGGTATTTTTGTGATTGAAAGATGTAGTAGTCTCAATTTATAATAGATGTAAATTATTAACCTTTACCAAAAAATTGAAGAGCCTTTGAGCTCGCGCGTGAGCACGTGCCCTGATGTTAGTTATTATTTAAGGAGCTACCACTACACCCCCAAGATTTAAGTAGAGACAAAATTAAGGAATAGTCTGATAAAAATATATGTCTAACTTGCACTAAAATATTGCCTACAAAATTGAAACACTCCTAAAATAGGAACTTGCACTAAAATAGGAACACTCTTCCACTAATTGCTAATTTAAAAACTCCTAAATTTTTGCTAAATTTGTAACACGTACACAATTCTGATTAGTTTCTCCTTACCTGTATCATCATTTAGCAGTTACCACCTACCAGTACTTTCAAATATTCAATGTTATCCACACACCCACATTTTAATTTGAATTCTTTTTTTTTTAAAAAACTAATTTGAATTCAAATAAAAATAGTTACCACAATTTACATCCCAATACTCCCTTATCAGTTGCCCAACTCCAAGTTTCCATCCGTTCATATCCATTTGCCATTTTTTTTTTTAGAATTCATTTGCCAACTTGAAGCGGCATGCCAAGGTTTTCATCTATTTTTATTTAATTCAATTACTATTTCCTTCTCCGTCCTCACTTTTTTTTTTCCTCCTTTGTATTTTTTTTCTTTTTAATAAATTTTTTTTTACCATCATTGTATATGTTTTTGGAATTAAATATTTTTATTTTTCGTGTTAATTTGACAATTTGAGAGATTACAATTGTTTTTTTCCCTTTTTTTTAACCAAAATCCACAGGCACATCGATGGATATGTGAATTACATCCATAAGTAATTAAGAGATTGTTGTAATTGATGTCAATAGAATATTTAATATCTGCTCTACGTTCAGGTAATTGAGATCTCTTTGTACTTTCTTTTTTTGAGATCTCCATTCTTTTTATCTAATGTATAGGTATACGTATATGTTGAAAAAAAAAAAAACATGTACTTACTATTTACCATGGAGAATTAGGTATTAAATATTTGAAATACAGCAAGTGAAATTGAGTTGTGTCTTGAGTTAGAGATCCGTATTTGGTAAAGAGAGAATTTATCTTCAAACAAAGGTTGATTTGAGATTGGAGTCTGCATTATTATCGTTTAAAAGATTAACACTGACCCGCCCCTTACATCCCTATATAAAACCAACTTCTTTTGTAATATGATTGTATTAACAATTTTGACAAGAGGATCTGAAGTATTTGACCACTTTAATATAATGAAAAATTTTTTTTTATTAAATTGGGTGATGTGCTTAGCGTGTGCCCTATATGAGCTTTGGTTGAATTACTAAAAAATATTATCTTATTTAAGAATGTTATATATTATGTTCTTTAATTTTATATTTTAGGGATCAAGTTTACAGTTGGAAGACCCCTACCAGTGCGATCTCCTACAACAGAGAAGATTAAGTTGCATTTGATTGGGTTGCACTTATATTTTTAGAGTTACATTCAGATCAATTCATTTGGTTGGTCCCTCTAATGTTTCTGTTGGGTTCTCCGGCTCACTTAGTAGTAGTAAGTTTATTTGCAATTTCCTAATGTGTCTCAAGCAAATCTGTGTAGAACATAATTATTATTTAAATTAACCTTTCAATTTTGGTTTTTCATTAGGAAACTTAGAGTGCATGTGGATATGTTTCTGGAGAAGGAAGGACGGTGGATCCTTATTGTTCCCTCTTATATCTCCTACTCATTTAAAAAAATATATATACATATTTACTAGCCTCTAAGAGGCTCTTCTATTTTTTGGGTAAGGGTTAATTTAGAGCATTATTATAATTTGGGATTACTACATTTTTCAATCCCCAAAAAAAAAAAAAAAAAAAAAAAATCAATCTAGGGTGTGATGAAAAATTATTCTTCTCAATCTCATTTCTTTCATATAAAATTTAATATTGTCTTTTGTTGTGCCTTTCACTGCAATTTTTTTAAGAAAAAAAATACTTTTTAAAAAAAAATTAAAGGATTAATTAGTGATTTAATAGTAGATGCTAACATTGAGAGTCTTTCTTAGTATTTTTTTTGTGTGACTTTTTTAAGTATTCTAAACTTTAGTTGTGGGTGTGTACTAAGTGCCTATCTTTTAGGATTAAATATAACGCATAATACTCATCACACCCCTAGGTTTTTTTGTGATTGAAAAATGTAGTAATTCCAAATTATAATAAATACTCTAAATTAACCCTTACCCAAAAAATAGAAGAGCCTCTGAGCACGCGCGTGAGCGCGTGCTCAGAGGCTAGTTTAAATAGTATATTTTCTATGTACTATTTTAAAAAACCGCACTTTAAATTTAGACCAAAGCATTAAACTAAGTATATTCTCCTCTCTTAATTTAATCTTTAATTTACTTTTTGAATTAAATAATACATTTTTTTTAATGAAAAATAAAATCGTTTTTACTGTTTTCTCTTTTTCGAAAATTCAAAGTATTTACATCTTGTACTTTGTCCTTTTTTTTATTTTTTATTTATATATATACATCTATCCATGTACTAACCATGTACTATTTTAAAAAATCCCACTTTTTATCCCACATTAAACATCTCACGTTTTCCTTTTTTTTTTTTAAATCTCTTCCATATTTTGGGGAAAAAAAAAAGAGACTCCTACTATAAAACTATTACTATAATTTCTCCATCCATATCCTTATATTTAGGCATTAACATATATGATTTTGAAAAAAAAAAAAAAAAAAAGGCTAAATTTTAGGGAAATTTAAAAGATTAAGGTGGAGAATTGGTGTGACCCTATCCTTATTTAAAACTTTACCAAAAAAAGAAAAAGTACACGTTTGAAAAAATTCCATGTTCTATCCATGTACTATTTTAAAAAATCCCACTTTCTAACCCACGTTAAACATCTCAAGTTTTCCTCTCTACTTTTTTTTTTTTTTTTTAATAACCTTTTTGGTGTTGTTGATGTTGTACTTTTTTTCAAATTTTATGTATGACAGTTATCATTTTTTGTCTAATCCTAAGATGTAGTTTTTTTAATCCTAAAATTTAGTCGTTTACTATACATCCATAACATAAGTAAATAAAAGATTAAATTGAAAATTTTATGGCAAAAGATACACGTTAATTGTATACAAAAGAAATATAGTTTCTATTACAAATGAAATTTTTTTTAGAACAGTTTATTAGATCACAACCACGTTATGTGTTTGATTTAAATTTTGATGAGATCATATAAAAAAAAAAAAAGATAGTTAACGTGGTACATATAAAAAAAATACATTTAAGAGAAAAATAAGGGAAGGTAGGCATAGCTTTAACAAAAAGTAAGTTTGCCAAACAAACAGTAAGTCTGCCATTGTCCCTAAATTAAAAAAAACAAAAATTTGAAAAAGGTAAAGAGTGAAAAGATGGTCACGGCAGAAGCAAATATAATAATAAAAAAATTGAAAAGTTGTAAAGTAAACATGCTCAGAAGCTCTTTTATTTTTTGGGTAAAGGTTAATTTAGAGTATTTATTATAATTTGAAATTACTATATTTTTCAATCACAAAAAAAAAAAAAAAAACATAGGAGTGTGATGAATATTATATGTGGTGAAATAATTTTTGATCACACCCCTCCTTACTCATGTTTTCTTTTGTAAAAAAAAAAACTCACGTTTTCCTCTTTTTTTTTTTAATTAATAAAAGAGACTGAAAAAAAAAATAGTTACCACAATTTACATCCCAATACTCCCTTATCAGTGGATAACGTTAATCAGGGGTGTGATGAGTATCATGTGTGGAAAAATAATTTTTCATCACACCTCTAGATTTTTTTGTGATTGGAAAATGTAGTAATCTCAAATTATAATAAATGTTCTAAATTAACCCTTACTCAAAAATAGAAGAGCCTCTGAGCACGCGCGTGAGCGCGTGCTCAGAGGCTAGTTATATTAATTTGGGTGTTAATTTATTTATTTGTAATTCTTACATAATTTAAATTTTAGACATAAACGTATTTTATGTCTAAAAATATTAAAAAATATGCCTAAATATAAAATTTAATTAATTATTTAACCGCCGTGTCCCCGCCGTGTCGTGTCCTTATTTTTCAAAAATTGCCGTATCTCCGTGTCCGTGTCCGTGTCGTGTCCGTGTCCGTGTCAGTGTCCGTGCAACATAGACTTTAAATCACATGCAGGATAGTGAATAATTGAAATTAGAAAGCAAAAATATTTAGACTTGGTGCTTGACTTAAATTAGGAGATAAAAGTTTGGTAGCTTGTTTATTTATTTATTTTTTGTCGTGAGAGGGTAGGTTGTATATAAATGAGAATGAAATGGCATCGTAGAAGCATTAGAAAATGGTCCTAGCTAGCAAGAGCAAAAGTAAAAGTTGGGGCGCAAGAAAAGATGATTCAAGGGTATAATTTGTATGTACTTCAAAAGTTGGCTACAAAACCATTTGGCGCTGCTAGGATTCAAATACAGTTGAGATGTGGATCGTTGTCATAAGAAGTACACATGGACGCAGCTCCGTTTGTCAACAAAGAAATAAACAATTTTGGAAGCAAGCAAGAGATACAGAAAAACATATAGAGATGCCGAGCTTGAAAAACCAAAAAAAGGCACCATATTCACGTATTTAAATCCATAAGCATAATAATATTAAAACTATTATATAAAAAACAATATTGAATTGTTAAAGATGGTACTATATAACACGAAAATGGGAGTGATTTTCTCTATTTGAAGTGAAAACTAAACTTGGAAACCCGTTCACTAGATGCCGAGAAATATCTGTGTTGACAAAGATATTAATGAACATAAAATTTCAAATCGTAGAAGCTAAATTCCAAATTAAAAAAAAAAAAAAGTTAAGAACAGAGTTCATTCTTACCCTAACGACCAGTGATATAGCTAGGACAAAATGGTAGCACCATTTACCCCTTGTAAATCTTCATCAACCCAATTTTGGCGTTGAATGTATTTCTTATAGATAAATCTAGCGATATCCAAATGGTGCTTAGATAAAGTAGCTACAAGAGGAAGTTGATTTTGCTTATCTTTTTCTCTCACTAATGAATTTTTCTTATTATACAACACTGTCATTAGGTTGTATTTCCTAGAGATTACAGCAAGAAAGAAAGCTGTATGACTTTGAAAATCTTTTTTTTTTTTTCAAATCTTCTGCGTTGGTGATCCGGTTCAATAACACTTCCACAACATTATTGTTGCAGAAAATGCATTTAGATGCAGCCTGAAGCCCTGAATATCTCACTGAGAACCGATAAATTACTAGATTTCAAAAACTGGTGGCTTGTTTGGTAACATTGTTTGAATAACAGTTTTCGTTGTTTAAACAACACAACATGTATTTTTAGAACACTTTTTCATTCATACCTAGTTTCACAGCATTTAAACAATATTACTAAAACAGCATTAGGGCTTGGATAAGGCATTTAACTCCTCCCCATCAATTACATGAACAACTTTCACTGCACTGTCAAGAACAATAGAATCCAAAAGAAAAATAGGTTTGAAAAAAGAAAAATTATACCATTCTAAAGACACAAATGCTTAAGGCTAAGGCAATAAATATTTATAGACACGTTACCTTAAAAAAAAAAAATAATTCCTGGTTTCGAAGAACAGACCTGGTTTCGAAGAACAGACTATGTAAGAGGGCTGGATTTTGTAGTTGGTGTAAAGTGAAGGGTGTGCTATGCATATAAGAAGACATGCCTGCCACATGCACCAATGTAGTAGTGAAAATTATATGTTGTACCGACATATATGCCTGGTCTCTCACACATTAGCGGGCCCCACAATGTGTGGGACCCGCTAGTGTGTGGGGCCCGCCAATGTGTGAGTGACCCGGCATATATGCCAGGTACACCATATACGAGCTCATGTAGTAGGCCTTTTTTTTTTTTTTTTTTTTTTTTTTTTTTTTTTTTTTTCAACAAAAAAAGAATATATAAACTTATTCAGAAATAATGCCACTCTTCTTTACTATTTAAAAATGCAAACTCCTATTGTTTCACGAATTTGGCAAGTGTGATTGTTCGAGCAGGTGGTTGTCTATATTCTCTCCAGCACGCTTGTGTAACACTTTTGTTATAATAATAATAATAATAATAATAATAATATTCAATGAGTAATTTTAAAAGAATCCAAACTCCAAAATGGATGGGTTTGTGTGTTAGGGTGAGTTTAGTTCAACTTTTTCAAATGGTGTTTTTTGAAAAAATGGCGGTTTTAAAAAGTGTGGTATAAAATTGAGTTTTTTAAAAAGCAAAGTATTTGGTAAAAACTATCAAAAAATGCTTTTGGAAAAAGCTAAGTGTTTGACTAATATTTATAAAAGTGGCAATTTGAGTTATAAATTACCAAAAATGACAAGATATATATAAAAAGAATTATTTGTTTTAATTACCTTTCTTAATGCAAGTTATGAACACAATATTTTCACAAAAATTTGACAATAAAGTCTATATGACAAGTTGTTAATGGTAGGAAAAAAAAATGTCACTAGTAGGTCTAGATGAGAACTAATAACAACTTACTATGAAAACTTTATTATGAAATTGTTATAAAAATATTTTGTCAATAGCACTTTTTTTTTTTTTTTCCTAAAGAAAAATAGTACTAATTTAAAAAGTTTAGAGATATAATAAAATGTCACAATATTTTTTCAATTCTCTTTGTTTTTAGTTGTGATCAATCTTAGTCTAATATTTTATTAATTTATTTAATTTTATTTTGACATATGAAAGATTTGATACTTCAACTGTTGTGAAAATTTGTTGTATTTTAACACAATTGTAATTTTTATTTAGTAAATTTCCTTACATTATATACACGTGTCACACTCATTACCTTTATTTATTTATTTATTTTTTCTTCACTTTTTTTCTCATCCACTCGTTTCTTCCCCCATTATCATCAAATATCTTTTCTTTTCCTCCACTCACCATCTTGTCTCTTCTTCAGGTCTTCTTCCTCACCCAAAATACAGTTCTTCTTCTTCACTCAAAAGACAAGTAGAAAGAAATATATTACACACAAACACACACACAAAAAAAAAAAAAAAAAAAAAAAAAAGAGAGAGAGAGAAGAAGAAGCCGCAATTGCAAAAGAAGAATCACGTAGTAGAAGAAGAAGCTTGCAACAGTTCTTCTTCTACATGACGGTATTTTTTATTTATTTTTATAGAGATCTTGGTAAAAGTAGGATTTCAAAATAAAAATAAGGGTAGTTTAGGGATAATGCTGAAAATGACCAACGGTAACATTTCAAACTTATTTGCGTTTTCGGCAAAGTAGCTCCAAGGTCAGTTTTCAGAATGCGATAGTCCTTCGTATTTGGAAAAGTTTCTTTTTGATAACATGATGGCAATAATTTACCAAACACACATTTTAGATTTTGGGGTTGGAAACGCGCATTTTGGGCTCTAAAAGTATAAACAAACGCACACTTAGTGGGCTTGGAAATAGGCTTTGATAAGCTTCTTCTTCTTCTTCTTCTTCCTTTTTTTTTTTTTGGATAGATAATCAGTTTTGTTGTTCCTCATATGAATTTTGAAAAGATATATCTAAGTTGAAAGACAATTTTTTCCTTTTAAAAAAAATTTGATTAGGAAAGGAATGCAATTTTTTCTTAATCAAATGTTAGCAGGGTCAATTTAACCGTAAATATCTCTATTAGATACATTTATAAGTTTCAACTAGTTGAGTTACAAACCTATAATAATCTTAGCTTTCGATTATGGACCAACTTTAAAAATCTTGAAAATAAAATGTAGAGACTATAATCCATGTGAGTTCTTGAGCTATTCATTTTTTTAAGAGGGTTATTTTCTTTTGATCTCATTTTGCATTTGGAAGCGCATAATTTTGTTGTTACTTAGTCTCATTATTCTTTGATTTAATTGAATGCTAAGAATTCATCAATTTTATGCCACACTTGAATATTTATCAAAGAATAACCAGACTATACACAATTATCATTAGTCATATTATTTCAAAAGTAATAATTCAGAGGTATAAATTTGTAAAGTTGAAACACACGTTTTAAAGATTTGATTATAAAGAGTAAAATAATAACAAAACTTGGACAACAAAAGAGTAAATGTGATGCAACATCTGTTGCACACCAATATTTATACGATTAATTTCTTAACATACCTTGGGATAAAAAAATAAAAATTCTTAACATACCTCTTTCCTAGTTCCCTAATATCAAAATTCCTGCAAAACACAACTTATCAATCAATATCATATCATATACTATATAATAAAAGTTGGACTTAAAAGCCGTGGTTGCGCCAAGTGACTTCAGCAAATTGTAAATTTTTTTTAAAATTTTTAGATTTTAAAAAATATATATAATTCTTATTCTAAAAAAAAAAAAATTTGTTTGTTCTTATCAATTTTTTTGGATAAAATAATAAAAGTGTTTTTTACAAAATATGTGACCTACATTCAACAAATGTAAAACGCTAAAAAAATATTAGCACATGTATAAAAATGATTTTAATCATTTGCACTATTTCATTATCTTAAAGACCTATATCAATTTGGTCTCATCTAGCACATTGTTTGCTTATGCAAAAATCTATATCGGTTATGCCTATCCTTATCTAAAAATAAGGTTATCAACAATTTTTTATTTTTATATTTATCTTTAAATATATCTACAACTTGAGATTAGATATAATTTGATGAGATTTTATATTAGAGTTTAGCTTGAAACTCTACTATCTCTTAATAGTAAAATCAGTTGGCAAAAAAATTAAAAATATTTGCAGCTAAATGATACTTTAAGGATGCCTACAATGAAAGCTACAAGTTCTCTTTTCCTCTCCAAGGTTATTTTTCTCTATCATTTCTTTTTCTTTTTTTCTATTTCATTATACACATGTGTGGGGCCAAAGAAAATGGCAATCCCGACTCACTTCGTACCAAACCCAAGGCCCATGCCGAGGAGGAAGAAAATCCCTAGGATGACATGAAAAAGCCCAGATCACCCAGGGGGTTCGCCGAGGACAATTATGTCCTCGGCCAATCCCGACCAGAGGGGGGAGAGTTAGCACCTCATCTAGGGCGGCCTCCCCGAGCATCTCAGGAGAAAGAACGAGTATAATATGCTGATCATAGGAGGACGGTGGAAGAGCAAATCCAAGACAAACTGTCATCTCCACATTAAATGCCCACCACTGGCGTTCTGGCTGCATTAATGAGGAAATGACTCCTGAACACTGCAGTCTTGGTAGCCACAACTCACAAAAGGATAGAGAAAAGGCTGATGAGATAAGCACTCAAGTAGTGACCTGCCTGGTCGACAAATGTAGGGCTAGGATCAACTGAAAAGAGGTATATAATGTAAGAAGTCCTCCAGAAGAGGGAGGAGGGGAGTAGGAAATACTGCAGCACTCACATGACCCTTGTAACCAAGCATTGAAGAAGTATTGAGAACTTCCAGCACCTAAGAAGAGGGTCGAGGACCCATATCTTGTACTTTAGCTTACGTTCATGTCGTTCAACCCATACACTACCCTGTTTAGCTGTTGCAATCCTTATTAGGGCCTAGTTCTTGAACCCATACTCTACAAATTCATTGTATCGGGCTAGCTGGGCTTGAGTTCACTTCATCCAAGGAAAAGTGCTCAAACCCGGTCCCTACAATTGGCGCCGTCTGTGGGAAGAGCTTGTGCCCTGGTGAGTGCAACGGTTAAACATGGTAGGATCAAACTCCCATCAGTAGAGAAGGCCATTTTGGCGGTGATGACTATTACCACGCATGCGTAGTAGAGCAAGTCTTAAAAACTGCTACCTCATGCTGTGCACTTGGGGTTGAGCCTTTTAAGGCACCCGAGACAACTTAGTGCACTTGGGGCTGAGCCTTTTAAGGCACCCAAGACAATTTAGTGCACTCGGGACTGAGCCTTTTAAGGCACCTAAAAAAAGCTAAGTCCTAGACAGAACCAAGGTATTGCATGGTCCTCGAATTCAAACCTATAGGAAAACTAGGCACTTCAGAAAAAACAAAGTCCTAGACAGAACCAAGGTATTGCATGGTATTGCATGGTCCTTGGACTCAAACCTATGGGGAAACTAGGCATTTCAGAAAAAACTAAGTTCTAGACAAAACCAAGGTATTGCATGGTCCTCGGACTTAAACTTATGGGGAAACTAGGCACTTCAGAAAAAGCTAAGTCCTATACAGAACCAAGGTATTGCATGGTCCTCGAACTCAAACTTATGGGGAAACTAGGCACTTCCAAAAACAACTAAGTCCTAGACAGAACCAAGGTGTTGCATAGTCATCGGACTCAAAACTATAGGGAAATTAGGCACTTCAGAAAAAACTAAGTCCTAGACAAAACCAAGGTATTGCATGGTCCTCGGACTCAAACCTATGGGGAAACTAGGCACTTCAGAGGAAAAACAACTAAGTTCTAGACAGAATCAAGGTATTGCATGGTCTTTGGACTCAAACCTATGGGGAAACTAGGCACTTCAGAAAAAGCTAAGTCCTAGACAGAACCAAGGTATTGCATGGTCCTCGGACTCAAATCTATGGGGAAACTAGGCACTTCAGAAAAAACTAAGTCCTAGACAGAATCAAGGTATTGCATGGTCCTCGGACTCAAACATATGGGGAAACTAGGCACTCTAGAGAAAAAACAACTAAGTCCTAGACAGAACCAAGGTATTACATGGTCCTCGGACTCAAACCTGTGGGGAAACTAGGCACCTCAGAAAGGAAAACTAAGTCCTAGACAGAATCAGGGTATTGCATGGTCCTTAGACTCAAACCCATGGAAAACGATCCTTAGATCAAACACTTATTTAAATCCAACGTGCTCGGTTGTTTGCATAGTCCACGGGGCAGAGCACCCAATCATTTCCCTAGTAATTCTTATATTTTTAACTTAATTAGAGATAGCAACTAAGGGCTATCGTCGGCTTTATCAAAATTATGGTGATAATTCTCCATTACTACTATCGGCATCAACTATAAAGTCCCATTGGAGGCAAAAGGTAATGCACACATTAAGTAATTATTGCAGAGAAAATAAAAAAATTCATAAAGTAAGAAGAACGACTTTCTTTATTATTATTGAATAAAAAAAAAAATATACATCATACATCAGATGGCTTGTCTCTTAAAGCTAAACTACAGTAGAGGAGGCCGAGGATAACTTGTCTCTTAAAGCTAAACTACAATAGAGGAAGCCCAGGATGGCTTGCCTCTTAAAGCTAACCACGGTGAAAGAGGCTAAGGCAGGCTTGTTTTAAGGCTAACTCTAAAAAGAGAAAGCTCATGGGAATGGTAGATGCCCCGCCTCGTCCCAGCAGCACTCGAGCCCATGGGGACGGCACCGGCAATGAGAAAGAAGAAGAAGCGGAGGTGCCTGGCTGCCCCATCCTAGGATGTTCCCTTGATTCTCTCCCAGTTTCATGATAATTGGACATTAGGAGAGGGAAATGCTCGAGCGTCAAACATTTAGCAATCTCGTAGACCTCCATCGGGGTCCCACCATCAGTGCGAGGCCCAAACTTGGGCACGCCAGAAATATGATGCTGCCTATGCTTACTTCGATTCTTGGCCGAAGGAGGAAGGCTTTCTTTCTTGCTCTGTTGAAGGGAAGGAACATCCTTATCCTTTGCTTCCTGGCCCCTGCCCTTATCCAGGGCCATCTTATTCCCTAAGCCTTGATCACAGCCTTGGCAAAGTCCTTGGAAGGGCCGATAGTGTTGAAGGCTTGAAGTTTCTGATGAATATGGGGAGTTGTAAAGGGAACAATTCCCACAGAAGGCCTTATATAGAAGGCGAAATCTAGTGAAAATTAATCCGCACGAAATTCGAGGAGAGAGAGATACGGTGAAGTAAATCCCGCCCAATTTCCAAAAAAATTCCCAACTGTTGGATTTGCGTCACTTCACGAGGACATAAATGAGAGCGCGCCTCGTACACCAAAGTGTCAGGAGCGTGTCTTGGGCAGGTGAAAAGACTTTGGCGCTAATGGAGGATAAGACTTGATAAGCCATGGCAAAGGCATGAGGACATCAAAATCCTCCTCTCCGCCCGAGGAGCCCGACAGCAGGATTTTGAGGGATTATTGTGGGGCTAAAGAAAATAGCAACCCCGGCCCACTTCGTACCAAACCCAAGGCCCATGCTGAGGAGGAAGAAACTCCCTAGGATGACATGAAAAAGCCTAGATCACCCAGGGGGATCGCCGAGGACAATTATGTCCTCGGTCAATCCCGCCAGAGGGGAGAGAGTTAGCACCTCATCTAGGGCGGCCTCCCTGAGCATTTCAGGAGAAAGAACGAGTATAATGTGCCGATCATGAGAGGACGGTGGAAGAGCAAATCCAAGACAAATTGTTATCTCCACATTAAATGCCCGCTACTGGTGTTCTAGCCGCATTAATAAGGAAATGACCCCTGAACACTACAGTCTTGGTAGTCGCAACTCACAGAAGGATAGAGAAAAGGCTGATGAGACAACCACTCAAGTAGTGATCTGCCTGGTTGACAAATGTAGGGCTAGGATTAACTGAAAATAGGTATATAATGTAAGAAGTCTTCCAGAAGAGGGAGGAGGGGAACAGAAAATACTGTAGCACTCACATGACCCTTGTAACCAAGCATTGAAGAAGCAATGAGAACTTCCAGCCCCTAAGAAGAGGGCCAAGGACCCATATCATGTGCTTTAGCTTACGTTCATGTTGTTCAACCCATACACTACCCTGTTTAGCTGTTGCAATCCTTATTAGGGCCTAGTTCTTGAACCCATACTCTACAAATTCATTGTATCGGGCTAGCTGGGTTTGAGTCCACTTCATCCAAGGAAAAGTGCTCAAACCCGATCCCTACAACATGTATTTAATAGGGTGAAATTTGGTGCCTCCTCCATTGCTTTCAAAGAAAAGAAAAAAAAATCAATTCTCATATAAGTCTCTCTACTTTTATTTTTTAATGTTCAGTAATTTAGGTTTTTCTTAATTCTTAACTATTAAATTGAGGTTACCACTTAAATAAGCTTTCAAATATATATATATATATATTTATTGTTTTTAATTATTGAATTCAAGATTTTTTTTTTTCATTTAAATATGTGGTGGTGATTACTTGAGCTTTAAAGCTTAATATAATATTTTTCAAACTCCCATTATATTATTTTTAGGTATCCCCTTTTATATTAGTTACATAGTAATCTACCATCTTCCGTTTAATTAATTTTGGACTTATAATTGTTTTTTTTTTTTTTTTAAATAAAAACTTAATCTTACACAACGTGCATTCATTATATAACTCAAAATAAAAGATTACTTCACTATACTTTATTTTAATTATCTATTTTATTATTTAATTTTAATTAAATTAAATTTTTTTTTTTTTTTTTTTTTAAAGTTTACACACGATTCTTGATTAAGCCGTGTATCACATGGCTATAATATTAGTATATATGAAAGTTGAGACCTCATGTGAAAATGCATAAGGTCCTGCCATGTGGCACTCTAAACTTCCATTTGGTTTTTTAAACATTTTTCATTAAGTTTTTAAACTATTACCCAATAACTTATAGTAACTTATTTTACTATTAGTTATTAGTATGGGCCGAGGTTAACAATTATACCAAACAAATATAATTCTCAAAAAGCAAATGATTATCTTCTCAAAATACACAAAAAGCCCAAGCCCAACCATTATGATTTATGACCCAAGTCTAAACTCTCGACCCACGTGTAGCTCGAAATCTACAAGGTCTGACCTACTCCCATAGTTGTGTACATCAAAGGTTAAACTTCTGTGTCTGCCATTTATTCTTAAAAAAAGTTAAAGCTTTGTGCAGCTAAATTTTGTATTATTAAGTGAATTATAAATATTTAAGATAGCAATTAGTATTTAGAGTGTAGGCTCTAGAGTGATTTATTTTTATTTTTTTTCTTTTTCTTTTTGTATGGTACTTTATTTTCAAGAAATAAAGTACTGGAGAATATTTTTTTTATATTTTTTTTTGTAAATTTTATTTTATTAAGTGGATTATAAATATTTAAGATAGTAATTAGTATTTAGAGTGTGGATTGTGGAGTAATATATCTTTATCTTTTTTTTTTCTTTTTTCTTTCTGTATGGTCATTTTGTTTTTTCATTTGTAAATAATATATTATTAAGTGAATTATAAATATTTAAAATAGTAATTAGTATTTAAAGTGTGGACTATGGAGTGATTTATCTTTATTTTTTTTATTTTATTTTTATTTTTTTTGGTATGGTACTGTACTTTGAAGAAATCAAGTAAGGGTTAATTTTTTTTTTTTCACTTTTTTTTTCTTCTGTAAATTTTATATTATTAAGTGGATTATAAATATTTAAGATTGTAATTAGTATTTAGAATGTGGATTGTGGAATGATTTATCTTTATTTTTTTTTTCTTTGGCGAAAACCATATTTTCGTCCCTACATTTTCACGCGATTCTCACTTTGGTTCATATATTTTATATTCACCGCTTTCAGTCCCTATTTAGAAAAACACATTTCATTTTAGTCCTTTCCATCAGTGCTCTATCGGCAAAATCCGACGTGGTAGACGAAACTATTAAAATAATAATAAAAAATTTTATTTTAACATTAAAAAATACCACGTTAGCATCTAAATTTTAAAAAATTAAATTAAATTATTAATTTTAACTAAATAAAAAAAATTAAAAACAGAAATAAAAATAAAAAATTACATTAAATGAGATCTAAGTGTGTCTTAAACAAGAACATGAAAAACATAAACCCAGATTTAAGAACACAAAATTAAAATCTAAAAATCACAAACCTAGAAACACAAATACAAACACAAACACAAACCCAAACCTAGCAACAAATCTTCCTTGTCAACCAAACACAAAAGCAACAAACACAAACCCAGCAATTGATTTTTATTGTCAACCAAACACAAAAACAACAAACACAAACCCAAACATCAGTAAGAATACAAACACAAACCTAGCAATGCATCTTTAGAAAACCTGCAATCCTTCTTCAGAAAACCCAAAAAACCCAAATCCGACCCTCCTCTTTCTCATGCAGAGCCTCATCCCTCTGGGTTTGTGATTTTTGGATTTTAATTTTTGGAGCAAAAAAAAAAAAAAAAAAAAAAAATTCCTCTATAAAAAATTCAATCGCTGCATTTTGGGTCATTCATGATCTGACCAGACCGAAATCACTCCACCGAAGATCCGATCCTGATTTCGCTCCCTCAAAATGCTGATCACCAAATCTCTTTCTCCTTCTTCATCACTCTAGAGCTTTCCGATTCCTTTTCCTGACTCTCGCTCCAATGGCCATGAGAGGCGTCGATTTCAAATGGTCAGTTCCAAGCTCCAACTTTTTTGTACATAAGTGTGTGAGTGAGTTTGAGAGCATGAGAGTGATTGGTTTTGGAAATTTGAAGTGAAAAATTTGTGGGTTTTTTTTTGCAAGTACGATGGGTTTTTTTTGTCGATGCTAGCAACGAGTGTGTACCCTTTAATGGAGTATTGATTGTGTTTTTATTAGTATATTTTAGTAGCTTTATAGTTTACTAAGATAACATGGGAAAAATGTTGTTGGGTTTGTGTTTGTGTTTGTGTTTCTAGGTTTGTGATTTTAATTTTAATTTTGTGTTCTTAGATCTGGGTTTATGTTCTTGAAGTTCTTGTTTAAGACGCATTTAGATCTCAATTAATGTAATTTTTGATTTTTATTTCTGTTTTTAATTTTTTTTATTTAGTTAAAATTAATAAATATATTTTTTTTAATTTAGATGCTGACGTGGCATTTTTTAATGTCAAAATAAAAATTTTTATTATTATTTTAATAGTTCTATCTACCACGTAGGATTTTGCCGTTAGGGCATTGACGGAAATGACTAAAATGGAAGGCTTTTTTCTAAATAGGGATTAAAAGCGGTGAAAATAAAAGATAGGAACCAAAGTGGGAATCGCATGAAAATGTAGGCACGAAAATGTAGTTTTCGTCTTTTTCTTTTTGTATGGTACTTTAATTTTAAGAAATCAAGTACTGGATAAATTTTTTTTTTTTCACTTTTTTTTTTCTTTTGTAAATTTTATATTATTAAGTGGATTATAAATATTTAAGATAGTAATTAGTATTTAGAGCGTGGAATGTGAAGTGATTTTTCTTTATTCTTTATTTTATTTTATTTTTTTTCCATTTTTGTATTGTACTTTACTTTCCATAAATAAAGTATTGAGAATTTTTTTTCTTTTGTAAATTTTATATTATTAAGTGGATTATAAATATTTAAGATAGTTATTATTATTTAGAGTGTGGACTGTGGGATGATTTATCCTTATCTTTTTTTTTTTTTTTTTTTTTTTTTTTTTTTTTTTTGTTGTATGGTACTTTACTTTTGTGAAATCAAGTACTAGATAATTTTTTTTTTCTCTTTTGTAAATTTTATATTATTAAGTGGATAATAAATATTTAAGATAGTTAGTAGTATTTAGAGTGTAGATTGTGGAATGATTTATCTTTATCTTTTTTTTTTTTTTTTGTATGGTACTTTAATTTCAAGAAATCAAGTATTGGGTAAATTTTTTTCTCCTTTTCCTTTTTCATTTGTAAATTTTATATTATTAAGTGAATTATAAATATATAAGATAGTAATTAGTATTTAAAGTGTGGATTGTGAAGTAATTTATCTTTATCTTTTTTTTTTGTATGGTACTTTACTTTCAAGAAATCAAGTACTAGGTAATTTTTTTTTCTTTTGTAAATTTTATATTATTTAGTGGATTATAAATATTTAAAATAGTAATTAGTATTTAGAGTGTGGACCGTGAAGTGATTTATTTTTATCTTTTTGCTTTCTTTTTCTTTTTGTATGGTGTTTTACTTTCAAGAAATTAAGTACTGGATAAAATTTTTTTTTTTTCACTTTTTTTTTTGTAAATTTTTTATTATTAATTGGATTATAAATATTTAAGATATTAATTAGTTTTTAGAGTGTGGATCGTGGAGTGATTTATCTTTTTTTTTTTTTTTTGTATGGTACTTTACTTTCAAGAAATTAAGTACTAGGTAAACTTTTTTTTCACTTTTTTTTTTTGTTGTAAATTTTATATTATTAAGTGGATTATAAATATTTAAGATAATAATTAGTATTTGGAGTGTGGACCGTGGAGTAATTTATCTTTGTCTTTTCTTTTTCTTTTTGTATGGTACTTTACTTTCAAGAAATCAAGTATAGGGTAATTTTTTTTTTCACTTTTTTATTTCTTTTGTAAATTTTATATTATTAAGTGGATTATAAATATTTAAGATAGTAATTAGTATTTAGAGTGTGGACTGTTAAGTAATTTATCTTTATTTTTTTCTTTTTGTATGGTACTTTATTTTCGAGAAATAAAGTACTAGGTAAATTTTGTTTTTTTTTGTAAATTTTATATTATTTACTAGATATAAATATTTAAGATGATTATTAGTATTTAGAGTTTGGACTGTGGAGTGATTTATCTTTATTTATTTATTTTTTAAATTTTCCTTTTGTATGATACTTTACTTTCAAGAAATCAAGTACTAGGTAGGTTTTTTTTTTTTTTTTTTTGTAAATTTTATATTATTAAGTGGATTATAAATATTTAAGATAATAATTAATATTTAGAGTTGGTCTGTGGAGTGATTTATCTTTATCTTTTTTTTTTCTTTTTGTATGGTACTTTACTTTCAAGAAATCAAGCATTGGATAATTTTCTTTTTCACTTTTTTTTTCTTTTGTAAATTTTATATTATTAAGTAGATTATAGATATTTAAAATAACAATTATTATTTTGAGTGTGGTTGGAATGGTTTATAAATCATGATGTTTCAGTGGAGTTCTAAGATCACAAAATATTTCATAACTTTTTTATTACAACTTTGATGTGGCAGATTGTGAGTATAGTTAACCATCAATATATTGCACATGAACCCATCATTTGTTTTTCACTAATCACACTCTCCCTCATCACAATTGTAACAAGAAGTTGTGAAAAATTATGTAGTCATGGACTTTTCCTGTCACGTGTAGCCTGAATGAATCATCAACCAGATCCAACCATGACGTACGGAAGCTGATGTACTGGGTTGGGATGGTTCCTAAGGGTACACAATTTTCAATCATTTCCTAAGTACCCTTTCTCGTACGGATCGTTCCAATTCCAAAAATCTCTCTGCATGAAGTCAACATTGGCATCTCCTGACTCCCATATCAATGTCCATGTTGGCTTATGATTATAATACAATTTTTGGTTTTACTTGATCTCCAGGGGACTTTTATTTTTCATGTCAAGGCAAAACTTTAACCTCATCAAAAACTAAGAGGTCTTTTGTCTGCATAATAAGGGTCTTCTTTATTTTAAGTTTTGTTCAACTTATACGTACATTTTATTGTTTATATTGAATATATGTATAATTCCATGAATTGAGTTTCTTTTACACCCTAAAATGATTAGTCAAGTTGCAATTGAAGTTACCTGTAATCACTTATATTCAAAATTTGCTTAACAAACTTCTAATATGGGGTTTAGCATATGCCTACGTAACACACACTCAAACAACCCAATGCAATTCAATTCGCACAAATTTGAGTGTCACATTTTGCTGTCTAGCATTTATACAAAAGAGCACAAGTTCTAGAAAAAAAATGGAATTCTTTCACTTCTCAATCCTTCGTAGGGGTAATCACAGGTCGGTAGGGCTCAATCTAGTGTTAACTCGTCAACAAGCTTGATCACGTTGGGTCTCTATTTCTTCTACCTTTTGTCGAATGTGAGCATATGCAGGTTACTGACCAAGCCAATTCTCAGAATCAACCCTTTTCAGATTTGGTGGTTCTGGATTTGGCGGACTTATCTGATGCTGACTGTGAGTTAATAGTTCTAGGCCTCTAGCCATAGGGCACATTTCTTACATTTTATATAAATAAAGGTCTTATGAGTATTAGTCAAAGGTCTGGTGAGATACACCAGAGCTGTAGAAAAACAAAGGGCTGTGAATTATTTTATTTACAAAGCTTATGGATATAATAGATTTCCTTGTAATTGTATTAATTTAATATATGTGGTTATTATTATGAAAAAAATTAAAGGTATCACAAATTTTATTATAAAAGACTTATAAACTGAAGTGATAATCCCTCTCAAAAAAAAAAAAAAAAAAAAAAAAACTGAAATTACAATCAATATGAATTATGTCACCTAAATAATATAGTAAATAGTCATTTAATTTATATATATATATATATATATATATATGATGTTGGGGTAGGCATTGATAACAACGACAAGACAAGCATGGAATTGAAAGAGGAAAGAAGTTCTGGTTACTTTGTTGGGAAACGTCGGTACTTCGTCTTACAAGGACTGCGGAAGAAAAAGAAAACAAATATATCTTTTATATCTTTCTTCATTTTTGCTTAGTTACTAGCTAACCTAGTTGGTTCAAGATGCCTTGTTAGAGCATCTCCAATAGATAGTCTATATCTATTTTTTGGAGAGAAAACCCCACTGTTCACCCTTCAATAGATTTTCTAAATGCAAAATTTTTCCAAATATTTTTTGAAGTTGCTATCGTGCTTCTCTAGATACAGAGAACATTGTAGCAATTTCAAATGAATTTTTATACTTTAAAAATTCATATATCTCAATAAATTTTTTTTTTCTCTCATTTCATAACTACAAACACAACAATCTTTCTCTCAAACATCTCTAAACTCAAGCATAAATCAGATTATCAAAATACAAACTCAAAAACACAATTTTAAAATTAATCAAATTATAACAAAAAAAGAAAAAAAAGAAAAAAAAAAGAGAGAGAGAAGAAGACAGAAGACAGAAGCCATCTGACCCATCTGGACTGCGTTGGGAATGAAGATGAGCGACAGCACAGTGACCCATCTCTCTTGTTCTTTCTCTCTATACCTCTTTTCTTTCTTTTCTTATCGCAGAGAGAGCTAGTGAATGTTCTGGAAACAAGGAGAGAGAGAGAGAGAGAGAGAGAGAGCTACTAGAATGTTCTTGAATGAGGGAGAAAAAGAAAACAAAAGAAGGGGGGGGGGGGGAAGGATAGAGGTAGGACAATGTGTGTGGAGGAGAAAAACAAGAAAAAAAGAAAAAAGAAAGAAAAGAAATGTATGGATAAAATGAAATGAAAGAAACGAAAAATAATATAAAGAATAAAAAATCCTAATTGAGAAATGTTACCACAATATTTTCACAATAAATTTTAAGTAATAGATTGTTATTAGTTAATATTGGTGAGTAAAAAAAGAATTTCAACGGTGAGTGCAAATTAAAACTAGTAACAACTTTCCACATAAATTTTATTGTGAAAGTATTGCAAAAAATGTTGTGAACGTAACATTTCTCATTGAAAAATAAAGTTGTTAAAAAAAGAATAAAAGATGATTAAAAAAAGAATAAACAATAAATGAAGAAATAATATTTAAATGAGATGGAGAAAATGATAGAGAATCTGTTGAAAAGTGTATTTAAAATAATAGATAAGTAAAAGCTAAAAGTCATTATTCACCATTCAAATAGTACAAAAATTTAGATAATCTGCTCTCTTACTCTCTTGTGTTTCTGATGTAATTGCATTAGGTACCCTTATGGAGAACCCAGCTCGATGCTCATAAAGTACACTTTACACAGTTTTATGAAAATGTATAGTATTATGTCGATGTGAATAATGGGTTTTAGGGAATCGAGATTGAGAAAAGTTGGACAAAATAAAGTCTGTGTTCATACTTGCATGTTGGTGTTTTTTGTCTTCATTTTTTTTTTCTTTTTTTTTTTTCCTCCAAGAGTTTTTATAAATACCACCTTGATTTCCCATGTAAGACCTTTTTTTTATTTTTTATTTTATTTTATTTTATTATATTATTTCACAACTAATTAATATTTTCTTTTATGAATCGATTTATTCTCTATATTTCATATTGAGCTTTGTTTTGTAAAGTAATCAGGGTAATTATAAAATACTCTAAGAGAATCTTAAATGCATACTTTCTCCTTTCATATAATAGTGAAGTACTTTTTTATTTTATTTTAATATTCTATAATTTTCCCACTATAAGTGGCACCAACATTTATAACATCATTATTATTATTATTATTATTTTGTTTATATTGTATCAAGTGATATTCACATATGAAAATGCTTCACTAGGTATTAATTAGTTCAATTCAAAGGAAAGTTTAGGCACCCCTAATAACTGTTAAGTGAGTCATGTGTATTGTCCTTGATATAAACAATTGAATACACATTGGCTCCAGATATGATTGGAGCCAAACTTTATCCCAATTACAATTAGATCTTACAGGCCACCCTATTGTCTTTTTCTTTATTAGCATTAGTGACATGTTGGAGATTTTTGTGTTCAAAGTCTTAGTCAAGTAATCAAGCGAAACAAAAGGATAAAATTAAGGCAAGTAATGAGAAACTCATCTACGGATTATTTGGAAACTAACAAAGAAACAAACCCTAGTAAAACTTGATCGCATCTAGGAAACCATGATCCAAATTGTTCCTTTACTTCTTCATATTTGAAATCTAAAAATTGTAAAGGTACTTCTTCATATATATATATATATATATATATATATATATATTATAAAGTTTGGAAACAGGATAAAATCATAGTTTTCTTCCCACAATAGAAAATATTCCCATAAAAATTAAAACTCACGAGTCACGACACTCTTGAAAATAGTCTTTTACGTCAAGGCCATGTATATTACAAAAGATTTTATCTGTTGCGTAAGAGCCAAAATATCTTTTTATTGTTTGGTGAAATAGTAACCTACATCTACATCTATATCCAATAATTTTGAATTCTAAAAAAAAAAAAAAAAAATTGTCTATTTGTTGACCACTTCTAATATCGTCACATAAATTTTTGAAAGTATTTTTTTTTTCACATCATCATTTTAATATAAGTTTCTATTTGATTTTTAAAATTACAAATAATGCTAAACTATATTGTTTAAACTTATTGGAACTCATTGTATTTTTGGATAAAGTAACCCAACAATCAATAAATTCTTATCAAATTAGATTTTATCTTCTCTAAACAAATTATAATAAAATTACATAAGTAGTTTTCTACAAATTAATTTGATTTTTAATTTATTAATACTTATTAATTAAATATGTATCATATATTTTTTGTCAAAGTTTCTTCGATCGGTATTGAATAGATTAACAACTAGTAATATAAAAAAGTGAAAGCTCAATAGAGAATGTAAATTAGACTCTTATTGCACTCTAATTTTACGGCAAGTGCCATTCAATTAGATTTCAAATACTCTCCAACTTTGTGCTAAGTACCTTTACAATTTCAAACTACTCCATTCCTTTTTGAAAGTAATTTATGTCCATATAAAACCACTTTCAACCCCAATTAAAAATATTTCTAGCCTATTAAAATATAAGTAAACTTTCTTTTTTGAAGACTTAAACCTTGACCCTATTATCTCCCACATCTCACAAAAATTTATACTTTTAAAGTGACCATTATACCATGAGTTAGTAGCATTCAAACATATGCATTAATAATATTAAACTTAGGTAAAAAATTTTCTTATGTAATTATAATTGTGAATATTTTTTAATGCACGTGTACATATGCAAGGATTACATATTAATAAAACTGATTTATGTCATTTTTTTTTTTAAATTTTTAATTGTGGAAGTGAGAAAGAAGTTCGTTCCTCTACCGAGTTCCATGAGCCTCCTAACTTTCTCCTATCAATCTTTCTTGGCATTCTTGGAGTAGACTTTCAAGGCTTGGGTATCTCTCCACTAAGAGAACATGGTGCAATACTGGTCTTTATCATGGTAGTTGTTATCTACGGTACTACTTTTTTGGGGATTAAATTAGGACCTCAAAACGCAACCTTCCTCCCCATGTTAAAGATTGTTTGCGTCATTTTGCAATCCTTGCATGTGAGCTACTTGCTTCAATCCTTGTTGGTCCTTTAAAGCTGTTCCTGATTAATCTATGTGGAATCCTAGTAGAGGTGTTGTGTCGTTGTTACATACAAATTTATGCCTTCCTCTGTCACCAAACAATTTAGTACTTAATACATCCAGAAATTTGTTCCAAAAGATTTGCAAAGCATTAAACAACTTTAGTTTAAAGGGCATGACAAAGAATCAAGATCAAGATGATGGTGGCGGTTAGCTTGCAAATATCATATAATTGGCCCATTTGTGTGGGATTATCAAAGATTACTTCTACATTTATGGATCATAAAGTAAATAATATCCAATTGACAAAAAATTTGAGATAACTCTTTGATTATGAAGGACTTAAAAAGTAGTTTGAACTCTTTTGTAGTTAGAAGAGAAGCTAAATGCCTTATGCTCATGGCTTAGCAATTTGGACCTGCGCGCTGCTTTGTTTTTACCCACGTGCCCAAATCCATCTCCTTATCCCAGTGTGGGTCTTTTTCACTTCCAAGGAAGATGGGTTGGGCCATGGTTTCCCTTTGTAATATTACGATGAAATAGTGTATTCGAATTTTGAACACCCAATCCCACTTTTGGGCTTTGCGTACTCATCTTTTGTTAATAAATATTAAAGTGTTCACTTATACTTTTTTTTTTGTAAGGAAACCCAAATTAGAAATAAAAACCCTTTTATTTGTGAATGTGATTCTGTGATAAGAAAAATGGTGTTTGCTTTACTAAAGACAAGTTCAGGGTCTAACTACATCATGAAAAATTGTGAGGTATCCTTGCGCACCCGGTGCGACCATCATTCTTTAGTAAATATGAGCAATCAAATATTTAATTAATTATTTAATGGACACGTTATTATTCAAATTAAAGTAATAATTTTATTATGGAAAGCATGCAAAGAGTTAATTCTTCTAAGTTGTTATTTGCACATTAGAAGTTAAATTATCTGGTTTTTGGACTTCATTTGTAAGTTTTGAAAGAAAAGTTGAATCAATTCATGATATCAGTTTGGTCCAAGAGAGAAAAAGTGGGTTTTTTCTTTTTAATATACGTGGGTTTGAAATTAAATTCCCATGAAAGTAGGCCATGTTAATTGAATCGGTGGATTAGATGGAGCTTTTTGTCAGATTGAAGTTAAATTTTTCCCTCCTTAAGAGTGGATTTTTTCTTTCAAAATATTTTTATTAATCTCTCTTGCAAAATTCAAAGAAAGGTAAATCAAGAACAAGAAATACAAATAAACTTGGACAAAGTTGAAATTATTTTGGAGAGGAAATTAAAGTTCCTTGAAATTTTTTGTGTATTTTCTCTTTATTTCCTACTTCTCCTCCCAAGAGTCTCTCTAAAATTTTCAAAGTAGTTCAGTGATTAAAGAGCCCTCTGAGGCACTTTATTTGATTTTTGTGCTTGATTCTGGTAGTCAATTTTAAGTGCACTGTAATGTCTACACGCCTCACATTGTTTGCACAACACCATTTGTTAAGATTATAATTATTATTAATTTTTTGAGTTATGTTTACTAATTACGGTTTGGAATTCGGTCCATTTGGTTTACTTTGGTCTATTTCAATCCATTCGGTCAACTTCAGTCCATTTGGTCCACTTAAATGAAATTTGGTGTACGTACTTAGAATGAGAAATTACAAGTTTGGAATTTAAGAAGAGATTTTGAATAATAAATTTGAAACTTAAAATAATTTTAGTTATACCAAAAGAAATTAAGAAAATATAATGCATAATAACAAAAGTTAGAAGAATATTGACTACTTTAAAAAACAATAATATCAATTAAAAACACCAAAAATGATAAAATGTATATATTTGTAAAAATAGAGAAAAGAAAATTGCCTTTAGAAATTGTTTAATTTTTAGAGAAATTCCCATTTTTTGGCTACTTAGACAACTTTACTGACTTTGTTGACTTAACTCATGGATGCATGAGCACGGCCTAACATTAGAATGACTTTCTAGGCTTCATATTTTTACCAATAGTTTTTTTAGTAAAAACAAATAAGTTGGTGTTTATTACACACAATTTTACACAAATTTTATTTTTGAACAGAAACCTTGACTTAAAGTTATGATTTTCATCATAAAATAGAGTGTGTACAAAATTGTTTGCATGCAATAAATATTACCCAAAACCAAATTCATCCACTAATTATTGCGCTAGCCCCCTCATTCTAGTCATGCAAAGTAATATTTGACCAGAAGATACTTTACTATCCATAGTCCAATACAACAATTTCTCCATGTAAATTTTTTTTAAAAGAAAAGTATTTTGTTCCAAAAAAAAAAAAAAAAAAAAAAAACTTTTCTAGCAAGGAAAGTAGGAAGAACAAAAAGGGATTTACATCCTTAATAAAAGGGATTTACATCCTTCCGTACACTTCTAGAAATCCAAAGTGGTCATTCTTCAACCCACGTTATAGCACCTTGTCCCTCCTTTATCTTTTACATTTGAATTCAGATAATTGGTTGTTTAAGTTGACTAGGGAGGGACAACAAAAATGACACATTTGTACCTTTGCTACAGTCGTATAGTTGCTTGGTTAGGAAGTTTTAGCCACAGCCACACACACGAACATCTGTATTCAACAAGTGGTTTTCAAAATTTTCTTGCTAGCTCTTTTTTGAATTGCACGTGGAGTTGGCGAACTTGGTTTGGTTTTTAGTATAATGTTCAATGCCACAAACGAAGAAACTCTAATCCAATTTGGCTACACACAAGGCCAAATTCACCGTCCAAATACTTTGCAAAACCATATTTTTCAAACAAATTGTTTGTCAGCTTTTACCTGATGATTATCATAAACGAGTAATTTGAGTTATTTATAAGTATTAATAAAATTTAGTTGATCTTAACACGTAAGGAATTTTCATACGGTTATGGAATAATCACGTGTTTGAAGAATTCTTTTAATAGAAAACAAAAATACAAACATAAAAATTTTATAATTTTTTTCACAACAGTAAGAATTAAAATATTATTAATTTATTTGGGTGTATCATTTACTATGACAATGAAAATAAAAATAATGGTTTGAAGTAATTGTTGTAGTAGTGATGATGATGACGACGACGATGATGATGGAATATGCATTGGCATTCTCTCTAAAGTTTTCTATTATTGTAATTACCTCCCTCTTCTAATCTAGAACAAAATACTCACCTTTTTTTTAAATACAAATTATTTACACCAACCTTTCTCAAATACTGAAAAGTGGCTTTAAATATTCTATTAAAAAAAGAAAAAAGAAAACAGCTTAAATTTTTTTTTTTTTTGACTTTCCTATTAGAAAATGTGTGGATGACAGTTTAAGTGAATAGTAAAATAGATCTAATTTTTTTGGAGGGTAGAAAAGTACGTAGCTTGAAATTCTCTTTTATACCCCAAAAAAAAAAAAAAAAAAAGTTTTAAAAAGTAAGAATTTGGATCTTCAATAGAACCACATTTTTTGCATTAATTTTATTTTTATTTTTATTTTGTGTGTGTGTGTGTGTTGTGGGGGGGGGGGGGGGGGTTGGAGAGAGATGAATTGAAATATATCATTGGAGAAAGAAAACCAAGAAGGAAGCCTCTTCCCTCACGGGTCACGACAGCACAAAAAGGAGAGGGACATAAAGGAGGAAGCTATAGTCAACACTAGAATTTTCAAGGGTCCATTACAAGATTTGAGGGTCCAAGAAAATAAACAAAATTCAAAGTCTTTTGTTATCCACACATCTGCAGTTGATGATGCCGAAAATCTCACCAGTGAGTTGCACGATGCTTGTACGCTCGGAACGACACATGCACAACAAAAAAAGATAAGACCTAACAGAGAGCACCGGTGTGGTGCCGGCCAAGTACCCTCCGAAGATCAAGTTAGAACTATTCTCACAACTCTAGAGTGCTAGAGAGGGGTTGATTATGCGTACCTCGATTTGTGAGGGTATTGGGACTTTTATAGTAGTAAAGAGTTGACCTTTCTTTCTTGGGGTAGAAGTCTTTTCCATATAGGAAACCCTCATAGGCGTGGATTGAAGAATCCTTTCCTTATAGGACTCTTCTTTATAAAATCCTAGACTTGATGGACAAGGTTTTTCCTTGTAGGGAGAACTCATTAATAATCACATCTAATAGAATCTTACTGGTGCTGGGGTTCCAGCTATGGGCCTCACAACTCAACTGGCCCACCTAAACTCGGCCCACAAGATGTGGCCCGTCAAGGCTTGGGCCCGTCACGAAGATAGCCCGTCATACATGCACGCAGATTTTCCCCTCTTCAAACTGATGATGCCGAAAATCTCACCAGTGAGTTGCACGATACTTGTACGCTCGGAACGACACTTGCACAACAAAAAAAGAGAAAACCTAACAGAGGGCACCGGTGTGGTGCCGGCCAAGTACCCTCCGAAGGTCAAGTTAGAACTATTCTCACAACTCTAGAGTGCTAGAGAGGGGTTGATTATGCGTACCTCGATTTGTGAGGGTATTGGGGCTTTTATAGTAGTAAAGAGTTGACCTTTCTTTCTTAGGGTAGAAGTCTTTTCCATATAGGAAACCCTCATAGGCGTGGATTGAAGAGTCCTTTCATTATAGGACTCTTCTTTATAAAATCCTAGACTTGATGGACAAGGTTTTTCCTTGTAGGGAGAACTCATTAATAATCACATCTAATAGAATCTTATTGGTGCTGGGGTTCCAACTATGGGCCTCATAACTCAACTGGCCCACCTAAACTCGGCCCACAAGATGTGGCCCATCAAGGCTCGGGCCCGTCACGAAGATAGCCCGTCATACATGCACGCAGATTTTCCCCTCTTCAGTTGCCCCATCACATCGTGAATCTGTCAGAATTTATAGGGTTCACGGGGTGATAACAGATGGCTAAGATATGACGGTCAAGAATCATGACGGGTGAGGTATATGACGGGTAAGCTATTCGTGGTTTGTCGGTTTCTGCGTACTAGATTAATTTCAATTAAATACCGTGACACGCGTCACTGTGCTATTGGGGGTTGTAATGAATCGAAGCGTCGCCTCGTCTCCCGTGTAGTCTCTTTATAAATATTAAGCCCTCGCTTCTCATTCCCCACTTTTGCTTAGAAACACTTTGTCAGAGCTCAATCCGTCATACTTGTCAGGCTAGTAATTCGCATTCGTCTCCGTCAAATTTTCTCCGTTCACATTCTACTGACTGGTAAGTACTTTTCGTCATTTCGTTCCTCCGTCAGAGTTTTATTCCTCTTCATATATCCGTCAGCATTTCTATAGTCGTCAGTACCTAGGAAATGTCTAGTGCGTTGAGTAACCAATCATTTGTCCGTGACGGGGCGGACTATGAGGATGTATACCCGTCAGGTCATAGGGATCTAGACAGTCCTAGTGACGATAGGAGTCCGTCTTCCTCTTCTCCATCCTCAACAAATGAGGATGTGGAGTTTGTTGAGAATGTAGAGCTTGATGACAACCAACAAGTAGGACCCGTCGTAGGGGCTGATGGACCAAGGGAGTTCATCATGCTCACAGGGTGGACGGTTAACAATTTCACATCAACCATTAAGGAAAACCACTTCAGAACACTTAGGGATAACTACCAGATTCCAGATCATATCCCAATCTGTCTACCTTACAAATCAGAGAAATGTTACTATGAAGGGGTGGACGGTGTCGAAATATATGAGCAAATGTTGAAGGTTGGACTCAGATTCCCACTGAGCTCCCTTCATCGTGAGCTGCTCAAGTATTTGGGTTTGTCCGTCAACCAAATATCCCCAAACGCCTGGAGGGTCTTCATTGCGATGGAGATTCTGTACGGGGCTATGTCGGACGGAGCTAGGAGGTTGACGGTACGGGAGTTTTTACATTGCTACCGTCCGGATGAGATCAACAAGTCTAAGGGCATATACAGTTTTGTACCTAGGAGTGCGCTGCTAAAGGTCATATATGAAACCCCAGACTCCAACAGAGACTGGAAGAGTAGATACTTTTTCTTAGAAGGTGACGGATGGATGTGCCGTCCAGGAGAGACAGACCATATGCCTGTCGATACTACTTGGGACATATTATCTGAGAATGGTATGTGTCCGTCCTAGTTAGGATACTTTTTAAACCGTTCAATTTATTTTGAAAATTTTCTTAATCGTCCTCTTTATTTGCAGTCCGATGGCGCCCCCAAATTAGTATTGAGGAATTTAGCTTTCTCGAAAGAATTTTCAAAAAGACCACGCCGGAGGAGAGGACTTGGGCGAAGTTGATCAATCTTGATACCATCTGTTGGTACTGTGACGGGCCTGTACCTTCACCACAGGCCATTAAGTACGAAAAAAGGATCCGTCAACGTATGTCCGTCACTTCCCTTTTGCTTTATAATGGGATTTGTTTTGCGAAGCTAACTCTATTCCTTTATTCTTTCAGAAATGGATATCGCCAAGAGAAGGGCACTCATACAGAGTAATGTTGCAAAAAATAGGACGGCCAAAGTTACAGAACAAAAAGATGCGACGGTCTCAAAGCGCAAGCAGCCGTCCAAAGGAGACCGTCCGCCTAAGAAGCCCAAGGTTCCCCTGGAGCCCGTCGTGGGGCTCATGGCCGAAGGTGCTAAGACGGCCACCCCTCCTAAGCATGGTGCTGGCAAGGGGCTGATGAAGGATCCGTCCTCCGGCCTTAAGAAGCCACCTCCCCTTCTTCGGGACGACCCCGGCTATGCCTTGGAGAAGCTGTCTTCCCTTCTCACCTCCGAGGATTACGAAGACCTAGGTAATCACTCGACGGAGGCCATGGGTGAAACCAGTTTGTTCAGTATTGCTCAGGTAAGCCCCGTCCAAGTTATATGTGTTTACTCTTTATCCGTCTTATTTTGACTCTTGAATTATTCCACATTTCAGACTATGGTAATGGTGAAAGGCCTAATGGGATGGTGTCTCAATCATGAGACGACCCTAGGCCGTCTTCGAGATAAAGCCAAGCTGACGGAGGAAGAGCTTTCAGAGCTGAAGGCTTGGAGGGTCGTCCAGGAGAAGAAGTTTAAGTTGCTTGAGGCAGACAGGGACGAGCACTATAAATTGACGGAAGAGTTGCGGAAAGTCCTTCAAGACAAAGAGGAAGAACTCCGTCTGGCAAAGGAAACTGCTGTTCAAGAATACCGAGATTCCGATGCCCTGTTGTCAGAACTTGGAGATTCTTTCAATGACGGTTTTGACGAGGCTATCCGCCAAGTGAAAGCGCTATATCCGGACTTCGATCTGTCGTCCGTCAATGTTAATGCCCAAGAGCTTACCTCCACCCGTCCAGCCCGTTCGGAGGACACCGAAGAGCTCTTCAGAGATAATCCCCCCGTTAGCGCCCCTGAGGATCAACAAATTGTTGCCAGCGATCCTAAGGACGGTGGAAACCCTCCTGAAGATCAGCCAGTCGTTGAGAGTGATCCGAAGCAAGGCTAATCCCGTTGTGATGAAAAGGAAAAAATGACCGTCCTAGTTTAAATTTCCTTTTACTTTTTGATATGTAAAAATATTTGGAGAACAGTTTATGACTCCGTCCTCTTTTTGTTTAAACATTTCTCTTATGGATATTTTGTCCGTCAATGTTTACTATCCACTTATCGTATATACATTCTGTTGCTTTATCTGTTGATCTCATGTGATTGAGTTAAATTTTTACAATTCGCATTTGGCGCCCATCATAAAAAGGAAATACCGTCTTACTTTAGGCGTTTAAAAGGAATTCGTCCACACAATGGTTTTATCTTAATTTTCAGTGAGGAGATCCGTCCACATTATGGATCGTAGTTTTTACCCGTCCTCTATGGGACTTTGGATTTTCACCCTCTTGGGACGATCCGTCCTAGGACCTTGTAGTTTCTAACGTTCTTGGATCCATTTGTCGACTCCGTCGAGATTATAGTTTTAGAGAGTTTATAACTCTCTGGGAGGTCCGTCCAGATTAATGGACCCCGTCCCCTTTTTGGACTTGTGCGATTCCAGACATTTCGTTGCCCGTCTATTTTTGCCGATTAAGAATCTTATCCACCTAGGGAGGTCCGTCCACGTAGTGGACTTTTGTCCGTCTATCTCATGGGCTTTTGTTGAATTTTAACTTTCTTGGGTTGCCCGTCTATATTATGGACTTGAGGTCTTATCCCTCATGGGGAGATTCGTCCACTTCCGTTCGCTTTGTGGACTTTGATAAAAGATTTTAACCCTCTTGGGGTCGTCCGTCTATATTGCGGACTTGGGATCTTCTCCCTCATGGGGATCCGTCCATTTTGTGGACTTTTGCCCGTCCACTTTGTGGACTTTGATAAAAATTTTAACCCTCTTGGGGTCGTCCGTCTATGTTGCGGACTTGGGATCTTCTCCCTCATGGGGATCCGTCCATTTTGTGGACTTTTGCCCGTCCACTTTGTGGACTTTGATAAAAATTGTAATCCTCTTGGGGTCGTCCGTCTATGTTTAGGACTTTTAGCATGGAGGGAAATATAGTTGAATCTGAATAAAAATCATGCATTCGTAGAAAGTACGTGCGCCCCCTTGGGCTTAAAAACATATTGTAGCAAAACCAAAGCAAAAAACATGCTCGTTGGGCTTATTGTAGTCGCTATTTAAAAATAAGCAGTAAAAGTAAGAATAAAAAGATAGGTGTTGTTCTTCAAGTCATCGTCTCTACTGGTAGTACTTTCGCAAGTGCTCAGCATTCCAAGGATGCGGTAGCTCCTATCCGTCAAGGGTTTCTAGATGATAGGTGCCCTTCCTTTTCCATGCCGTGACTCGGTAGGGTCCTTCCCAATTGGGGCCGAGTTTTCCTTGGGTGGGGTCCCGCGTTGCTCCCATGACTCTCCTTAGAACTAGGTCTCCAACCTGAAAGTCTCTGTGCCTTACCCGGGAGTTGTAGTGCTTGGCCATGTGGTCTTGGTATCGCGCGAGCCTTTGCTCCGCCGCCGCCTTGACTTCGTCCACTAGGTCGAGCTGCAGACGTATGGCTTCGTCATTTTTCCCTTCGTCATGGTTCTGCACCCTGTAGCTTGTGAGTCCAACTTCGGCTGGGATGACAGCCTCGCATCCGTATGTTAGCCGGAACGGAGTCTCTCGTGTTAGTGTCCTTGCCGTTGTTCTGTAAGCCCAAAGTATGCTCGGCAATTCTTCCGCCCATATACCTTTTGCCCCCTCAAGCCGAGTCTTGATAATCTTTAGCAAGGATCGGTTTGTGACTTCGACCTGTCCGTTGGCTTGTGGGTGGGCTGGTGAGGAGTAGTGGTTCCGTATCCCTAATTGCGAGCAGAAGTCCCGGAAGGCATCGTTGTCGAATTGTCTCCCGTTGTCAGAGATTAAGACTCTAGGGATGCTAAATCTGCATATGATGCATCTCCAAACGAAATTGCGTACGTTCTTCTTCGTAATGGTGGCCAAGGCTTCAGCTTCTACCCACTTTGTAAAGTAGTCGATGCCTACTATTAGAAACTTCAGTTGTCGTATTGTCGTCGGAAATGGTGCCATGATGTCCAGGCCCCATTGAGCGAACGGCCATGGCGCTGTCAACGGGGTAAGTTCTTCAGGTGGTTGCCTAACGATATTGCTGAACCTTTGGCACTTGTCGCATTTCTTTACGTAGGCCTCGGCATCCTTCTGCATAGTTGGCCAAAAGTACCCCGTTCGTACTAGCTTGTGTGTTAATGATCTTGACTCTGCGTGGTTTCCACAAATTCCTTCGTGCACTTTCCTCATGATGTAGTCTGCTTCTTCAGGACCTAAGCACCGTAGGAAGGGGCGGGAGAATCCTCTCTTGTACAAGACGTCTTTTATCAGGTCGAACCTCGCTGCTCGGACCTTCAGCTTTCGTGCTGCCTCCCTTCCGTCCGGCAGTATGCCGTTCTTCAAGTAGGCAACTAATGGCGTAGTCCAATTACTTTCGGACCTAAGCTCCTGTGACAGAATTTATAAGTGGAGAGAACTGAATGAAAGAGAGTACATTACCAAGGGTGGCCATATGCTCAGCTGAAGCGGCTTTGGCTAGGCGGTCAGCTTGCTCGTTTTCTCCTCGGGGGACTTGTGTAATTTCAGCCTTCAGCTCGTTTACCCTCTGCTTGGCCTGGTCCAAATATTTCTTCATCCTTTCGCCTTTACATTCATAATCCCCATTTATCTGATTGACCACAACTTGAGAGTCGCAGTGAATGATTACTCTTTCGGCTCCTGCAGTTTTGGCGAGGTCAAGTCCTGCTATCAGAGCTTCGTATTCTGCCTCGTTGTTGGTAGTAGGGAACTCAAGGCGGATCATACATTCGACCATGTCTCCCTCGAGTGAGTATAGCACAACGCCTGCCCCCCCAGCCTGCTTGTTGGATGATCCGTTGACATGTATGCTCCATTGGGGAGACTTTTCTGCCCCCCTGTCGTCTTCATTTGTGAACTCAGCTATGAAATCGGCAACGACCTGTCCTTTAATAGCGGTTCGAGGGCAGTATTGGATGTCAAACTCGCTTAACTTTATGGCCCAAAGTGCCAATCGCCCAGCAGCTTCAGGGTTACTCATTGCCCGCCGCAAAGGCTTGTCAGTTAGGACGATGATCATGTGGGCTTGAAAGTACGGCTTTAGCTTCCATGTTGTTGTAACAAGTGCAAATGCAAGCTTTTCCATTGGCGGATATCTTTCTTCGACCTCACGTAGCGCCCGACTGGTGTAATATACTGGTTTTTGCAATCTCTCTTCTTCTCTGATCAAGGCAGCACTGACAGCAGCTGGTGAGACGGCAAGATAAAGAAAGAGTTGTTCACCTGGTTGCGAGGGACTGAGCAATGGGGGGGAAGAGAGATAATTTTTCAGTTCTTCGAATGCCTGTTGGCACTCGTCAGTCCACTCGAAAGACCTCTTCAATGTGCGAAAGAAGGGTAAGCACTTGTCCGTCGCTCTCGAGACGAACCTATTTAGTGCTGCTATCTTGCCGTTAAGGCTTTGCACCTCCTTCACATTTTTCGGTGGTGCCATCTCCATTATAGCTCGAATCTTATCCGGATTGGCTTTAATGCCCTTCTGGGAAACCTTCAACCCTAGGAATTTTCCAGCCGTCACCCCGAAGGCGCACTTTCCTGGATTCAGCTTCATGTTGTACGAGCGAAGGGTGTCGAATGTTTCCCTGAGGTCTTCCAAGTGATCTTCTTCCCTTCGGCTTTTCACTAGCATGTCGTCTACATAGACTTGGACATTTCTCCCGATTTGTGGTGCGAACATCTTGTTCATGAGCCTCTGGTATGTTGCGCCCGCATTTTTCAAACCAAACGGCATTACTTTGTAACAGAATAGGCCCTGGCTGGTCACGAACGACGTCTTCTCTTGATCGGCTTCATGCATCTTGATTTGGTTGTAACCGAAGAAAGCGTCCATAAAACTTAAAAGTTGATGTTGAGCGGTAGAGTCTACTAAAGTGTCGACCCTCGGGAGAGGATAGCTGTCTTTTGGGCACGCTCTGTTTAGGTCGGTGAAGTCTACACACATCCGCCACTTCCCGCTAGCTTTCTTAACCATTACTACGTTGGCTAGCCAGTCAGGATAGTAAACCTCTCTAATAAAATTTGCCTCCTGCAGCTTGCGGACTTCTTCACTTATGGTTCGATCCCGTTCGGGGGCAAATACCCGATTCTTTTGCCTGACGGGTAGGAAGGAGGGCGACACATTTAGCTGATGCACCATGACTGAAGGGTCTATCCCTGGCATGTCTTCGTGACTCCAGGCAAATACGTCTCGATTTCCTCTAAGGAAGGCTGTAAGCGCTTGTCGGATCACGGGGCTTGCAAGAGTCCCGATCTTTGTTGTTTGATCAGGTCTGGAGTCGTCGAGAGATATTTCTTCAAGCTTCTCGACCGGTTCCGTCGTACTTCGATGCTCTTCTATGCTCATGGCTTGGAGTTGATCATCCATTTCCATCATAGCCACGTAGCACTCACGTGCGGCTACCTGGTTTCCACACAGTTCGCCTGTCCCGTATTCCGTAGGGAACTTTATCATCAAGTGATAAGTTGAGGTTGCCGCCTTCCATGAATTGAGGGTTGGCTGCCCTACGATAGCATTGTAGGCAGACGAACAGTCGACCACGAGGAATACCACGTCCTTTGTGATCTGCTGAGGATAGTCGCCGGCCGTTACTGACAATGTGATCGCGCCGAGGGGAAATACCCTCGTTCCTCCGAAACCAACGAGTGGGGCATCCGTTGGAATCAATCGTTCTTTGCTAATTCCCATCTGCTGGAATGCCGGGTAGTATAAGATGTCCGCCGAGTTTCCGTTGTCGACCAACACCCGGTGTAAGTTGTAGTCCCCCACTTGCAAACTGACAACGAGCGCGTCGTCGTGCGGGTGGTGAAGTCGCCGCGCATCTTCTTCGGAGAACCCGATGACGGGGCTTTCTCTCCGTGCTATTTTTGGTACTGAGCCCATTAGCTGGACGTTCTGGACCGTCCTGAGGTAAATCTTCCGAGCCTTTTTGGATGATCCGGTGGGCGTCCCCCTTACAATCATTCTGATGTCGCCAATAGGCGGTCTGGAGCGGTCATTGTCCCGTTGAGGGGGCTGTTCCTGATGCGGTGGATCCGTTCCTTTCTTTCTTACAAACTTCTGCAGCTTCCCTTGTCTAATGAGGGCCTCAATCTGCAGCTTTAAGTCGTAACAGTCGGCTGTGTCATGACCGTGATCTCGGTGGAAGCGGCAGTATTTGTCTCTGGAGCGCCTGCTAGGATCTCCCTTCAGCTTTCCAGGGAAGGTCAGAGCCCCTTCATCCTTGATTTGCATTAGGACTTGATCTATCGGGGTGGTCAGCGGTGTGAAGCTTGTGAACCTTCCTCCCTGAGGTTTAGGACGCCTCTCGTCCCTTCGATCCCCGGTTCTCGATCTCTTCCGCCCTTGATCTTGTCGTGCATCTTCCTGCCTCTCCCTTTTTCTTGGTTTCTCTTTTCGGGCCTGCAGCGCGTCTTCAGCATTCATATACTTAGTAGCCCTGTAGAGTACCTCCGACATGGTCTTCGGGTCATTCTTGTATAGGGAGAACATAAATTTACCCTTTCGCAACCCATTTGTGAAGGCTGCTACCAGTATCTTGTCGTCGGCCTCGTCAATCGAAAGTGCTTCCTTATTGAAGCGCGTTATGTAGGATCTCAGGGTCTCATCCTCTCTTTGCCTGATGCTCATGAAGCATGCCGTGGACTTCTTATACCTGTGGCCCCCAATGAAGTGGGCGGTGAACTGAGCGCTTAGTTCCTTGAAGGTGCTGATGGAGTTGGGCGTCAGCGGGCTGAACCATACCCTTGCGGAACCTTTGAGTGTTATGGGGAAGGCCCTGCACATGATCTCGTCTGCGACCCCCTGCAGGTGCATTAGGGTCTTCAAAGTTTCTAGATGGTCCAGAGGGTCTTTCATTCCGTCGTAGCTATCGATATGCGGCATTCGAAATTTGTGTGGTAGGGGGAAGGTGTTCACGGCCATAGTGAAGGGCGAGTCGGTGCGGTTAACTAAATCGTCAAGATCACTTGAAACTCGCCCTTTAAGCGCGTTCATCATAACCTCCATCTGTTCCTTCATTGCTTGCATCTCTGCAATAATATGTGGAGGAGTTGCATCCGTGAGGGACGGCATGCTTATGTTCTGCCTCTCTGGTTTGTTTGGGGCGTAGCTACCTTCAGGCTTTTCCGGATTTTTCTTTGGCGCGCTAGTCCCTTCTTGGTCTCCTGGCTGGTCATTCGGCGCCGCATTCTTCTGGTGCAGCTGTTCTTCGAAGTCGTGGTTTTGTTTGGTGAGACGCTCCACGGCAGCACTGAGGGTTCGAACTTGTCTCTCAAGGGCAGTCATGGGCGGCTCCTCTTCTTGAACGTTGTTGGTGGTTGCCATCGAGCGTGTGAGTACCATGCAACCCTTTTGTCTAGGAAACGTTAATATTGTTTGCGAATCTCTACTGCGATTCTCACAGACGGCGCCAACTGATGATGCCGAAAATCTCACCAGTGAGTTGCACGATGCTTGTACGCTCGGAACGACACCTGCACAACAAAAAAAGAGAAGACCTAACAGAGAGCACCGGTGTAGTGCCGGCCAAGTACCCTCCGAAGGTCAAGTTAGAACTATTCTCACAACTCTAGAGTGCTAGAGAGGGGTTGATTATGCGTACCTCGATTTGTGAGGGTATTGGGGCTTTTATAGTAGTAAAGAGTCGACCTTTCTTTCTTGGGGTAGAAGTCTTTTCCATATAGGAAACTCTCATAGGCGTGGATTGAAGAATCCTTTCCTTATAGGACTCTTCTTTATAAAATCCTAGATTTGATGGACAAGGTTTTTCCTTGTAGGGAGAACTCATTAATAATCACATCTAATAGAATCTTACTGGTGCTGGGGTTCCAGCTATGGGCCTCACAACTCAACTGGCCCACCTAAACTCAGCCCACAAGATGTGGTCCGTCAAGGCTCGGGCCCGTCACGAAGATAGCCCATCATACATGCACGCAGATTTTCCCCTTTTCAGCAGTAATCCAGTCAAAAGAATTAGATTTTTTCAAAAGGCCTTGTACACAAATGTGACAAAATCTCCTTCAATTAAAAGTCTTGGTCCTATTTCTCTTCTCATTCCTGAAATTGAACATGTCTACAACTTCTCTCTCTCTCTTTTTTTTTTTTTTTTTTAAACTTTTTTTTGGAGAAGAATGTCTACAACTTATGTCTATAGAAAACTCCTTTGACATAGAATATTAGCAGCTAAAAAAAAAAAAATCTTCCAACGATATTAGTATACTAATATTGTTGCAAGATTATAGTTGATTATTTGACCGCTAAGTAGATAGTATTACTAATATGGATTGATGGAATTTTTTATTTATTTATATAAAATAGAAATTTTACTCTAATCTAATCTAAATATATATGTATGTGAAATTCTCTCTTAAAGACTTAAATCTCGGCTTTTGCCCCCACACCTCACAAGAACTTCATACTTATGGAATAATTATCATGCTAAGAGTGCATAGTGGTTGAATTGATGGAATTGGGTGTGGAGCTTGTGGATCTTAATTAGAAGGAATGATTAAGACAGAAGTACAAAAAATTTAAACGTCTCCTTGACTTAGGTAACCTTTTCTTGACTAGTTATATTTGGCTAAAAATATAATGTTTTATTCATTAATCAAATATTTTTTGGTGTTTCCTTACAAATTTTATTTAATTATTTGAGCTATATTGATTTAAAGAAATGAGCTAGATTTTCTTTCTCATTAAAGTACTACACATTTATTTATTTGGTTCAATTGGTTATCTAGAAGTTTTATTTTCTTTCATACTTGGATTAAGGATGTGTCAATTTTGTGAAAGTAACAGCGATTTGACTGATATATTTGTTTAAACTATAAATTTTTAAAACAAGACTTTTTATGTGGACAAAAATAAAACTGTATAAGTTCAAGAAAATTCATTTATATAATCTAATTTATACTTTGGATCTAGCCATTTGGGGTTATAGATTGACATAAAAACTAGTTTTTGTGGGGACATATGACGGGTCTACACATGGGCCTAGTCATGGGAATATAGAGCAACTATAGTCACAAAATTGTTAAGAATATAAATATGATTAGATATATGTGAATTGTTTAAAGTTGATAAAAATTTTTATATCTTTTTTTGAACTCACTGTAAATTGTAAATTCTAATGTTTTAGAATTCATCCAATCTTATTCCAAATTTCTAAACTCATTTAACGCGCATAATCTCATCAACGAATGTCCCAAAACTTTATATTCGTCATAATTTAAATTTGGAAGGGGAAAAAGTGGATGAGCTTGACAACTTAATAAGTAACCAAAAACCTAATTAGCCTTATAAAGCATTTAGATAAGCAAAATAATAAATCGTACAAAAGATCAAATTATATAAGCAAGAAATTGTTTCTTAGTTTGATGGGAAAGTGACATATACTTTGACATTAGTTTTACAAATATGCCGTTTCAAAACATCAAAAATCATAATTTGCTGAGTTCTAAAAAAATTAGAATTTGCAATTTGCAATGAGTTCAAAAAAAGATTAAAAAAGTTTCATTGATTTTAACCGATTTACATATATATCTAATCATATTTATGATTATGATTAAGCTATATCCTCGTTACCAGACCCATGTGTACATAGACCAGTGATTACTTTGTCCCCAAAACTAATTTCTATGTCATTGTGTATAACTTTCATTGACTGGATCCAGTGTTTAATAAGATTATACATATAAAATATCTTGAAGTTATATAGTTTTATTTCAGTCCACATAAAAAATCATATTTTTGAAATTTATAGTTCAAATGAATATAGCATTCAAATCTTGGTTACTTTCACAAACTTGACAAATCTCAGTCCAAGTTTGGGAAAAAAAAAAAAAAAAAATCTAAATAACCGGTTGAACCAAATTATTGTGTAGTATTTTAATGAGAGAAAATCTAGCCCTTTAAGCACGACTATTTGGCGGTCCCTCCATGTGACTAATGATCTTGATATCTAATAGTGGGCATGATAGGAAGCCAGGAAAGTGTGCAACTACTTAATTAGGTGGATTTAAGATTTCTTATTTTTTAAACATCGTTCAATGCTATGCAGATAGCAGTGATGCATGCATACTTTAGTGTCGCTATAGTAATTAAACAGATAAATATATATATATATACACTTTAATTCTTCTTTAAAAGATAATTTATAGTAAAGTATGATTTTTGCATACTTTAGTGTCGCTATACTTCAGTTAAATCTTTTTTAATTAGTCTTTCCTTGATATGATTTTTTTTTTTTTTGGTGGGTGCATGTTATGTTTTGTGGTGAATATGTGTTTAGTTTGATTAAATAGGGATGGCCTGAGAAGATTTTGAGGTTTCTTTTGCAAAAAAAAAGTTGAAACTTTGGCGATCGATATGGGTAATTTTGGAATAATTGTACTAGTAAAAGTGCTCTCTCTCTCTCTCTCTCTCTCTCTCTCAAGTGGTTCATTGATTCATTCATAATACTACAAAAGACAAGATGACCACACCTCACTCACCTATCTAAAATTACCTCATCATTACTATTGTTGAATGTTTATGTGCATAAATCTAGTAAAAGCTGAAAAAAAAAAAAATATTCCTTAACAAAAAGTCACATTGGTCTTCCAATCAAAATTTCTCATATACATACGCAAAAGAGATGGATCAAAATAATTGATAGAAGCACAAGACCACCAAGAGAAAAGTAATTGACGGACTTATGCTACTATAGCATATGTAGAAGTTGATGACTGATGAGGTGTATTTACACAACTCTAATCAACCAATAATCATGCTTTACATACATTGGATATAGCTATTACAATCCCCTCTCTCTCTCTCTCTCTCTCAACCTTCTCTTTAGCTCAACCTTCTCTCTCTTTTTATTTTTAATTCAGAATGCATATTTAAATTTCCAATGTTTCTATTAAAAACATTAAGAACGGTCATTTTAACTACAACTTACAAGGCTATTAACTGTTGTTACAACCCTTTTAGAAGTAAATAAATATTCTTCAATTTAAAGAATAACTAATACAAATATTTTAAAAATGAATAATTATAATTAGAGCTCAATTTAAGAAATAGCTATTCTTAAAGATATTAAATGTAATGAAAGTATAATCACACGACCAAATAACTATTGCCAATCCATATAAATAGGCCAATTAGACGATATCATCTTGATCTTGTCTATTTGTGCTGCCAAACAAAGAAAACCTTTTGAATGCTTGGGGTATATGTTGGATCCAATGTACTCTGTTAGTTGCATGGCAGAGAAGCTCATAAATTAGTTTGTACCAACTGCGACGAATAAGCTCTACAAGGAATCCACATATATTAATGATGAGCAGCTTTAAGGGATTGATGAGGATTGAAGCAAGCAACTCACATGAAAGAATTGCACAAATGACACAAATAAACTTGAACATTGGGAGGTAGGTTGCATTTTGAGGTCCTAGCTTTATCCCCAAAAATACGATGCTGTAGATAGCTATTACCATGATAAAGAACAACGTGATTTTATCGTGTTCTCGGAGTGGAGAGATGCCTGAGCCTTTAAAGCTTACTCCAAGAACATTAAGCAAGATCGTTATGAGAAAATTAAGTGGATCATGGAATTCTGTGGAGGAACGAACTTCTTTCTCGCTTGCACTATTAAAAAATATAAAAAATAAATCATGAGTTTATAGAAAAAAAGGCTAACAAAGATATATAGTGTCCTATAAAACTTAATTCGAGCTCAAGTGAGGCATTTTCGTGATGAAACATGTGATACGAAATAAGCCAAAAAAAAAAAAAAAATAAATAAAAACAGAAAAAGAGAATATCCAATGGCTAAATATTGATGCTACTCCTATTTATTAATTTACAAAAACAAAGTCCGTGATGAATTATCCTTGAGAAAAGTCGTATTTTAAGGCTCAGTGGTAAAGTTGCATGGACAAGTCAACAAAAAAATTTTAAACCATTCATTGACAATACGTCAACTAAAATTTGTCGGCATGACGTGCACTTCATGACATGCATGCATGACGTGCATGTCATCCTTTGTCAGTAAGATACATATGCAATGATGACCAAAGATTACATAGACATTTTGAAAAAAATAATGAATAACAAAACTAAGCCCAAAGAAACAAATAAAGGATTTATAATTTTTATGTGAATATAAACTGTTACAATAATAGAACATTATTTTTTTATAGAAAAATAAATCTTAATGGAATTAATCAATTTCTATACACATGCGTTTTTTTTACATCAACGAAATTTCTTAAATGGCAATTCCAACATCATATCACATCCATTACAAGCTAGTGAAAAAACAGACAATATTTTGGCTTACTAATTTATTTAGGCAGATCTAAAAAGTCAAATAGAGTATTCTCACAAACCCATAATAAGATAACAGAGACTAGATTGATCCATAGTGTTGTAAGAACAAAAAATGCTCAAATGAGAAAAGAAAATAGAAGGATTCACATGAGAAATCTAAGGTGGTCTAATGAGAAATCCAAGATTCTATTTATAAAAACGCTTAGAATATTAAATATAAATAAAAGAGAAGAATAACACAAACATGCAAGTACAAAACAGAAGTCCTTTTCTTGAATCTCAATTCCAAAAATCCTATACCATCACAAAACACTCTTAACATATTTTCATTAAACTCTCCTTAACAACCCTCCACCTCCAGTTTGTTTAGCCTGATGTTTATGGTTATGTACCTTGACCTCCACCTCTACCTCCAATTGGTCTAGCTTGATGTTTATGGATATGAACCTTGATTAAATTTGTGTTGTTACTTTAATTCTCTCTTTAATAATGGGTTACCAAATTTCCAAGATGTACCCCAAATACATTGATTAGATATTAGCTTGGCAGTCAAGATTTTGTAATATCAACATTTAACTAATACAATCCTAAAATAATGATTAAAGTTAAGAAAATCAAACTCATTAATTTAACGTTAAAGCAAATAGGCTTTCGAAGAAGCAAACAACCCAAAAGATGACCAAATTATAGTAAAATCAATCTCTCACTCACCCAAAAGATGACCAAACACTTTGGGAGTCAAATTTTTGACCACCGTTTCCAAGATCTTAAACAAAAGATAAAACATGTAATAATGGAAAGCACAAAGATAGGGGAATCAGATTGCTCTGTGGTCTATCCTTCACAAAATAGCTCATGCACGTCGGTTTTCTAAGGAATGGAAGGAAATTGTCAATTAATTGAATGACCTAATCACCTAAACTCAAAAATCTTACACAGAAAAGAATGAAGTTTTTACTCTTATTTTACTCTTGAACTCTTTCAGTTAAATGAAGTTTTTGAAAGAAAAATTTCATGAAGACGGAGATGGGAGAATTAGATCAGACCAGCTTCCATATCCCATAACATGTGACTGTGACCTACATGTACAACATGGTGCACTCAACCATCATTCATTGCTCATCATATTATCCTTATAGTCATCATACCTTTTTCCTCCTCAAAAAAATACTATAATTAATCACCATTTATATTTCAAAATATTTCCAAAGTGAGAAAATAAAGCAAAGTTATGGAGTGGTTTTTATAAGGTAGAAAAGACAAAGGGCAGTAGAGTTTATAGTGAAGAAAGAGATGAAATTTATGGGCTAAAGCCACTAATTAGAATGAGAAATATATATATATATATATATATTATTCTTGAATTGTTATGTACTTTCCCATAATTAAGGATCTATTTTTAGTCATAAGTAAAAGAAGAATGAACACATACCGGCGCTTTGATTTCTTTGTTTTCTTTCTCCTTAGAGGTGCTTGTAAGAATGATCGATGTCTCCTAACCGGAATATCAAGACTTCTCACCTCCTTTATCTCAATGATCTCCATAGCTGCTTGGTGAAAATGAATATCTAATTGCATGCAATCCCTATTTATTCTCATGTTAATCATTTGGTAATATTATTATTATATGATGCAAAAAGACCTATGTCATCATGCATCATCATTTGACGTCCATTTCAGTTGAAAAAAGGGGCTGAAACTGAAATCTATAATTGTGAAGGCCAAAGACCGGGCTATGTTCAGTCAATATTATAGTCCCAATCATTGTCATTAATTTAACGACTGTGTTGTTGAAATAGTTGCAGAGATCTAGATAAGGTAGGAAGACACAGATTGGTTAGATATTCTAGTTACTTAAGTCAATTAATTATTAGTTAAAGGCAGGAATTTTTGGGCCGACAAAAACTCCTCAAGATTGTTTTTGCTGATGGATGATTTAGCTGCTTAAATTGAGACCCAATAGCATATGAAGACACTGATTGATTGGTCACATATTTATGTGATTATTGGTTAGTTTGTTAATTGAGATATTTTCCCCACGTGGTGCAATTAATTGTGTATAAATACTCAAGATCGATGTATGAGACTTTTGTATATGAGAGATCCATTTCTCATAATATAATTCAGTACAGTTTTTTTTTTTTTTTTTTTTTTTTCTAAAATTCTAAGTTCTGTATGTAATTTTTTGCTTTACTACTTGATAATTTTTTTCACCTATCTCACCCAAAAAATAAAAGGAGAGAGCAAGAGACAAAGTTAGATGCAAATCATGCAATTAGTTGTCAGAGCTGAATTTGAGTCACTTTGTGGAATATGAGAAATGAAGATGAGCCATTCAATTTTCAAAGGATATTTGTTGGCTTTCACTTCCCCTTTTCCTTTATTTTACTGATTGGTGATTACATTATTACTCCCATTAATATAGCATGACCATGTCCAATAATACCTCTAATCTATTAAGAAATTCATATATGGATTAAAATTTGGGTATTAATTATACCAGGTGAAATTGTAATCAAGATCTGGTAATTAGAATTAAACTTTTTACTTTTTACTTTTTAAGTTCTTAGATCAGAAAAATTAGAAAGTAAAAAAACTTTCTAACCCACCTATATCCATTAGTCTTCATACCATGTGTGAATGAAAATATGAGGCCGAATAAGCCATTCTAACTGGGCCATGAGATTGGAGTGTGTCATATTTTGATGGCCCTAGCTAGAATGGCTTATTCGGCCTCATATTTTCATTCAGATTCAGCAATACTAAACAACAATAATAAAGTTTGATGCTTGACTCAGTCTCTGGCCAGCCACTAAAGTCCTATCCCATGGCACTGAGGAACCTCCTAATAAACAAAGTCAAGGTTAGGGGAAGGAATAAGATAACCCCTTATTTGTCAAATTTTTATCAAAAATTATATTCTTCGTATCTGTTTTTTGTTTTGTTTTTATTTTGTCGTCTAGAAACTTTATCTCTAATAATTTATTTTGAAATTATTGTGCACGTCTTGTAAAGAAGAATAGATGCTATTCATCATTCTTTCATCTCATGTTTATAATTTTATTTGATTTATCATTGTCATTGAGAATAACTTGACTAATTAAGTATATGGTAAATTACAAATTACACCTCTAAAGTTTGAAGGTGATTAGATTTTACATCTTAAAGTTTTAACATTTGGATTTTATCCTCTGAAATTTAGGGTGTTTAGATTTTAATTAGATAACTTAATTTACTTAAAACTACTGAGCCTGGCAGCACTACCGTGTTACAATACTAGATTAAGGATAGTTCAAAATTATAGAACCTTTACTAGAAATTTCTACAATTATTTAATTGTCCACAATTGTCTAGCCAACTACTTAATTATCTTCTCAAAAAAAAAAAAAAAAAAAAAAAAAAAAACTACTTAATTAGGTACCTAGCACATCTAGACTACCCAAATATATCTAGACTACTTAATTGGCGTTGGAACGAGGGGTCAAGATTTTTTCATCTCATGGTTCACTAACATACTCCTAATTAAAAAAAAAAAAATGATTAAATGAAAAAAAAGGACAAACTCACCAATTTAATGTTAAAACAGATAGGGTTTCCAAGAGAATCTTAAAAAAAAAAAAAAATTAAAAAAAAAAGTAAAAAAAAAAAAGAGAGTAGGGTTTTCAAGAGGCAATCCTATGGAGTTTGAAATTTGAATTACCTAATTTCAAATTATACAAAAATAAGAGTGAAGTTATTACTATTAGCCTCTTTTAGTTAATTGAGGATTTTGAAAGAACAAATTCAAGAAAATGGAGATGAGAGGATAAGATCAGAACAACTTTTCAAATCCCATAACATGTGAATGTGACCTAAATTGCTAATCACATCCTCCTTATGTTCATCATACCCTTTTAATGGTAACCGTAGTGATGGTGGAAGACAAAAATAAAAGGTAGAGGATAAAGAAAATTTTAATGGTAATTATTTTAAGTTTATTTGTATTATTTTAAAATTTGAAGATAGTAGAAAAATTAGAGGACTGGGAAGTTATGTTTTTCAGGCTTCTAATTGTTTAAAATTTAAATAAATAAAAAACCTAATAAAATAGGATTTTGAAAATGAATAATTTTACTCATTGACACTAATAATTAATCAATATAATTTTTTTAATAGAAAATTAATCATTATCATTAATCAAATTAATCAATATGCTAATTAATTCTTTCGTGTATTATTCTTGTACTTTACGGGCAAATTCAAAAGCGTTGTTACCATCATTATCCATGGAAGTTTGAAAACTTTTAGCTGATTTTTTTGGCTTTTTCTGTAGATGATTTTTTCTTGCTTACCAGCCAATAGCTGCCTTTAAATGGTTGGTCAGTTTCTAATACTCATAACTCATTAGTCATAGTATGCACACTTAAGTTTGCCCCGTTGAATGACTGGCCCTCATTCAAAAAGCAGTTTTTTTTGTTGACTTGGACACTGGCCTACGACTTTTAGGCTTATAGAACACGCAGTAACCTCTTAAACAAAGCCAAGTTCTAGAAGGAATAACATACTATTTTTTTCAATTTCTTTTAAAAATTTCTTCGAAGTGTTTTATTTTTTGGGCATGCCATTGCCCCTTTGAGTCCCACCATTGAATTTAAATGGTAAGACACGTGCCATTAATCATTAATGGGCTGTGATTAATTCCTTGGGAGTGAAGGTTCCCCTTTCTAGAACTTTTCTATATATATATATATATATATATTTGGGAAATTAAAAATAAATTATTGTGGAGTTCAATTAATATAAAATTGTTAAATTAATGAGGGGTTTGAAAATATGACTAAAGTAGTAAGTGGAATTCAAAAAATTAACTTCATTGACTCCATACCATATAAAGCTAGTAAAAAACATCTGACATAAAGTAAAAAATTTTGATATAAAACAATTTTTTAACAGGTATTCTTGTTAACACCATATATTTTTTAAGGGAAACTATAGAAATTTTATTCATGCAAATACTATATAGTAGTTTATACATCTTGAGCCCAAAGATGCTAAATGCAACCAGGATTCCCCTCTGACCAGACAGAACCACCCTTCGAGATTTTTTGCATGCAATGCTCATGACTCATGTGCTGGCTTATTCATGCACCTTGATGGTGAACAGGAACTGACTTTTAGCCAAGCATCATCGAGAATAACTTGATTAATTAAGCTTAAGCCTGTGACTAATATTTAGTAACATTCATAAATAACTTGAGTACCTAATCTCAATATTTGTTTGGAAAAGTTATTTGGGTGTATCGAGGTTATGAATTGTACATGTGACAACGAGACTTATAAAGTTTTCACTTTACAAGTGCGTAAAGTCTCCTTATAGAATAGTAACCATTCCAAAAAGGAGAAAATTACATCAAGTAAAATCCAAAACTAATCTCAATATTTCAGCTTCCAAAAATCTCTTGAGTATCAAACTATTAATAGAAAAAAAAGTTCAACCTCAAGAGTCAAAAATACAAAACTTAAAAAAGTTCAAAATACTAGAAGTCTGATCTTATTCCAAATTCTAAACTCATTTAATGTGCATAATCTCATCAATGATTATCCCAAAACTTTATATTCTTCATAATTTAAATTTGGAAGGGAAAAATGGATGAACTTGACAACTTAATAAGTAACCAAAAACTTAATTAGCCTAATCAAGCATTTAGATAAGAAAAACAATAAATTGTAAATAAGAACAAATTATATAAGCAAAGAAATTGTTTCTTAGTTTGATGGGAAAGTAACATATAATTTGACATTAATTTTACGAATATCGAATGACCAAATAACTATTGCCAATTCACATAAATAGGCCAACTAGACGATATCATCTTGATCTTGTCTATTTGTGCTGACAAACAAAGAAAACCTTTTGAATGCTTGGGCTGTATGTTGGATCCAATGTACCAGATTATTAGATGCATGGCAGAGAAGCTCATAAATTAATTTGTACCAGCTCCGACGAATAAGCTCTACAAGGAATCCACATATATTAATGATGAGCAGCTTTAAGGGATTGACGAGGATTGAAGCAAGCAACTCACATGAAAGAATTGCACAAATGACACAAATAAACTTGAACATTGGGAGGTAGGTTGCGTTTTGAGGTCCTAGCTTTATCCCCAAAAATACGATGCCGTAGATAGCTATTACCATGATAAATAACAACGTGATTTTATCGTGCTCTTTGAGTGGAGAGATGCCTGAGCCTTTAAAGCTTACTCCAAGGACATTAAGCAAGATCGTTATGAGAAAGTTAAGCGGATCATGGAATTCTGTGGAGGAGCGAACTTCTTTTCCGCTTGCACTATTAAAAAATATAAAAAATAAATCATGAGTTTCTAATAATAAAAAAAAGGCTAACAAAGATAGTGACATATAAAACGTAATTCGAGGTTAACAAAAAATAGCTAAAGTGAGGCATTTTCGTGATGAATCATGTGATACAAAATAAGCATAAAAACAAAAAAAGAGAATATCCGAAGGCTAAATATTGATGCTACTCCTATTTATTAATTTACAAAAACAAAGTCCATGATGAATTATCCTTGAGAAAAGTCGTATTTTAAGGCTCAGTGCCACTAAAAATTTTAAACTATTCATTGACAATACGTCAACTAAAATATGTTGGCATGACGTGCACTTCATGACGTGCATGTCATCCTTTGTCAGCAAGATACGTATGCAATGATGACCTAAGATTACATAGACACTTTGAAAAAAATAATGAATAACAAAACTACATCCAAAGAAACAAATGAAGGATTTATAATTTTTATGTGAATATTAACTTAGTTCATTATTTTTCAATTTCAGTAAAAACCTCTTAAACATTATATTTATCCCTTCTCCAAAAAAAAAAACATTATATTTATCTGTGACAATAATAGAACATTATATTTTTATAAATAAATAAATATTCTTAATGGAATTAATTGATTTCTGTACACATGCGTTTTTTTTTACATCAAAGAAATTTCTTAAATGGCAATTTTAACATCATATCACATCCATTGCAAGCTAGTGAAAAAACAGACAATATTTTGGCCTACTAATTTATTTAGTTTGAGGTAGATCTAAATAGTCCAATAAAGTATTCTCACAAACCTACAATTAGATACAGAGACTAGATTGATTCATAGTGTTATAAGAACAAAAAATGCTCAAATGAGAGAAGAAAATAGAAGGAGTCACGTGAGAAATCGAAGGTGTTCTAATGAGAAATCATAGCTTATATTTATAAAAACCCTTAGAATATTAAATATAAAAAGAGAAGAATAACACAAACATGCAAGTACAAAACATACGTCCTTTTCTTGAATCTCAATTCCAAAAACCCTATACCATCACAAAACTCTCTTAACATATTTTCATGAAACTCTCCTTAACAACCCTTCACCTCCACTCTGTTTAGCCTGATGTTTATGGATACGTACCTCCACCTCCACCTCTACCTCCAATCGGTCTAGCTTGATGTTTATGAACATGTACCTTGGTTAAATTTGTGTTGTTACTTTCATTCTCTCTTTAATAATGGATTACCAAAGTACCAAGATGTTAGCTTGGCAGTCAAGATTTTGTAATGTTAACATTCAACTGATACAATCCTAAAATAATGAGTAAAGTGAAAAAATCAACCTCTCATTAATTTAACATTAAAGCAAATAGACTTTCAAAGAAGTAAACAACTCAAAAGATAACCAAATTATGGTGTCAATCCCTCACTCACCCATAAGATGACCAATCACTTTGGGAGTCAAATTTTTGTCCACCATTTCAAAGATCTTAAACAAAAGATAAAACATGTAATTATCAAACATGTAATTATGGAAAGCTCAAAGAGAGGGGAATCAGATTGCTATGTGGTCTATCCTTCACAAAATAGCTCATGCACATGGGTTTTCTAAGGAATGGAAGGAAATTGTCAATTAATTGAGTGACCTAAACTCAAATCTTACACTGAAAAGAGAGAAGCTTTTACTCTTATTTTACTCTTAAAGTCTTTCAGTTAAATGAAGTTTTTGAAAGGACAATTTCATGAAGATGGAGATGGGAGAATTAGATCAGACCAGCTTCCAAATCCAATAACAAGTGATTTTGACCTACACTATAAGGTGCACTCAACCACCCTTCATCGCTTATCACATCATCCTTATTAATCATAATACCCTTTTCCTCGTCAAGTAAATAATATAATTAATCACCATTTATAAGTCAAATTATTTCCAAAGGGAGAAAATAAAATAAAATTATGGAGTGGTTTTATAAGGTAGAAAAGACAAGGGTAGCAGAGTTTATAGTAAAGAAAGAGATGAAATTTAATCATTTATGGGCTAATGCCACTAAATAGAATGAGAAGTAAATTTTTATTTTTTATTTTTTAAATTCTTGAACTGTTATGTTCTTTCCCATAAGGGTCTATTTTGAGTCATAAGAAAATGAAGAACGAACACATACCGGCGCTTCGATTTCTTTGTTTTCTTTCTCCTTGGAAGTTCTTGTGAGACTGATCGATGTCTCCCAACCGGACATTCATGAATCCTCAACTTCTCTATCTCAATGATCGCCATAGCTGCTTGGTGAAAATGAATATCTAATTGCATGCAATCTCTATTTATTCTCATGTTAATCATTTGGTATATTATTATTATATGATTCAAAAAGTCAAAAAGACCTATTCCATCATTATCATTTTGATGTCCATGGCTGTTGAAAAAAGGGGGCTGAAATCTATGTAGTTGTGGAGGACAGAGGCCAGGCTATTCAGTCAATATTATAGTCAGTATTATCATTTAAAAACAGTGTTGTAGAAATAGTTAGCAGATTGGTCAGTATTCCAGTTACTTGAGGCAATTAATTATTAGTTAGAGGTAGGAAATTTTGGGCCGTCAAACTTCTCATGATTGTTCTATGAAGTGGATGAAGTTGCTGAATTAAGACCCAATAGCATATGAAGACACTGATTGGTCACATATTTCTGTGATTATTTTAGCTGATTTCAGTTTCTTAGAGAGGTTAAATGATTAGTTAGTTCGTTAATTAAGTGAGACTTTTGTATATAAGAGATCATTTTCTCATAATATAATTCAGTACACTCTCTCTCTCTCTCTCTCTCTCTGTAATTTTTTGCTGTATTGCTTGATATTATTTTTTCACCCATCCCACCCAAAAAGAAAAGGAGAGAGCAAGAGATAAAGCTAAATGCAATTAGTTTGACTGAGTTGAATTCGAGTCACTTAATTTGTTTGTGGCCTTTCTAGAAGCGAAGCAGGTAATTAATTTGTTTATTCCACGTCAGTATTTCAATTTTCATGCAGGTAGGACTGTTAAGTGGGCAAGATTTAGGCCATTTGACTGACCTTCATCATTTTATGCTTTTATTTTATTTATTTATTTATTTATTTTGAGATCATCATTTATGCCTTTTTAGACATTGTTGACCCAAAAAAAAAGGGTATTAGAGAAAAGAATCCGTACAAGTTGGGAAATGTTTTACATACTTCTATGTAGTAATTGCCACATATAGAGGTATGTAGTGATAGCAAAAATAAAAGGATACGTGTGTAATGCACATGACTAAGTAGACACTTGAACACATATTTCTTTTTTTTTTTTTGTCACGTATCCTTGTATGCAGTAAAATTTTTCTAATACAACAATATAAGAAAGGAGTCTCACCTATACATATAATTAAATTAGTTAGAGTGGAATTTTTATTTTGTATGAAATTTTTTTTTTCCTTTTTCTTTTCTCAGTTCTTAAATCAGAAAAAGTAGAAAGTAAACGAACTTTCTAACCCATCTTTATCCTTGTGCTTTACTAGTTTTCACACTCATATCACATGCAAACATGAGATTTTTTTTTTTTTCCCTGCCTAGGTAATTTAAATACTTATCCTTTCATTCCACTTGCTTGACTAGTAGCGGCTGGTGCAATGATGATTGCCCATGTGTGGACGAAAATATGTAGCCGAGTAAGCCATTTTATGAAATTGACAGATACGTATAAACCGCTATGGCCATGAGATTGAGTGTGGGAAGGTGAGGAGAGAGAGAGAGAGAGACGGAATAAGATAATCTGGTCGACCATTAAACTTTCCCCTATAGCACTCAGAAACCTCCTAAACTAAGTCAAGGTTCTAGAGAAGGAATAAGATAACCGGCTCTTTTTTCAATTTCTTATAAAAAATTCTTGTTATGTTTTCTTTGCCATCTAGAACCTTTATCTCTAATAATTTCTTTTGAATTAATGTGCACGTCTTGCAATATATATATATATATATATATATAAGCTATTCATCTTTCTTTCATCTCATGTTTCTAATTTTATTTAATTTAGCCTTCAAATCAAATATGTTTTACATTATTTTAGTGTTAATGTCTATTTGGTTAAGTGCCAACGTTATCTAAGTTTGTTGTATGTACTTCAAAATTATAATGCCATTTTAGCCGATACTCCCACTAATTATACTCATACCTATCAGATAGAACTAAATTATATATATATATATATATATATATATTTATATATATAAACTACTAAACTAATATCTAGTTTATCCCTTTAGCTAGATTTAACAAAGTTTTAATTCAATATATTGAACTTTAATTTATTGACAATGGATGGCCATAAGAATTGCTACTATAAAAGAATCCCTTTTAGCTCTTAATATTCTAATTGGGGCTATTAAAATTTATGTATATGGCTTGAGTTTGCATCTTATACAATTCCCATTAACTTGAACTAGAATTGAACATTTCAACTCTTAGGTATACATGAGATATCAAAATCTCAAGAGACAAAAATATGTTCCATGTAAATATTAAATGAGACTGAATTCATAACTAAATAAATGTATAACATATATTATCCTGTAAATTAACTTAATTTGGCATACTCAAAATTATATCAGTACAAAACAATATGAGTCAATGAACTAAAATAGAATTTGACATCATGGTTTAGCCGAATAATAATGTACAAACCTATATGCCTATATTTTCTTTTATTATAATATCAGTAATCTATGGAATATTTATTGTATTAGTACGTCCCTACCTATTGGTTATAGTTCAAGTAAAGGCTGAATTTCATATACTCTGTCTGTGAAGCATAAATATAATAATGAATAATGCATTTGTTCCCCCTCAAAAAAAAAAAAAAAAAAAATAATAATAATAATAATAATGCATTTGTTTTTTCCTTGCATTCGATCAGTTGGGCTGACCAGGGTCAAACCGAGGAAGTAGGTACCCATACAGACACAAAGGTCATTTGATTAGCACTAAAGAATCTTTGACCATCGCAGCTCATAATACCTTTATTTAAAATGTAATAAATAAACGTGTCCAAAGTGCTAGGCATTAAACATATATATTTTTTTTGCTGAAATAAGAAAAAAGAAATATAGTGATACAAACTATTACCCAATTATTTTGTCACAATTATAATACGGTAAAGTGCGAATTGTGAAAAAAAAAAAAAATTTATGTGTAAGCTAAAAAGACAATCACTTACAATATTCCGTGCATATCAAAATTATGACAAAAAATTGTAAAATAATTTTTCGATCCTAGAACCACTCCTAAAATAATAAACATTTGGTATGGTAGGAATCCTATGACGATATGATGATGCACATGCCCATGTCCCTTTGATGCAACTCTTTGGTGAATCCCACCAATGAATTTAAATGGTAAGACACATGCCATTTAGTCAATAATATTCACTCAAACTTTGTTACTTTCACAAAATTAACATCCTTAATTCATTTTTTTTTTTTTTGAGAAGCTAAAATGGGAGTTTTTATGGTCATATTATACCCTCGGGTAAAGAGCCAGTGGCCTCGATCAGGGAGTCCGTAGTTGGTGCCTGTTCTGTACCCTCTGTGTGGGAGTCACCTCACATTTTGTGAGTATGCCTCACCACTAAGTTTACCCACCAACGAAAGCTTGCGGGTAGCGGGACTCGAACCTAGGTGTGTTGCACGAAGTGTCCGAGCCTTACCCACTCAGCCAAGCCCTCGTTGGCACATCCTTAATTCAAGTTTGAAGGAAAATTAAACTTCTTAATAACCCATTGAACCATATAAATGTGTAGTATTTTAATGAGAAAGAAAATCTAGCTCATTTCTTTAAATCAATATAGCTCAAATAATTAAATAAAATTTGTAAGCAAACACCCCAGAATATTTGATTAATGAATAAACGTTATATTTAGCAAAATATAACTAATCAAGAAAAGGTAACCTAAGTCAAGCAGACGTAAAAATTTTTGTACTTCTCTCTTAACCTTTCCTTCTAAGATCCACAAATCCCCTCTAGAACTAATTATACAATTATACAATGACCCAATTCCATGAATTCATTTTTTTTTTGAGAGACAAACATACACACACAAGGGAGGAGGAAAATGGTCCATTAATCCATATTAGTAATACTATTTGATTATCAAAAAAAAATATTAGTAATACTATTTACTAATGGTTTGTTTGGATTAAGAGGAAAGGGAAGAAGAGCAGAACAGAGTAGGCAGAAAATTAGCATAATTTTTGGCCAACTCTATTTTACTTTCCTTCATTCTCCTTTAATTCAAATGGATCGTTAATGATTAAATAATGAACTATAATCTTGCAACAATACCGACCATCAAGTTACACAGCTTTTTTAAGCTGCTAATATTCTATTTTAAGGAGTTTTCTATAGACATAAGTTGTAATTATGTTTAATATCAGGAAAGAGAAGAGAAATAGGACCAAGGCTTTTTATTGAAGGAGATTTTGTCACATTTGTGTACAAGGCCTTTTTAAAAATCTGATTCTTTTGACTGGGTTCCTGCAGATGTTGTTGATAATAACAAAAGACTCTGAATTTTTTTTATTTTCTTGGACCCCCAAATCTTGTAATGGACCCCATGTTCTTGGTAATGGAACGTTGAAAATTCTGGTCTTGACTATATAGCTTTTTGCTCTATGTCCCTCTCCCTTTTGTGCTGTCGTGAGGGAAGAGGCTGCCTAATTTATTTATTTATTTATTCCCAGTCTGTTCTTGGTTTTCTTTCTTCAATGATATATTTCTATTCATCCAAAAAAATAAAATAAAAAAATAATAGAGAAAATGTGGTTCTATTGAAGATCCAAATTCTTACATTTAAAAACTAGTTTTTGGATCTTTAACATACGAGAGTTCACTTTTCCTCTCTACAAAAAATTGAATCAAAATGTTCAACATTTAGTTCTCTATTTCACCGTCCACTTAAACTGTCATCCACACCTCTTCTAATAAAAAATTTGAAATTTTTTTAATCGATTTTTAATGTAAATAGTTTACATTTAAAAAAGTGGATGTTTTGTTCTAGATTAAAGAGGAGGTGATTATTATTATTATTATTATTATTATTATTATTAGTTGCGGACCTGTGCATTGCGCATGGTTATTTGTTTTTATGATCGTGTTATTATTTGAAATATCTTTAAATGTATTACTACTTAAGCTGCATTATATATGTATAAACAATATATTGTAGGATTCATGATGATAGAAGGTATTGTCTTGGAATTAGATGTGGAAAGGATACAACTATAATTGGCCTTATAGTCAGTCCAGACTGATCATCCATCTTCTTAAGTTAGTAAAATTTAATTAACCTAAAATTAGATAGAAATGATTTTATAAATTCGAAGTTAGCATCTTGCTAGGTGAAAACTTTAGAAGACTGTAATTAAGTTGTTGCAAGTGTTTTTAAATAAATATTAATAATAAAAAAAGAGCTATTCCTTTAAAGATAGAGATTAGTATTATAAATAGAATGAGGAAATTTTATTGTATCATGCTTTTTGGAAACATAATTTCTACCAAACTCTGTTGGCTAATTTGTACATTTCCAAGTCAATTGAGCACATTTTGCATGTTACATGTAATTCTTCATTTCCATATGGGTAAGGGCATTCACGATTCCAATGACCCACTCCATTTTTCTTGCATGCTTGGTTTTTGGGACGCATAATGTGTTTGTTCCAAAAACTGTATGTCGAAGGATTTGTCGATAGTTTTGCAACAATTATTTTCCATCTAGTTGGTTTAAAATTGATAATAGTAATTGTATTCCTTCATCATTTTATTCGCATAACAATGCAATTACTAGTCCATATTTTGCATTTTTGTCTCCTTCTATGTTTGCTTGAAGAAGGATTTGTTTCCCCACTTTAGTTTGATCATGCACAAAATATTTGTGAGCTCCGACCCAAAATAGTCCTTGTTTGTTTGCAGCCCTAAAGCATTGATGAATGAGTTTTCTTCATCGTTTCGAAAGAATAGTAGATTTTGAAGAAGTCCAATTAGATTGATGTGGTGAAGAATTTTTTTCCTTTTGGTTAGCTAATTGAATCGCTTGCAGTTGTTTTTAAAAAACAGAAAGACATATTAAGAAACTAATGCATTAGGAAAAATGAACTGGTGACAAAACATGACAATAATCATATACTAAGAATTATACATGAACATTATTATCATCGCAATTGCAATATTTGATAGGTGAAGTTCTAAATATTTTATCTTTTAGAAATATAACAATGACTATAGAATTGCGCACTACTTTATAGTAAAAAGTTAATAAAAAGAGAAAATTGAAAGTTGGGATATATGGTTCAACATTGTAATGAGAAAAAAAAAAAAAAATATATATATATATATATATATATATATCCACATCATGCCAATTATGTAACATCATTCATGTCATGACTTTGGAATAGTGTAACGCAGGAAACTTTAATGTGAAGGGCCATAGTCATAAAGAAGAACTTTGCATCTGCTCAACCCCTAGGGAGTGTAATTTTTTTTTAATTGCAATATTAAATTGATGAAGCTATAAATATTTTTGGTTTTAGAAATATAATGATGACTATAGAATTGCACACTACTTCATAGTAAAAAGTTAATAAAAAGAGAAAATTGAAACTTGGGATATATGGATCAACATTGTAATGAGAAAGAAAAAAAAAAAAAAAAAATATATATATATATATATATATATATATATATATATCCACATCATGCTGACTATGTAACATCATTCATGTCATGAGTTTGGAATACACCATCTGTCTAACGCAGAAAACTTTAATGTGAAGGGCCGTAGCCATAAAGAGAAACTTTGCATTTGTTCGGCCCCTTAAGAGTGTATAAATTGTTTTTTTTTTTTTTTAATTGCAATATTTGTTTTATGAAGCTATAAATATTTTTTGTTTTAGAAATATAACGATGACTATAGAATTGTGCACTGTGTCATAGTAAAAAGTTAATAAAAAGAGAAAATATAAGATTTCAATATTTTGTGCCACAATTTTGGATGTGGTTGATTGTGATTAGTAGGGAAAAAGTGGCAAGTTCATGTGAAAGTAAAAAACATGAGATTTGAATTTAAAGTTGTGTACCTGATTTTGATATTGCCTAAAAATTTTGGTGATTGTCTTCCAACATTGGAAAATATTTCAAGCAATAAATCTGTCGGTAATTCATGTTGCATACTCATTTTTGTGATTGTGGAAAATGTATTTTTTTGCTATTTTTGGTGTGTACTTTTTTGTTGTTTTGTTCTGTAATTTATAGTGTTTTGATTGTTGTATGGATGAGTGATTGTTGAATTTATTTGCAATTATTTTTAATTAAATTTTTTTTTTTTTTTTTTTTTTTTTTTTTTTTTTTTTTTTTTTTTTTGTGAATAGAAGCCTTTCATATACCCTTCCCTATAAATCTTAAATCCTATAAATTATGTTTGACTGTTGAGTGTTCACTCGATTTTTTTTTTGGCATATTTTATTTTTTTTCATTTTCCATTTTCTTTGGGGCTTTTCAAATTATTAGGTGGCTTTTGCCCTGCTAGCCATCAACTTTAAGTAAATAATCTAGTGGATGTATCCAATAACATAATGTTAAATCAAGTTGTGTAGGATGTTAACTTTGTTTGATAGTGAAATGAAGGTTAGTTGGAACTTGGACACACTTGGAGATTTTGTAATTATGAGGAGCAATGGGCAACCTGTTTACAATTTTTGTGTCACAGTTGATGATGCTACCATGGCTATATCACATGTTTTAAGGTATTACGTCAAACCTCCTTAAAATTAAGGGAAATTTGCTATTTACCTGTCTGTAAACGTAGCAAGTTTACCATCTCTAATTTTTTATTTTTCTTTACCCTGGTCATGGTCCACGTTATGTTAAGACATCATATTCTTTCAAAACTTGCATTTTCAGGGCAGAGGAACATTTACCAAATACTTTAAGGCAAGCACTGATATATAAGGTACTGTTAAAAATCTGAACCTTTTTCCTGCTTTTCCTTGCTTTTGGGTTTTTTTTTTTTTATTTTTTTATTAACAACAAAGAGAAACTAATTGTGGTCTCTATACATTATTCTACTACAAGCTCTGGGATTCTCAATGGCTTCTTTTGCAGCAAAGTAAATTACATCAAGTGGGGCTGTAGCATCATTTAAGATAGGATGCAATTTACTCCGTAACTGATAAAAGAATTAAAATTTAGCTTTCATCTGAAAATTATAAAAAAATAATAGAACACTGAACAATAAATGTTACTTTTATTAATTACAGGCATAATGCATAACCTTATTATTGTCAATATTATAATAAAATTAAAAACATTATTTGTGACGTAGAGTCATCCCTTATTCAAAGGCCAAAAAGTTGCTTCAGAGCAACTTCAAACTATACCTACTCCCATGTTTGATATTTCAATTTCAGCTACTGCTTTCCATTAAAAGAAAAAAAGGGGTGAACTATTGCTTTCAGCTTCCTTGTGATCTACCTTCCTCTGTTTCTTTCACTGACCAAGAAGGAATTGCCAAAGCAATCCGTTTTGGTATTGCACGAAAGATCATTGAATTATTGGGCTCTGCTACTTTCAAAGAGATCAGATCCATTTGGGGTACCGGTGTTGAAGATGATATCGCGAAATTGAAGAACACTTTTTCCACTGTTCAAGCTGTGTAAGGTTTCCGTGTGCAAAAGCGGGTCACTTTCTAATTAAACTTAAATGAGTGAATTTCATGTAATAGGAGTAGCTATAGGTGGTGGCTGGTATTGATTTTATTAGTGGTTGTGCTCAATTGGACACCAATTTGATCTTCCAAAAAACTTTTGATATTAATGAAGCAAAGTCTTTTCTTTGACTTTTTTGAGACAATATGAAGATATAATAGAACCTTGAAATAAGTTCATAAAGGGAAGAAAATATAGAAGTCTAATATCATTTGCGTCTTTGAAGCTTCTTCTTTTTTGATGACTTGTGTTTTGTAAAATAAAAAGTTAAAAAGTTAAAAAATATTTTAGCATAACCTTTTCATTTTATTTATAATTAAAAGTTACAAATACTTGAAGAAACAATCCAACTTAAAAATGTGTAAATTAACAGGAAACTTGTGAGCAACTGGTGATTAAAATAGTAATAAAAACGATGGTAGGTGTCCACATCATTGAACACCAAGACCTTTTATGGGATATTTTTGCACCATTCATGTTTTTCAATAGAAAATATCTAATCTCTAAACATTTTACAATCTCGTCTTATGGTTATTTCAAAACCTGAACATCATGTGATTCTAAAGAATTTGGAATTTTTACTAAATTATTTTACAATCTCATCTGACGGTTATCTCAAAATTTGAATATCACGTGGTTTTGAAGTATTTGGAAAATTTTTTATTTATAAAATTCCCCAAGATCATCCATTATAATTTGGTAGAAACCAAAAGATAATATAAAAATTAGTTTAGCACACCAAAAGATAATACAATCTCAATTCTATAATAGCCTTTTCATTAATTGAGATTTGGACATACTATACGAAACAATCCAGCTGTTGAACTTGCAATTTAATAGATAATCCGTAATCAACTGGTAGAAAATATGAACAACCTACACGACCAAAAAAATAAAAATAAAAAATATTTTAGCATAGCCTTTTCATTTTATTTATAATTAAAAGTTACAAATATTTGAAGAAACAATCCAGCTTTTGAACTAAACACCCTACGCAACCAAAAGATAATATAAAATTATTCAAGCATACCAAAACATAATATAAAAATATTTTAGCATAGCCTTTTCATTTTATTTATAATTGAGTGTTGGACATACTTGAAAAAACATTCCAACTTTATTTACAATGGAATTTCCCAGCAAAGCAACTCATTCAACAATGTCTTATTTATTTTATTTTTTTTTTGGTTATTTTCTTTGGTTACACAAACTGTTTGGGCAATAGTGGAATTTCCCAGCAAAGCAACTCATTAAACAATACATTGCAGAAAAGTAGAAGTAATATGTTTTGACTATGTGCAACTGTATCAAGCTTTAACCACTCACATTTTTTTTTTTTTTTTTATCCACATAGACTGCTACCTCTGCCTCCATAGTGGTAATAGCTCTAGATCTATCTATAATACTTGTGGACCAAGGAGGCACATGGCTGATGTACTTCGGTTATTTATTGGGTGTTACAAAAGAGAATCTGCAAAATCATATCCCAAAGAGCATACGGGATACAATGGAAGGTGATGATGTGGCTTTTGTATCACAGTTTATGGCAAGAGACAATGGTTCGGATGAAAGTTTACAGGTATAAATGCTATATTGGGAAATTTTCTCCAGCTACTACAATATTGCTTGATTTTGCACTACATGATTGTCACACTATTTTTGGCTAATCCCTACCTAGAACTTCCCCACACGTTGACCAAACCAAATTGAACCAAATCAACAAATTCAGCTACAACCCAACTCAAGTTAATAAAACCAACGTACTATTACTTTAAGCGGCTATACAGTTAACTCTTAACATCAATTAATTTTCCAATGCCACCACCAAGCTCTCTAAAAAACTTGGATATCTAACCATTGTTGTCACCTTCTGGAAAATTTCAATTAGTACCACCACACTGAAAACTTAGTGTTCATAATCATGAAGTTGCTCATTAAATGAGACCGAAAACACTCATTCTCACACCCAATGCATGAAAGGAAGAATGAAATACAAAAAAAATCAAGTTAGAAACGCTAAATTAGAAAAAAAAAAAAAAAACTAATAATGCATATTTAATGTCATAGAATCATCATCAAATTTTGGAAAACAATAGGTTGCCAATGGACGCATCAATGAAAAGTACAATCTGATAAATTCAACAAATGGAGTCTTACATGTTGAAATATGTTGGAAGGTGATTTGAGACATGCCACCAACACTATACTTCACTAAACCAAGGTAAAATAAAATAGTGTTTTTGGCTGTTAAGTTATACCACTATTAAGCAACATAAACAACTCCTATTTTTGAAACAACACTCATACAATCTCACAAACACATCAATGGCATGCCAAGGATTATGCAGTAAAATTATGTAGAATTATGAAAAAACTTACCGCAAAAATTGAAACACCAAAAACAATTTGCTTTGATTCTAAAACCCAATCCATGTTATACAATCATGAAATTGAAGCATGATCTAATATCAATTGTTGGAAGTGGATATCAATCTAAATGATGTAGTATACAATGGTAAAATAAAATAGTTTTTTTGGTTGCCAAGGATTATGCAGTAAAATTATGCAAAATTATGCATAAAGCTTACCACAAAAATTGAAACACCAAAAACAATTTTCTTTGATTCTAATATCAATTGTTGAAAGTGGATATCAATCTAAATGATGTAGTATACAATGGACGCATTAATGAGAAGTACAATCTAATCAATTTAATAAATGGAGTCTTCCATTCTTCTAATAAGCCACAACACATTAAAAAAAATGAGACCTAAGATATTTCCAAATAAACCAAGGTAAAATAAAATAGTTTTTTTGGCTGTAAAATTATAGCACTATTGAAATGACATTCAAGCAATCTCACAAACACATCAATGGCATGCCAAGGATGCTCGTCTAATATAAACACAAACACAAATGATGGGTTATTTAGACCCCTTAAAAACAACTAGATTGGTTAGCTTAGATTAATTAGCCAAGTTGTTACTTAGTCAAATTAAGCAATTCTAGGTTAAAACAATCAAATAATCATATCAAAAGAATAAAGCAGCGGAATAATAAACGACACAAGATATGATCACCCAGGAAAACCAAACCGGTAAAAAACCTGGGAAGGATTTGACCTAGCTATCCTCAAGGTGAAAAGCAAATCCACTAGAAAGAATCGAAGTTCATACAAAAGGACTTACAAGCTCCCCGCTTGACTTCCTAATACTACCCATCAGTAGAACTTACTGACACGACCACGTGCAAGCTCCGAATCCACGGACTCCTTCTTTCTTTGAATTCTTCAATCAGCTACAAGCACCCACGCTTGATATTCTTTAAGCTCCAATGGCAGCAACCTTGTTGATCATCAAGATGTAGATAATATCTCTACCTTGAAAACCCTAAGTTTATGTGAAGAAAAGCTCCTCAAAGATCTCACAAGAGATTCACATAAACAGTAAATATGAGCAACAAAGACTTAGAGAGGTTTGAGTACAAAACCCTAAAAATAAAAGGAGGCACAAAAGGCACTATAATCTCTCTCTACAAAAGTCACAAAAATGTTCTAGGGTTTTCCTTATAAATAGGAGTGATTTACTTGAACCCCAAGACGTTTAAATAGAGTTTGGGCTGAACTGGAACTCTACAGAAAACGCATCTGACCTGAGATTCGATCAATCGAGTCTATCCTTTGATCGATCGAGCCAGGCAGAAATGCTTTAATACATTTGCAGCCACTCGATTCCAACTTTACAATATTTAATCAACTTTGAGCAAACCTAAACAAGACTAAACATATTGTTTTAATCATGGTTTGCCAATATTACACATTAGAGTTCTAAATACATAAAATCCTAAATCTTTAGAACCTAACAAACTCCCCCTTTGGCAATCCGTGACAAAACACAAATTAAAAGCTCAAAGTTTACAAAGTAAAAGCCCATTACAAAAAGTAATGCTCATAAACCAAATTCAATCCTAACTACTATCCATCAGTTGCAAGTGTAGACAGCAACCAAATTGAATCAACCTGTATATTTCCTGAAACACTAAACAAAATGCATAAACGCATGTGTGGAAAATACAAGTAAATCAAAAATAAATTCTTGATTTCACATAGCACAAAATAAAGACATATATCATGAAGAACTCATAAATATAAATCAATGAGCAGTGAACAAGAAACATAAATAAATAAAAACAAAAGTAAACTAACTCTCCCCCTAAGTTAGATACAACAAAAAGTTTTTATTTATATTCTCCCCTTTCAAAAATACTTTCAACTCCCCCTAAACAAGACAAACATGATTCCCATAAATCAATACTTTCTCCCCCTTTTTGTCACGTATTGACAAAGACAACTCATACAAAGAGTAAACAGTCAACACACGCAACAAAGGATAAGAGAAAACAGAGAATCAAGGGGACCAAAAAAATTCAGCTCTACAGAAAATAGAGACAACTCCCCCTATGAAGAGCAACAATTCCCCCTAAGAACCACAAAGGTTAAAAAAAATTCCCTCCTATAAAAATAGGAAAAACAAAATATGTTTTGGAAAACAGATTTAGAGAAAATAAAGGGGTGGGGAACAGCAGCAGTAGCAGCACCAGCAGGATCATGAACATCCTCACCAGTAGGACCAAAGTTAAAAACACACAAACTAAAGTTAAAAACTAAGGTGAGGATACACATGAAGAAAAAATAATCTCTCTTTCAATAAAATGCAAACATGGTATTATGTGACCCATAAACAATTGCATGAGTAGAGAAAATATTTGCATATTGATTATCCAACATATCTCTTAAGAAAAATGTTTTCTACAGTTCACACATAAAAAAGACATATACTAGAAAGTACATCGCTCAAAAATTAATCAATCAATTTTTTGATCAAGTTGAGTACCCAATGTAGCAAAGTGTATGCATGCTATATGTGAAAAATAATGAGAGATATGACTGCAAAACTGCAAGATGGATACAGAAAATCAATGTAACGCATGTAAATCCTAAACACAAATGATGCATGGAAAAAAATATGTCATGATGCATGCTTTAATGCAATGAAACTAAGTTCAATATAAGTTCAAATTAACAAAATTGGCTTGAGCACGGAGTTTCTAACAAAAACCCCAAAAATTTGAAAACCACTTGTTGAATTTTTTAAACAAATTGATGAATTGAGCATCACATATCACAACACATAGATTATAATGCTTAATTATATCAAAACAACAAGCCAATTTCATCAATTAACCCTAATTGAACAAAATCCCCAATTCAGGTACATTCAAGCTCTAGAATTTCTAATTTCTTAAACTTTAAACACATTTTGCATTAAGATCAAGGAAATTTTAATCTTAGATGGCCACAACAAAATCACAGACAATATAATGTACCAAGTTTAACAAAGAGTAACTTGTGTAGTGTGTGCAACTAGCAAAAGCTTGAAACACATGCGAGGTGATATGTGAATAGAAATTAATCACAAAGTCTACAAAATTCATCACATAGAATTTAAAAGAGACTATCACCTAAAGAGTTACATCCTCTAACTCTTACATCTCCTAGAACAAAAGCTTACAGTCATGTAAGTTTCTTGCATTTTTGCCTCTTATTTATGTGAATTGGCATCAAGCCTAATGGTACACACCGGTTTGAATTAAGTGAATTGGCATCAAGCCTAATAGTACACACCAGTTTTAATTTAATGAATTAATTGAGGCTACACCTTATGTTCTTTTTGTGCATGTGCTACACTTTCTCGAGCACAAAATCTTATGATATGCACTAAGGTGTTTATGATTGGCTAGTGAACAGTGGTGGAATGGTTATTTATGCCTTTCTCAAAAGGAACAAGTCCGACAGTCAAATAACATGTGACTTCAAGATTAAGACAAAGTGATTAATAACCACACACATCTTTCCCACACAACATGCACTACACAGCTCAAACTAGTAAAGTGCAATAAAATAAGCTCATCCAAGCTAAACAAGGTACATAAACATATTATGTAAAGATAATATGGCCAATCCTTGATTATAAATCCAAGATCTATAATACAAAACACAAAAATCTTTTTAGTTTTAACAAACTTTATAACCACTTGTTGAGATTTTTGGAAAAAATTTATGACCAAAAACAAAAAACACACATTGTGCTAAATGATCAATGCAAATGCAATGCAGAAAGAAAGTTTGAAAAACTTTTTGAAATAGAACTTTGAAAAAGTCAGATCTGGACTTAAAAAAAAAACTTTTTCTCGATCTTTGATCGATCGAAAATTACATTCGATCGATCGAATGAAACAGTCATTTTGAAATAATTTAAAGCACTTTTTCGATTGATCGAAAATCAGAATGGATCGATCGAATTGGGCAGAGGCTCACAAAAATTCTGAGAAAAATCACAGTTTTGAAAAACACAAACCTAATTTTGAAAACAACTCCTCAAAGCATTTGAACAACGAAAACAAAATGCATGAGTATGAGATGAAATGCTTTTTCAAAAACCCAAAATTTAAACCCAATTTTCTCAAAAACAAGTTTCAATCATTCTCCCATTGAATTTTCTTAAGCAACAAATATGTTGTGCACAAATCTCAAGATATTTTCAAACTTGGTTGGTCAGACCAAAAACACACACACTAGCATGTACAGTGTTTAACAAAGCTATAGAGGGTACACAAACAAGAAATATCAATTTCTTAATTAACCCAAGAGTACATGTACAAACTAGTACATAAAGTCAAAAATAGAACAAGACACAAAATGTTAAGCATGTTCTAAATCAAGAGAGATATTAAAACTCATGTAATCCTCAAGAAAAATAAAACAAGACACAAAATAAAATATTTTTTTCTTTTTGAAATTTTTCAATGTTTTTGGATTTTTTTTAATAAAAAAAACAACCTAGAAAAAAACAAAACAACTAAAAACAGAAAGAAGACATGTCCACAAACAATAGAAAGAATTAAAATAGGGACAAGTCAGCAACACTCACCTTAAAGGATATTTTCTCACCCATATAGCACAAGTCTTCGGCTTTGTAGGTGAAAATCCATGAGAAGCACAGTGTATTTGAGGAATTACACCAATCTTCTGAGAAAGACTAAAATCCTGCAAATTCCTTTCACAAGCCAACAAGCTTAAATTTTTCAAAAGCATATGAAACAATTTATATGAACTTATGGCAGGAGAAATATCATCACATATCCTAGATTGACATACAGAATGCTTAAATTTCAATTTATGACAATTAGGACAAATGTGACCACGAACACTACAAAAGTGACAAACAGGAACAAATTTAGGAACATCAGTGTTCCTAACAGCAAGTTTAGTCTCAGATTTCATTTTTTGCCTCAACAAAGAACAATTTGGTCTAATATGACCAACAACACCACAAAGGTGATAGGTAGGCACAAAAACATATTTATTATGCTCTCTAACAGTAGGTTTAGAAACTTCAGCGTTTACATCAGAACTTTTACCTTTGTCTAACCTAGCATAATAAGTATTTTCTTTATTTTTTCTCTTAAAAGGAGGGATATAAACTTTTTCAGTTTTAGGTTTAAGAGAAACGAAAACACTTCTGTTATCAACAGCAGGCTTAGAACTAGTCAAATTTTCAATTTTAGATTTAGATTCAACTAACTCTTGTTCCAAGCTTTTCATCTTCTCATCTTGAGAAGAAATTTGATTTCTCAAAAATTCATTCTTTTTATTAGACTCATCTAATCTCACAATCAAATCCTCTTTTTCAAGATTAGCCAATTTTAACTCTTCCTTGAATTTCTTAAAAATTTTTAAAGATTTAGATAATTTCTTACGAAGAGTTTCAAAAGCATTACAAAAATCAACAGAAACAATAGTGTCCTTTTTATTCAAAACATCACAAACATGAGCAGAAAGACACTTCAAATTATCCATGACAACAGGGGTCAAGGATCAGCTCTTAGATCAAAAGATCTAAAACAGAAAAGCTACCCGCTCTGATACCACTTGATGGGTTAGACCCCTTAAAAACAACTAGATTGGTTAGCTTAGATTAATTAGCCAAGTTATTACTTAGTCAAATTAAGCAATTCTAGGTTAAAACAATCAAATAATCATATCAAAAGAATAAAGCAGCGGAATAATAAAAGACACAAGATATGATCACTCAGGAAAACCAAACCGATAAAAAACCTGGGGAGGATTTGACCTAGCTATTCTCAAGATAAAAAGCAAATCCACTAGAAAGAATCGAAGTTCATACAAAAGGACTTACAAGCTCCCCGCTTGACTTCCTAATGCTACCCACCAGTAGAACTTACTGACACGACCACGTGCAAGCTCCGAATTCACGGACTCCTTCTTTCTTTGAATTCTTCAATCAGCTACAAGCACCCACGCTTGATATTCTTTAAGCTCCAATGGCAGCAACCTTGTTGATCATCAAGATGTAGATAATATCTCTACCTTGAAAACCCTAAGTTTATGTGAAGGAAAGCTCCTCAAAGATCTCACAAGAGATTCACATAAACAGTAAATATGAGCAACAAAAACTTAAAGAGGTTTGGGTACAAAACCCTAAAAATAAAAGGAGGCACAAAAGGCACTCTAATATCTAAAAGTCACAAAAACGTTCTAGGGTTTTCCTTATAAATAGGAATGATTTACTTGAACCCAAAGACGTTTAAATAGAGTTTGGGCTGAACTGGAACTCTGCAGAAAACGCATCTGACTCGAGATTCGATCGATTGAGTCTATCCTTCGATCGATCGAGCCAGGCAGAAATGCTCCAATACATCTACAGCCACTTGATTCCAACTTTACAATATTTAATCAACTTTGAGCAAGCCTAAACAAGACTAAACATATTGTTTTGATCATGGTTTGCCAATATTATATATTAGAGTTCTAAATACATAAAATCCTAAATCTTTAGAACCTAACAACAAACAAATGAAAAAAAAAAGGGTCTCATATTAATATAAATAGAGCATAAAAGTTTTGCACCAAAAAAAAAAAGAAAAGAATGAGATGTAGAGATACCTCAACTAAAGCAGGGAGGTTCTATCAGTATTTATAAACTGTGTGGAAAGGAATAAAGGGAGGAAGGAAATCAAATAGGCAGCCGTTACTACAAAACGATAGAGCAGGAAGGTGGGTAGCTTTCAAACTCTCTATTTTCTCATGCAATATGTGAAAGCTTCAACTTTTTTTTTTTTTCCTCCCTTTAAGCTTCCCTTTACGTTACAATCTTCGAACTCTCTCTTTGCTCATGTTTCTATTTGGTCAACCCTGAACGCTTCCCCCTTTTTTTTTTCTTCCAAACCGGCTTGAACATTTTATATTTTTAATTTCTTTTTCCTTTAAGTTGAACTCAAAAGGCCCCTAAACGCTTTGCCCCCCCCCCCCCCCTTTTTTTTTCTTTCTTCCAAATCGGCTTGAACGTTTTATATTTTTAATTTCTTTTTCCTTTAAGCTGAACTGAAAAGGCCCCTAAATGCTTCCCCCCTCCCCCCCCCCCCCCCCTTTTTTTTTCTTTCTTCCAAACCAGCTTGAACAACAGAGATCGGAGTGAAAGAAGAAAAGAGTGAGAAGAAAAAACTGAGGGTGATGTTTGAGAGGAAGAGAGAAAAACAATGAGATTGAGAAGAAAAAAGAGTGAAAGAAGAAAAGAATGGAGAGGTTTAATGTCTGAGGAAGAATGAGAGAGAAGAGAAATGAATAAAGTGATGAGAGAGGAGAGAGAAAAGAGAATAAAAAAAATATTAAATCATTATACCATTTATGTCTGTACGCTCTCATATTTAAGAGTGTACTGTTCATTCATGCCAAATTGTTTGAAATTTACAACACCTGATGAGATGGGCTTTTTGGGTGTTTGGTGTGTCAAATGCCAAATATTAGGCATTTAACACACCTGATGGTGATGCTCTAAGATATATGAAAAGTAACTAGATTATACAAATTTTATAAAAGCCCCTCAAATTCATTTGTATGACTTATTCAATTTTACATGAAAGATAGTATCTTAAAAAATATTAAAAAAATCTAAAAACTTAATTGAAGTTTCTCTTTATTTCTGCACTTTAGTTATCTTTCACAAAATATGAAAAAAAATCATTCAAATTTTGAAGTAAATAGTAACACATACAGAACTTTGTACCATATATATATAATTTTGCATGATTTGATCTTCATACTATTTTATTTTGATAATAGAGATTGTCCCCTAAAAAAGAAAGATTTCTAGTTCCGTTCATACTTACAATTTTATTTTGATTTTCTTACCATTTTGTGGGGATTGTGGGCCACAAAGGCTCGTTAGCGCTTGGAAATCTATCATATAATTTATATATAAAATTTTGCATGATTTAATCTTCATACTATTTTATTTTGATAATAGAGATTGTCCCCTGAAAAAGAAAGATTTCTAGTTCCGTTCATACTTATAATTTTATTTTGATTTTCTTACCATTTTGTGGGAATTGTGGGCCACAAAGGCTTGTTAGCCGCTTGGAAATCTATCATATGATTCATATGGTAGTACCTTTATATTTATATCCAATGAATCCCGTATAGGTCTCTACTTTCTACCGGCAAGCATAATGTAAAAAATAAAAAAAAATTAAAAAAATTTTGATTGTAACAAAAAAACGAATCCAGAATGCGTATGTTATTCACTCGTCTTTAAGACCAAAAAAAAAAAAAAAAAAAAAAGGGCTCTTTGATGAGTCTCATCATAGAATTTGTTTACTATTGAATTTTTTTTATACAAGATAAAAATTTTACTCTAACCTAATCTAAGCATATATATGTATGTAAAGTTCCTTCTTAAAGACTTGAACCCTAGCTTTTGCCCCCTTCTCACTGTAGAGAGGAAAAATTCCTGACCTATCACAAACTGACATCATATTACTGTTGATGCTCATTTCGGCAGAAAATCCCAATAGCATAATGAAGCCCAACAATATGAGCAGAAAAGAGTTAGTAAATTAGGAGAAAAAAAATAACCATTAAGCCTAAACAGCAGGAATAATGGATCATAGAACTAGAAAATAGGAAATGGTCCTCAAAGGAAGCAAGCGGGTCTAAAGGAGCCCAGAGAAAGAAGTAGTAAACTCATGGGCAGTATGAAAGCAAGAATGGGCTGAGGCAAGCCCAAAGTGATGAAGTAAGTGACTAAAGGGTTTATTGAAAGCCCATGAACCCCAAAGGTAAAGGATATGGTAATTGGGCTGGTGAAACCCAAAAGAGTTAGCAAAACCCCCTGGAAATACAGAGTTGGAATGGGCCAAGGATGCCTAAGGAAAAAAAGTGGGCCGAGGATGGCCAAAGAGGAAGAAATTGGCCAAGGAAGCTCGTAAGCAAGGGGAATGGGTCAAGAAGGCCTAAAGAAGCATGAATGTAAGCCTAATGACAATACTAGGTCACTGTAATTGAGTGAAAGAAAAGCATACAGCAGGCCCAAAAGAGGCCCAGTAAGTACGGGTTAAATAACACCACAGTATGAATAATAGAGTAGCATGAAGGGAATGGGTCAAGAAGGCCCAAAGAAGCATGAATGTAAGCCCAATGACAATACTGGGTCACTGTAATTGAGTGAAAGAAAAGGATACAACAGGCCCAAAAGAGGCCTAGTAAGTACGGGTCAAATAACACCACAATAGGAATAATAGAGTGGCATGACAGGAATGCTAGCAAGTTTACAGAAGGAGCAAAGAGTGGGTTAAGGAGAGAAAAGCCCACAATCGAGTAAGGTCCAGCCCTCAAAGGAAGCAAGCCATTAAGAATGAAGGATCAGGAAATCAGTTCATGCCACAAGAGGTCAAGAATGAGCAGCAGAACACACAAACAAGCCTTCAAGCCATAGCAAACGCATGAGCAGTAGGCAAGCTTTGGACACATACAGAAGGGGGGCACGCATAAGGCTTAGGCACCACCAACCTATACCTAGCCAATACAAGAGTGGTGGGCCATGGGTCAGTGGTAAGAGAGGGTATGGTTTGGCGTTGGGGAGAAGGGGGAGCCTGTTCAGGGGTTCCTGCTCAAAATCTTTTGGGGGAAGTGTCTTGCTGGGATGACATACCACCCAAAAAAAGAAAAAATGAGTTGGAATCACTAGATGCATGTCATGAGGGATAATGAGAAAGGATGCCTACCTTGTTATGGATGAGAATGCCATGGTAAACAAGCAAACAAAATAGATTTCTTTGTCTGGTAATGGGATGTAGCATGGCCAGCATAGGTAAGTAGTGGTGGCTGGGTAACTGACAAACCAGTGGATGGTCTGGAATGACACCGACATCCAAACAAAAGTGGTTAAGGGCTAAAATGGTAAAAAACCAGTTGCCACAAGCAGTATATAAGGAGCCTCTGTAGTGCACAATAGGATTATCAACACAACAACAATAATAATGAGAGATTCAAAACATTACAACAACAACAATCACCACTATAACACACGAGTAAGAACTAGAAAGAAAAGAGTGGAAAAACAGAGTAACAAAACAGAGAAAAAAAGAAAGAGAAAGTAAGGAAGAAAAACAGAGAGACAATAGAATGGCAGGGATGTACTAATAGGCTAACCCCTTATTTCCTTCTAAAAGCCTACCCTTTGTTAAGGATTAAGAATTTTTTGGGCATAAGCCATTTAGACCTGTTCTTTCAAAGTGGGTAATTTCTACAGTAGGATCTTCTTGTGAGGTTATTCACAATGAGAGAGTAGTTCCCTCCTTGGTCTTAGTTCCGTAATGCAACTGAGCACGACATACTAACCATTCCTTCTTTGCTTATATTGATTAAGTACCAGTATTATTTCTCTTTTGCCTTTGCCATTTCATTCATAATATAATTCTTGTTGTTGTGCCGTTCTTTTTCTTTATTTTAATTGAGAATTTTTTACTTATTCTGTCTAACAGCAAGTATACTTCTTTTATTGTTGTCATATTGTATTTGCCTACCATAACTCTTTTGTAACAGTCTCATCTACCATAGGCATGTGACCAAAGTTTCAACAAAGGAGTTTTAGTTTGCGCAAAAGTCGGTCTGAGGCGAGTTGCAATTGGACCGGTCCTGACTCTCCTACCCAGAACCTTGGGGCCACAGTGTGGCAAGAGGTAGCCCAACCCACAATCTCAGAAAGGCCCACCACAACTACCAAGTCCACAAAATACGGCCAATTACAAAGCACCACGTACTGCTACTAGGTTTTGCTATCACTACTTAGAAACCAACAAAAATTTGCCAAGTGTCATTGAAATAAGGGCATAAAATGCATGCAAAAACCCAATCACACATCAGCACGTGTAAGCGATGACATAAGTAGCCCAGCACGTTTAAGCAATGACACAGGCAGTCCAATCGGGTGCTAACATGTGTCACCTTGAAAATTAAAACATTTCGGCCAATCAAAAGATGTCACGTGTCTTGGAGAAAAAGTTTTAAAGCCCCTCCAATTAGACTCTGACACATGTCACCAATCAAATTTTGCCATGTGTCGCTCACCCCACCCCTAAACTCCTATAAATAGAAGCCTTCCTAAGGCATTTCTAGGCACCAAAACATCCAAAGCACAAACAACATCAGAGAAGATTCAGAAGTACTGAAGCTCTGCAAGAATCAAGCCTCAAAACATTCAAAGCAAAACCATCCAAACTATCAAACTAGATCTTGAAGTTTGCTGGAATCAAGCTCAAAAGCCTCCAGAAACCTCAACAAACCATAAATTAACGAAGCTCTATGGATCCAAGCCTCTAAAGCATCGAAGAACTTTCACCACAAACCTTCGAAGACGAAGAATGCACCAAGAACACAAAGAACAAAGAATTTCTAATAAGCTCATAGCCAAAGATTCATTGTAATTCTGTTTCAAGGATTTTCAATACGTCCTTCAGCCAAATTGAAGGATATTTGGTGTTCGAGTCAAAATCACATTATTACAATTCCAACCAATAAGTCTTTCAAGAAGATCGAATCAAAGGATCACTCTTTTGTAATTTCAAATAATTGTACAACATTTTCATCAATACAAATTTGCATTTATGAAACTATTTTACTTGTTTGATTTATTTCAAACTAGAAATTTAATTGTCCACACCAACCTTACAAGAATTTTGTATTTGTGGAATGATTATCACGCCAAAAGTACGTGGTTGTGATGCTTATGTTATTTCATTAAGAAAGATTTTTTGAGAATCAATACCAAGCCGCCATGGTTGGAGAAGGGGATACTTCTAAGCTTCTTTTGTCATATTTCTAGCAAACTTAGCTAGTGAATGAGTCAAAGAAAAGGGCTATCAAGTGAAGGAATTCCATTCTATAGAAAACCAAAATAGATTAGTTGTGAGAAAAAGGAAGAAGGCATAGGTTTTTTGAGAAGATACTGTTGTGAAATGATACAAATTAATGGACAGAAATGCATAGAAAAATAACAACCCAAAATATAGGGAAAAATAATAATAATACTAGGGTTTCATTAACATATACCTTTATGACATATATTAGTAAACTATTTTAAGAAACTTTTTATGAAAATTTTTTTTTTTTTTTAAATGACTAAATTTTTTGACATTTTTTCTAGTTTCTCATAAACATTTTCTAAAATGGATGATTAATATATGCGCTAAAGGCATATATTAAACAAACCTATAATACTATAATAATCTGAAAGGCACAAGACAAGGTGTTTTTTTTTTTTTTTTTTTCTTGGTTTGTTTTGTAGCCAAATTTTATTGAAAGAAAAAACACTAGACAAGGTTGATGTAACTAAAAGTGCCATAAATGGAACTTAATAACAACAATACACTATTACAAATTACAACACAATGTAAATGTGCCCAATTAATTGAGAAACAATAGGTCCAATGACAAATTTAAATTGAAGTATAGTGCGTAAAATTCAAAGCGTCTTTAGAAGCCCAAAAAAAAAAAAAAAAAAAAAAATCATCTTTTATTAATGTCACAAGTAACTGGAGGCATAGGTAGATATCATCTTTCCATTTTGAGGCAGCCGTATATGCTAATCATTTTTGATCTGCTGTCTTTTGAGGTAGCTGCAAATGGATTCCATGCACTAATCACTTACAGGATAGATAGTAAAGTAGGTCTGCACAAAACTTAAAACAAGGACAGCAATAGCAGCAAATAAACCAAGAGCAGACCATGGGTTTCTAAAATATTTGTAAATTATTTCAGCCACCCAGGTCCTTATCTTGCTCCTACAGTGCTTTTCAATATCTTCTCTAACATTTTTGTAAATTCTGCTATCTTGAGTGCTGGCTGTGGCAATCTCTTTGAATAATTTGAACATCTCTTCATCACTGCCTCCAGGGTTCAGAAGTATATGCTTTGAGCGCAGCTCTTTCACATCGTCAGGATTGGCAATGAGTGCATTCAGGAAATTGATGTAAGATGCAATAACAATCTCTCTCTTCCATGCAGAACTCAATTCAAAGGCTATCAAGTTGTGCCACAATATTACTGTACTAGGAGTAAGGAATAAAGGGGGAAGCTTAAGCTGTGCATAGAAAAAGCCTGGTATGAATTCAACATCTTTAAAAGAAATTGTTTTTTTCCTTTTTAATGAATGAGGACTATATAGCTTGAAATGGATCCCCTTAGCTTTAAGTTCACTAAGGGAACGATATGATGGATTGTAATCTATTAGATCGGGCTCCTTTTTTGAGGTATTTGCAAATGGATTCCATGAACAAAATCTGTATGGTGGAACAAAATTGAAACACAGAGTGCGTTCTTTCTTTTGATCAACAACTTTGGAGAATTCTCTTTGTATACATTCAAGGAGACAATGAGCTTGTGGCTCCTCATCCATATCTTCTGGAACTTCCTCTAGAGATATGTGACAAAATGCAACATAAATGAATTGCTTGATCATTTTTGGTACTACTTTATTTTTATTTTTATCGTATCTAAGGCTCATCAAAAGTTCCAAAATTGTCAATGGAATTTGGTTCTCCAACAAAACCATGTCACTAATTACAGAAAAATATCCCAATAAGCTTCCATGATTATCAAGTAGCTTTGATAACTTGTCCCACTTCTTATCTACCATGATGTCCAAGAAATATGAAATGAAACAACCGTCTCGGAGCATAATCAATGCAAACATATCATCACTATACTTTTCTTCTGAACAATCAACGTAACAAACTCTAGTGAGGGGATTCATGTTACGTACCTTACAGTAAAATTCCGGATACGATTTGCCAGATTCTTTAATAAACTTGAGCATGGCCTCAGTTTTGATCGTGTCTATTTCCTCGTGTTCTCTTTCGCCATGATGATATGGACCGAAAGAAATAGCCGTGGGATCAAAGTAGTCCTTGCTTCTTGGGTTTTTTCGCAGCCTTAATGGGACTTTTGGACAAGTGACTTTCGTTGGATTTTCTTCATCTTTTTCTATGGGGTAGCCCTTATCGTTCAGAGAGGATCTTAATTCCATTGGTATGTCACACCTCCAGTCCTACATTCATTAAAAAAAAAAAAGAAAAAAAAAAAAGGAGGAGGTTATTTGCATAAATTCACTTCAATCACATGATCACGTCTAGATTTCAAGTATAATTATGGATATTGTACAAAAGGGTGTGTAAAGTGACATAAAAAATATTTATGATTGGTATTGGCTCAATTTACACCCAAATGTAACTTTAAATAATGTTATATTACTTAATATATATTTTTCATTAGACTTAGCCTTCAAAAAATTTGCAATTAATTTTCATTTTTTTCTATTATCTTTTATACTTGTAAAATTTTAAAATAATTAAAAATATATTCAATTATATATTTAAATTTCAAAATTTTATAATTTAAAATTATACATAACAAAATTACCGAATCATACTTAAAAAGTTATAATGGCTATTTTTAACACTATCCAAAGCAAAACTGAGGCTGCCAAAAAAATGGTGTAGGTAAAGCCAAAAAAAAAAAAGTCTTCTCAGCGCTCAAATGTAATAAATATAGTAATATTTAAATATTTTTATTTATTTATTTATTTCCGTTGCCCACTCTCTCCTCAGACTCACTCGGCCTCTCTTCCTCATTTTCTCTCTTCTCCACCGAGCTGATTCGCTGCCCAGCCGCCATAAACCCACCTCGCCGACTCACTGCCCAACTGCTAGCCAAGCTCCGACCTACCCCAGCGCCAATCTCCCTCCGATCTCTCCACCCCTTCTGCTGAAACTCATAACCAGACACCACACCAAAAACCCACGGCCAGAGACGAATGAGATAGAGAGAGAGAGACTGACACCCAAAACCAACAGAAAATCAAGATCAGCATCGCCACTGAAACTCAAGATCGACCGCAACTCAAAACCCAAAACCAACCGCAACTCAAGATTAGCACCGTCATCGAAAACCAATGGCCACCGAAACTCAAGATAAGAACCGCCACCAAAAACCCAATGCCAGAGAGGGCAGAGAGAGGGGTCCAAGTGGGACAGAGGAGATGGAGACATATTGTAGAAAAGAGGGAGTGAGCTAAGAGAGAATGAAAGAAATTGTTGAGAAATGGACTCACCTGTCTTTATTGATGCATGTGTAAACTGAAAGAAATGAAAAAAACGATGCAAACTGCAAACATGGAAGTTGCAGTGGGGAAACAAATGAAAGGAAAATGAGCTGAAGAAAAAGAAAAGACGAGAAGAAGTACATGTTGTATAGATTTTTAAAGAATATGTGGTGTAGATTTAACCTAGGAAAGGAGAGTCTTGGGGAAATAAATGTTTCTTTCTTTAATCTTTCCTTTTTTTTTTTTTTTTTTTTTTTTTTTTTGAGGGGGTTCTTTCTTTAATCTTATATAATAAAATGTTGACGTTTGGTTCAAAACTATTGTTATTTTATTTGATATTTTCTATCTTTTAATCAATGTGATTGTTTTTCTTTATAGCATAAAAAAATTATTGTTTTTTTTTAAATTTTTTTTTAATGTTTTTTTTAATCTTTAAGTTAAGTTAAGATATTAATTTGATTTAAATTTAAAACTAATTGCCTCCAATATTGAAAAAGAAAAAAAGAAAAAAAAAAAAAAGACGTGACCATTTCCACAACTATTCAATTAAAAATTGTAATTATCATCCTAAAAGGACAATTGAGTGGTGGCGGTAGTAGAGGTTGCGATTACGGTAGTGGTGGCAATTGCGGTTTTGGTGACAGTGGATGTGATAGTTGTTTATTGTAGTTGATATATTATTTTATTGTGATAAAAATAAAATAAAACTACTGATGTTGAGTGTTTTATAAAATGAGAAGGTAAATAGATAAAATAGTTTTTTGTGGTACCGAATAGCTAAATTTATGGTTCCACCAATATGGATGCTCTTAACACAAAATTTGACATAAATGTTAAGAAAATATAGAACATGTAATCTAACAATAAGATTTTCAAAATATAAAATCAGTAAAAGGTTATTTAGGATTCATTTGGATACAACTTATTTTGCTGAAAACTAAAAATTAAAAACACTGTAGCAAAATAATTTTTAAATGTGTGAATAGTACCGTAAGACCCATTTTTATTTTTACTTTTATTTTTTATTTTTGAATAAAGTGGCTTGGGCCCCTTGAACAGTGAAATTTGTCTCTTTGAAACATGTGAAAAGAAGAAGAAGAAGAAGAAGAAGAAGAAGAGGAAAATGCAAAACTGAAAACGCAGATGCAGTAAACGTGCTATCCAAACAGTCAATTAGTTGTGTAACATTACTTAAATTTATGCCTATTGATACCCATTTTTTGACAAAAATGCTCAACCGCAGAAGAAGTCCAACAATAAAGAAAGGTGAAAGAAAAAGGGATTGGACGAGGCAAAAGTAAAAAAAATAGGTCAAGGAAGCCTAAGAAAAGATGTAATAAACCCAATGGGCCAGCATGACAGGAATGACAGCTAGCAAGCCCATGGGCACATTAAGAGGTATCTAGTCTAAAATCAAGACTAAAGAGCTTTTGTTTGAGGTATATAGTCTAAACTTTTTTGTCCTTTTCCTTTTTGCATTTTAATATTTCTATTTGCTTTAGTTTTTGTTGTTTTGTATGTTTATATAGTCTAGGTTTACATTTTTGTATGTTTTAAAAGCATGTTAAGTTGTTAAAATTCTCATTTTGAAGTTCTATTATATCTGCTGTGTTTCTAAGGTTTTTGGGTAGAAACCCGCGTGCGTATAATCTTGCCTGCACACACAAGCTTGATTATGCGCATGCAAGGTTGTTTATGAATGTGCATGAACTTGCCCAAAAACCCTCATTTTATTTTATCTATTTTTGCTTTTGTTTTCACATGCAATACTTATGTTTTAGATCCTTTTTCATATATTCATGCAGTTGGGCTCCTGTTTCACATATTTATTTGCTTGTTTACTTTCATATGTTAAAATTAGGATTTTATTGTTTTAATACTATGAACATGCATTCACATACTCATGCATGATGCCATAGGTGTTGAGTTGCTACAAGGTAAGTAAAGATAAGTTATGCATTCACAATGTACATGCACAGTTGGGTTTGATGATATAATTGTGATCTTGATGCCTTGGATAATGACATATTTTGTTGGCTTTGTTTCTACCTTTGATCTTAATGCTCACACGTTTTTGCCTTTAATGGATGTGATATGATATGATGATAGAGTTTGTGATGAAGCATGTTTAGATGTATGATGATAGGGTTGTGATGAAGCATGATTAGATGTATGATTAGGTTTTGTGTTGTGATGAATGCCTTGATGCCATGAGAAGTATGATAGATGAATGTTAGGATGAGGTGAGATGCCACACTAGATGAATGCTAGGGTATGCCATGATAGATGTATAGTTAGGGATATTTGATGTAATGTTAATTGTTAGATGTATGCTAGTGTGTGTGTAAGTTAGATACAAGTATTGAGTATGCCTTTAATAAGGTTAAGACATAAGACATAATAATGGGTAGCTAACCTTAGGGTTGGGCGGTTTTGGGTGCCTAACAACTTCCCCAAATCATACCTTAACTCCAAACTCATATATTTAGTAGTAAGATTAAAAGGTCCTTCCTCGAGAAGACACTATATATATAATTCCTAGACCATTGAAAACTAGGTGGCGACTCCCTCCTTGTGTCCCCAAGGTGGTGCTACACCACCGGCAGACCAAATGGTGGAGGTTGTACAAGTCACGATAGTTGTACAAGCACCGCAAAGAAATGATGGCTTTCAAGACACCGACCGTCGGAGCGCACTCATAAAACCCATGTTGGAAAGCTCTTTATCCACCAATTCCTTCCAGCCCAATGATGTACTAGACCTAAATTCAAAGAGGATGGAAACAGGCAAGACCACTCCACGACGAATGGTAAGATCAGGGATGGAGGAAGCCAACAGAGCCCAAGAAATGTCGAAACCATGCTGCTCTAGGGATAGCCAAACATGGCCCGATAGGGGAGGCGAATAGTCACCGGGCACCACCAAAAAGTGTGAATGGGTGTCGTACCACGAATCTATAAGAGGAAGGCACTCGCTATTGGGATTGCGACGCAATTCCTCTTTGTCAGAATGATCCGATTTGAAATAGGGACCCTCTTCACCTTTCTCGACCTCTGCAGGTGGTTTATTAGCAACAACTTCATTCCCTTTACGGCGGGAAGAACATTCACCTGTCGCCAATGACATAAAAAAGGGATTAGATGGTGAGGATGATGAGTGAGGTAATATTTGATAGGCGGAATGAAGAGTAGGGTGAGGGAAAGAGATGAAGTTGTAGGAAATGAAGGGGTATCATGAAAAGAAAAAAGCAAAGAAGTGGGGACAAAAAAAAATGTTGGGAAAGGAAGAGATGGACCAGCCATCAAAAGAGGTAACACATTAAATGAAGCAGAGGCGGTGTTTTAGAATAACTAATAAACTAGAAAATTTGAAAAGATAAGCTTGTTCATAGTAGAAGAGTGAGTAAGGTGGGGACCACTGTTTAAAAAATCCGTGAAAGAAAATTGCAAAGGAATTTGCATATGAATTGTAGGAGCAATCCACAAGCTCAAGGGGCTAAATGTTGATGCCCATTTTTTGACAAAAATACCCAACCGCAGAAGAAGCCCAACAATAAGGAAATGAGAAAGAAAAAGGGAGTGGAACAGGTAAAAGTAAAACAAATAGGTTAAGGAAGCCTAAGAAAAGAGGTAATAGACCAAATGGGCCAGCATGATAGGAATGCAACTAGCAGGCCCATGGGCACATTAAGAGGTAAAAGTAAAGCAAAATAGGTCGGGGAAACTCGAGGAAAGAGGTAACAAACCCAGTGGGCCCACATGGCAAAAATGGTAGTCAGCAGGCCCATGGGCACATTAAGAGATAAAAGAAAAGCAAAGCAAAATGGGCTGCGGAAGCCCAAGGAAAGAGGTAACAAACTCAGTGAGTCTACATGATAGGAATGGTAGCTAGCAAGCCCATGGGCACATTAAGAGGTAAAAGCAAAGCAAAATGGGCCGAGAAAGCCCAGGGAAAAAGGTAACAAACCAATAGGCCCATATGGCAGGAATAGCAGCTAGCAGGCCCATAGGCACATTAAGAGGTAAAAGTAAAGCCAAATGAGTTGGAGAAGTTCAAGAAAAGAGGTAATAAGCCTAATAGGCCAGCATGGTAGGAGTGGCAACCAATAAGCCCATAGATATGGTAGGAAAAGAAAAAACAGGGGCAGAAGCCCAGCGAGTTGCATGGGCAGGGACTTCTGCCAACACATTGTTCGAGCCTATGAGGGAATAAAGGGCAATGATGCAAGCCCAAGAGCCAACGTCCTTGATGCCATGGATGAAAAGCATAAACGCAAGATAAGCAACGGAACGAGACATAGCAAAAATAGCAGAAATAACGTGGGAGCAAAAGAAAATAGATGCTGAGAGTAATAGAAGTCACACACGAGGGCTAAAGCACCACCTACTTGTACCCAACCAATATAGGAAAGGTGGGTCTTTAGTCAAGGGATTTAGAGAGTGTGGTTTGGTGGTGGGGAGAAATGAGATCTATTTTAGGGTTCTTGCCAAGACTTCTTTTGGGGAAAATGCCTTTTAGGGATGAAATTTTTCCTAAAAGAAGCTAGCAAGGGCTTAGACCACTTGATGCATGCCATAGGGGTAGGTAGAAAGAGAGCCTTTGATCCTTATTCATTCGGGTAAGACAGAAAAGGGGGAGGGGGAAAAACAAAACAAGGAGTTTTGTCCTAGAATGAGGAGTGGTGCAATAAGCACACTTTGGGCAGAGGTAGTGGCCAAGAAACCAATGGGTCAATGGGTAATCCTAGAGAGATGCCCATAAGAAACCAAAAACGATTGGTGAAGCCTTAGGGACAAAAGAGAGAAATCCCATAGAATGAAGCAATATAAAAGGGGAAAGGTAGCCATAGGTAAAGGAACACATGGGGAGGAACCTGTGGAAAGCATAGGAAGAAAAAACTAAGAGTAATAGAATAAAGGAAAAAAACAAAAGTGGTAAAAAAGAAAGAGAGAAAACATGGCAGAAATAGAGGCATGTATCAATAGACCATTCTTTCTCTCCATCTTAACATTCCCACTCTTTGCAAATCTATAAATCGAGATCTAAAACCATTTAAACCCTTTCTCTAGCACAAATAATTGCAATGGTAGAAACCTGTAACAAGGTTATCCGTGTTGGCGTTTAGTTTCCTTCTTGGGCCAATTCCTATTGAATGACTTAGCCCAGGATTGGGGAGTGAGCTAACCTCATTACGCTTGCTTAGAGTTGTTGCTATTGCCCTATAGTGGCTTCTTTTAGCTTGTTTAACATTCTCGCTGTTATTTATTTTTCTATAGTGTTTAATATTATTCGTCATTTTGCTGTAATGTCTTTTATTATTTTTGCAGTATCAGTTGTTCTGCTATAATATCTTTTATTATTGCTTTTGTTGTATTAGTTTTTCTGTTGTGGTATCTTTGATTTGGTTGCTGTAACAGCTACTCTGCTGTGACGTCACTTATTGCGCCCAGCCAACTATATCATTCCCCCTTTAGTCTAAACCTAGTTCATAAGCCTTGGTGCAGTAGAATGGACTTTAGCCTATTGACACGGAAAGCCCCCATAATACCATACCTAACTTGAAAACACTCCAATTTGGGCAAAATTATCAAATTGTGCACACTTACAACCCCACTATTTTTAATTGCCTATTAACTTTAACGGTCATGTGCTGATGTGCATTTGAAGCTAAACTAAAATGTATGCCCTTTTAACAGATAAGCAATTAATTAACAGCCAAGTGTGTTGAATGTTTGGATTTGCACTAACGCGTAAGGCGCCTCCTTAGTGTGATTGTCACTCTACAAGTATAAGTTTTTGTAGAGTAGGGGAAAGCAAGGGTCAGGGTTAATTATCTAAGAGGGAGTTTCAAATACGTATACACTTAGATATGACCAAGAGTTTCTCACTTGCGTTGCCAAATCATAAGCAATAGATCATAATGGAGTTTCCTCCAATCGTCATTGGCAAGGTGAGGCTAGTCTTTGAATAAACTTCAGGCACAACACTCAGTTGATGATGATATCTACGCTTTGGCCTAGTCTGTGTGGGCGGTCGGAATTGCCACCCTTCAATACAGGTTGATACAACTAATCACAAATCATACAAGAAGTCATTTTAATTTTTAAAGGGCAAATTTGTCCATTTAGCTTAAAAATGTCAATTGTAGATTAGGGTGTAATCTGATAATTTTGTCCAATTTAGGTTGTAAATTACAAGTTCTTAAAATTTTTAGTGAAAAGTGAAAACCCCCCCTACAATTTAAAGTGGATTTTTGCAATTAACACCCCCCCCCCCCCCCAAATAATAAAAAAAGAAAGATGAAATAAATTGTTTATTGCCAAACTTTACCGCATGATCAATTTTAGTCTTTGAAATATAAAGTGGGTTTTTTTTTTTGACGTGATAATTTTTTGTTCGTGCATCAAAACATGTCAAATATCTATAACTGAATGATTACATGGCCAAACTAAAAATTAATGTCATCCTTATGTTAGACAGAAAATTATTAGGTGTTTTTGTAGCACGATGACATCGTGCTCCTTCTTCTTATATTCATTGTAGATTCCACCATAAAACTCATAAGTGGAATTCACTATAAATGTGAGATTAGAGAGCATCTAATAATTACTTATGTTAGACGCATTATAGATTTATAAAAGATCACTTTAAGTTTGTTAAAAACTAAAAATACTAAAATCATTTATGGGCTAAAGTTCAAGAGGCAACAGTATAAATCGTATATATTGGCAATGAATTACAATAATTAGACCTTTGTGAAGGTCCTACGCACTTCTTCAAAAGCATGACATTGGAAATGACTCTGATTACACCAATGATTATTGTACAACCACTTGCCTTAGCATTTCTTTTGTAACTTTGCTATATATTTTTTAGTAATTATTTTTACCTTATTTTTTCTTAACATGCTATATTTCATTTTGGATAAATAACACTAAGCTCCCTTAGATTGCATGAAATGTCATTTCCCAAGAACCTATCTAAAAATGATACTTTCCGTTGAGGTTTGTATATATGTGTAAGGGTCATATTTATTATGTATTGACATATCCGAGCACTTTACATGTATATATTTGAGTCCTAAGTTGTGTTTGTTTAGAGTGTAAAAAGAATACGAAAAATATTTTACACCATGAGAAGTGTTTGGGTTGGCCGGAAAACTCGGTCAAACGAAAAAATTATTTCTATGTTGACAGTAAAATATCAAGGCTTGAAGTGTAAAATAGTTTACACTTCTATTTCTCCTTCAAACCACTTACAGCTATTTTCAACTTCTACCCAAATAGAGAGAGAGGAAAAAAAAAAAAAATGTCAGTGATGGACTCAAATTATATAACCAATAATAAACGGCTACCTAAAATTTGTGATGAAAATATTGTAAAAATGTTGTGATATATCATTACTCTTAAATACAAAATATATTGAAAATAAAAACATTGAGAAACAATTTAAGAGCCGATTTTTATAGTTTTATTAGTATAATACACTTTCTACGAAAAATTTCAGTATATTACATTGGCAATATATATGACATTAAAATGCATATGTTAATTAAATTAAAGAAAATTTAATCAATATAATGAAAGTTGAACCATAACAGCGGAACTATGGGCATTGTGGGATGGCATTAATTTGTGTGTTGAGTTAAATTTGCCAAATGTCTTAATTGAACTTGATGCCAAGCTGGTGGTTGAGTTATTGCAAAAGGATGAAGGTAGTTTTAATAGCAATGATACTATTATGGCTGACTGCAAGGCTGGTCCGCAGAAGATCCAGAGAACTAGAGTCCTACACTGCTATAGAGAGGCCAATAAGTGCGCCGACGCCCTTGCTAGAAGAGCAGCTCTACTTTTCCATGATTTTGTAATTTTCCAATCCCCCCTAGTGATGTTTCCCTTTTGATCAGCTTAGATGCTGATGGAACCATGTATGAGCGTAAATGCTCAGTTGTTGATGTTTTTTAGTTAATGATATTATCCTGATTACCAAAAAAGAAAAAGAAAATTGAACCATAAAATAGACAAGAAAAGACAAAATTTACTTGATTTACTATATGCCACAACTTGTACTTACTACGTCGGTGGGAACAACTGTTTGATCATGGCCTCTGCTTGTTTCACCATCGTTTTTGCTTTCATCCTTTGTCGGAAGAGACTGCTCCATTGAAATAACGTGCGCCATCACGACAATGACACAGACTTCGTGCCCGTTTGGTTCGACTTTAAGGGGTCAAAAGTGCGTTTTCCAGCTCAAAGAATTCCTGCGTTTTAGGGCCGACAGTTTTGAGCTGCAGTTGCAAAAAGAAACAAAGGCGATTTTTCAAAACAAAAATATTACCGTCGGTGGGTTTCTCTTTTTCCTAAATTGTCCATAGATTTTTCTGCTTCTCTATGCTGCTGTGCTGCGGCATCTCATCTTCTTTTTCTATGCTACTTCTTCTTCTTCTCTTCTCTATATATTTATTTATTTTTTTATTTACGTCTTACATATCTAATCTCAAAAAAACTTTTTGAATTCGGTAGAGTTTCTAATAAATGGAAAACATAGAGTACAAAGAGGGAGCGAGAGAGACCTGTGTGTGTGTGTGTGTGGCTGTGGAGGAAAGTAAAAGAAAAGGAAGATAAGAAGATAAGGAAGAAGTGAACGAGTGGATGAGAAAAAAGAGAAAAAATAAAAGTTTTTTTGGGTTGGGATAAAGCAACGTGGAAGAAAATATTTAGGCTATGTTTGGTTGAAGTAGTGGAAAAGTGAGACGATGGAAAATTGTGAGAGGATAGAAAATATTTAGTTTTCTCTCTTATGTGTTTGGTTGGAGAGGTGGAAAATTGGGAGGATGGAAAACTCTTTTATTTGGTTGGGGAGAAAAATGGGAGGATGAAAAATGTAATTAATATAAATTGACTATTATGCCCTTCTTACATAATAGGTAAGAAATATATTTATTTATACTCATTAAATAATATAAAATTTACCACATCATATATATAAATTTATATTATTATTTTTATTATTATAATATAAAAATTATAATTGTATACATATAAATTTAATTGGACAAAAAAATTTTGTAACAAGCAAATATGTACTTAGCAAATTTACACCACATGCGGCCCACAAGCCAACGTGGTCAGGAAAGATGAAGGCTACAAAAGTATGCCCACAAGCCAACGTGATTAGCAAACAGAAAAAAAAAAATCATATTAAAAGAATTGATCTCCAACGGAATCAATCAAAAGCAAAGGACAAAAGGAAAATAATGAAAATACCTGATGAAGCAAAGCATAGAGGACGAACCGAAGAAAAAAAAAAACCCAGATTTTAGAAATTCAGAATCAAGTAATCAAAAATCAAAAGCAAAAGGAAAGGAAGATAAGTTCGATACCTGATGATTGATGAAGCCACTGAAGCAGAGAGGGCGAGACCAAGACAGAGGGGAAAAAAAAAAAAATCCCAGAAGCAGTCTAGCAGATCGTGACCATGACCGTGAGGATGCGAAGCAGAACAGAGGCAGTGCGAAGGGAAAAAAATTTGATGAAGCCACTGAAGCAGAGAGGGCGAGACCGAGACAGAGGGGAAAAAAAATACCCAGAAGCAGTATAGTAGATCGTGACCGTGAGCGTGAGGATGCAAAGTAGAACAGAGGCAGTGAGAAGGGAAAAAAATTGAGAGATTCAGAGGCAGAGGGCAATATGGTAAAAGTGCTGGGAGAGAACTTTTCTCCCCCAGCTTTTCCTCCCGATTTGGGAGGAAAAAATTTTGTGGGCCCGGAGAGAAAATTTTCTCCGGGTTTTCCACTCTCCCCAGTTTTCCTCTCTTGCCAAACAATGGAAAATCCACATTTTCTTTCCTATGTTTTCCATCCCTCCTAAATTCACCCCAACCAAACACACTGTTAAAGTAAGAACATAAGGGGGTGTTCGGTATACTATTTTAAATAATAATTTTCAGTTTTTAAACGATATTATACGTATTTTTACACACTTTTTCGCTCACACATATTTCTACATATGTTTTCAAACAATAAAACACATATTTTTAAGTGCATGTACTAAACACCTCCTAAATTATTTCACAACTTTTTTTTCACAACTGTGATGTTGTAGAGTATGTGATAGAGAAAAAAATTGTGGGTACATGTATTAAATGAAAAATAACCACCCACAATCTGTCATGTCAAAAACGTGGTAAAGAAATTGTGAAATAGTTTATAATCCTAAAACAACTCATTTAAAAGATAAGTGTTAATAAAATTTTATTTTACAAAGATTAATTCTACCAAAATTATTGGGTTTCAACTTTTAAGATAATAATTTGTATTCTTCATGAAAAAGAGAAATGTTATTTTTATAACATTTTTACAAAACTTTCACAACAAATTCTAAATGACATATTATTATTGGTTGTTATTGACGAGTAAAAAAATAATTTAAGTGATAGATTCAAATTATAATTAATAATAGCTTATCATGTAAGATTTGTTGTAAAAATGTTTCAAAAATATTGTGAACGTAACACTTCTTAAAAAAAAAAATGCTAAAACCAAATACTTTTTTACATGATCTTTTTATTAAGAGAGTCATTTGTTATTAATATAAAGGAGTGGCAACTTCAATTTTTTTTTTCAAGATGGCCCTTAAGAAATAATTCATATATTGATAACATCAGCAACCAAAAAACCACGACTAAACAATTGTGGAAGCAATTGATCCTAAAGTTACAGTTGAAATGAATCAAAGTTTAATCAAGCAGTTCACAAGGGAGGAAATTGAAGCTGCCCTGAAACAGATGCATCTGACAAAATCTCCAGGCCCTGACGGTATGCCAACTATCTTTTATAAAAAATATTGGGATATTGTGGGTAATGATGTAGTTGGCATGGTTTTAAATGTCCTAAATTCCAATACTTCTATGACTGATATAAACAAAACTTTTATTACTCTTATCCCTAAAATGAACAATCCAACTAAAATGACAGATTATAGACCAATTAGTCTAAGTAACATGATCTGTAAACTCATTGCCAAGGTCTTAGCTAATCGCCTCAAATCCATTCTCCCTCAAATAATATCTGAAAATCAAAGTGTCTTTCTCTCTGAGAGGCTTATAACGGATAATGTTCTTATAGTCTTTGAGCTCATGCATTATCTTGACAATAAAAGAGATGGGAAGGATTGCTATATGGCAATTAAATTGGATATGAGCAAGGCTTATGATAGGGTAGAATGGGGATTTATTGAGCAGGTTATGAAAAAATTGGGCTTTCATGATAGTTGGATTTCTCTAATTATGTGCTGTATTACTTCTGTTTCCTACTATGTGCTTATTAATGGTGTAGCTTATGGTAACATTATACCCTCAAGGGGTCTTCGTCAAGGAGATCCCTTATCATCTTACTTATTTTTACTTTGTGCTGATGGCTTTTCCTCTCTCATTAGTAAAGCTGCTAGAAATCAGTTGATGAGTGGCTTATCAATTTGTAAGGGTTGCCCTAAGATTACACATCTTTTCTTTGCGGATGATAGCTTACTGTTCTGTAAAGCTAATGGCCAAAAATGTTATCAGCTAACTGATATCCTCCGCTTGTAAGAAGCTGCCTCTGGTCAGAAAATCAATACGAACAAATCCTCGGTATTCTTTAGTGCCAACACAAATGAGGAAAAGAAAAATGAGATTTTGGAGATTTTGGGACCTATGCAAGATTCTCGGCACGGTAAGTATTTAGGTCTTCCCTCTATGATTGGCAAGTCAAAGATTGAAGTTTTTGCTGAGATTAAGGAAAGAGTGGGGAAAAAGTTAGCCGGGTGGAAGGAGAAACTTCTTTCTATTGGGAGTAGAGAGATCCTCATAAAGGCGGTGGCTCAAGCTATCCCTTTGTATACTATGAGCTGTTTTCAACTTCCTAAGGGTTTGTGTGATGATATTGAGGGTATGATAAGAAACTTTGGTGGGGCCAACGAGGTCAAGAGTCAAAGATTGCTTGGGTGAGTTGGAAACGCTTGTGCAAATCTAAGCTTATGGGTGGGATGGGTTTTAGAAACCTTCAAGCCTTCAACCTAGCCTTGCTTGCTAAGCAGGGTTGGAGGCTTCTCATGAATCCAAACTCTTTAGTAGCTCGAGTTTATAAGGCTAAATACTACCCCTATGGAGATGTTCTCAATGCTTGCTTGGGTTCTAGGCCTTCCTATACTTGGAGGAGCATAATGCAAGGGCTTGAGGTTGTTAAGAAAGGTACCCGTTGGAGAGTTGGCAATGGTAGGTTGATTCATATATGGAATGACAAGTGGTTGCCTTCCCCCACAACGTACAAAGTGGTTTCCCCGCCACAAAGTTTTGATGATTATCCCATGGTCTCGGCTTTAGTTGATTACGACACTAGAAGGTGGAGGGCTGACCTTATTCACTCCATATTTTGGCATTTGAAGCAAAGACGATTCTCAATATTCCAATTAGCTATAATCTCCCCGAGGACAAAATTATTTGGGCAGCCAATAAGAAGGGAGTGTTTTCAGTTAAAAGTGCATGCTATGTAGCTCTTAATATGGTGGATAATTCTGAGGAAGGTGAGAGTTCATATGGGGATCCAAGAGAGCGGTTATGGAAGAAGGTGTGGCATTTACATATTCCTTCAAAGATCAAGATTTTTGCTTGGAGAGCTTGTGTAGATGCTCTTCCAACAATGGTGAATTTGAGGAAAAGGGGCGTTGGGGTAAATGATTTTTGTCCTTGCTGTGGAAGAGAAGTGGAGTCAATTTTTCATACCATCATCAAGTGTGAAGTGGCAAAAAGGGTTTGGGATTATTGGGAAGTCCAAGTTGTTGAGAATGGGCAGAGGTTATATGATATATGTGATATTGCGATGCAAATCCTTGACAAAGGAACAGCCCAAGATCTTGAAGTATTTTTTAGAGTAGCTTGGTCAATATGGTACAATAGAAATTTAGTTGTTTTTTAGTCTACTTGCATATTGCCGAGCCATATTTGGGGTTTTGCAAACAATTATCTTCATGAATACAGGGGGGCAAGAATGCCTTTGAATAAGAGGCAAGGAGGTGGAAATTGTAGGTGGACTCCTCCACCTCTTGGGGTTTTCAAAGTGAATGTGGATGGGGCGACATCTGAGGATGGGAGACATTCAAGTGTAGGGGCTATTATTAGAGATTCATATGGGGGAGTTACAGCTGCTTGCTGTAAGTATTTTCAAGGCAACTTTTCAGTAGTTGAAGTGGAAGCCCTTGCAGTGGAGACAGGGGTTTTACTTGCCCGTGACATGAAGATTACTCAAGTCTTCATTGAGTCTGATGCTGCCACTACAGTTAGCAATATTAATGAGAAGTTTGTGGATGGTGATCTTGGGCATTTGTTTCAAGGTATCCTTGCTGTGCTGAGTTCTTTCTCCAGTTGGAAAATCAGACATTTGAATAGGGAACACAACAGAGCTGCCCATGAGCTAGCTCAACTAGCTAGAAGAAGTGAAACCTCTCAAGTATGGGTGGGGGTTTGTCCTCCTTCTGTGCTTGAGTTGATCCAGGCGGAGTGTATCTGATTCTTTGTCATCCCTGTTGGTTTTCTTTTCTTTTGTCTGGTGGTTGTATTTCACAGCTTTGTATCAAAAAAAAAAAAAAAACCACGGCTAAAATGCCTTTAATTTTTTATTTTTGGACTTTTATGATGTTTTGTTTAGTGTTCAATTCAGTTACTCTTAAGTGGACCACTACCCCAATTCAAATATTCAATGCCACAGGCCACAGCCCTATCCACCGCCCACTCAAGAGGCAAAAGCCAATCAACACATTCAACACAATTACATATTTTATATTTACATAAACTTACACAAAAAGACAGAAGCTGAATTTATATTGTCAAAAGATAAGAGCCTGCCTAAGTCTAAGTCACAACACAAGTCAATAGTCAGACAATGAGTATGAGAGAGAGAGAGAGAGAGAGAGAGAGAGAGAGAGAGAGAGAGAGAGAGAGAGAGAGAGAGAGAGAGAGAGCGCCGCTCAGAGCATAGATGAGATGGAGAGAGAGAGAGAGAGAATTGAAGGGTTATCCGGTGGTATTGCACCAGGTGCAATTCACTTAAATTCTTCACAAATTTTTTTACTTTTTACTTTTCACTTTTTTTTTTATTTTTACTTTTTACTTTTTTTTTAACTTTTTTTGAATCAATGATTGAGATTGATAGTTGCTTTTTGCAACTAACAACCTCAACCATTCATAAAAATTACACTAAGTCTAATACTCTAAGTATTACACCTAATCTCAATTCAGAACTAAAATATTTTAATGTTGCCTGAAGTCAGTGGGATGGCTGAGGTCATGATGAAGGCATATTATTATTGATTAATCAAGTACACGCAATTTTTTTTTAAAAGAAGAATAAATAAAAAAACAAAATTGGAAGGATCTAATAAATTCATATATATATATATATATATATAAATGAAAAAGCTGTTTTTTCTATAGCATAATTGTTATTGATTGAATTATAGTGCAGTTCTCACTTCTCACAGGGTGCCCAACTTTTGGACACAGTCTACCATTAGACTGATGGTATGACTGGCACAATAATTTGCCAGCTACTGGACAAAATTTCCACCTTGTTTTCTTTTAGTTGCTTTTTCTCTGCATGATTGTACCAAGAAAATAACAATAGAAAACGAATGATATCGATGACATTCGTCCACATTAAAACTCGGTCTCCCTTCACGGCTGCATTACTTTTACTCACACACTTCATCACTTCTAGCCAATATTCATCTCTCTCTTTAAGCGTGTTCCTTTCAGCTACTACTGAGAAATGGCAGAAGCAATCCTCTTTGGTCTTGCATAGAAAATGATTGAAATGTTGGCTTTACAAAGCCTTGACTTAAATTTCAACAAAGCACACACAAGAAAGAAAAGAGTGAAAATTTTATGAGAGTACTTCAAAGTCACAAACAAAGAGATTAGTCAATGTTTTAGACTGTTTTTTATATGAGATGGAGAAACAAAAATAATGCAGGAAAATAATAGAGTCCACATGATTTTCTTGTGACTAATAAGGCCTTATCTTCACATGAAAATTTAAGTAAGGATGACTGAAATTCAAGAATTTGAGTAAAAATCACTTTCAAGTTTCAATTCAAGATGGGGAAATGGAAATAATGCAAGGTATAAAGGTCCACATGATTTTTTGTCATTGTTGAGAGGACCAATAATGCTGGCCATTTCTCCTCCTTAGCTTTCTTATCATCAACAAATGCCATTTAGGCCTTTGAGAGCTGTTGATGGAAATGGAAAGAATAAGACATAAACTTCCCTTCTTTTGAGTTCCATGGGTTTATCTTTTCTTTGATATTTTTGTGTTTGTTCAATTTAATTTGATAACTATATTTCTTCTAATTTTATGCTTTTGTCATCATTATTGGAAGGTGACGTTTAAACAAGTAATACAAGAGAGTAGAGACACATTTTTTTTTTTTTTACAACTGTTAGGACATATGTGAATCATATTTGGAACATATGTCATCTAGAATTGGTTAATCCTACGACAAAATGCACTTTACTTGTAATTGGGTAGATCTATGATGTCAAGAGTTCAAGTCAAGTGTTAAAGCCATGCAAATCTGTCCAAGAATTAAGTAAAAAAGTGCTGAATTTTAAAACTCGACAGCTATCTCAACAGATAGCATCTATCAAGGTTTAAAAGGGAGTTTCAGCTCGATGCTCAGCTGCTCGACAGATAACCTATCTATCAAGATTTACGAAAATCAGTTTTTCAAATCTGATTTCACACCAATTTGTGTATACATGTTTAGGCTTTATTTTCTCACAACCCTAAATATATATAAGGATTAGTTTAAGGGCCGTCACATAAGATACATGTGAGTGAAACTTGATGTAAAGGTTTTTCACAAGCATAGTGTGACCGAAGACATATGCCCTAGTTCATTTTTCTCTTGAAGAAGTTACTGCGTTTGTATGCCGTAGGGTTTTGTAAATAAGGAGCTTCGTGATCTTCATTGTGTTGATGAACTGAAGAACTTTGTAGCCAACATCCTTCTCAAGTTGGTGTGTTAGTCACGTACTTGGATCTGTGCATCGATTGGTTAGTCATGTACTGGGAGCCGTGCATTGAAAATGAGAGATTGTCACTACAAAACAAGTCCAATTGTGTATTGAGGTATGGGTTCAACTGTAGATTGGTATAAGGTACTGAGATTCATTTACTTGTAACCGCTTGTTGTGATAATAGTGGATTCTCAGGAGTGCTGACCTTAAATTCACCCAGTAGGGTTTTGCCTTGGAGGTTTTCCCTATTCGTAAATAAATCATTGTGTCAACTTTATTTTCCATTGCATATTAACTTAGTTGGTGATTTGTTTGTGTTACTATGCGTATTGCATGTTAATTGATTTAATTAATTGACTTGACTAATTAATTGGTTAATTTATCACAAGGGGTCAATATATTCTTAGCCTATCAAGTGGTATTAGAGCAGACATACTCTAATTAGGGTTAATCTTTGCTGTGTGATCCATTGACCCATGTTGTCATAGATAGAGGAAAATTGTTGATTATACCTCCTTTATTTGATCACACTAATTATGCATGCTGGAAAGTACGCATGAGAGCTTTCTTGCAGTCATTAGATGAAAAAGTGTGATAAGTTGTGAAGATAGGTTGGACTAAGCCAAAGGAAGTGCTAGCCGATTGGGATGATGCTAAGATTAAGGCGGCTAACTTCAACAGCAGAGCATTGAATGCTTTATTCAGTGCGGTAATGAATGAGGAGTTTAAGAAGATATCCTCTACCAAAACTACCAAGGAAGCATGGACCATCCTTTAGACAACCTATGAAGGAATTAAGGCTGTCAAGGATTCGAAACTTCAAAGGCTTACTACGAGCTTTGAAGAGATCAAGATGAAGGAGGATGAGTCGTTTGATGAGTTTTATGCCAAGCTCAAGGACAAAGTGAACTTAGCCTTTAATCTTGAGGAAACCATTCCTAAACTCTTAAAAGGGTGCTCAAATCTCTACCCGAGAGATTTCATGTCAAGATTACTGTAATTGAGGAATCAAAGGATATTGAAAAACTTCCTTTGACAGAGCTGGTTTTTACAGACCTATGAGTTGGGTTTGACAAGGATCGGGAGTGGTGACACTGATGAGTCTTCAGACGATGAAGATTCTAAAATGAAATCCTACATTATATGGCAGTTCAAAAAGTTTATGAAGAATGCCAATGCTAAAGGATTTGACAAAGACCGCAAGTAGTCCAGTTCATTTTAGTTCAAGAGCCAAGGCAAAAGGAAGAAGGAAAGTGCTTCAAATGTCAAGACTTTGGACACATGAAACAAGAATGCCCTATGTATCTCAAGAACATTGGGAAAAGCAAGACACTTGTTGCTACTTAAGCGACACCGAACCTGAGGATGATTCGAAAAATGAGAATGATGGAATCCTAAATGCTTTCATTGCCACTGTAAATCCTACTAACGGGATTGTTGAAGATGTAGATGAAGAATAGAACTTGGTGGAATCTAAGTTAAGAAGATGGATGAGCAAGATGACGTCCACACAGCCTATGCAAAATTACACAAAGTCTCGGAAAAGTATAAGAAATTGTATAGGTTGACCACCAAGAAGCTCAGTGACGTGGAGCTTGAACGAGACGAAATCTCCACGAAATTTGATGAAGCTAATCAGACTAGTGGAGCACTGTGGTTTAAGAACAATTTTTTGGCTGAAAAGACCATGAAGCTTGAGGCAGAGTTGTTTTAAGTCAAAGCTCAGTTGGAGAAGACTTCAAGTGCAAAGCTTGATGATATGCTCAACTTTCAGAAATCTGCTTCTGATTGAACCAGTTTAGGGTATGATTTATCTTCTCCTAATATTGCTTCCTCTAGTACATCTGTTTTTGTTTCACTTGCTAATAATGTTGAATTTGAGAGCAATGATGTCAAAACTGCTTTTACTAGTGAGAACATAGACAAGGGTAAATCTATCTTAGGAGCATCTCATAAGCTTGCTAAGAAAGAGACTAAAAACCCTAAGGCTAAGAAGGGCAATGCTTAAAAGTCTAAACAGAAGAAGTAGCATCTATGCCATTACTGTGAAGTGACTGGATATACTCAACCAAATTGCTATAAGTGGTTAGCCACTCAACAGAGCAATAGTATGATCTCATCGAGAAACCAGAATCAATTTCCATCCTTTTTTGCTTCGCTTGGAGATCTATTCAAAGCCTTTATGTTCTTTTCGAATTTAAACGGTTTCAATTCTTCCCCCTTACCGCCGGATCAAGGGCTTGCTAAATGGAAATGTTTTTCCAATGTGTGGAAGGAAAAAAACTCGAAGTGATTTAATCACTTTATCTCTCTCCCTTTCTTATTTTTGAATATGCATTACTTGTGTATTTTGCTTTCTTATTTTAAGTCAGTATAGTTTTATGCTTTGATTGTTTAACATGTTTTTGTTTGTTTGTTTTTAGTATTGATTTATTTTGTTTTTCATAAAAAAAATTGAAAAATAAAAAAAATACAAAAACATTGTGTGTAAAGTGACATAAATAAAACTAAAAAAAAGTTGAGAAAGACTTCAAATAATTAGTGGCAGAGTAAGAAAGTTAGTTATAAATAAAACTAAAAAAAAAATACAAATGCTGATATTGTACAAAAGAGTGTGTAAAGTGACGTAAAAAAATATTTATGATTGGGATTGGTTCAATTTACAACCAAACGTAATTTCAAATAATATTATATCACTTAATATATATTTTTCATTAGACTAGACCTTCAAAAAATTTACAATTAAATTAAATTTTCTTTTCTATTATCTTTTATATTTACGAAATTTTAAAATAATTAAAAATATATTTAATTAAATATTTAAATTTCAAAATTTTATAATTTAAAATTATACATAAGAAAATTACCGAATCATACTTAAAAAGTTATAATGGCTATTTTTAACACTATCCAAAGCAAAACTGAGGCTGCCAAAAAAAAAATGGTGTAGGCAAAGCAAAAAAAAGAGTCTTCTCAGCGCTCAAATGTAATATATAGTAATATTTAAATAATTTATTTATTTATTTATTTATTTTCTTTTGTTTTTTCTCTTCCTTCCCATTATTTCCGTTGCCACTCTCTTCCCAGACTCACTCGGCCTCTCTTCCTCATTTTCTCTCCTCCACCAAGCTGATTCGCTGCCCAGCCGCCATAGACCCACCTCGCCGACTCACTGCCCAACTGCTAGCCAAGCTCCGACCTACCCCAGCGCCAATCTCCCTCCGATCTCCCCACCCCTTCTACTGAAACTCATAACCAGACACCACAACCAAAAACCCACGGCCAGAGACCAATGAGAGAGAGAGAGAGAGAGAGAGAGAGACTGACACCCAAAACCAACAGAAAATCAAGATCAGCATCGCCACTGAAACTCAAGATCGACCGCAACTCAAAACCCAAAACCGATTGAAACTCAAGATTAGCACCGTCACTGAAAACCCATGGCCACCGAAACTCAAGATAAGAACCGCCACCAAAAACCCAATGCCAGAGAGGGGCAGAGAGAGGGGTCTAAGTGGGACAGAGGAGAGAGAGACATATTGCAGAAAAGAGGGAGTGAGCTCAGAGAGAACGAAAGAAATTGTTGAGAAGTGGACTCACCTGTCTTTATTGTTGCATGTGTAAACTGAAAGAAATGAAAAAACTGATGCAAACTGCAAACTTGCAAGTTGCAGTGGGGAAACAAATGAAAGGAAAATGAGCTGAAGAAGAAGAAAAAGACGAGAAGAACTGAAGAAGTACATGTTGTATTGATTTTTTTAAGAATATGTGGTGTAGCTTTAACCTCGGAAAGGAGAGTCTTGGGGAAATAAATGTTTCTTTCTTTTTTTCTTTTTTTGATAGGATTTCTTTCTTTAATCTTATATAATAAAATGTTGATATTTAGTTCAAGACTATTGCTATTTTATTTGATATTTTCTATCTTTTAATCAATGTGGTTGCTTTTCTTTTTAGCATAAAAAAAATTATTGCTTTTTTTTTTTTTTTTTTTAATGTCTTTTTATCTTTAAGTTAAGTTAAGATATTAATTTGACTTAAATTTAAAACTAATTGTAATTACCGTCCTAAAACGACACTTGAGTGGTGGTGGTAGTAGTGGTTGCGATTGTGGTGGTGGTGGCAATTGTGGTGGTAGTGATTGTGATGGTTGTTTATTGTCGTTGATATATTATTTTATTGTGTTGTTTATATTATTTTATTGTGTTAAAAGTTTAAAATAAAACCACTGATGTTGGGTGTTTTGTAAAGTGAGAAAGTAAAATAGATAAAGTAGCTTTTTGTAGTGCTAAATAGCTAAATTTATGGCTCCCCCAATGTGGATGCTCTTAACATAAAATTTGACATAAATGTTAAGGACATATAGAACATGTAATCTAACAATAAGATTTTCAAAATAGAAAACCAGTAAAAGATTATTTAGTTGTGTAACATTGCTTAAATTTATATCTGTTGATGCCCATTTTTGGACAAAAATGCTCAACCGCAAAAGAAGCCCAACAATAAAGAAAGGTGAAAGAAAAATGGAGTGGAAGAGGCAAAAGTAAAACAAATAGGTCAAGGAAGCCTAAGAAAAGAGGTAATAAACACAATGGGCCAACATGGTAGGGATGATAGCCAGCAAGCCCATGAGCACATTAAGAGGTATCTAGTCTAAAATCAAGACTGAAGAGCTTTTGTTTGAGGTGTCTAGTCTAAACTTTTTTTTCCTTTTCCTTTTTGCACTTTAATCTTTCTGTTTGCTTTAGTTTTTATTTTTTTTGTATGTTTATGTTGTCTAGGTTTACGTTTTTGTACGTTTTAAAAGCATGTTAAGTTGTTAAAATTCTCATTTTGAAGTTTTGTGTGTTTCTAGGGTTTTTGGGCAGAAACCCACGTGCGCATAATCTTGCCTGCACACACAAGCTTGATTATACGCATGCAAGGTTGTTTATGAATGCACATGAACTCGCCCAGAAACCCTCATTTTATTTTATCTATTTTTGCTTTTGTTTTCACATGCAATACTTCTGTTTTAGATCCTTTTTCATATTCGTGTTGTTGGGCTTCTATTTCACATATTTATTTGCTTGTTTACTTTCACATGTTAAAATTAGGATTTTGTTGTTTTAATACTATTAACATGCATTCACATACTCATGCATGATGCCATAGGTGCTGAGTTGCTGCAAAGTAAGTAAAGGTAAGTTATGCATTCACAATGTGTGTGAGTTAGATACAAGTATTGAGTATGCCTTTAATAGGGTTAAGACATAAGAAACAATGATGGGAAGCCAACCTTAGGGTTGGGCGGTTTTGGGTTCCTAGTAACTTCCTCAGATCGTACCTTAACTTCGAACTGATATCTCTAGTAGTAAGATCAAAAGGTCTTTCCTCGAGAGGACGCTATATATATAGTTCCTAAACCATTGCAAAAACTAGGTGGCGACTCCCTCCTTGTGTCCCTAGGGTGGCGCTACACCATCGACAGACCAAATGGTGGAGGTTGTACAAGTCACAGTAGTTACACAAGCACTACGAAGAAATGATGGCTTTCAAGACACCGGCTCGTCGGAGCGCACTCATAAAACCCATGTTGGAAAGCTCCTTGTCCACCCATTCCTTCCAGCCCAATGATGTACTCAACCCAAATTTGAAGAGGATGGAAACAGGCAAGACCACTTCGCGCCAAATGGTAAGATCGGGGATGGAGGAAGCCAACAGAGCCCAAGAAATGTCGAAACCATGCCGCTCTAGGGATAGCCAAACATGGCTCAGCAGGGGAGGTGAATAGTCACCAGGCACCACTGAAAAGTGTGAATGGGTGTCGTACCACGAATCTATAAGAGGAAGGCACTTGATATTGGAATTGCAACACACTTCTTCTTTGTCAGAATGATCCGATTCGAAATAGGGACCCTCTTCACCTTTCTCGACCTCTACAGGTGGTTTATTAGCAACAACCTCCTTCCCTTTACGGCGGGAAGAACCTTCACCCGTCACCAGTGACATAAAGAAGGGATTAGACGGTGAGGATGATGAATGAGGGAATATTCGAGAGGCGGAATGGAGAGTAGGGTGAGAGAAAGAGATGAAGTTGTATGAAATGAAGGGGTATTGTGAAAAGAAAAAGTGAAGAAGCGGGGACAAATAAAAACGCTAGGAAGGGAAGAGACGAACCAGCCATAAAAAAAGGTAATACATTAAATGAAGCAGAGGTGGTGTTTTAGAATAACTAATAAACTGGAAAATTTGTAAAGATAAGCCTATTCATAGCAGAAAAGTGAGTAAGGTGGGGACCACTGTTTAAAAAATCCATTAAATAAAATTGCAAAGGAATTTGTATATGAATTGTAGGAGTAATCAACAAGCTTAGGGGGAGAAATGTTGATGCCCATTTTTTGACAAAAATACCTAACCACAGAAGAAGCCCAACAATAAGGAAATGTGAAAGAAAAAGGGAGTGGAAGATGTAAAAGTAAAACAAATAGGCTAATGAAGCCCAAGAAAAGAGGTAATAAACCCAATAGGCTAACATGACAAGAACGTAGCTAGCAGACCCATGGGCACATTAAGAGGTAAAAGTAAAGCAAAACAAGCCGGAGAAACCTGAGGAAAGAGGTAAAAAGGGTAGCCAGCAGGCCCATGGGCACATTAAGAGATAAAAACAAAGCAAATCAAAATAGGCTAGGGAAGCCCAAGAAAAAAGGTAACAAACTCAGTGGGCCTACATGGCAGGAATGGTAGCCAGCAAGCCCATGGGCACATTAAGAGGTAAAAGCAAAGCAAAATGGGCTGAGAAAGCCTAGGAAGAGAGGTAACAAACCAGTGGACTCACATGGCAGGAATAGTAGCTAGTAGGCCCATAGGCACATTAAGAGGTAAAAGTAAAGTCAAATGAGCCGAAGAAGTCCAAGAAAAGAAGTAATAAGCCTAATAGGCTAGCATGGCAGGAGTGGCAACCAGTAAGCCTATAGATATGGTAGGAAAAGAAAAAACACAGGCAGAAGCCCAGTGGGTTGCATGGGCAGGGACTTCTGCCAACACATTGTTCGAGCCCATAAGGAAATAAAGGGCAATGATGCAAGTCCAAGAGCCCATGTCCTTCATGCCGTGGAAGATAAGCATAAACGCAAGATAAGTAACGAAATGAGACATAGCAAGAACGGCAGAAATAACGTGGGAGCAAAAGAAAATAGACGTTGAGAGTAATAAAACTCACAAACAAGGGCTGGAGCACCACCTACTTGTACCCAACCAATACAGGAAAGGTGGGCCTTTAGTCAAGGGATTTAAAGGGTATGGCTTGGTGGTGGGGAGAAATGAAATCTATTTTGGGGTTCTTACCGAGGCTTCTTTTGGGGAAAATGCCTTATTGGGATGGCATTTTGCCTAAAAGAAGCTAGCAAGGGCTTGGACCACTTGATGCATGCCATGAGGGTAGGTAGAGAGAGAGCCTTCGATCCTTATCCATTCGGGTAAAACAGAAAAGGGGGAGGGGGAAAAACAAAACAAGGAGTTTTGTCCTAGAATGAGGAGTGGTGCAGCAAGTACACTCTGGGCAAAGGTAGTGGCCAGGTAACCAATGGGTCAGTGGGTAATCCTGGAGAGATGCCCATAAGAAACCAAAAACAATTGGTGGAGCCTTGGGGACAAAAGAGAGAAATCCCATAGAATGAAGCAATATAAAAGGGGAAAGGTAGCCATAGGTAAAGGAACATGTGGGGAGGAACATGCCAGGTAACCAATGGGTCAGTGGGTAATCCTAGAGAGATGCCCATAAGAAACCAAAAACAATTGGTGGAGCCTTGGGACAAAAGAAAGAAATCCCATAGAATGAAGCAATATAAAAGGGGAAAGGTAGCCATAGGTAAAGGAACGCATGGGGAGGAACATGTGGAGAGTATAGGAAGAAAAAACTAAGAGTAACAGAATAAAGGAAAAGAACAAAAGTGGTAAAAAAGAAAGAGAGAAAACATGGCAGAAACAGAGGCATGTATCAATAGACCATCCTTTCTCTTCGCCTTGACATTCCCACTCTTTGTGAAAGCTCACTTAGTGTGTAAAACACTAATGAATGTTTAGACCCTCAATTTCAAATTAACCAACACAAGCTTATATTCAAACAATATATGTGCGAAATTTGAAATATAAGCAATACCCAATTTGGCAAACTACTTTAACACATAATTAATCACAAACACAGTAACAATTAATGGTTAAAGAGTAAGGAAAGAGAGATGCAAATACAAGGATAACACTAGCACGTGTTATTGAAGAGGAAATCGAAGAACTCGGCGAAAAACCTCTCTGCCGCCCTTTAAGCGGTAAAATGGTACACTAGAAAATAAAATTAGGATACATGAATAACAATAGACCTTCCAAGCCTAATCTACCTGATGCATCTAAGCCCTCCAAGTTTCTTGCTCCAATAAGGTTAAGCCTAACCGTGTCTTCTTTAACTTTCCAGATCCCACAATAAGCTCCATATTGCATCTGCCATCCTTAGCATCTTCTAATGATTCCCAAGCTCCAAAAATACTTTCAACACTCTAAATGGGTGTGGGTTGTGTTTGGGTATAAATCTCCTCTCAATGGGTATATCAATGGGAGATGGAAGGAGAAGAGATTACAAAGATTTCTCTTTAAGAATGAGTAGCTCTCTCTCTCTTTCATAAGGTGGGTGTGTTGTAGAAACCTTTCTTAGGATTTTTCTCTCAATAGGCTTCTTACCATTTCTGTGGGTAGTGGGGGTATATATAGTATGATTGATAGGTAAAAAGGTCACACTAAAAAATCCTCTAACCAGTGAAATTCACGAGTCACTCGCAGGTCACTTGCGAGTTGATTGAGTCATGAAAACAGCTGGCACAACTAGCACATGACTCTTCAACTTCCACAATTGGCACTTGACTCTTTAGCTTCTAGTATTTGCTCCTCATGTGACTTTTAGCTGCCTTGATCAAATCTCCACCACTTAATACTAAACCCAATACAAATAAATCCCACAAAAATACAAAGAAATAAATTTATGCAATTACAACACTTTTTGTCATGGAATAAGCCAACACTAATGTTATGGGAAAAATCATAAATTAACACTTTGCAACTTTATAAATGGAGATCTATAACCATTTAGACCCTTTCTCTAGCACGAATAATTTCAATGGCAGAAACCTATAATCCGTGTTGGCGTTTGGTTTCCTTCTTGGGCCAATTCCTGTTGAATGACTTAGCCCAGGATTGGGGAGTGAGCTAACCTCAGTATGCTTACTTAGAGTTGTTGCTATTGCCCTGCAGTGGCTTCTTTTAGCTTGTTTAATATTCTCACTGTTATTTATTTTTCTGTAGTGTTTAATACTATTCGTCATTTTGCTATAATGTCTTTTATTATTTTTGCGGTATCAGTTGTTCTGCTATAATATCTTTTATTATCACTTTTGTTGTATTAGTTGTTCTGTTGTGGTATCTTTGGTTTGGCTGCTATAACAGCCACTCTGTTGTGACGTCACTTATTGCGCTTAGCCAGTTGTATCATTCCCCCTTTAGTCTAAACATTGGACATATCTAGCTTGCGCACAAATTGGCCTGTAGTGTAACTCCATAAGGCCAGTCCCAATTCCCTTACCCACTAGTTCATAGGTCTTGGTGCAGTAGAACGGACTTTAGCCCATTGACAAGAAAAGGCCCCCATAATACCATACCTAACTTGAAAACACTCTAATTTGGGCAAAATTATCAAATTGCGCACGCTTACAGCCCCACTATTTTTAATTGCCTATTAACTTTAACGGTCATGTGCTGATGTGCATTTGAAGCTAAACTAACATGTATGCCCTTTTAATAGATAAGCAATTAATTAACAGCCAAGTGTGTTGAATGTAAGGATTTGCACTAACGCATAAGGCGCCTCCTTAGTGTGATTATCACTCCACAAGTATAAGTTCTTGTGGAGCGGGGGAAAGCAAGGGTTAGGGTTAATTCTTTAAAAGAGAGTTTCAAATACGTATACACTTAGATACGGCCAAGTGTTTATCATTTGCGTTGCCAAATCATAAGCAAAAGATCATAATGGAGTTTCCTCCAATCGTCATTGACAAGGTGAGGCTAGTCTTTGAATAAACTTTAGGCACAACACTCAGTTGATGATGATATCTACGCTTTGGCCTAGTCTGTGTGGGCGGTTGGATATTGCCACCCTTCAATACAGGTTGATACAACTAATCACAAATCATACAAGAAGTCATTTTAATTTTTAAAGGGCAAATTTGTCCATTTAGCTTCAAATGTCAACTGCAGAGTAGGGTGTAATCTGATAATTTTGTCCAATTTAGGTTGTAAATTACAAGTTCTTAAAATTTTTAGTGAAAAGTGAAAGCCCCCCCCCCCCCCCCCCCCCAATAATTTAAAGTGGATTTTGCAATTAACACCCCCCCCCCCTCCCCCACAAAATAATAAAAAAAGAAAGATGAAATACATTGTTTATTGCCAAACTTTAGTGCATGATCAATTTTAGTCTTTGAAATATAAAGTGGTTTTTTTTAAATCATATATAATTTAAAGTGATAATTTTTTGTTCCTGCATCAAAACGTGTCAAATATCTATAACAGAATGATTACATGGCCAAACTAAAAATTAATATCATCCTTATGTTAGACAGAAAATTATTAAGTGTTTTTGTAGCACGATGACATCGTGCTTCTTCTTCTTATATTCATTGTAGATTCCACCATGAATCTCGTAAGTGGAATTCGCCATGAATGTGAGATGAGAGAGCATCTAATTAATAATTACTTATGTTAGATGCATTATAGATTTAAAAAGATCACTTTAAGTTTGGAAATGACTCTGATTACACCAATGATTATTGTACAATCACTTAGCATTTCTTTTGTAACTTTGTATATATTTTTTTAGTAATTATTTTTACCTTATTTTTTCTTAACATGCAATATTTCATTTTGGATAAATAACACTAAGCTCCCTTAGATTTCATGAAATGTCATTCCCAAAAAACCTATCTAAAAATGATACTTCCCGTTGAGGTTTGTATGTATGTGTAAGGGTCATATTTATTATGTATTGACATATTTCAGCACTTTACATGTATATATTTAAGTCTTAAGTTGTGTTTGTTTAGAGTGTAAAAAGAATACGAAAAATATTTTACATCACGAGAAGTGTTTGGGTTGGCCAGAAAACTTAGTCAAATGAAAAAATCATTTTCATTGACTGTAAAATATCAAGGCTTGAAGTGTAAAATAGTTTCCACTTCTATTTCTCCTTCAAACCACTTACACCTATTTTCAGCTTCTACCGAAACAGAGAGGAAAAAAAAAAAGATGTTAGTAATGGACTCAGATTATATAACCAGTAATAAACTGCTGCCTAAAATTTGTGATGAAAATACAGTGAAAATGTTGTGATATATTATTACTCTTAAATACAAAATATATTTTAAATAAAAAAATTGAGAAACAATTTAACAGCCGATTTTTATAGTTTTATTAGTATAATACACTTTCTACGAAAAAATTTAGTATATTACATTGGCAATATATATGACATTAAAATGCATATGTTAATTAAATTAAAGAAAATTTAATCAATATAATGAAAATTGAACCATTAAATATACAAGACAAAATTTACTTAATATACTATGTCACAACTTGTACTTACTACGTTGGTGGTAACGACTGTTTGATCATGGCCTCTGCTTGTTTCACTATCGGTTTTGCTTTCATCCTTTGTCGGAAGAGACTGCTCCATTGAAATAACGTGCGCCATTACGACAATGACACAAACTTCGTGCCCGTTTGGTTCGACTTTAAGGAGTCAAAAGTGCGTTTTCCAGCTCAAAGAATTCCTGCGTTTTAGTGCCGACAGTTTTGAGCTGCAGTTGCAAAAAGAAACAAAGGCGTTTTTTTAAAACAAAAATATTACCGTTGGTAGTTTCTCTTTTTTCTAAATTGTCTATAGTTTTTTCTGCTCCTCTATGCTGCTGTGCTGCGGCATCTCGTCTTCCTTTTCTGTGCTGCTTCTTCGTCTTTTCTCTATTTATTTATTTATTTTTATTTACGTCTTACATATCTAATCTCAAAAAAACTTTTTGAATTCGGTAGAGTTTCTGATAAATGGAAAACATAGAGTACAAAGAGGGAGCGAGAGAGACCTGTGTGGGTGGCTTTGTGGGGAGAAAAGTAAAAGAAAAGGAAGATAAGAAGATAAAGGAAGAAGTGAATGAGTGGATGAGAAAAAAGAGAGGAAAAAAAAAAAGTTTTTGGGTTTGGATAAAGCAACGTGGAAGAGAATATTAAAAGTACGAACATAAGAGCATTCGCATTTCGTATTTACAAAAATTTCTATTTTATTATCTCAAAAGCTATTTTATCATTTTACAACACATCTAACATCACAACTTTTATTTTACCATATCACATATTAAAATAATATAAAAATAATATCTTAATATTTCTCACTTCTCTCTCTAATTTTGTTTCTCTTACTCTCTCTCAACCACTCACCACCACCACCATTGTCCAACTTTCCAGTCACCACCCACCTCTGCCGAGCAACATTCACACCACCCAACACCATTTGAATGATATGCAAATTTCTCTATAGCATCTATTGCATCGCCAACAATTACCCGAATAGACTTATTACCTAGCAAACCAAAATACTGCCTTGCAACCCGTAAAACCTCCTTGTCAGCCTCAATGCCAACAACCTCAAAAACCAATTGGGCTCACAGCAAAGTAAGCAAACCCTTCCTCCAACACCAACACACAAAGCTTTTGGCTTAAACCCACCTTGAATTTGTTCCTCAATACAACGACCAACCAAAGAAAGACTTGCCACTATTGGCACCAAGTAAGGATGCACCAAAACCTGAATATCAAGCTTGAACTCAACTTCCTCAATCCCCATACAATCAGAACCAAAGCCCACCTTAGGAACAACACGTATCTCCCTTTGAATCAAATTTGGCATCCTCTTGAACCTCAATCGCCTCTGAAACTCCCTCACTTCACTCTCAATTTCCACATCCTCAACCAACATTTTACCAGCTAAAGACCCAACACATTGCTGTAAAACTACCCCACAAATCACATTTCGTATCTCAAAATGGGTATCTCAGGAATTCCATATTTGAACAAAGACTTAGGAGGTAACACAAGGAACAGAGGTTTCAAGCTCACCTCGAGGCTGTTGAAATCGTTGTTGATCAAACAGCGGTAAATTAATAATGAAGAATGAGTGTTGATGGGTTGGTTTCCGACGAGGACTAGGCGAGAAATTCCGAGAGAACTTAGGAGAAAGAAGAAGATATTTTAGGAAAAATGAATAAAAAATTAATATTTTGGTTTTGTAAGTTCTCCCGGCCACCTCCGGCTCCTCCTAAGTCCTCCAGGAATTTCTCGCCTAATCCTCATCGGAAACCAACCCATCAACACTCATTCTTCACCATCAATTTACCACCGTTCAATCTGTTAGAGATATATATTAGACATATATTAGCCCAATGTAATAGGCCCAAGCCCAGTCCTACTTGTACTAGTAGTCTAGGGTTTAGTCGCCTATATATACTCATGTTAGGGTTCATTGTAACACAGGTTATTGTACTACACTCTTATACAATAAAGATGTAGCCCTTAAGGGATTCCTCCGTGGATGTAGGCCGACAAGGTTGAACCACGTAACCCTCGTGTTCTCAGTGTTCCTATTCTATGCTTCATCTTCCGCATCCACTCTAACATACACAACATGGTATAACACATTGCGTTTGCTAATAATAATGTTATTTAACATGGTATTAGAGCCAAACTTCGTTCTTGGCATCAAACAAACATCTCTAGCAAGCAAAGAAGATTCTCACGCGCACACGGCCATCAAAAGTCACACATGCTTGTCTGCCAGATCTACTCCACGGCATCTTGCAGCCTCCATGGCTCTGTGCTGTGTCCAAAATCCATAAACTCAAGCAAAGCCGTGACTTAACTTTTCAGATCTGTGCAAATCCATGCCTCGCCTGATGAAACCAATACCACAGACGTGCTCCACAACCTCCTGCGACAAAAACCCAGAAACACGGCCACCAACGGCAGCCTCACGCCCCACCACGCGCTTCCACTGTAGCTCACGCGCCGCCTTGGATTCCTCAGGAGCAGATCCTCCTCCGGCAACACGCGCCACCATTACGGCCTCGCGGCTCGCCGATCTGCAAAACCACGAAGTCCGAGCATCAATCTCTGTCGCACGCGCTCGAACGCGCCTTTCGGAGTTCTCCATGCGCCGGTTGAATACCCTCACGAGCCACACGCGCCTGAAGTCTGCTGCTGACGTCATCTGATGACGTCAGCTTGCCACGTCAGCACCAGCAAGCCTTTGCCACGTCAGCCCTAATCAGGTCATCACCACGTCATTAGCCACGTCGCTAGCCACGTCAGCAGTGTCGCCTCGTCAGCACCACGTCACCTAGCTGATCATTGACAGGACCGACCCGACCCGGACCACCCGGATCTGACCCGTGAAGCACTGACCGTTGACTTTGACCTTGGACCAGTTGACCAGTTGACTTTGACTTTTGCGTTGACTTTTGACCAAAATCAAAAATTTCTAAAATGGCATATCTTGCTCAGTTTTTCGCGTAGATTCCAATTTTGGACTCTATTTCTTCATTTGAAGCTCCTAAATTGGTCAATTGGCACATTCTTCATCTAGTTTCTTCAAATGCATTCTTCAAGGCATCTCCAAGTGATCTTCTCTTGCTTATCCAACCTCAAGCCTTCATCGAGCTTTCATCTTGAGTTTGAGGGAGGGTGTTAGAGATATATATTAGACATATATTAGCCCAATGTAATAGGCCCAAGCCCAGTCCTACTTGTACTAGTAGTCTAGGGTTTAGTCGCCTATATATACTCATGTTAGGGTTCATTGTAACACAGGTTATTGTACTACACTCTTATACAATAAAGATGTAGCCCTTAAGGGATTCCTCCGTGGATGTAGGCCGACAAGGTTGAACCACGTAACCCTCGTGTTCTCAGTGTTCCTATTCTATGCTTCATCTTCCGCATCCACTCTAACATACACAACATGGTATAACACATTGCGTTTGCTAATAATAATGTTATTTAACACAATCAACAATGATTTCAATAGCCTTGAGGTGAGCTTGAAACCTTTGTTCCTTGCATTATCTCCTAAGTCTTTGTTCAAACATGGAATTCCTGAGATACTCATTTTGAGATACGAAGATAATGTGATTTGTGGGGTAGTTTTAGAGCAATGTGTTGGGTCTTTTGCTAGTGAAATGTTGGTTGAGGATGTGGAAATTGAGAGTGAAGTGAGGGAGTTTTGGAGGCGATTGAGGTTCAAGAGGATGCCAAATTTGATTCAAACGGAGATACGTGTTGTTCCTAAGCTGGGTTTTGGTTCTGATTGTATGGGGATTGGGGAAGTTGAGTTCAAGCCTAATATTCAGGTTTTGGTGCATCCTTACTTGGTGCCAATGGTGGCAAGTCTTTCTTTGGTTGGTTGTTGTATTGAGGAATGGATACAAGGTGGGTTTAAGCCAAAAGCTTTGTGTGTTGGTGTTGGAGGAGGGGCTTTGCTTACTTTTCTAAGAGCCTAATTGGGTTTTGAGGTTGTTGGCGTTGAGGCTGTCAATGAGGTTTTGCGGGTTGCAAGGCAGTATTTTGGTTTACTAGGTAATGAGTCTATTCGGGTAATTGTTGGCGATGCAATAGATGTTATAGAGAAATTTGCATATCATTCAAATGGTGTTGGGTGGTGTGAATGCTGCTCAGCAGAGGTGGATGGTGACTGGGAAGCTGGACGGTGGTGGTGGTGGTGGTGGTGAGTGGTTGAGAGAGGGTAAGAGAAACAGAATTAGAGAGAGAAGTGAGAAATATTAAAATATTATTTTTATATTATTTTAATGTGTAGTATGGTAAAATAAAAGTTGGGATATTAGATGTGTTGTAAAATGGTATACTATAAATGATAAAGTAGCTTTTAAGATGGTAAAATAGAATTTTTTGTAGATAAGGGATGCGAATGCTCTAAGGGGGTGTTTGGTACACCATTTCAAACAACAATTTTCAGTTTTTAAACAACATTATATATATTTTCACATACTTTTTCACCCACACGTATTTCTACACATGTTTTCAAACAACAAAATACATATTTTTAAGTGTATGTACCAAACACTCTCTTAATTATTTCACAACTTTTTTTCACAACTGTGATGTTGTAGAGTATGTGAACGAGAAAAAATTGTGGATACATGTATTAAGTGAAAAATAACCACCCACAATCTGCCATATAAAAAACGTGGCAAAAAAATTGTGAAATAATTTGTAATCCTAAAACAATCATTTTAGAGATAAGTGTTAATAAAATTTTATTTTATAGAGATTAATTCTACCAAAATTATTGGGTTTCAACTTTTAAGATAATAATTTTGTATTCTTCATGAAAAAGAGAAATGTTATTTTTTCAACATTTTCATAATAAATTCTAAATGACATATTGTTATTAGTTGTTATTGACGAGTAAAAAAATAATTTAAGTGATAGGTTTAAATTATAACTAATAATAGTTTACTATGTAAGATTTATTGTAAAAGTATTGTAAAAATATTGTGAACGTAACACTTCTTAAAAAGAAAAATGCTAAAATCAAATATTTTTTTACAAAATCTTTTATTAAGAGAGTTATTTATTATTAATATAAAGTAGTGGTGGCTTCGAAATTTTTTTCTAGGATGATCCTTAAGAAATAATTCATATATTGATAAGATCAACAACCAAAAAAACAGGGCTAAACCAATTGCCTTTAATTTTTTTTTTTCTTGTTGACTTTTATAATGTTTTGTTCAGTGTTCAGTTTAGTTACTTTTAAGTGGACCACTACCCTAATTCAAATAGTCAATGCCACGGGTCACAGCCCTATCCACCCCTACCCACTAAAGAGGCAAGAGCCAGTCAACACATTCAACACAATTACATATTTTATATTTACATGTACTTACACAAAAAGACCGAAGCTGAAAAGCCAATTTATATTGTCCAAAGATAAGAGCCTGCCTAAGTCTTAGTCACAACACAAGTCAGTAGCCAAACAATGAGTATGAGAGAGAAAAAGAGAGAGCGCCTCTCAGAGCAGAGATGAGATGGAGAAAAAGGGAGAGAACTGAAGGATTAGGATCCGGTGGTATTGCACCAGGTGCAATTCACTTAAATTCTTTACAACATTTTTTTTTTTTTTTTTTTCATTTTTCACCTTTTTTATTTTTACTTTTTACTTTTCTTAATTTTTTTTTTAACTTTTTTGAATCAATGGTTGAGATTAAAAGTTGCCTTTTTCAACTAACAATCTCAACCAAAATTGCACCAAATGCAATATCCTAAATATTACACATGATCTCAATCCAGAGTTGAAATACCTTAATGTTGCCTAAGGTCAGGGGCAAGTAGAGGTCATGATGAAGGCATATTATTATTGATTAATCAAACACACAATTTTTTTTAAAGAAGAATAAAAAAACAAAATTTGAAGGATCTAATAAATTCATTATATATATATATATATATATAAAGCTGTTTTTTCTATAGCATATGATAGGCCAAAAACGTATTGACCCATTGTGATGAAATTAATTGATTAATTAGCCAAGTTTATTAATTAATCAAATTAATATACAAACACGTGGTGGCACAAACAAATCACCAATTAAACTAAGTATGCAGCGGAAAATAAATTGACATGGTGATTTGTTTACGAATGGGGAAAACCTACACGGCAAAAACCCTATCGGGTGATTTCAAGGTCACCACTTTCGAAAATTCATTATTATCACAACAAGCAGTTATAAGTAAATGAATCTCAGTATCTTATACCAACTTACTGTTGGGGGGGGGGACAAACACCTTGGGGAGCTTCTTTAAGTAATTAATATAACATATTGAGACACACTTTAACCCAAAAGGCCAAAGCCCAAAAAGAAGGCCTAAGCCCAATGGATATGTATTCAATTATGTTATATTAACCACTTATTTTTCTCATCTTTATTCAATGTGGGACTTCAACTCTGGTAGTTTTCCTTTTGACAGCAGCATCTTCATCCCTTTCTCACTCATGTGACCAAGTCTGCAGTGCCATAGGCTTGTATCAGTACTTGCTTCAGCAACTGCAATTGTGTCTCTTGACAAATGAATATTGTTAATGGTGCTAAATAATGGTGTGATGCAAGGTTCCCATGGACATGGACGTGCAGGGTTCCTATGGATGTGCGTGTAAGGTTAACACGTGGTTCCTATGGATAGCGTACGAGAGACCCATGTATGACGCATTGATGAAGTGAAAAGCCCATTAGGCAAGGGGGAGTTAGTAGGACTTGTTCATGGCCCACAGAGAGGTCTTGAAGCCCATAGAGAGGAAGAGACTTACATGTGAGAGGGAGATTGTTGAGTTACATGTGTGAGTGAAGTCCCACATTAAATAAAGATGAGAAGAATGAGTGGTTAATATAATGTAATTGAGCACATACCCATTGGGCTTAGGCCTTTTGGGTTAAAGTGTGTCTCTATATGTTATATTAATTACTCAAGGAAGCTCCCCAAGGTATTTATCTCCTCGACACTTATAGTTGAACCCTTACCCCAATACCTAATTGGACTTGTTCAGTAGTGACAATCTCTCCTTTCAATGCACGGCTCCCAATACGTGACTAACCAATTGCACGGATCTCAGTACGTGGCTTCAATCACCAACTAGAGAAGGTTGTTGGCTGCAAAGTTTTTCAGTTAATCATATGATGAAGATCAAGAAGCTCCTTGATTACAAAACCCTACAATGTACAAACACAACAGCTTCTTCACAAGAAATATTTACTAGGGAAAATTTTATCTCTGGTCACAATTTGCTTGAATAAACTTTATTCAACACTTGTGCAACTTGTGTCTCTGTTTATGACCCTTAAAATAATCCTTATATATGTCTAGGGTTGTGAGAAAAGAAAACTCAAACAAATAATCACGGATTGGATGAAAAAAAGTCCTGGAAAACTGAGTTTCATAAACCTCGATAGATACCTATCTGTCGAGCTACTGTCGAGCCACGGGATTCAGATAGCTCTTAAGTCTCGATAGATTGCTAGTTGTCGAGCTAGCTGTCGAGATTTAATGAACAACACTTTCTGCACTTGAATCTTAGACAAACTTGCATGGCTTTAACACTTGAACTTGAAACGAGGTTTCTTGAAACATCAAACACATCGTAAATCTACCCAAATATAAGTAAAGTGTGTTTTGTTTAAGGATTAGCCAATTATCTTCCTAACATGTGAATTATAGATTGAATTATAGTTCAGTTCTCACAGGAGGCTCAACTTTTGGACATGGTCTACCATTAGAATGATGGTATGACTGGCACAATAATTTTCCAACTACTAGACAAAATTTCCAACTAAGCCTCTGTCCCACTTGTTTTCTTTTGGTTGCTTTTTCTCTACATGATTGTACTAAGAAAATGAACATAGAAAACGAATGATATTGATGACATTCGTCCACATTAAAACTCGATCTCCCTTCACTGCAACATTACTTTTACTTACACACTTCATCACTTCTAGCCAGCATTCATCTCTCTCTTTAAGCATTCCTTTCAGCTACTACCAAGAAATGGCAAAAGCAATCCTCTTTGGTCTTGCACAGAAAATGATTGAAATGTTGGCTTTACAAAGCCTTGACTTAAAATTTCAACAAAGCACTCACAAGAAAGAAAAGAATGAAAATTTTATTAAAATACTTCAAACTCACAAATAAAGAGATTAGTCAATGTTTTAGATCGTTTTTGATATGAGATGGAGAAACAAAAATAATGCAAGAAAATAATAGAGTCCACATGATTTTCTTGTGACTAATGAGGCCTTATCTTCACATGAAAATTTAAGTAAGGATGACTGAAATTCAAGAATTTGAGTAAAAATCACTTTCAAATTTCAATTCAAGATAGGGAAATGGAAATAATGCAAGGTATTAGGGTCCACACGGTTTCCTCTCGATGTTGAGGGGTCCAATATTGCTAGCCATTCCTCCTCCTTAGCTTTCTTATCATCAACAAATTCCATTTAAGCCTTTGAGAGCTATTTATGGAAATAGGAAGAATAAGATATAAACTTCCCTTCTTTTGAGTTCCATGGGTTTATATTTTCCTTGTTTCTTGGATATTTTGGTGTTCATTCAATTCTCAAGCTTCTCACTTTAATTTGATAACTATATGTCTTCTAATTTTATGCTTTTGTCATCATTTTTGGAAAGTGACTTTTAAACAAGTAATACTAGAGAGTAGAGACAGTTTTTTTTTACGACATATCTTATTAAGAAGGTAAATTATGAGTGAAGCAACATCCAAAAGGTAAATTAAAAAAAAAAGTTAATTCATCCAAAAGGTAGATTAGAAACAGAATTAAGGAAAAAATTGAAAGTGGTATAAACTAATTATTGCAAATAGGAGACTTCAAAATCCATTTTTTGCCTTCATTACTACAGATGCAAAAATCATTTCATCACACTCAAAGCTAGGCTATATTAATAATTGTATGAAACATACGGTCTTTGCTCTCTCTCATGAGTCATGACTGATTTATGACTTTATACATTTATTCTCTCCCCACCTAATTAGTGGAAGAGAAATAAATTTATTCATTTCATGATATCTCAAGGCTTTTATAAGCTTATATATAACCTTTATTTTACCTCAAGAAAGAAAAACATAAACACTTGGCTTGTGCCATTTAATTTTTTTTATATAAAAAAAATAAAAATAAAAAAGCCACTTGGCTTGAATTTTTTTCTTTTTATTAGTATGTCTAGTGGAGATGAAAAAATGGAAGAATAGAAAATATTGAGATGATAGAAAATATTTATGTCCCCTTTGTATATGTATAGACGATGGAAAAAAAAAATGATGAAGAGTAAATTACTATTATATCCTTATTATTATGTGAAATGATGGAAAAGTGGATGAATAATTTTGTAAGTTTCTTCTCAAACCCATTTCCCTTCCATTTTCTTCTCAAATTGGAAGGAAAAAAATGATGGGTTACCTAAAATTCATTTACCCTATTTTGATTCCCCTCTCTTTTGACCCCAAACCACACAATGAAAAATCATATTTTCCTCTCCCTTTTTTCCCTTTCTCCATTTTCATTCTCTCCCTTTACACCCCCCAACTAAATGTAACATTCAAAATAGTTAAGCCCAAATTCACTTTAAGAAATAACATTTTTCTTTATAAACCCTATGGCCATATATGAAATTTTCAAAATGGAATTAAGTAGTTGGACCAAACCTAGTTGAGCACTTCTATTATACTCTACTAGCATGTAACCTATGCATACGCATTGATGTTGTGGTCACCAAAAACTACACAAGTGATAGTATTTGGGCCCCAATTTATTTATATGTGGGCTATGTCACGATCCTACAGGTTGGGTCCTAAACTTAGCCTAGTTTGTCCCCTCCAAACCTTAATGCTAGAACTTCCCTCTGGTGTTCCTCTACTCCTCTGTGTTTCCCTGTGTTTTTCTCTCAGTTTCTCACTCTCCCAATTTTTCCAACCCCTAACTTTGTGTGCTTCAGTCCCTTATATAGCCTCCTCTTAGTGGGGTTGAAATTATTACCTTTCACTGGTTTCTATTCAATCCCACTTTCACCTCCAATCCCTAGAATAATCATGTCCTCTGAAGATTCTCTCAAAACTTGTTCCAAACGCCGAATAGTGTTCGGCAACGGGTTTTCCAAAGGCATTAGCTATGATTGGTTTCCGACCTAAATTAGCCATGTCCTCTCGCTGAATTCCCTTGGTCATCAACTTGCAGCAGGCCCAACGTGGTCTTGAATGCAATACATTGCCCGATCATTGCGATTAGACCTTGGCACATCTACTAGTGAACTGGTCTTCGCCCAACGATAGTGGGCCTCGACTACTCGAACCATCCTGGGTCACTCGAGTTGTTCTTGGTCACTTGGGCCTGAGCCCCTATAGATGCATTTAAAAATAATTTTTTTTTTAATCATAAAAATATACATAATTGATTAAATCATTAGAAAAATAACTGCAATCGGATGCATATTAAAATTCTTGCCTAAGTTTAGTACTACTTATGATAATTTTTATTCTAATTTTTACTAAGAAAGAAAGTGTGATGATTTTTGTTGAGTAGATATATGATTTTTATTTTTTATTTTATTTTTTATGTTTCATTAATATTGGACTTTTAGTATATACTAGCTTGTAACCTCACGCATATGCATGGATACACTTAAAAATATACAATAAGATGCATAATATAATTCCTATATATATAATTTAAATATCATTGAAAGTCATTTTTATATTTTGTTAACTCTTTAAAAAATTTTGTAAGGATATTATTAGGTATAAAATGTAAATTGTCCATTTTTTTTTTTTTTTGATAGTTTCAACCTGTGGCATCCGCTCCTAATGATAGCTCTTTATCATTAGACCAATACACTAATAAGTTTTTGGTAAAGACAGAGATTGAACCCAAAATCTCTTATTCAATCATTAGAGATTTTACCAATTGAGCTCATAGGAACCCACGTTTTTTAAAAAAAATTTATTGTGGAGCACTTTTTTTTTTTTTTTTTTTTTTTAACGATTTATTTATTCTAAACATTTTGATTTTTGTACTTAATAACTCACTTGGATGAATATTTATAATGTAGTCCCATACTTTATTCTAAATCAAGAAATAAAACTTTTTAAGAATAAACAATTTAGAACATATGGCACAAAATTGGATCTCTATTTTGAAATTCTAATTTGAGTTTCTTTGAGTTTCACCTATTATTATTATTATTATTATATATATATATATATATATATATATAGATTTTGCACTCATTAACTAACTTGACACAAAGATTAAAAAATTTTAGTGGACATATGGCACAAAATTAGCTCAAAAGTGAAAACTAATTTAGTATCTAATGCTTTAAAAATACTGAAACACTGTGCCTTTTCGTTTGACAAACTGTTTCAGTATTATTTTTTGCACTGTTACAGTGGATAGTTATAAATTTTACACCATTTTCACTCTATATTTCTTTAGACAAATACTAAATTTTACACCATTTTCACCGTTACAGTGGATAATTATAATTGACTATACCAAACTACCGACACAATGTTCTATCTCCTTGGCTTTTTTTTATTTTATTTTATTTTATTTTATTTTATTTTTAATAATTACACCACGTTGCTAATGCTAATCATGTAGTTCGAATCTTTCTCCCTTAAACTTACAGCACTTTGTACATAAGTATATGCTAATTTAAATACAAGGCCTTTGGCTTATCTCCTGGGTAGTTAAAAAAAAAAAAAAAAAAAAAAAACCCACTTCTTTCTTCTCCCTTCCTCCGTAAGTTCTTCTCCCACTCTCTCCCACTCCCTGTACTTTGTTAGTTTATTTATTGCAACAATTTTGAGGCAATTTCTCCATACTCTTTTTCCCTATATGCAAGCGAAGCCCAAAGCAATAACATTTTCAAGGCAACACCCACCTTCAAGCGGCATCCCATTTAGGTTTAAAATTTAGAGTTGGTTTGAGAGAGTTAGAAAGATGAGAAAAATAAGGGCAACATTGGTATTGGAGGACTCTGAAACACCAAGGAATGAAACGAAGGAAAAGGTTTTTTGCTTGCTATCTATTGGTCTCCCTCAGCCCATGCCAAAAATCTCCATGGTTAGCCCTTCTTTATTTCAATCAATTTCCTTTCCTTCTCTTAACTAAAAGCAAAAGGCGTAGAGACAAGGACAGTGAGCGAGAGAGATACCTACATATATTTTATGCTGTTAGATTTTTGTAGATTTCAGAAATTACAAATAAAATTATTTCAATTTTTGTTCTTCGCTATAAAGAAACTAAATTGAACGTTGTGCTGATTATATTTATTTTTCTTTCCAATCTATTTTTAGGGTTTTTTTTTTTTTTTGGGGGTTCCATTACAAATAAGAACACCATATAATGAAATAAATATGGAACCAAAATAGAGGTTTTCATATCCATTGAATATTTTTTTCAAAGGGTAAACAGAGGTAATACCAAGTCATATGGTGCCAATGTTGTTGAATAGTAGTTAACCTCCTAACTTCTAAAATTCTTATTCATTTTAAGTTTGACATTAATTATGATTGAATTATAGTCAAAGTTGACAATTTTTTTAACTGCATTATTAGTCTATTGAGGAAAATGACTTAGACGTAGTTATTTTGGTTTGATTGATTTTGATTTAGAATTGGCTTGAGAGAGAGGGTGAACCTATTTATTTAAATTAGTAAGTTTTATTTAAAATGAGGCATGACCATGATTTGTATTAGTCTGTATCTGTTAATCTTATCTTTGTTCACTCAATGTAAGAGGAGTCATTGAAGTGGTATGATGTGAACTGAATAATGAATTAAGCAGTTATGTTAGTGTAAATACTTTCTTTGTTTAATTAAAGCGGTTCATCATGCAATTTTGTTTTGTTTGTTCAACTGTTTTTTGTTTATTTATTATTAAAATACTTTTTTTTTTTTATAATTATAATTGTTTGTTCAATGTTGTTTAAGATCATCTTCTGTAAGGGCTGAATCTATCTTCACCAAAATGTATAAATATTGTCTAACTTTGTTGGATTCTTCTTCATATGCAAAGTTTATGGTTCTTTGTTTTGATGCTTTTGTTAGAATTATTTTCCCTCAAAAAAAAAATACTATGCAATTTTTATTTGATAATAAAAATTTATTTTCATATTCATAATTTTATAAGTATATTTCATTGTTTAAATGTGGCATGTGATGTCATCTCTGTAGAAAAATCATGTTAATGGTTAAGGAACCAAAGACAGGGAGTAATGATTTTTCATAGATTATTAAATTGTTCTAGGCTGTGGATATTAATTGAATATTACCATTAAAGCCTACACTTGTTGTATTGCTATATGATAGGATGATTTACTCCATCATTGAGGTAGTGACTTTAAGCAGACAAGTGGGTGTAATGTAACAAGTACATACACTGAATTGAATCAGATTAAGGACACCTTATGGAGTGATCATTGTTAATTAAAAGGTTGTCCTATCACAATTTTTTCTATTGTCCTTAAACATGAGGGGTTTGTGTATATTTATTTATTATGCACATAACTTTGACAATGTCAACTGGTGATGCCGTTTTTAAAGGCTATATATAGACACGTTGGGTTATGTGTGTAATGAGTAAAATATATAAATGCTCAACAATGAATCCACCAGTCTCTAAAGAAGATAGTATACTCAGTTGATTTTCATATTGAAGTTGGACTCAAAACAAAACCGGCCGGTGACATTTTTCGAAAATGTTTTTCATATATATATATATATATAATATTGTATATAATATTTAAAGAGTTTTTCAAAAAAAAAAAAAAAATTTTGGAGTCCAATAGAAATTATGAAATCAAGAAATTAAGGGTTACATAAGCTAGGGACATGACAGTGATATTAATCCAGTCCTAGTGGCTTGTGGGAATATAGTATGGTGGAAGGACATAGTGTTAGGTTCTAAGGTCTTAGGATTTTATGTATTTAGAACTCTAATTTGTAATGTTGGCAAATCATGATTAAAACATTGTACTTGGTCTAGTTTAGGCTTGCTTAAAGTTGCTAAAATATTGTAAAGTTGAAATCGAGTGACTACAGATGTATTGGGACATCTCGGCCTGGCTCGATCGATTGAAGAATAGATTTGATCGATCGAAAATCGGCCCAGATGTGTTTTCTGCAGAAATTCCAGCTCAGCCTTAACTCTTTAAACGTTTAGGGTTTTATGTTTTTGCCCTAGGTATATAAGGCAAAACCCTAGCCACATATTCAGAGTTGCACAAGTTGTATTGTTGCTCATACATTACGGTTTTGTGTGAATCTTTTGTGAGATCTTAAAGGAGCTTTCCTTTACACAAAACTTAGGGTTTTCAAAGTAGAGATGATTTCAACATCTTAAAGATCATTACAGTTGCAACCATTGGAACTTAAAGATAAACAAGCAGGGAGCTTGTAGCTGATTGAGGAATTCAAGAAAGAAGTAGTCCGTGGATTCGAAGCTTGCACGTGGTCGTGTCAGGAAGTTCTACTGGTTGGTAGCATTAGGAAGTCGAGCGAGGGAGCTTGTAGTCCTTTTGTAAGAACTTCAATTCTTTCATAGTGAATTCTGGTTTGCCTTGAGGATCGATGGGTCAAATCCTCCCCAGGTTTTTCAGTGTGGTTTCCTGGGTGATCATATCTTGTGTTCTTTATTATTTCCGCTGCTTTATATGTTTTATATGCATGATATGATTATTTGATTATTTTAACCTATAATAGTTTAATTTGACTAAGTAACAACTTGACTAATTAATCTAGGCTATGCAATCTGGTTGTTTGTTTAAGGGATCTAAACTGTTCACATAGATATAAAATTGTAAGTAATAGGACCTCATTTGTAATTCTCTAATCTTCAGGGGTCAATTGCAATGTGTTGCTATTGCAATTTGTAGAAGTTCAAATATTTTCTTGATATGATTGAGAAAATTAAGGAATATTTTTTGAAAGAGTTTCAAGAAAAGTCAATAATGTTCAAAAAGGTTATTGATAAAATCCTATGGCTGAAAATTAGGATCCCTAAGGATTCCACGTCCAATCTCTCTCTAGGGTTTTAGAAGTCTACTATAAAATAAGATTTTATAATATCATATTTAGTGGTTGGCCATCAGAACTACTGAGCGATACTGCAGTCTTCTGAAAACTCAAAAGAAATAGAGAGAGAGACGTGAATACCTTGGGAGGCAACACGCTTGGGTTGCTAAGAGAGGTACGCAATGTTTGTTCTATTTAGAATCCATGGTTGTGTGGTACAACGATCTTTAAAAACAAAATATAAATTTTTGTTCTACATTGCTTCGCAAAACTTTCAGCTTTGATGTATTTCTTCCTAATTGTTTAATTGCACATTTGTTAGTACATTTATCTGTAAGTTCATGGAATTGAGTTAAAGCACTAAAGTCTCAAAAATGGAATAGACATGGTCAAATCATATTTTATGTAATTGCATGTGTTATGATATTGGATTTAAAAATTAGAAGTTGGCATATACAATTTACCTTTGGCTATTGGTTGTTGCTGTGATTTAGAATGAGCGAAAATATATACAAAGTTTACTTATTCATAAAAGTCATTGGTCATATGACATTGAACTATTATGTTTTATTTACAAGATATTTAAAGGTAAAAACATTATCATACAAAATTGGTTGAGAACTTATTAGCATTTTTGAGTCTGTATTGCTTGGTTATGGCCAAAGCTAATCAGATTTATGCCCAGGCTTAATGATTGTCATTGGGAAAGAAATAAGGGAAAATTGATGGTTTTTGTGATTGTAATCTTTTCTGGTAATGAGATTAACCCCCTTTGAGAGAGTTAGAAAGATGAGAAAAAGAAGGACACCATTGGAGAACTTTGAAACACTAGAGAAGAAAACATAGGCAATGGGTTTTTGCCTTGCTATCTATTGGTCTCCCTTAGCCCATGCCGAAAAGCCGCATGTTTAGCCCCTTTCTTCATTTCAATCAATTTGCTTTCCTTCTCTTTATGTTTACATTTATGTTCCTTTCACTTTTATATTTTATTTTCCTATTCTAGAAATTTGCATATTTATTTAATATATTTTCTGAATAACTTTTTGTTATTCAAATTTAATCTTCTCTACTCATGCAACACAGTAAATTCTCCGTATCCTCCACTACCAATTGAATTTGGTACTGTTCTATATTATTGCTTTAGTTAATGTTTCCATTGCTGCATTAGAATTTGGAACATAATCTAATCAAGGCGAATAAATGTGTAATGGGGTTGAAATAAGTTGTCTATACTTAAATGTGTACATGCATGGTATTGGTGGTTGAGTTGCATTGCTTTATTGTGTGTTTTCTCTTCTTGCATATGTGGCAGTTGTGAACGAATTTGTAATGAAGTTTCTGATCATTTGTCCTCTGGTTCATATAAAACATTTTTTATATTCTAGAAGTGACATAACTTTGGTTTTCATGGATTTATAAAAGATAAGATTTAGTTATATTTGCATTATGGTACAAAGCAACATATGGCAACAATGTAGCGTGTTTCACCAATTAGATTCTCCTGTTGCTATTTAAATGATTCCTTAGCCTATAAATTATTATATGTCAATTAGTAGTGGTGCTATAAAAGTTTTGTCATGAAAAAGTGCTATATACTCAGGGCTGGGACTCAAGTAATTTTCTCTACAGGTATGTTGTCAATTTCAAGGCATGGCATATAGGTAGAACCAAGTAGTTCCTTCAATACTCCAAAAAAAGATGCATAGTTTCAATGATAAAGTATAATTTGTTATGGCTGTTTTTAATCCCGTGAATAAACTTTATTTGTGTTAAGAGGCTACATAAGCACAAAGTTTATTTAAAGAAATTGTTAATGTTACAATATCATTAGTTGTTTTAAAAAAAGGTCCCTATTTCCCCATAACTTATAACATTCTACTGTAGTGGTGGCTTTCACAATTAGATTGCAAAACTAATTTATTACCAGTGCTAGGTATGAGTAGATGGAATCCACCACCTGCTATATGATTTAAAGTATATTGGGCTATTCATTTTCTGCAAAATATTGATGTTGTTGGTTTAGGAATTGTTATAAAGGGTGGCTTTGTGCAAATAATTGCAGGTCCTTCTAAAAAAATTAGGGCTGTTAGTTGTGTCTTGATTTGATCTTAATGTTGGTATTTTTTATGTTATTTTCGAAACAGAGGTTTAGCAAGTGATCTTTGCTATGCAATCTTCTAACTCCAAATTTCAAAGCTATGGACTTTTAGTTGCTGCTATTCCGAATTTCATTAGGGGAAATTCAATTTCATTCCAGCCAAGCTAAATAGGGTTGTAATTTTAGCTAATTATGCAGGCTAAGGCTATCTTCATTCTCATAATTCCTCTTTTCTGTACATTGTTACAACGTTATGTTCAAAATCCTAAATTACTTGATGCGAGACTAGCAACTTTTCATATGAAATTCAAGGAATCTTGGAAATTTTAAATTAACATTAAACATGTAGCCCAAACAAGATGTTTAAATTTACATTCCATCCCATCTCTCTCTTTTTGTGTCATTGCTTTGGTTTTTAATTTTTTTTTAATATAATAATAATAATGATTTTTTTTTTTTTTTTGGTTACTGAGAAATTGTAGAAATCAAATTATGAATAATTGTGGGTTTTTATTTAGTATGTTTGGATTCAAGCATCTTTATATAGCTGTTTTATTAATTGGTTACTATTAGTTTCACTATATATATATATATATATATATATATATATATAGGTGTTAAACTGTTAATGATGGCTGGTACAATGACATAATGGACCATGCAAATGGACGAAAATTTATATAGTTGTGGGTGGCTGTCACAATGATAGATATGCCACGGAGTGTTTTTACAAGAAATGTGCAACTTGTGTTTATGGGACGGATGACACCTACTCCTCTAAGTTTATGAAAATTTATATGTATTATTTTTGTTTTATTGCGTCTATGAAATTGTATATTTGATGCATTAGGTTTATGGTTTAAGTTTTTTCAAGTATTGTAGTTAAAAGTTGTATATATTATGTATTTATACTATTAAAGTGTTGTAGCTAAACAAAAAATCATGGTTTTGAAATTCGAACTGGATCGTACAATCCGACCCAATTAATCGGAAATTGTCCATTAGAACGGTTCTATTATTTTCAAAACCCGCTCTACACAAAAATTCAGTGAACTGTGTGAACCGAGGTTGAATCGCCCGGTTTGAAAACCGTGACCGGTCTCACGATTCACACCAAAGCTTCAAAAAGACAAAAAAAAAAAAAAAAAAAAAAAACAAACAAAATTTGAAATTGCAATCCCAAAACACACTAATAGATCCACATAAAATGAAATGAAATGAAAAGCACAAACCTTTTTTTCTTCTTCCTCATCTGCATTTTTCCTTCTTCCTCTTTTCCGTTTTGCTCCTTTCTTCTTTTTTCACCAGACACCAGTCACTAGTACCCAAACCAAAAGCCAAGGTTTTTTTTTTTCCTTTTTCAATGAGTGTCTATCACTCTGGCATTGGCTGGCAGGCACTACCCTTTCCCCATGTGAAGAGTTGGACACGTGGCTACCTCTTCACCTTTCATTTGGTTTGTAAATTTTTTTAAACTTATTTGATTTGATTGCTTCTGCATACGGTAAAATCCCCCCAATTCCCACAAATTTACTTACTGCCTTTGTACTGTCAATGTAAATGTAACTGTAGATTAAAAAATGCACAAAACACATTGCATATATTTATAAAAGGTGTACAATATTATACCTATTTACATGAAAGTGTACAGTGTTGTAAGTATTTATTTAATTTATAATGCAAAATCTTGCTTTGATAATAAATTATAAATAAATAATTTTCTTTATTATTATTATTATTATTATTATTATTATTTTGTTTAACAATCGATAATATAGCGTTAATACTTGCTTGCTGTCAAACACTTTCTTCTTGGGTTTTGTTATTTATTTAACTTTAACAATTTTTAAATGCATAGACATCTTCAGATCTAGCTTTTGATTTTTTTTTTTTAATTCATAATAAATGGTGAACAGTGACTATTCAAATGGGCTTGGGAAAAAAAATGATTTGCAGTCAAATGGGCTTGGCCACGAGCAAATAAACTAATTTGTCTCTTAACTATTTTATTGGGTTTCATAAAATAAAAATTATTGAGTACTAAAGTATGCTTTATCATGACTTAAAAATAATTTAGAAACTCAATAGCTATTTATGTTTTTTTAGAATTTAATAATTTTTATTTGTATTATGAAAGTTATGTTATAAAAAATACTATCTATATTTGTTTTGGACTATTTTATTTAATTTTTCTATTTTTTATTAATTTAATGTTTTTATAATAATAATAATAATAATAATAATAATAATAATAATTAAATTAATTATGACGTCATCATGGTTCGACCTCGATTCGACCTTTAAAACCTTGAACCTCTCTCTTTTATGGTTCAATGAACGGTCCGGGTTTGAAAACCATGCAAAAAATGAGGAACATTTAAACATTTGGATTCTTATTTTCAAATATACCATAGAAAGATTGAAATATTAAGACATGTGAAATGAGTCTTTCTTTTTTCATATTTTTTTCATTTTTTGTTGTAGTTCTTTCGAGGATCTATCAAGAAAATTTAATATTATTATGTTCCTCTAGCAATTTGAGAACCTTTCCAAGCACGCACTTGCAAGCCTTTCTAGTACATGTAAATTCCTTTATACAAATGTGTCTTTCGTGTTCATTTGTTTTAGTCTATATCTTTTAGATGTGTAAACCTTTATTTTGAACAAAATTATTTATTTCGATTCATTTTCAAGTCATATTACCTTCAAGCAAGCTAAATATTTTTAATTTTTATTTAATTATGTGCCCAAAGGGAAACCATGGGTTCTACCCACAGGCAGCTTTACTTTGTTAATTGTTTATCTCAATTGTAGTGGTTTTTTTTTTTTTTTTTTTTTCATATCCTAGAACTTTTTAAGAACACTAGTTAAGTTTTTCATATAACTTTAACTCATCATGAGATCAAAACTCTAACAATGCATTCAAATCAAGAGGCACAAAGCCAAAGTCTTCTAATCTTATTTAAATAATCAAAAACAACAAATTTAAAGGTCTCTACAAAACCATAGAAGAGCCAACAATTACAAAAGCAAATCTTGAAACATAGTCCATTACATAACCAAAAAACCAAAAATTAAACACATAATAGAACTAACAACACTAATATATATCAAAATTGAATCTCACATCAAACATTCACTTTTTAAATTGCTACCCCTACCCATTTACAAATTATTTTATTAAAACAATTACAGTATATATTTAACTTGATCCACTAACCCTAGAAACTTATTATAATCTCTTACTTCGGTATAAAAAATTCAGTCATTCAAATATTTTAGTTGACTAAAAACAAAGAAATTGTATTTGTGAGGAACCCATTATCGTGTTGGTGTGCTGCCATAGGCAACCAAAAATAAAACCTATATTCCTAAAAATATATTTAGTAGTGTGAGTAAGGATCGTTCCCATGGAGAGTATCTAGCCTAGTTTTATGCTACACGAACAAGGAGGGGGGGGGGGGGGAGGGGGTTTGAGTATAATGAAAACAATTTTAAGAAAAAAACAACTAAAGAACAATTCAAATCAAAGTATCAAAATCAATCAAGAAAACAAACCTTGGTCTAAGTCAACATCCACTACCAAAATTTTATAACTAATCATCGATGCAAGTATATATCAATTCACACCTTGAATATTCACCGTTGGAATTATTTTCCTATCTCTCCTTAGTCGCAGTTAATTAGAAAACAAGGGATCTAATTAACCATAATTACTAAATAACCCAAGACAAGTGCTAAAAGTTTAATCTAGTAGCAACCTTAAGAATTATCGGTGAAACTAAACAACACAAGCACAAGCAGTTGTATTTAATTTAGTCGAGCGTTCTTTCCAAGTTCTAATAATTTTTGACGTAGCAAATCATTAAATCTCGGTTGCTTCACAAGTTAGAGAGATCAAATAATTACGGATTTGATATCTAACCTAGTAGTAGATTGCAACGAATAATAAACCAGTAGGCCTCCTAGTAATTAAATGAGACAATCATGAAAATAGGTACAGAAGAACATCCGATACTCAAAGCATAAAATTGAACAATAAAAATAAATTAGATCTCACGGTTTTATTGATTTCGAGGCTTCAGTTTCCTTCGACTAAGTTTACACACTTTACGAATCATATTCTTCTCAAATTTCACACTCTCTTTACTTCAAATCAAAACAATCCAGAAGTATTTAAATATATTATATAATGTATATTATACCATGAAAATTGATAGAGAAACTACCAAATTCATATAATATATTATAACAATGATGATTATATATATTATACAATTGCAACAGTTATATAACAACTACAATGTATAATAAATTAATAATAGTCAAATGTTAACAAAAATTTTCAAAAGGTTTATCAAATAGTGCAATTGCTATAATATATAAATATATATTGTGTAATATTCCTAACGGTCCAGGCAGTTAGTTTTAAAAAGAAAAAAATTAATGTTGAAAACAAAACTCCCTTTACGTGTAAACACAATTTTATTTATGCAAAACGTAATCACCAATATTAGAACTTATATGGTCTGTTTGGATTCTGCTTATTATTGAAAATTGAAAACTGAAAACACTATAACTAAATAATTTTTAAATGTGTGAATAGTACCTTGGGATCCAGTTTTAAAGTTGGTTTTTCTAAAAAAAAAAAAAAAAAAAAAAAAAAAAAAAGGTACTTGCAGGTCCCGTGAACAGTGCACGAGATCCATCAAAAACCGCTAGACGCTGGACGCGCAAAACTCTATCTAAACGTACGCATAGAATTATCCCAATTCAATCAAAAAATAACTTCTCAAAACTTATTTAGTGCACACATAGAAACTTTCCACGGAAATCACAAAAATAAAATTGAGTAAAATCTATCTTAAAATTTTGTGATTTTGTGAATAAGATCAATAAACAATATATGTACAAATCCGTGTGTAAATATATAAGAGAAATAAAATAAAACTTATAGACCAAATGAATACAAAATAGTTTATATAAAATTGACAAAGATAAAATAATGAACAACACGTAGATGAAGCACTACAATCTCCATGCACAACGAATAAAACTCTCTCTCTCTCTCTCTATGAAGACTTATGAATGAATGAAAAAACTAACTTTTTAAAATGAAATGAGGGATGCCTATTTATAAGCACATTGGCACTAGTTCAGAATAAGTGTAATTGTGAATAGATATATTGAAAAGGCAAAACTATTATGTATTTTAAAATGTAAATGTGGTTGCAATTTATGTAGTGTTAGGACATATGTGTTTACATGTTAGGAACATATGTCACATTTTATGTAAATTGGCTAATCCTTTGACAAAACGCACTCTACTTGTAATTGGGTAGTTCTAGGTGTATTTAATACTTCAAGAAACTATGTTTCAAGATCAAGTGTTGAAGTCATCAAGTCTGTCCAAGAAAAAGCAAGTTGAAGTGCAGAATTTTTAAAGCTCGACACCTGCTCGACACCTACCTCGACACCTGCTAGCTGTCGAGATTTACAAAAGTCAGAATTCTAATCTGATTTTCTTGGGATCCGTGAATGTGTTTGTGGGCCTTCTTTTCTTCTAACCCTAAACATATTTAAGGAGTGTTTTAAGAGCCGTCAACATAGACACAAGTTGCAGAAGCATTGAGCAATCCTTGTTCAAGCAAATTGTGCTCTAAGACGAAGTTCTTAACCTAGATCATCTTCTTCAAGAAGTTGCTGTGTATTGTGCACCTTAGGGTTTTGTGACCAAGCATCTTCCTGATCTTCATGCATAGGATGATCTGAAGAACTCTGCAGCCAACCTCTCTTCCTAAAGTTGGTGTTTGAAGTCGCGTACTGGGATCCGCGCATCTGGTTAGTCACGTACTTGGGAGCCGTGCATCAAAAGGGGGAACTGTCACTACAGATCAAGTCCGATTGGGTATTGGGGTAAGAGTTCAACTGTAGGTTGATAAGGTACTTGGGATTCCTTATTTGTAACTGCTTGATTTGATAATAGTGGAGTTTCGGGAGTGGTGACCTAAAAATCACCCGATGGGGTTTTTGCCGTTAGGGTTTTTCCCCATTCGTGAACAAATCACCGTGTCTTTTATTTTCCGCTGCATATTTAGTTATTCGGTGATTTGTTTGTGCTGCCACGTATTTGCATGTTAAATTGATTAATTAATAACTTGACTTAATTAATTAATTAGTTTAAATCACAAGGGGTCATTCAGTTTGTGGCCTATCAAGTGGTATCAGAGCGGGCACACTCTGATTAGTTATTAATCTTTGCTGTGATTGATCCATTGACCCCTGTTTGTCATGGATAGAGGACAATCTCTTATTATACCTCCTTTATTTGATGGGACTAACTATGCCTACTGGAAAGTACGCATGAGAGCTTTTTTGCAGTCCTTAGATGAGAAGGTGTGGCAAGCTGTGGAGATTGGCTGGACAAAGCCAAAAGAAGCGCCGGCTGATTGGGATGAAGCCAAGATCAAGGCGGCGAACTTCAACAGCAGAGCGCTGAATGCTCTATTTAGCGCTGTCACCAATGAGGAGTTCAAGAAGATATCCTCAACAGAAACTGCCAAGGAGGCGTGGACCATCCTCCAGACAACCTATGAAGGAACAAAGGCTGTCAAAGATTCAAAACTACAAAGGCTCACTACTAGCTTTGAAGAAATTAAGATGGAGGAGGATGAGTCGTTCGATGAGTTCTATGCCAAGCTGAAAGACATAGTGAACTCAGCCTTCAATCTTGGGGAAACCATCCCTGAACCCAAGGTTGTAAGGAAGGTGCTCAAATCTCTACCTGAGAGATTTCATGCCAAGATTACGGCAATTGAAGAATCAAAGGACATTGATAAAATTCCTTTGACTGAGCTGGTTGGGAAATTGCAGACCTACGAGCTAGGGTTATCAAGAATAGGCAAGTCAAGCAAGGGCAAGAGCATGGCCCTGAAGGCGAAGAGCAGTGATACAGATGAGTCTTCCGATGATGAAGATTCCAAGATGAAGTCCTACATTACAAGGCAGTTCAAGAAGTTTATGAAGAATGCCAATGGGAGGAACTTCGACAAGGACCGAAGGCAATCTAGCTCTTCACAGTTCAAGAGCCAAGACAAGGGAAGGAAGGATGCCAAGGATGGCGGTCAGTACACTGTTCCGGCAGGACCAAAATGTTTTGGGTGTCATGGGTTTGGACACATGAAGAATGAGTGTCCTACATATCTGAAGAGCATTGGAAAGAGTAAGGCTCTTGCTGCAACCCTGAGTGACACTGAGCCTGAAGATGATTCCGATAGTGAAGATGACGGAATCCTGAATGCTTTCACTGCTTCAATCAATTCTACTGATGGGATTGTTGAAGAAGAAGAAGAAGAATTGGTGGACACTGAATGTGAAAAGATGGATGACAAAGATGATATCCATTCAGCCTATGAGAAGCTTTACAAGCTCTCTGAAAAGCATGAGAAGTTATATAGGCTGGCCACCAAGAAGCTCAGTGATGTGGAACTCGATAGAGAAGAATTGTCCACAAAGTTTGATGAGGCGAATCAAACTATTGGTGCACTGAGGTTTGAGAACAACTTCCTGGCTGAAAAGACCAAGAAGCTTGAAGCAAAGCTGTTTCAAGTGAGAGCTCAACTGGAGAGGACTTCAAGTGCAAGACTTGATGAGATGCTCAGCAACCAGAAATCTGCTTCAGATCGAACAGGTTTAGGGTATGGTCTTTCTTTCTCTAACCCTGCTTCTACTAGTTCTACTGTTTTTGTTCCTCCTGCTAATAATGTTAAAATTGAGAACATTGATGTTAAAACTGAATTAGCTAGTGAGAACATAGACAAGGGTAAATCCATCTTAGGAGCACCCCCTAAATCAGAAAAGAAATATGCTAAACTCCCTAGGGATAAGAAGGCTAACTCTCAAAAGCCTAAACAAAAGAAGCAGCATCTCTGTTATCATTGTGGAGCTGCAGGTCATACTCGACCAAATTGCTACAAGTGGCTAGCCACCCAAAAGAGCAACAGTATGACAGCATCTGGAAGCCAAAATCAGCTTCAATCCTCTCTTGCTCCTCTTGGAGATCTTCTGAAAGCCCTCATGTTCCTTTCGAACTTGAACGGGTGTAATCCTTCCCCCTCACCGCTGTTTCAAGGTCTTAATCAAAGGAAAGGTTCTTCCAAGGCGTGGAAGAAAAAGGACTCTAAGTGATTTTATCACTTTCTTCTCCCTTCTTGTTTATCTCTTTTGTTGCATTGCTTGTGTGTGTTGCATTTTTGCTGAGTCAGTCTAGTTTTATGCATTATTTTGTTTTTTTCTTAACATGTCTTTGTGTGTTTACTTTCAGTTTTGTTTATTTTGTTTTTCATATAAAAAAATAAAAAATAAAAAAAAAATTGAAAAATTGAAAAATACAAAAACAGTGTGTGTTTTGTGTACTTTGGTACTTGTGTACCTTAAATGGCCAATGAAACAAAGTTTTCTAAACTTTGTATCTCTTGTAGCTTAGATGAGCATTCCTATGCACAACGAATGCTCATCTAAGCAAGTGAGCTTTGTGGCTCGTGTTTGTGATGAGTAAGATTAGGTTATTTCTTAGACTTAACACTCATATCACTCTTTTTGACGGGTAGGACTAGAAAATCCTAAGAGAAAGGCATAAATAACCATCTCACCACTGTTGCCCGCCAATCATTAATGACATCTGTATGCTCCGGCATAGCAAAAGTGTGATGTCAATGACATTTGTGTGCTTAGGCATAGCAAAATTGAAATGTCAAAATATCAATGGGTATTTCTTTTCTTTCTCATAAGCCCATGTATGATATGCTTAAAAAGAAAATATGCAAAGAAATAAAAAGCAAAAAGATTAAAAATGCTTTAAAATGGTTGCAAGCGTGTATTCTAGGAGATGTGGGAGTTATAGGATGTACCTCGAAGGTGATAGTCCCCATCAAACAGTTATGATTGTGTGTGAGTTAAAGTTATCTGCTCATGTCTCAGATCGTCATAACATGTATACACATATGCAATCTTGCGATGTTTTTCACACAACACGCAATATTCTTTGCTACTTTTGATACATGTGCAGGTACAATGTGATTTGGCCATCACAAAGGTTTACATGTGCTTTTGTATGCTCACTAAACTGTCATGACTTATTTTTGAAATATAAAATTTGTTAGACTTGTTTAGTGTGTATGTGTGTTCTTGGGAGATCCATGTGCTCATTTTTTTCATTAAGAGATGTTAATTGAGAGCTTTTTATGTTGGTTGGATCATGGTTGAGGTGCATGTCTTGATTGCATTCATGTTTGTGTTTTTCACTTCTCGAAAAACTGCATTTCATAGCTGGCTCGACACCTTCTCGATACCTCCTCGATACCTGTTCAGCTGTCGAGCCTCTAAGCCTTTTCTTTATCGCAATCTCGATACCTCCTCGACACCTGGTGGATCGATCGAGAAAATCTCTGTCTCCTCAATACCTCCTCGACACCATGTCGATCGATCGAGCTTCTGATGTTGGATGAGCTGTTTGGTACCTCGACACCTCCTCGATACCTTAGCTGTCGAAGGCATTTTCTCTCGATACCTGTCTCGACACCATCTCGATACCTCTCGACACCTTTGCTGTCGAGATTTACTGAAGGTTCTATAAAAGCTGCGATCGCGATTTTCTTCTCACTTTCTCGATCTCTCTTCGATCTGTCCGAGGCGGTTCAACTTCCAGAGATATTTTCTTCACTCCAACCTTCATCCAACGTGATTTCTGGCACTTCCTTGCTTCGAATCACCTGGTATGATCTTGTTTTCCTTCATTCTTCATGCATTTCATGGTTTTGAAACTTAGGTTTTAAAGTTTTTGAAAACTTTGGGTTTTTCAAAATCATTGAGTTTTTATTGAAATTTTGGGTTGGGTTTTCAATAAAAAGTGTTTAAAATGTCATACATTGCATTCCATGTGCATCAGAATGATATTTTCATGCATTTAGTTGTGTGATCCTTGTTTGTGTGCTGCTAGGATTGGATTGGGCTGAGCCTATGATGCTTTTTATGTTAGCATGTCACATGATCATGCATTCCCATGCATACGTCCATTTTTGTTCAAGATATTGTTATATTTGAACTGTTTGGGACTTTTCTGATTGTCTCCCTCTCTATCTCTTTTCTCATTCTTTTACGTTAGTTGCATCTATGGCACCTAAACGTAAATCCACTCCTGCTCGGAACCCTCTGCGTTCTAGAGCTTCCTCATCTTCTGATAATGCTCCTCATAATCTTCGGTTCCGTGATGGAGATGCCTACAAGGCATTTACTGAGAACTTTTCTAAACGAGGTGTTCATTCGGAACGCCACGTCGTTTTGGCAGACTTTGCCGACACTGACCTTCCCTCTGTCATTCACAGTAGGGGATGGGAGTCACTGTGTGACGTCCCGGTCACTTGTCCTCTCGTACTTATTCAGGAGTTTTACTCCAACATGTACGGGATTGATCGTTCAGTACCTCTCTTTCATACTCGCGTTCGAGGTACGCGCATTTCTGTCACACCGCAGCTGGTTGCGGATGTGCTTCATGTTCCTAGGATAGAGTTTCCTGACTATCCTACTTGTGACCGATTGAGGACTGTGTCCAGGGATGAGCTCATTTCTGCTTTCTGTGAGCGCCCTTCTGAGTGGGGTGAGCATATGTACACATCATGTAGACCTTTTGCTAAAGGTCCTAGATTCCTTAACATGGTGATGACTTGTGTACTTCATCCTCTTTCCCATTATAACTCTATCACCGAGCCTCGTGCTCGTTTCTTGCTTTCTCTACTTGAGCATCTCACGATAGATTTTCCTTCCCACTTCATTTTCTCTATCATAGATGTTCATTTAGATGCGGCGTCCCGTGATAAGCTCATCTTTCCTTCCGCTATCACGAGGATTCTATGCCATTTTTCCATCCCTTTCCCCTCGTCCGACCACTTCACACACATCTCTGCCATAGATGCCGCTACCGTAAAACGTAGTGAGGCACAGTTCAGGGCGAGACAGCCGGATTCCACTCCTCCCTCCCGTTCGGCTCCATCCAGATCAGCTCCATCTACATCGGCTCCTTCTTCTTCTTCGGGCGATGTATCTCTTGGAGACATTATGGCGCAGCTGCAGCGCATGGATGCTCGCCTCGATACACTCACCACTGAGTTGTATCAGGTGAATGTTCGTGTTGGTCGTATTGCACGACGGCAGGCGACCATGGGTGGTTTTGCTTCTGAGGCTTCTCCTCCACCACCTCCTCCAGTGGCTTCAGATTCTGACTCTGAGGATGATGATGATGATGGTGATGACGATGATGCTTCAGATGATGATGATGGAGATGCTAGCTCTACTGATGAGATGTCTACATGACACTCTACCCTTTGTCATTCGTGACAAAAAGGGGGAGTAGTTTTGGATTATGAGAGTAGTCATCTTAGGGGGAGAGTTAGGATAGGACATTTTTGATAGGGGGAGTGTTCATACTTTTTGAGGGATGTAGTGAGGCTTTTGATGTATCTTTTTCTTTTCTAGTCTTATTAGATACATTGGTCTTGTATATCAGTTTACATACATTGTACTTATCTTCTATATATGTGGATGTATGTTTCTTTTTCACCTACCTCTTCATGTGTTGTTTCTTTTCTCTCTTTATACACATGTTCTTTATATTTGTATGCAATCTAATTATTTCTGTTTCACACAAGATGCCTTGATGAGTTTTGTTTATAAGTGTTTCAGAAATACAGGTTGTCAAAGTCTACTTGCCATAAACTCTCTTTTTGCAAAGTTCTTCAAGAGTTTGTGTTAGGATAGATTTTATTGTATGTAACAAGTGAATATGAGTTGAGTGATTTATGACTTCTCTCATATGTTCATTTGTTTGTTGTGGTTTTGTCACGGATTGCCAAAGGGGGAGATTGTTAGGACATATGTGTTTACATGTTAGGAACATATGTCACATTTTATGTAAATTGGCTAATCCTTTGACAAAACGCACTCTACTTGTAATTGGGTAGTTCTAGGTGTATTTAATACTTCAAGAAACTATGTTTCAAGATCAAGTGTTGAAGTCATCAAGTCTGTCCAAGAAAAAGCAAGTTGAAGTGCAGAATTTTTAAAGCTCGACACCTGCTCGACACCTACCTCGACACCTGCTAGCTGTCGAGATTTACAAAAGTCAGAATTCTAATCTGATTTTCTTGGGATCCGTGAATGTGTTTGTGGGCCTTCTTTTCTTCTAACCCTAAACATATTTAAGGAGTGTTTTAAGAGCCGTCAACATAGACACAAGTTGCAGAAGCATTGAGCAATCCTTGTTCAAGCAAATTGTGCTCTAAGACGAAGTTCTTAACCTAGATCATCTTCTTCAAGAAGTTGCTGTGTATTGTGCACCTTAGGGTTTTGTGACCAAGCATCTTCCTGATCTTCATGCATAGGATGATCTGAAGAACTCTGCAGCCAACCTCTCTTCCTAAAGTTGGTGTTTGAAGTCGCGTACTGGGATCCGCGCATCTGGTTAGTCACGTACTTGGGAGCCGTGCATCAAAAGGGGGAACTGTCACTACAGATCAAGTCCGATTGGGTATTGGGGTAAGAGTTCAACTGTAGGTTGATAAGGTACTTGGGATTCCTTATTTGTAACTGCTTGATTTGATAATAGTGGAGTTTCGGGAGTGGTGACCTGAAAATCACCCGGTGGGGTTTTTGCCGTTAGGGTTTTTCCCCATTCGTGAACAAATCACCGTGTCTTTTATTTTCCGCTGCATATTTAGTTATTCGGTGATTTGTTTGTGTTGCCACGTATTTGCATGTTAAATTGATTAATTAATAACTTGACTTAATTAATTAATTAGTTTAAATCACAAGGGGTCATTCAGTTTGTGGCCTATCATGTAGTCTCGTGGGACAATGAGGAACAGTCAACAAAAAGTCAAACGTTTCGGCTATTTGCTCCTTTTAGCTTCTTTTTTAGGCCATTTACTATTGACTTGTTCGTCACTTTTGCCTGCCCATTGCCTTGGGGGTAAGCCGGTGGTGAATACCTATTAATTATTCCCAAATTACTGCAATACTCCTGAAAGGCTTTACTGTCAAATTGCAATCCAATATTTGAAACAAGGGCCCAAGGCACCCCGAATCTTGTAACAATGTTCTTCTAGACAAACTTCTTCACATCTACATCATGGATATTCGCTAAGGCTTCAGCCTCCACCCATTTCACGAAATAATCAGTGGCGACCAGCACGAACCGCCTATTCCTGATAGCTCGAGGGAATGGTCCTATTATGTCTATGCCCTACGGTGTGAAGGGCCAAGGACTAGTAACCAGGTTTAGATTTTCCACCAGGCTAGTGAATGATAGGGCCATGTCTTTGACATCGGTCACATTTTTTGGCATAATCGACCGCGTCTTTGTGCATGCTCAGCCACCAAAATCCTTGTGCCATAGCTCGGTGGGCTAAAGACCTTCCTCCTGAATGTCCTCCATATATCCCTTCGTGCAACTTAGCCAAAAGTTCGGTAACCTTGTCTGGATGGAGACATAGCAAATAAGGTTCGAACGAATGAACGCTAATACAACTTATTGCCTTCGGACAGCCAGAAATGAGAAGATGTTCTCATTACTTTCTCTAACTCTTTTGGATCATTTGGTAGGGATCCATTGGACAAAAATGAAACATATGGATCCATCCAACTTGGACTTTGCACAGCAATTGACGCAACCATTATATGATGTTCTATACTTGGCTGCTCTAGTAATTCCACAGAGATCATTCAGTACACACCTTCATTCAATGACGAGGCCAAAGTTGCCAATGAATCGACATGACTATTCTGACTCCTTGGTATCCTGACCACACTTACTTTCTAAAATGCTGCTCATAAAACCTCAAACAATTTCAAGTACTATTGCATACGGGAATCCCTTGCCTCAAAGCTTCCCTCAATTTGACTCACCACCAAATTTGAGTCCAAGAACACCTCAACCTCTTCTACCCCTAATTGCTGGACTGCTCTGAGATTGGAAATAATGGCCTTGTACTCGGCCTCGTTATTGGAGGCATGGAAACCTAGCCTTAGTGATTTTTTCAATTGGACTCCTTTAGGAGATATCATTACAATCTCGATCCCAGACCCTCTTGTATTAGCTGCACCATCCACATATATGCCCCATTTTCTAACCGTAACCTAGCATTTCCCTACAGGGACTCCTGGCTCGGGGGTGAACTCAGCAATAAAGTCTGCCAACACCTAGCCCTTAATAGCATTCCAAGGTTTGTACCGTATATCAAACATTCCAAGTCTGGTTCCCCACTTAGCTATCCTTCGAGTGAAATCCGGCCTCCTCAAAAGAGACTAGAGGGGGTGCTCGACTAGCACCCGCACCGTATGAGCCTGGAAATAATGCGGCAGCTTCCTCGTAACATGCACAAAAGCTAACACCACTTTTTCTAGCGGCAAATACCTGATTCCAGTGTCTACCAATGTTTTGCTAAAGTAATACACTGACCTCTGAACCCCATCTTGATGTCTTAACAATATCGAACTCACTGCGTGATTGGAAACTGCCAAGTACATATACAAATCTTCCCGGGATCTGGTCAAGACAAGATAGGAGGACTTGTTAAATAAGACTTCAAGTCTTTGAACGCCACATCACATTCCTCCATCCAATGAAAACCCTTCCACTTCTTCAACAACTAAAAGAAAGGCTTGCACTTGTCCGAAGACCTTGAAATTAATTTGTTCAAGGCAACAATCATCCTTGTGAGCTTTTGCACTACTTTAAGAATATAGGGGGGTTTAAGCTGTTGAATGGCCCTAATTTGATGGGGTTGACTTCTATTCCCCGCGTAGTTATCATATAATCCAAAAACTTGCCTGACCCCACACCAAAACCACATTTGTCTGCATAAAGGCGTAACCTATGATGTCTCAATATTTCGAACACTTCCACCAAATTAGGAACATGTTCTACTTCTTTTTTGCTCTTTACCACCTTATCATTAATATCAACTTCTACAATTTCATTGATTTGATCTTTAAAAATCTTGGTCATCATTCACTGGTATGTTGCCCTGCATTCTTTAATCTAAAAGGCATCATTGTGTAATGATAGCTACCCTTGGGAGATATAAAGGAGGTTTTTTTTTTTTTTTTTTTCTTGATCCTCGGGTGCCAAAGTGATCTGATGGTAGCCCTGAAAAGCATCTAAGAAGCTCATTCTCTGGTGTCCAACCGTAGCATCCTCCAACTGATCTATTTTTGGTACAGGGAACTAGTCCTTTGGGAACACTCAATTACGGTCAATAAAATCAACTCAAATCCTCTACTTCTCATTCTTCTTCTTTACCACAACTGTGTTAGACAACCACACAGGAAAGAACACTTTTTTGATAGCCCCCGCTTGATTTAATTTCTTTACTTCCTCCTTTATTGCCTCAACATGAGGTTTTAATGATCTTCTTGGTCTTTGCTTCTTTGGCGTGACTGAAGGATCAATATTCAACCGATGCATAATAAAAGTTGGCTCTACCCCGAGCACTTCGTATGGATTCCAGGAAAACACATCCAAATTCTTCACCAACGTTAAGAGGACTTCTACCCAATCCTCCAATTGCATATTTCTTCCTATCTGAAAGTACCTATCGATGTAGGGTAAAATTTGTACCTGAACTAACTCTTCTGCACTGTCTACCCCCTATAGGCTTTCAACACCTTGTAATTACTATAACTGCTCAGTTTCGACTTGATCTTATGGTTTATGGTAGCCACCAAGCACTGTCTTGTTGCCTTCTAGTCGGCACATACCACTGCCAACCCGTCTTCAACAGGGAGCTTGATCTTTTGGTGCAATGTAGAAGGCACAACCCTCATAACATGAATCCAAGGCCATCCCAAGATCGTAGTATACGATGAAATGGCATTAACTATAATGAAATTTACCACAACTTCCTTTCCTTCGGTTACTATTGGAAGTTTTATCTGTCCCTCGAGTATTACCACTTTCCCGTCAAACCCAACCAGAGGGGTATCATATTTATTTAAATCCTCAGGCTTCAGCCCCAGCCTTTTAGATAGGTCGAGGTACATGATTTCCGTCCCACTACCTTGGTCCACTAATACTCTATTTACTAGGAATCTCCTGATCCTTGAGGTCACCACCAAGGCATCGTCATGTGGCTAAGACGTTCCCTCTAAGTCTTCTTCATTGAACATGATCGGGACCAAGGTTTTTGTGAGCCTTTTCTTTGGTCGGTCCATAAGGTCTACTTTTGGTGAGGTTACGACGCTTAACACACCCTTTCGATGGCTCATACTAACTCCCTTGGAAATCGCATGAACGACCTCAATAATTCCTAAGGGTGGGATAAACATGTTGTTAGCCCAATTTCTAAGCTCTGGCCCGTATTTACCCCTTCTTGACCGACCAGAAATTCCTTTAGATGTTTTGCTTTCACGAGCTGTTCTAGGTCGTCCTTCAACACATGGCATTGTTCAGTGATATGGCCTTTCTCTCTATGGTACGTACAATACAAGCTCTAATTCCTTCTTGCTTGGTCCGATCCCATCTTTCCTGACCACTGAAAGTAAGACTTATTCTTAACTCTCTCAGACCGTTGTGCTGAATCCACCCCAAGAACCCTCGGCTCCTTCCTAATTCGTTGTTAGAACCTCTCGGGACAATAATCTTTATGATATTGCAAAGAAGCTAAAGCCTTAACCTTGCCCTACAGCTGATCATCTTCCAACCTTTTATACTCCTTAATCCTTCTCATGAGCTGGTGCATATCCTTGGGAGGCCGCATGGTTAGAGAATCTCTGAGCTCTAACTCCTGGGGGAGTCCAAGTTGAAAAGTGCTAGCGGCTACCCACTCATTTCCCCCTCCTATCTCGTTACATAACTCCTAGTACATGTTCACATAAGATTAAAGGATCTCCCCGTTTCTCATCCTCAAGGATAATAAGGCGACAATTGGTTGAGGGACCTTACTACATTTTATAAATCTTGCTCTGAATGCCTGTATCAACTCCCCGAATTTTCGAATAAAGCCCTTCCTTAAACCATTAAACCACCTCATAGCCATCGGTCTGAGATTAAATGGGAACACTTTGCACATAAAATCATCGTTTTGTGAATAGAGTGACATCATTTGTATATAGTGAACTTACATGCCCCACTGGGTCGGTTTTTCCATCATAAATTGTGAACGGTGGTCAGGTGAATTGCCTTGGCATCTCTGTGTGCACAATCTTTTAGGAGAAAGGTGATCGGGATTGTCAGAGAAGCCTTCCCGGTCCTTTTTGCGGCGCCTACCCCTCAACTCAATGTTCAAGTCATTGACTTGCTTTCGCAAATTCTCCAGCTCTCGTAACCGATCTCTACATTGAGATTGCTCGGGGATATAAGATACAATTTGTTCCCTTTACGAAGGCCCCTCATCAAAATCCAGTCTGGTCTCATGCCCATCTTGCATGTGCTACTGTTCCCTTCTGTGCTTCCTTTCCAGCCTTCTACGACCCCTTGAGAAAGCCCTAGAATGATTTCCTTTGACAGAGCCTCCTTTAGCATGTGGACCCTCCATAGTTGGATAGTATCAAGCTAACTCAAAGCCTTCAGCTAAGCAAGAATTCCCACAAACAACGCCAATTGTAGTACCCAATCCTACCAATAATATGATACTGGTTTTAGGATTGGGTCCGCATTTAATTTATAGGTGGGCTTTCTTTCAATCCTGCAAATTTTCAAGCTATCTCCAAGTCGCGCAAAGTTAGCTGCTTAGTACACCCTTTTGCCTCCAAGCCTGTTTCTATGTTTGAATTTCCTCTTCCCTCTACTGCTATACTAACCTCTTGCTCCTTAATCGCTGATACTCTCTTTCTATTCCTTCTCTCCCCTTTTTCACAAAGTTCTTGCCTTCTGTTTTTTTTCAACCCCTATTTTGGGTGCCTTTCTCCCCTTTATATAGCCTTTCCTAAGTGAGGCACTAATTATTATGGTCTCACCACTTTTCATCTATTCCCACTTCCGTTAGAATCCCAAGGAATCATCATTCCTTTTGAGGATTCTCTTGAAACTTTTTCCAGACGCCAAACACTATTTGATAGCGAGTTCTCCTAAGGCACTACCGATCTTTGGCTAGCGACTTGATTGTATTCTCTGTTTATTCAGATTCCCTTATCATTAGTCAGTGTTAAGCCGACCACTAGAGGATTTCCTTGAGCATTTGTCTCTTTGACCCATCACCCATGCTTTTGGGTTGGGCTTGCTATGACAAGCCCCAAAGTCTACTTCCTTCACATGGGTTGGACTTGGCTTCTTAAATTGACATTGGGCCTTAGTAGGATGGGCCATGTATTTTCCGGGCCCAATTCTCCCATAGTTGTAGTTAAAGATTTGTGTTCATGGCTCATTCCCTTGAGTCCTTGATTACCAATTAAGCTTACTTTGTCCCTATAATTTTCTTTGGCACTAATGAATTTTATTTGTCATCTTTTTCGCATGATGAAAATGAGAAAATTGTGCTAATCTCCCAACTCTTTTTTTTTCTTCTTTTGTATTATAGTTTGTTTATTTATAATAGCTTTATTTATAATAGCTAGTATTCACATGCTATCTATATATTAAATACTTTGCACACATGTCTTTGTAATTATTTTTGAATGTCCTCTCATATATTACCTATTTATATACCTCACATGTTAATTATATGGTAAACATTTACTCACAGATATATACGTATGTATGTTGTTTGTAAAATCCTTTCAAAAAAATCAAAATGCCAAGTATTCTATTTCTTTACAAAAAGACAACATTTGAAATTAATTAAAATGAGGTACTATCTTCGGATAGGCATTGTAGGGTGCCTAATACCTTTCCCACACGTAACCAGACTTCCAATTCCATGATCTTTGGTTCGAGACTTTTAGGTTTGCCTTAATTAATGAACCCTTAAAATTTGGTTTTATTAATTAGGTAACCTAAAATGAATTAGACCTTTAGGTGACCAATCACACCTAATACAGAACTAATGGTTGGTGGCAACTCCTAAAATAGAAATTAGAAAAAGGAACTCGCATACACACACCCTACTCTAGAGACACAAGCATACAAAGAGTCACGTCACCAAGAACCCAATGTGCGACCAACCCAAAGAGGGAATATTTTTGGTGGTGTCCACATAAACAATGGGAAAAATGTTTTACAAAAGCTATAGTGCTTGTGTATGTTAAACAAGTATTGCATTGTATATAATTTTATACAAAATAAATAATTGGATGAAGCTAGATTTTTCTCTCTTTTTAGCTATATAGTGTTTTCTATTTTTCATTTTTATGGGTTTTACATCACTAAATGAGAATGCTTAACCTTTAAGACGGACTAAATGTAGACCCACATGATATGTGGGAATATAAAACTATTTTGAGATTTGGTATAATATATAATTTATTCTCTAAATTTTATTGTAGATGATTTGTTCTCACTAAAAATTAAAAAAATTTCTAAAAGTAATTTCTATTTCTCTATTTTTCACAAATATATCATTTTATCATTTTTGGTTTATTTTTTTAATTTATATTATTATTTTTTGAAGTGGTCCATATTCTTCTAATAATTGTAATTATGCATTATATTTTTTCCTAATTTTTTTGGTAAAACTAAAATTTTTTTAAGTTTCAAATTTATCATTCAAATTCTCATTCTGTTAAGAAGATTATTATGATTATCAAAACTTATCATATAATTACAATTTTTTTGAGGAAATATCATATAATTACAATTGATATTACTTAAATAATTAATAGTACTCTCAAATTAAACTTGTATTTTATCATTCTTAAGTAAGTACACCGAATTAGACTAAATGAATTGAATGGGCCAAATAAACTGAAGTGGACTGAAGTGAACTAAATAGCACTGAATGGACCAAACTAGATTGAAATTGACCAAAGTAGATCGAATGGACTGAATGCCAAATCGTAATTAGTAAACATAGCTCAAAAAATTAATAATAACTATAATCTTAACTAATGGTGTTGTGCAAACAATGTGAGGCGGGTAGACATTACCGTGCACTAAAAATTGACCACAATCAAACACAAAAATCAGATTAAAGTACCTCAGAGGGCTCTTTAATCATTGAGCTACGTTGAAAATCTTAGAGACTCTTTGGATGTGAAGTAGGAAATATAGAGAAAAAAAAAAAATTCATGGAACTTTTCCTCTCCAAAATAATTTCAACTTTGTCCAAGTTTATTTGTATTTCTTGTTCTTGATTTACCTTTCTTTGAATTTCAAAACTGTTTTGAGAATTGCAAGAAAAATTAATAAAAATATTTTGAAAGAAAAAATCCAGAATTAAGGGGGCACAAATTTAACTTCAAGATGACAAAACGCTCCATCTAATTCCCGTTTCATTTATCTAAAAAAAAAATATCACCGTTTCAATGAACAAGGCCTACGTTCAATAATAAATAAGACCAACCCAGCCCACTTTCATGGGAATTTAATTTCAAACCCACGTTTATTAAAAAAGAAAAAGAAAAAAAGTACCACTTTTTGATATTTTGTCACTTGGACCAAACTGATATCATGGATTGATTCAACTTCAATCAAAGAGCCAATTTTATCTCAAAGCATCCTGAAGTTTCTTTACAAATGAAATCCAAAACCAAATAATTTAACTTCTAATGTGCAAATAACAACTTAGAAGAATTAACTCTTTGTATGATTTCCATAATATAAAATTGTTACTGCAATTATTGTAATTTGAATAATAATGTGTCCAGTAGATAATTAATTAAACATTTGATTGTCCTTATTCATTCCATCAAGAATAATGGACACACCAGGTGTACAAGGGTCCAGGGTACCACACACTTTTTCATGATGTAATTAGACCCTGAACTTGTCCTTAGTCAAGCAAAGACCATTTTTCTTATCACATAATGACATTCATAAATAAAAGAGTTTTTATTTCTAATTTGGGTTTTCTTACACCCAAAAAAAAAAAATAATAATAATAATTATTATATAAGTGAACACCGAAATATTTTTTTTACAAAAGTTGAGCACACTAAGCTCAAAGGTGAGATTGGGTGTTCGTTTGGCAAATATTATTTTTGCCAATATATTTTACTATTTAGCTTATTTTTATTATTATTCATAGGTCTCACTGCACTTTTTGGTATTATTCAAGGGTCTTATTGTACAATTTTAACTAACTTTTACCTTTATCTATAATACTTTCAGTAAAAAAATTTCAATTTCAACGAAATAAGCAGATTTCAAACAGACCTGTCGTATTTGAAATTCAAATGCACTATTTCATCGTAACATTATAATTTACAAAAAGAACTAGGGCCCAGCCCATCTTTCTTGGAAAGGAAGAAGACCCACATTGGGATAAGGAGATGGATTTGGGCCCATGCGGGTAAAAAAACAAAGCAAGTCCAGACTACTATGACATGAGCATAAGACAATTAGCTTCTCTTGTAACCACAAAAAAGGTTCAAACTACTTTTAAAGTCCTTCATAATGTGAGATCACCCTCAAACATTGAAGCTAGCTAAGGTGTATTTCCATAAAGTGAAAAAAAAGAAAAGAAAATTCCATCCTTAGAGAGTGGCTGCAAAACGAAGAAGCAAACTGTTTTGATAATCACACACAAATGATCTAATTAGACAATATCTGCAACCTGACCACCATCATCTTGATCTTGATTCTTTGTTCTGCCTGTTAAAAGTAAAGTTTTTGAATGCTACATAAATTTTTTTGAACAAATTATGGAACATATTAAGTGCCAGAGATGTTGGGTAACAAAAGCTTGCATAAATTTTCTTGTACCACCGACGCATCACGCCAGCACCTTTACTAGAATTCTGCATAAATTGATCAAGATTCAAGAACAACCTTAAGGGACAAACAAGGATGTAAGCAAGCAAGCTCTCATGCAAGAATTGCAGAGATGACACAAATGATCTTGAACAAGAAGAGGTAAGTTGCATTTTGATGTCCTAGTTTACTACCATGATAAAGACGGCCGGCATAATTGCACCATATTCTTTTCGGGGAGAGATACTCCAACCTCGAAAGTCTACTCCAAGAATGCCAAGAAAGATTGTAACAAGGAAGTTGAGGGGTTCATGAAACTCGGTGGAGGAACAAACTTCTTTCTCACTTGCGCAATTAAAAAAAATTACATAAATCAATTTTGAGCTTTATGTTACTAGCATGTAATCCCTGAAAATATACATGTGCATTTAAAAATAATTATAATTATAAACACATAAGAAACATTTGTACCTAAGTTTAGTACTATTAATGTATGTTTTTTAATGTTACTATTGCAAGTTGCTCATTAAATTTATCATATCCCAATAACTTAAACTTTTAGGACAATCGGTAATTTAATATAGTATTAGAGCAAGGCTTAAGTTTGATCTTTATCTCCTCTACTTTTCCTCCTATTTAAAATCCGATGTGTTAGGCCTCACATATTAAAGAAAAATGTTAGTGGTGAACTTTTGGAACAATTAGTAATTTAACAATTACAATGAGAAATGAATGATTTGAACCATGGTTGTCCCTGTTAGAAACATCAAAAGGGTTAGTTGAGCTACCCTTAACTATTATAACCCTTTTAAAGAAGAATTATTATATCTCAATTTAACAAAGGAATAACTATTCCATTTAATGAACATATAAATAGCCATTACACTTTACACAGAAATAAACATTTCATTATATGACCCATTATTGCATACAAAATATGCTTTAACTATTTTAATTAATTACAAGGTAGCTAAGGCATCTTTTACATAAATTGAAAGGGATATAGAAATCCATCTCTAGAGAATGACATTATAACGTTTTATGCAAACTTTGATTACTTATCATCATTGATAGGGAGTTCACCCTTGCTAATCCACATAAATAGGCCAATTAGACGATATCATCTTGATCTTGTTTCTTTGTGCCGAACCTGTTGATGAATGCTTGGGATGTATGTTGGACCCAATGTACCAGTTTATTAGTTGTATGACAAAGAAGCTCAGGAATTAGTTTGTACCAGCTGCGACGAACAAGCTCTACAAGGATTCCACATAAATTAATGATGAACAACCTTAAGGGATCGATGAGGATTGAAGCAAAGAGCTCACATGCAAGAAATGCACAAGTGACACAAATAAACTTGAACATTGGGAGGTAGGTTGCGTTTTGAGGTCCTAGTTTCATCCCCAAAAACGCAGTGCAGTAGATAACAATTGCCATGATAATGAAAAACATGATTTCACCATGCTCTTTGAGTGGAGAGATGCCTGAGCCTCTAAAACTTGCTCCGAGGACGCCAAGTAAGGTCAAGATGAGAAAGTTAAGAGGGTCATGGAATTCTGTGGAGGAACGGACTTCTTTTTCACCGGCACAACTAAAAAATAATAATAATAAACAAAATCACTATTTGAGTTTTATTATATTCTTATCTTTTTGAGCCCTTAAGGCTTAAGCAATAAAATGAAAACAATGTTAGAGGTCACAACCTATTTCACAATACTGAATGGAATTCATTTTGTTACTTTTTTTTGTATTCCATTTTATGTTACACAAAATGTTGTATGTGATATGTTAGATTTATTTTTTTATTTTATTTTATTTTAGACATTGGTTATATTATATGGAAAGTAAAAAAGAATATATGGCAAAGTGTGATTGATGGACTATAAAGTAAAAACAAGAATTATTTTCATATATGATAATTGGTGGCATCATTTTATTGTATATCAATCATAACATGTCATTTCAAAAATTGTGAAATATATTGTATGTATAAACTTATTGACAGGAATAAACAAATCTACACTAACATGCAAAGTGCACTAATTACTAAATTTGAGATAAAACTTTACAAGCTTCCTTAAATTAAAAAAAAAAAAAAAAAAAAGACATCCCCAACCAGCCCCCCCAAAAAAAATCATGGGTTTATAAATTTTTTTTTTTGGATTATAAGTGAGTATTAATTTAGTCCGTTTCTCATTTTAAATTCTAATAATTAAGTAACTCCTTAAAGTTTTTTTTTTTTTTTTTTTACATGGAATATTCTATAAAAAATTTCCATTAAATTTTAATTGAGTCAATCTCAAAATTTTATGCACATGATTTTGTCACATCACCCGCCAATTTCTTAAAAAATGATATTACACCTTCATTTATCAACCAAAAAAAGAAAAAGAAAAGGAGAAGACATAATACTGACCTATAAAATGTAACTTGAGGTTAAGAAAAAATAGCTAAAGTAAAGTATAATTTTCGTAAAACATCAACCATGCAATACAAAATAAGAAAAAAAAAAAAAAAGAGAATATCCAAAAGCTAAATGTTAAAACATCATTACGATAATAGATGTTCTTAAGATAATTATTAATAAACTATTTTAGAAAAGTTTTGACACTATTTTTATAAAAATTATAAAAAATTATCAAACAAATTAATTATTTTATCATTTTCTCATAAAATATATTTATAAATAAATTCAAAAGTAATGCCTTATGGCATAAAATAATATTTACCCTTTAAAAAAAGACGCATTTGAAGGCTTAGTAGTAAAACCCCTTGGGGCGTAACGCGTTAGTAGGAGTCTTGGACTTAGTCACACCTAAAAGTCTAAGAATTGCCGGGTTTGAGTCGTGCACTTTGCAAAAATACTGTACCACAACGCGGATAATCCTAACATGCCCAGAGGTGTCCTACACCATCAATGGTGGATTTAAGTAGGCCAAATCAATAATAACACGCATGAGACCTCTTTTTTTATATAAAAAAAAAATAATAATAATAAATAAATAGCTCAGTAGAAAAAGTTTCATGGAGAACTCAACCGAAAAGTTTTAACTAATCATTGAATATACGTCAACTAAAATTTGTCGGCATTACGTGCAGTTCATGATATGCATGCATGACGTGCATGCCATCCTTTGTCAGCAAGATACATATGCAAACGATGACCCAAGACTGCATTAGACCATTTGTATATATATATAATAAAAGAAAACCTTCAAAATAAATTTATCATTAAGTCTAATATAGTATAATCAATTTCACAAAAAAATTCAAAGACATTAAGATGATAATTTGTAATTAGCGTGCTGTAAAAATAACATCAGTAATGGTCCCATAATTAAGGATTCACATGAGAAATCTAAGGTGGTACTTTAAAAAACCCTAATGCTAATGAGAAGTCCAAGATTATATTTTTATAAAAATCCTTAAAAATATAAAATATAAAAAGAGACGAATAACACAAACATGTAAGTATGCTACACAGGTCCATTTCTCGAATTTCAATTCCAAAAACAGTATCCCAATCCCATTACAGAATACTCTTAAATTTGTGTAGCTTGACTAAATTTGTGTTGTTATTTTAATTCTTTATTTGATAATGGGTTACCAAAGTACCTAGATGTACCCAAATACATTGACGTGGGGTCAAGATTTTTTCATGTCAATATTCAACTAACACAATCCTAAAATAATGATTAAATTGAAAAACTCCAACTCATAAATTTAACGTTAAACCAAATAGGCTTTCAAAGAAGCAAACAACCCAAAAGATAAACAAATTATAGTAAACTCAATCCCTCACCCTTCAATATTCTCCCACGTTCGGTCTAGATATTCTCACTTTGAGGAGTGAAATTGTTGTCCACTATTTCAAAGATCTCAAACAAAATATAAAACATGTAATTAAGGAAAGTTATTGAAAGAGAGGGGAATCAGATTGCTATGTGGTCTATGAATGGAGGGAATTTTTTGAATGACCTAAACTCAGAAATCTTACACAGATAAGAATGAAGTTTTTACTCTTAAATTCTTTCAGTTAAATGGGGTTTTTGAAAGAACAACTTCATGAACATTCACACCAGCTTCCAAATCCCATAACATGTGACTGTGATAGTGTGACCTACACAACAGGGTGCACTCTTTCATTGCTCATCACATCCTCCTTATTAATCATCTGACCCTTTTCCTCCTTGGATATTTCCAAAGTGAGAAAATAAAATAGAATTATGGAGCTGTTTTTATAAGGTAGAAAAAACAAAGGGCAGTAGAGTTTATAGTAAAGAAAGAGATGATGTTTATGGGCTAAAGCCACAAAATAGAATGAGAAATATATATTATTCTTGAATTGTTATGTACTTTCCCACAAGGATTTATTTTTAGTCACAAGAAAATGAAGAATGAACACATACCAGCGCTTGGATTTCTTTGTTTTCCTTTCCTTGGAAGTGCTTGTGAGACTGATCGATGTCTCCCAACTGGAAAATCAAGAATCCTCACCTCCTCTATCTCAATAATCTCCATAGCTGCTTGGTGAAAAAATGAATACGTAATTGCATGCAATCCCTAGCTATTTAAACTCATGTTAATCATTTGGTAATATTATTATTATATGATGCAAAAAGACTTATAACATTATTGTCATTTAACATTTATGGCAGTTGAAAATGAAAAGTGTTACGTTCACAACATTTTCACAATACTCTTATAAAAAAAATTATAGGTAGTAAGTTGTTATTAGTTTTAATTTCAACCAACAATTAAAATTACTTTTTACCTCTCAATAACAACTAATAACAATTGAATATTTAAAATTTATTGTAAAAGTACTATGAAAATAATGTAAATGAGTTAAAAAAAAAAAAGAAAAAAAGAAAAAAAAAAAAAAAAAAAAAGAGCTGAAATCTATGGTTGTGGAGGACAGAGATAGAGATACTCAGTCAGTATTATAGTCACAATCATTATCATTAATTTAACCGACCGTGTGGTTAAAATAATTGGCAGAGGTCTATATAACATAGGAAGACACAAATTGGTCAGATATTCTAGGTAATTGAGGCAATTAATTATTGGTTAAGACAAGAGTTTTTGGGCTGCAAAATTCCTCAAGTTGGTGAAATTGAGACCCAATAGCATATGAAGACACTGATTGATCACATATTTCTGTGATTATTTAAGCTGATTTCAGTTTCTTATAGGGGTTAAATGCTTAGTTTGTTAATTGATGCGGTCCAAGTGGATGCTTTTTTTTTTCGTGTAAGTATCATTATATGATACAAGAGTTAAATTTGAGTCACTTTGCTTGTCGACTTTCTAGAAGCTAAGCAGGAAACTAATTTGTTCATTCCACTTCAATTTTCATGTGAAGGTCTGGCAAGTGGATTCACAAACTTTAGCCGATTTTGACCGACCTTCATCATTTATGCCTTTTTTTTTTCTTATTAGAACATCATTTGTGGCTTTTTAGTCATTGTCAGTCAAAAAAAAAAAAATTTATTTTGGGTATTTTTCACACTTCATCTTCCCCTTCATTTTACTTTTAAATGATTTGTGATTATGCTATTACTTCCATGAGCATAGCATGTCCAGTAATACTTCTAATCTATTAAGAAATTCATATGTGGAAGCCAACAAGTGTGTTGATGCACTCACTAGAAAGGGTGCTTTTCTTTCTCAGGATTTTGTTGCTTTTAATGATCCTCTTGCTGATGTATCTCCTTTGCTTAGTTTAGATACTTTGTATGTTCGCAACATTTGTAATCTTCCTGTTGTTTAGTTGATGAGAAGCCTCGACTTACCCCAAAAAAAAAAAGAAAAAAAAAAAAAAGGTTATTATACCGGGTGCAATTGTAAGCAAGATCTTAGTATTAAATTAACCTTTTAACATAGTAATTCCTCAGTTCTTAGATCATAAAAATTAGAAAGTAAAACAACTTTCTAACGCATCTATATCCATTTGCTCTGTGTTGAGGGTCATATTTGTAAAACCAGTCCAACCCAACAAGGCAGGCAATGAGAGTGGCAGGCACAGAATAAAATTATCAGGCTCAAGCGGCAGGAAGAATAAAACACAGGTCCATAACATGAGTAGGTGGGTCTTGAGAAAGCAAATGGGCCCAAAGGGCCCGGAAAGAGAGAAATAACACCCATGGGCAATGTATGGTATGAGAAAGCAAGAATGGGCCGTGACAGGCCCAAAGTAATGAAAGCAAAGAGAGTAGGGGTTGATGGCAAGCCCATGAACCCCAAGGATGAGTATACAGTAGTTGGGTTGGGGAAGCCCAATGAAATTAGTAAAAAGCCCATGGGAATAAAGAATTGAAACGGGACAAAGGAGCCCAAATGGGACAAAGGAGCCCAAAAGTGATAAAACGGGCCAAGGATGCCCAAGAGAATGCAATGGGACAAAGGAGCCCAAAAACAATGAAATAGGCCAAGGAAGACCAAGGGGAGTAAAAAGGGCCACAGGCCCAAAAGGAAAAGAAAAGGGATAATAGAGCCCACGAGCAAAAAAGAACACCAGCAGACTCTTTTGAGTCACTGGGGGAAAGAATGGAACGGCAGGCTCTAAAAAAGGGTCTAGCAGGAACACATTATTACGGCAGGAAGTGCTAGGTAATAAGATAAGGCGTGAACACGAACCAGGGAATGGGCCAAGAAAGATGTGAAGACCCAGCATTAACAAGGGCCCAACCCCAGAGGACAGAAAACGCCCCAGCTCGCGAGGGAAAATGAAGAAATATGGCAGAAGCGAAGCTTCAGAGCACAATAAACGCATGGGCCGCAGGCAGGCCCTTTTCAAACGTACTTGACAGGAAAGCATACGCAAAGCCCAGGCGTCACCAGCCTGTACCCAGCCAATATGGGTCATGGTGGGGCCATGGGCCAGTGGAAAAAGGTAAAGGGGGGGTGCGGTTTGGTGGTGGGGAGGAGGGAAAAGTTCTATTTTACGGTCTCTACCCAAACCCTTTTGGAGGTATGTCCTGCTGGGATGACAAACCGCCCGAAAGAGGTAAAATTGGGGAGAGAACGTTAGGTGCATGCCATAGGAAGAGAGAGAGAGCATTTAAAGCCACGGCAGGAAAACAGTGCCACGGCGGACAGAAACAGAACTCACCTGTCTTTGTCTGGCGAGGGTAAGCAGAGTGCAGACGGTGGTCGGCAAGCATGCCCAGACCAGACAAAGGCCGTTAAAAGGTGAAATGGTAAAAGAACAACCACGGCAGGCCCTATAAAAGGAGCCTTGCCGTGCCCTGTAGAAAGGACCGAAAAACAGAGGAGAAAATCATAGAGAAAAAACAAAGAAAAAAAGAAAAGGAAGAGAAGAAAAAGATAAGAAAAACAACTTGTGAGTATAGAGGCATGCACCAATAGATCATTTCCCCCCTCTCCTCCTCAAAATCACACTTTCTAAGGAATAATTAAGCAAAAAGAGGAAACTTCCTTCGGACATCTAACATTTAGGTCCGATTCCCTCAAAACTATTAATCCCCACGGCAGGATATTCTCCTGGGAGGTTAATCTCATTGAGAGGAAACGTTCTTCCTTTTTGAAGGATTTGTTATCACGGGCTTGATTCTTTTACCGAATAATTATTCTAATTAAGCCCTCTTTATTTGTTGTCTAATCCGTTGTTTTTTTTTTCTTAGAACGCTATTATTATTACTATCGTTACTATTGTGATGCTCGGTCGTTGCCATTATTAGCTGTTGCATTCTGCTGTTTTCCTCTTTTATTGTCATTATAATCTGCCAGCCGTAATCCCTTTTTTTTTTCTTTGCGATAACTCTGTTTGCCGCAAGAGTGAGCCTGGCAGCCTAGGCCAAGTTTGCGCCAAGCCGGCCCAAAGTGAGTTTCAGTTGGGCCGATCTCGACTCCCTTACCCAGAAAGAAAGAAAAAGAAAAGAAGCAAATACTAGGGCCCGTCACCGCAGGAGACGGCCCAGCCCAGATACAAAAAAAAGGGCCCTACATTAAATTGGCGACTTCACTGGGGAGTTGAGAAAAAGATAGGGACGGAAAGCCCACGCAAATAGATGCCTCCAAAGTCCAGGACGACTCGAAACATGAGTGCTGTGCCCTCACAAGCAGAGTCAAGGCCCACAACGCCTCGCCAACCACAACCCAACCAGGCCGAAGGTGCCAACGGAACGGGGGCTGACCCCCAACCACCACCAAGAATCCCCACCGACAATGCCAACATTTTTATTGAAGTTTTACAGTCATTGCAACATTCGCAGCAGCAAATGATGGAGGAAATCCGTTAACAAAAGGCTGACAAGACAAAAGAAAAAGGAAGTCAGCATGACCCAAGACATGCAACAGACAAAGAAGAGACACCGGCAGGAGGTGTCCCACACAATACGGAACAGCGCTTCATCACTATGGCTGAGGTGGCCGCTCTCTTGGAGCAAGAGAGGACCAGGGCACCAAAAGAAAGATTCTATGCACGAAGGCCTCCCTACCCACTGAAAGTACTCAGTAAGCCATACCCCGAGAGGTATGAACCAAAGGCTTTCGCACAGTACGATGGTAGAAAGGGAAGTGCTGTTGAGCACGTGAGCAAGTTTATTGATACACTCGGCCCTTATGCCGCAGACGAAGACTTGTGTCTTCGAGAATTTTCCAAATCATTATGTGACCGGGCTTACACCTGGTACATTGGATTAAAACCAGGAACGATCCCAACATGGGATGATATGGTAGATGTATTCTATACCAAGTACTTCCACGGAGAGGAGACAGTAACGCTTACAACCCTGCAAGCAACCAAACAAAGAAACGGTGAAGACTTGATGGAATACATCAAGAGATTCAGGGACATAGCACTCGACTGCTATGACCATTGTGAAGAAAGGACATTGGTTGAAATGTGTATGACGAATATAATCAGGGAGTACAGGGCAGTGCTCGAAAATTTGGAAATTTTCCAATTTGCCCAGCTGTTGCAGAAGGCAAGAAAGACAGCCCAGTCTGTGAAGCCAAGCTCGGACAAAAGAAGTGCCCCGCAGGCAATGGCAGCATCCACTGGAGAACAGAGAAGGAAGACCGGGGGGAGGGAATACGACACTCCCCCACCAATACCATGCACCTCAAAAGAGCTGGACGTGCTATTAGACAAATGGATAGCAGATGGAGTTTTCAAACCTAATCAGGTTGCCAGGGAACCCATCGAGGAAGAAAGGAGGGACCCACGCTTTTGTCGCCTACATAATTATGTCCAACATTCTACCGCAGAATGTTGGGCTCTCCGCAGACTAGTGCATCGCAGAATTAAAGAAGGAACTTTAGAACTGTCCCAGCAGGAAGTCCAAAGAAACCCGCTTCCAAACCACAAAGGGAAGGGGATAGCAGCAGTAGTAATTTGCGCCGACCCAGGAGAAGATGAAGAAGAAAACATGGCTTTACCCGCGGCAGCCATAACCACTCTACAGCAGAGTTCCAAGTTCAGAAACTTGTTTGACCAGCTGGGACTCTCAGCAAAAGAAAGAAAGGTAGCCACAGAGGCCTTGGTGAGCATCGCCTCTGGTGCAGGAGTAGAATGCCTATCGGCAGAAATGTCAGGGGAAAGGGCTCTCTTACAGGAGTCAACCGAAATTACCTTTAGTGAAGAAGACATAGAGGTAGGGTATCCGGACCACAGGAGACCCTTGTACCTAGCGGCGTCCATAAATCAAATCCCCATAAAAAGAGCTTTAGTAGACACAGGCGCTTCTGTAAATCTTATCCCGTTGAGCACTTTACGGGCAGCAGGAATTCCAGAAAGGAAAATCCAGGGGTGTCCAATGGAAGTAACAGGATTTGGTGGAAGAGGTGAGTACACAGTAGGCCACATTCAGCTGTGGTTGAAAGTGGGGCCCATAGCCTCTTTAGCACGGTTCCACGTAGTAAAAACTGAAGTATCCTACCACGTGCTTCTAGGGAGGCCATGGTTGCATAAACATCGGCTGGTCCCGTCCACCTATCACCAATGTGTGAAGGGGAGATTAAACGGCAAGATGATACGCATGGCCGCGAATCCCTCGCTGTTTGAGCAAGCAGAAGCCCACTTGGTGGAAACCATGTTCTACGATCAATGGGCTCCCCCTGGGGAGAGCTCAGTGTCAAGGCCACTAGGTACTTTCGTGCCTAGATGGGAAGATGTCCAGAATGATTCAGAGCCCGATTTAAGGGAGTTATTGGCAAGGAAGAGACGGAGGAAAGAGACGCCTGCCGCAGAACTTGAAGACGCGCCCCAATGCGTTAGAATCCGAGGCTCTGATGGCAGAATCATTTACAAATTATGAAGGCACGTGGGGCCCACCATTACCCAGACGGGCCCCACTCGAGAAGAACAGCACGAAGGTTTGACGTGCTGGAGAGTCCAAGAAAGTCTAGAGGAAAGAAATAGCGAAGAGGAAAATGGAAGAGTTGCAGCTGAAAAGGAAGTACAGGTTATGGCAAAAGAGGAAATGGAGGAAGTTGACCTAGGGTCTGTCTCACAAGGACCAAGACCCATCTCAATCGGTGCGAGTTTGACAAAAAACGAGAAAAAGGAGTTGATACTATTGCTAAAAGAGTTCAAAGACGTGTTTGCATGGGACTACAGTGAAATGCCAGGGTTGGACCCTGGGTTAGTAGCGCATACGTTAAATGTGGACCCGCAGGCCAGGCCAGTGGTGCAGCCCGCCAGAATATTTCACACAGAAATAGAGGGACAGATAGTCAGAGAAGTGCAAAAGCTGCTAGCCGCAGGATTCGTTAAACCTATTCAACACCCTTGCTGGCTATCCAACATAGTGCCAGTAAAGAAAAAGAACGGCCAGATTAGGTGTTGCGTAGACTTCAGGGATCTCAATAAAGCATGCCCGAAGGATGAGTTCCCATTGCCCAATATGGACTTGTTAATAGATTCCGCAGCAGGAAGTGCCATGTTCTCATTCATGGATGGTTTCAGCGGGTACAACCAGATCAGGATGGCATCAAAAGACGCGGAGAAAACCGCTTTCAGAACACCCATGGGAAACTTTCACTACACAGTGATGCCCTTCGGGTTAAAAAATGCAGGCGCAACGTATCAACGGGCAATGACAGCTATATTTCATGATATGATGCATCAAGAATTAGAACACTACGTGGATGACATAGTAGTCAAGTCAATAAGAAGAGAAGAACATTTCCATGTGCTGAAGAGGGTATTCGAAAGGTGCAGGACCTTCAAGTTGAGAATGAATCCTCTCAAATGCGCATTTGGTGTGTCCTCGGGGAAGTTCTTGGGCTTTTTGGTGCACAGCAGAGGGATAGACGTTGACCCAGCAAAAGCTACGGCCATTGCAACCATGAGACCTCCAACTTCGGTAAAAGAACTGAAAAGCTTCTTGGGAAAGGTCTCATATATCTGAAGATTTATCCCCGGGTTGGCATCAATCACCTCGGCCTTTACCAAGCTGTTGAGAAAAGGGAAAAACTTTGCATGGGGAGAAGCGCAGCAGGCAGCCTTCAAGAAGCTGCAGCAGATCATGATGAACCTCCCTACAGTGCAAGCCCTAATACATAAAAGACCTTTGCTGCTTTACATGGCCACCAATCCACATGCCATTGGAGCCTTAATCGCCCAAGATGATGAAGGTGGCACTGAGCAACCAATATATTACATCAGTCGTGCCCTGAAAGATGCAGAGACTCGTTATCCAAGGGCAGAAAGGGCCTGTTTGGCTATTGTCTATGCCTCCCAAAGGTTGCGCCATTACTTCTTGGCCTATGAAGTGTGGCTGATGACTAAGTCTTATGCCATCAAATCTTTATTATAGCAGCCAATCCTCTCTGGCAGGATATCACAATGGCTATTGCAACTATCACAGTATGATTTAAGAATGAGAGCGCCCCGAGCAGTGAAAAGCCAGGCTATAGCAGATTTATTGGCACAGTTCCTAGGGGAGGAAGAGTTTCCGCTGGACGACGAAGTCCCAGGGGAAGTAGCCATGGCAGAAGAACTCAGAGAACAGTGGGTAATGAAGTTTGACGGATCCTCTACCGCCCAGTCTGGAGGGGTTGGGTAGTTTTGTACCATGAGGAAGATAAAGCAGTAGCGCTATCATTCAAACTGGAGTTCCCCTGTTCAAACAACACGGCTGAATATGAAGCTTACTTAACTGGGCTGGCCACAGCCCTTGAGATGGGAGTAAAGCATTTGAAGGTATTAGGTGATTCCAATTTGGTAGTCTGCCAGACCAAAGGAAGCTTTTCCCTTAAGGAACCCAACCTGGCCCCATACAGAGCAATGGCTCAGAAGATGGAAGAAAAGTTCCTAACTTTCGAAATAGAACATACCCCGAGAAATGAGAATCGGTTTGCCGATGCATTGGTCGCACTAGGTTCACAAGTAATGTTTGAAGGGAAAAACACCAGAGTCGAGGTTTGCAAAAGGGAGGAATCCATAATTGAAGTATTGAAAGAAAGGTTCCAAGAGGAACACTGCGAAGAGGATTGGCGGACACCTGTGAAGGAAGTTTTGATGGGAGAGGAGGAAGCCACGGAACTAAAAGTGCTCAAAGACTACGCCTTGATGAAGGGAGAGCTATACTGCAGAATGCCAGGTGGAGTTTTGTCCAGATGTGTGGGACAAAAGGAGGCCCAGAGGAAATTAAAAAAAGTACATGAGAAGACTTGCGGTTCCTGCGGAGAAGTCAGCCTGTACCGCAGATTGCAAAGGGCAGGCTTTTATTGGCCAACTATGAGCAAAGACGCAGATCGAGTCCAAATCTAGTGCGAGAACTGCAAACTGGCGGCAGATAGAGAAGAAAGTTACGCTGCATTCATCAGCGAGGATTGGAGAAACCCTTTCGTGCAATACCTGACGGAAGGCATCTTGCCGCAGAAGCACAGTGAAAAATACAAGCTAAGGAGGCTAGCCACGCGCTATTTCTTACACAATATGACCCTGTTTAAAAATGGATACGATGGGGACCCTTTGAGGTGTCTAGGCCCCGAGGAGGCAAGGAAAATGATAAAATAAGTACACTCAGGAGAGTGTGGGGAACACCAAGGGAAGAAAAGGTTTTACAGGTGCCTGCTGCAAATGGGCTATTACTGGCCTACCATGAAAAAAGACACGGCAGACTTTGTGAAAAAGTGCCACAGTTGCCAAGTACAAGCCAACTTGATTCACACTCATCCACAGAGCTTGCATAGCATGGTCACACCATGGCCTTTCCATACTTGGGGGCTGGATTTAGTTGGACCAGTGAATCCACCATCGCGAGGGTATATATGGATATTAGTGGCTACGGAATACTTCACTAAGTGGGCAGAGGCAGTACCACTTCGAAAAGCCACAGGAGGGGCAGTGGCAAACTTTATCAAGGAAAACATAATTGTAAGGTTTGGGGTTCCCCACAGGATCATCAGTGATAACGGTACCCCTTTTGTCAATAGTGAGGTAAGGAGAATGCTAGAGTTTTATCAAGTCAAACATCACCGGTCGTCACCATATTACCCTCAAGGAAATGGGCAAGTAGAGGCAACAAACAAGACTCTTATAAAAATCATCAGTAAGATGAGCCAAGAATACACGGGAGGATGGGCAACGCACCTGCCAGACGCCCTTTGGGCTTACAGGGGCTCGCCTAAGTCAGCCACAGGTTTTTCCCCTTTTTCCTTGGTCTATGGAACTGAAGTAGTAAGCCCGGCAGAAAAGATGACTCCATCCCTAAGGGTCATGCAGATGCAAGAAAAGGAGAATGATGAAGAGGTCTTTGCGGCAGAAAGGTGCGAAGACTTGGAAGGACTTGATGAAAGAAGAGAAAAGGCTCAAGAACACAGCCGCAGATACAGGCAAAGAATGACTGAGGCTTATGGCAGGACGACTAAAGAAAGAATATTTTCAGAAGGACAACTGGTCCTGAAAGTGACAAACTACGTTAGGAGGGGCCTGGCAGGACCATCAAAGTTCGCACCAAAGTGGGAGGGACCCTTTGTGATAAGAGAAGCACATCTAAGTGGATATTACCGCTTGACCCAGATGGATGGAAAAGATTTAATGGATCCCATTAACGGCAAATGGCTGAAACGCTACTACGCCTAGGGAGGAAAGCAATGTGATTATCCATTACCCTTTTGTTTTGTCAAAAGCTGTCATGTCTCTCTTTTATTCTGTTTTTTTTTAGATGGCTATGTCACAAATCAAATCTTGTAACTTGCTTCTTCGCAATGAAAAGCACGAAGTATTTGTTATCAAAAAAGAAATAGCATCATAAGTGTAGCATCACAAGTGTAGCATCACGAAGTTAAATTACAAACCCAAACTGTGGCAAACAAGCCCAAATAGGTGCTATAGAAAACATAATGTGCTAAACAGAGTAGTAAGGCGAAAGAGAAAATAGCAAAACAAGGAAGAAACTGCATCATCAATAAAGTCCGAAGATAAGTGACTGATCCCCAAAACGACCAAGTCCTCCCACTCCAGAAAGAAGACGCTCTCTACGACCCTCCAAATCTGCCACTTCCTTTCTCAAAGCTGCAAGGCGAGAATCAATGGCATCAACGGTAGGCTGAACCCTCCTCATAAAAACTGCTCGAGCAATCTCTCGAAGGTGATCCAAGACGAACTCCACTGCAAAACCAACACTGATAAGCTCCTGCACTGCGGCCCTCCATTGAAGAATCCTCTCGGTGGAGACAGTGTCCACGAAATTGTGCTCAATATCGTTCAGCACGCTGCCTAACATCCTTAAGAAATGCTCCCTGACTGATCGGCCAAGTCGGAATTCCCGCATAAAGTCTCCACGACTATCATAAATCATCACCAAATGAGGAGCGCAGTCTGCAGGAACTCTGAAGCCATGGAAATCTATATAAGGGGGACCGGAGCCCCAGAAGGAAGCAGGATCCAAGTCGTTGACCTCAGACTGGTCAAAACGAACAAAGAAGGCAGCAGCCTCGTCCGCAGGATCTGGAAGGATGGCAGAGCTACTGCCCATCTCAAAGTGAGAAGGCACTGAAGGGAGGGGACCTGTTAAAGAACGCAAAGATCAAGATGAGGAACCATGATAAGAATGAAAGGGAATGAAGTAAAAGAAATGAGAGATAAGACTTACCAGAGCCAACAGTAACAGGGACTGTGGGGAAAGCAGAGGCAGGAACAGAAGGGACCGTAGAAATAGACGCCGTAAATATGGCGGACACTGGCATGGAAGATGTGGCAGGAATGGGTAATGTGGGCGTGGCAGGAGAAGCTGTCGCAGACACCCCCATGGTAGCTGAAATATCTAACTCCCCAAAAGCCCCTGCAAAACAAGGAAGTAAGCATGCAAGTAAGAAAGGAAAAGAATAAAGTTCAACAGAGAAAGAGGAGGAAAAGGGTTAAAGAAGGAGTACCCATTGCCTCGGGTGGAACGCCATCCTCTTCCTCAGACTCCGAAACTCTCCTCCCCAAGCCAGGTTTGTCCTCAGGATCCTCAAAGACCTCTTCAGACTCCTCAGAGGACAATTCAGTACGGGATCCACGTGTGGTAGAAATGGGGATAGAGGAGGGAGTGACTACCAAAGAAGAAACACCCTGCACTGCCTGAGAAAGAGCAGCAAAAGGGTCACCCGTAGAGATAATGAGCGGCGTAGCAGGAGTAACTTCAATTTCAGCTGAAGTAGGAGGGGAAGTTCCCTTTTGGACAGAAGGTGTCACGGCAGGAGCAAGGATGGCCTCACTAACCTCTCCAATATGAGTACCCTCATCCATGGATACCGGTCCAGTAGGAGAGGCAGTGGCTGCAGGAGGAACGGGCGTTGCAAACTCAACTCCACCAAAGATGTCTTCCGCAGGAGTGCCCATAGGGGCAGAAAGCTCCTCGGCCGTAGGGCGATATATGAAAAGAGGCTCAGGCTTATCCTGAAAGGCAAAACGAAGAAAGGATGCAAAGACCGAACCAATTCTTTGAGCGAATAAAGCAAACGAAGACAAAAATGTAGCAGAGTGGACAAGCGCAGGAGTAAAAGGAAATATACCTCTGATTCTGGTTCCTCAAGCATAATAGGACGGGCTGCTGACGTATCCTCCTTCTGCTTAAATTGCAAAAGCAAAAGGGAAGGAGAAAAGGAGTTAAAGAAAAGTCAGCCAAGATTCAGAATGGGTCAGAAACAGGAATACATATATATATATATATATATATATATATATATATATATATATGTATATGTGTACTTGAAAGACAAAAGCAAGGAAAAGTCTTTTAGAAACTTACCCTTCGCTGAGCTGCAGGCACGGGAGGGGGAGTTTTCTTCCTTTTGCTGCCTCGTGTTCTGCTGGCAGGAGTAGCGCTTACAGAAGACTGAGGAGTGGCAGACTTGGACTTACTGGCAGACTTAGGCTTGGCAGAAACTTTCTTGGCCGACGCAGGAATGTTCACAACTTTGACTTTCTTTCCCCAACCTGAGGGGTAATCACCTGTGTGCCAAAACCATCCCCTTTTCTCCTCATTCCACTCAAATATGGCGGATCGGCTCTGTTTCCTAGCATAGGCCAGCACGGACTTAGAAGGGAGGAGTAACCGAGGATTGGGGGAGATAACCATATTAAGTCCCTCAGGGGGAACGAGAGAGAAACCACGACTACCCGCCAACTCTCCATCAAAGGAATTCATGACAAGCTGCCAATAGAGGTGCATAGCAGCAGTACAAATACCTTCCCTCGAAGAACCAGCAACGGTGACTGCACTAAAGCGCTCTCTCCAAAAGTCAAAAGCTGTATGCCGCAGAAAAGGTCTAGCCGAAGTAGGATACTCCGCAAGGGTGGAGAGGTCATCAGGAATGTCCTGATCTAGGCCAAACTGCCTCCTCACTCTGTTGGCAGGATAATGAACAAACCTAACACCCTCATCTGCTAAATAGGGCAGCCACCCAGGATTGGTGGCAGCTAAATATGTAATGCCCGTCTCATCAAAGCCAGCCAGCGGGGTAGTAGTGCTAACAGTATCAACAAACGGACCCATTACCGAGTCAACACAAGTAAAACCAGGACGCAACTGTCTATAAGCTCTCCAGGAAAAACCAACACCCTCATTAAAAGACTCTACAACAGAATAATCAATGGGCTTCAGACCAGACCAACGAAAAGCCAAAGGGAAATCGGACTCAAACCTGCCACAAAAATCAGTGATAACCCGCGGACAAGACTGGTACTTCTCCTTAGCAAACCTGACAGGCCTACACTTCGCCAAATATTGAGCACAACGCTCGAACAATAACTGCTGCAAGATAGTGCTGTGTACAGAAGAAGAAACAATGTGGCAGGAACCAGCCTGACTCTCATCGCTCCGCAGGATATCCAATTGCACATATAAATGCCCTAAGAACATGGGGGCTAGCGGCAGACTCACCCCAGCAGATATTTTAATGGCCAAACGAAAATATAACGGCTTTATGGCATAATGGGGAGGAGACCCAAAGACAAACTTCGAAAGCCAAAAGGCAATAAAGGCAGCACGGCGAGCAGTGGTAGAAAACTTAGAGGAAGAACTAACCCAATAAGACAACTTGGCGTTTCCGGTCATCCTCTTCCTCAACTCTGCTTCAATGTCCTCTTCTTCTGGAGAAAGCTCAATCGCGGCAGGATCGGCATCCTCAAGGATGGGCAAAAGTAACTGATTGGCCACGTCCTCGAGGGTAACCGTGACTTCGCCGCAGGAAAAGAAGAACGTATGGGTGGCGGAGCACCACCAGCGAACCAAGTGGCGAAGGTTATAGAGGTCGCGAAAGTTGGAAAGACTTCGGGAAAGGACGACGGCCTTTAGAACACCGGCCCTCTGAAGCAAACCCATGAAATGTGTGTCTGACAACTCGCTGTCAACCCATTCTTTCCAACCTAAGGCGGTGCCAGACCCAAATTCAAAGTGAATAGGCACAGGGAGGGCGATGCCTTGACGGATGACCAAATCAGAGATGGAGGAAGACACCGGAGCCCACGAGACATTGAGGTTTCGCCGGCAAAGAACGAGCCACACGCGGCCCGGCGGCGGTGGCGCATAATCTCCAGGGGCCCTAGGGAAGTGAGGGCTAAGACTATACCAAGGATCAATCAAAGGGGCGCACTCGCTGTTTGGGTCGCGCCACGCTTCCTCCTCCTCGGAACGGTCCAAATCGGAGTGCACGTCTTCCTCTTCTGTTTCTTGTTCCACCGGAGGGTCCACGGCGACACTTTTCCCTTTACGGCGAGAAGAGGCTTGACTTTTCACCGGTGCCATGACAAGGGGGTTTGAACGAAGCAAGAAAGGAGTGGGTGTTCGAGAGAAAGATGATGATAAGGAAAGAAAAATATTTTGAAATAGAAGAAGTTTGTGCCTGCGTTGGGAAGGGATTCTTCTCTTAAATACCTGAGTAATTAAGGCCGACGTGAAGGGAGGTGACGAGTCAGCCATTGAGAAGGGAATGAAATTAATGAAGCAGCAGTTATACTTTAAAGCAACCACCATTTTGGGATAATCGAAGAGTTGTCACTGTTCACGGCAAGAAAAAATATATGTATATGCAGAAAGGAGTTCGTGGTTTCAAAAAGCCCGCGAAGAAAAAGAAAAAGTGGAAAATGACAAAAAAGTCCTTCATTCACATATGAATTGCAAGAGCGTTCCATATGTTCAGGGGGCTAAATGTTGAGGGTCATATTTGTAAAACCAGTCCAACCCAACAAGGCAGGCAATGAGAGTGGCAGGCACAGAATAAAATTATCAGGCTCAAGCGGCAGGAAGAATAAAACACAGGTCCATAACATGAGTAGGTGGGTCTTGAGAAAGCAAATGGGTCCAAAGGGCCCAGAAAGAGAGAAATAACACCCATGGGCAATGTATGGTATGAGAAAGCAAGAATGGGCCGTGACAGGCCCAAAGTAATGAAAGCAAAGAGAGTAGGGGTTGATGGCAAGCCCATGAACCCCAAGGATGAGTATACAGTAGTTGGGCCGGGGAAGCCCAATGAAATTAGTAAAAAGCCCATGGGAATAAAGAATTGAAACGGGACAAAGGAGCCCAAATGGGACAAAGGAGCCCAAAAGTGATGAAACGGGCCAAGGATGCCCAAGAGAATGCAATGGGACAAAGGAGCCCAAAAACAATGAAATAGGCCGAGGAAGCCCAAGGGGAGTAAAAAGGGCCACAGGCCCAAAAGGAAAAGAAAATGGATAATAGAGCCCACGAGCAAAAAAGAACACCAGCAGACTCTTTTGAGTCACTGGGGGAAAGAATGGAACAGCAGGCTCTAAAAAAGGGCCTAGCAGGAACACATCATTACGGCAGGAAGTGCTAGGTAATAAGATAAGGCGTGAACACGAACCAGGGAATGGGCCAAGAAAGATGTGAAGACCCAGCATTAACAAAGGCCCAACCCCAGAGGACAGAAAACGCCCCAGCTCGCGAGGGAAAATGAAGAAATATGGCAGAAGCGAAGCTTCAGAGCACAATAAACGCATGGGCCGCAGGCAGGCCCTTTTCAAACGTACTTGACAGGAAAGCATACGCAAAGCCCAGGCGTCACCAGCCTGTACCCAGCCAATATGGGTCATGGTGGGGCCATGGGCCAGTGGAAAAAGGTAAAGGGGGGGTGCGGTTTGGTGGTGGGGAGGAGGGAAAAGTTCTATTTTACGGTCTCTGCCCAAACCCTTTTGAAGGTATGTCCTGCTGGGATGACAAACCGCCCGAAAGAGGTAAAATTGGGGAGAGAACGTTAGGTGCATGCCATAGGAAGAGAGAGAGAGCATTTAAAGCCACGGCAGGAAAACAGTGCCACGGCGGACAGAAACAGAACTCACCTGTCTTTGTCTGGCGAGGGTAAGCAGAGTGCAGACGGTGGTCGGCAAGCATGCCCAGACCAGACAAAGGCCGTTAAAGGGTGAAATGGTAAAAGAACAACCACGGCAGGCCCTATAAAAGGAGCCTTGCCGTGCCTTGTAGAAAGGACCGAAAAACAGAGGAGAAAATCATAGAGAAAAAACAAAGAAAAAAAGAAAAGGAAGAGAAGAAAAAGATAAGAAAAACAACTTGTGAGTATAGAGGCATGCACCAATAGATCATTTCCCCCCTCTCCTCCTCAAAATCACACTTTCTAAGGAATAATTAAGCAAAAAGAGGAAACTTCCTTCGGACATCTAACATTTAGGTCCGATTCCCTCAAAACTATTAATCCCCACGGCAGGATATTCTCCTGGGAGGTTAATCTCATTGAGAGGAAACGTTCTTCCTTTTTGAAGGATTTGTTATCACGGGCTTGATTCTTTTACCGAATAATTATTCTAATTAAGCCCTCTTTATTTGTTGTCTAATCCGTTGTTTTTTTTTTCTTAGAACGCTATTATTATTACTATCGTTACTATTGTGATGCTCGGTCGTTGCCATTATTAGCTGTTGCATTCCGCTGTTTTCCTCTTTTATTGTCATTATAATCTGCCAGCCGTAATCCCTTTTTTTTTTCTTTGCGATAACTCTGTTTGCCGCAAGAGTGAGCCTGGCAGCCTAGGCCAAGTTTGCGCCAAGCCGGCCCAAAGTGAGTTTCAGTTGGGCCGGTCTCGACTCCCTTACCCAGAAAGAAAGAAAAAGAAAAGAAGCAAATACTAGGGCCCGTCACCGCAGGAGACGACCCAGCCCAGATACAAAAAAAAAGGGCCCTACACTCTGTTAGTCCTCATACTCATACCGTAAGAAAACATAGGTAAATTAAATACTTATCCTGTCATTCTACTTGCATGACTAGTAGTGGCTGGTGCAATGTTGATTTCCCATGTGTGGATGAAAATATGAGGCCGAGTAAGTCATTCTACAAAATTGATTGACGAATTGGTATAATTAACTGCTCCAAGGCCATGAGAGAGAGAGAGAGAGAGAGAGAGAGAGAGAGAGAGAGAGAGAGAACTACAGTTTGACCTTGGGGGGGGGGGGGGGCAATGACCCACCTTAGATTTGGGAAAAAAAAAATTACATATATAATAGGTTTGAATTAAAAGTTAGGTCGAAGAGAAATTAAACCAGCATTAAAAGTTAGGTCGAAGAGAAATTAAACCAGCCTTCCCTCTCCAAAATCTTTGCCCTTTAAAACAAAAAAAAAATGTTAAATTACCGATTGTCCCAAAAATTTAAATTATTAGAAAATGGTAAATTTAATCACTTAACTATAAGTCTAACATTCTTCCTCACTTGTGGGTTTAAACTTTCCCTTTATAAGTAGGAGACCAACAAGTGGGAATTTAACATTTTAAATGGGAGGTAAAGTAAAACTAGAGATCGAACTTAGGATTTTCTGCTCTGATACTATGTTAAATTACTGATTGTCTCAAAAATTTATGCTGTTAAGAAATGGTAAATTTAATCACTTAACTATAAGTCTAACGAAAAAATGCTCAAACAATAACACAGCTTAGCCTCAAACTAAACCCAAATATGCCCCAAACAACAACACAGTAATGGATTTATACCTTTATAAAAGTAAAAAAAGTTTTAAATTAATGTATTATGCATGTTGCTCACATTCTTACTTTCATCTTTACTTAATAATTATAATTACTCATTCTATGAGATTCAATCATTGATGATTTTTTAGATTTAAAATAATGTCTAGTTTCCTTTTCATATATGATTAAAATATATTGTAAAAGAATTGATAATTTTATTTATTAATACTAAATAGATGATTTTTTGGATTTTCATGATTTTTTTGTTTAAACTTCTGCCCCCTAACTAGGAATTCAGGCTCTGTTCCTAGTTGTAGCAATACTAAACAACAACAAATCAACAATACTAAGGTTGACTCAGACACTGGCCAACCGCTAAACTTTCCCGATGATTTTTTTTTTTTTTTTGCCATCTAAAACCTTTATCTCTAATAATTTATTTCGAAATTAATGTGCACGTCCTGTAAAGAAGAATAGATGCTATTCATTCTTTAATCTCATGTTTCTAATTTTATTTAATTGACCTATGTCTCTCGATTATCTTTTAGCCTCCAGCTCCAAATCAAACATGTTTTACATTATTTTAGTGTTCATGTCTATTTGGCTAAGTTCCAACCTTTTTATCTTATCTAAGTGTGTTGTATGTATGTACTTCAAAAATTATATTGCTAATTTAGCCAACTACTCATACCTATCTTCCAAAGAAGTAAATTATAATAAAAAGAAAAAAACTATTAGACTAGCTTTATAGCCCTAGCTGTGTCATGATCATAGGCACTTTCTCAAATTCATGTAATAATAAATTAATGGTTAAAATTAAAAGTTTTAAAAGTCATTTTTATTATTAACCCTTAAATAAAAAAAATTTTACTAACTTTTTACTATTTTATTTTTACACTTATATTTTTAACTTGTCTCTTAAGAGCATTCCCATCAGGTGTGCCAAATGCCAAATATTTGACATTTGGCACACCAAACACCAAAAATCCTCTCTCATGCGGTGTGCCAAATGCCAAAACATTTGGCACATATGAACAGTTCCATTCTAAAAATGCAACGGTACGGCAGAAATGCTATATGCAAAAATTAATTTTTTAATAATTTTCTCTCTCCTCTTTGGCATTTTATATCCTTTTTTTTCTCTCTCTCTCTCTCTCTCGTCCGTCTCCCTCACTTTTCTCTCAGCCCTTTTCTCTCCTCTCTCTCTCTCTATCTCAGCCTCTCTCACAATCCGCCGCAGCTCACCTCCTCCACTGACCAAGTAGCTTGCCTCTCCTCCGGAACCAATGTCGCCCGCCTCCACCGACGCTGCTTACCTCTGCCGATGCCACTCGAGCTCTCCTCCAGAACCAACGCCGCCCGCCTCCACCGACGCTGCTTGCCTCCGCCAATGCCACTCGCCTCTGCCGATGCCGCTCGCCAAGCAATTTGCTTTGCCTCCGCAGATGCCGCTCCAAGCAACCTGCCTCCGCTGAAATCTGCTCGATCTCACTAAGATCCGATTCCCCTTATTTGTTTGGATTGTTTATGGTTGATTTTGGGGGTTGGATCTAGTTTGAGAAATTGGATTGGAGGATAACAATGATTTGGGATTGGATTGTTTGATTTGGGATGGGTTTGAGGTTTATGAATCTGGTGGGTTGTTATGGATTTTTTTTTTTTTTTTTTTTTTTTAAGTGGCATTGGTGGATATGGATTTGTGCCGGTGGTGGCTGTTGATGATGTTGCTGCAGTGGTTGTTGGTGGCCGTTGTTGCGGCAGTGGTGGTGGTGGTGGTTGTGCCGTTCTTGCTGGTGTTGTTGCTGGTGATGATGAGAGGAATTAATATATTATTTTATTGTGTTGTAAATATTATTTTAATGAATAGAATTGAAGAATAGAACATCTGATAAATGAAAAATTATAAAATGATGTGATAAAATGATAAAGTAGGTCTTTGATGTATTAAAATGACATTTTTTATAAGAGACTTGACGAGAATGCTCTAAAAGCATGAATCTCAATCGGAATTTCAGATGCTCGGTCTGTGAAGCATAATTTAATAATGATTAATGCATTTTTGTTTTTTCTTGCATTCAATTGGGCTGGCCAGGCTAGGGTCAAACTCATTGGCATTGGTATCATAACCATTTGACTAGCACCAAGAATCTATGACTTTCACAGCTCATAAGACCTTTATTTAATACATAAGAAACGTGTCCAAGTGCTAGGCATTAACATCTGGATTTTGCTGAAATAATAACCATTTTTTTTTTCTATGAGATAATAACCATTTGGTATTGGCATAAAGTGTTGGGTTATAGATTAATCCGGTTAATTTATTAATTATTAAAGTTGATTAATTTGATTAAATTACATCAAATATCAAATTAAAAAATAATCAAATCAATAAATTCAATTAGAGTGTAGTAAAAAATAAGTTTAATATGACAATTTGATTACGATAAAGAAAAATTTTACAGGCAAAATTCTATTTTCAAATTACCACTTCGAAAGAATCTACTAATAAAAAAAATGATAACAAGTACAAAAAATCTTACCTTACATGACTATCCTAAAATATCTACTTATAATAGAATCTACTAATCTATGTAGGAAGCTCAGGTCCAATCCCCAAATAGACTTAATCTTGTAGAAAACATATCTTTGCACAAATCTCCTATTGTAACTAACTCCACATCAATCTTTCTTTTATTGTTGTAACTTTGCAGAGTTCTTCAATTCATACTTGGATGAACTAGAAGTAACTTGGTACTAAACCCTAGGCGCACAAATGTCGCAACAACTCCTGTTACGTATCTCTCTATCTTTATGATGATAACTATAAAAGGCGGAAATACCTTTTTCGTCCCTACATTTTCACACGATTTTCACTTTGGTCCCTAACTTTTTTTTTCACCGATTTTAGTCCCTATTCTGGAAAACGCGTCTCTTTTTTGTCCCTACCGTTACATCAGAGACGGAAATTGCACAGCTGGCAAACGGAATAAATTAAAAATATTAAAATAATACCCACAAATGCCACGTCATTTTTTAAAAACAAAAAATTAATTTGTAAATTTTAACTAAATGAAAAAAAAAAAAAGAAGAAGGAAAAAACTGAAATAAAAATAAAAACTAAAAAAATTCAAAAACCCAAAAATAAAAACAAAACTTCCTTCAACTAAACACAAACCCAGCCACTGACATTTCTTCCATCTTCAGAAAACCCAAATCCAAGCTAAGGCTCAGAGACCATCGCCGGCGAGAATGGCGACGGCTTCGCCGAATGCCTTGTGGTTGGTGGGCTTTCCATGGCGGGGATGAGCGTTGTCAAGTGAGATCGTCTTGGATGAGAGCGGCGGCACGGCGGCATCGACATCGACATCGGCGACTCCTCCGTGGCCAACTCCTCCGCCGCTACTGCTCCTCCACCTCAAACCCATTCTCCGTCGCTACCCCGAACTGTTGGGTCTCAAAAAATTCCTCATTCTTCATCCATTTTTGATTCTTTCTCTCTCGGCGAAGTCATGGTGTTTGCTGTTTTGGGAAATGGGTTTGATCGGCGGGGTCTGTTGACCGGTGGTGGTGGCGTTGGTTTTGGGATCTGGGTTTGATTTTGGTAGTCGTGGCTCTCCGTGAGTGAGGTGGTCGTGGCTCGTCGTGGGTCGCCGTGGGTGGGGTGGTCGTGGCTCGCCATGGGTGGTCTTGGCTCGCTGTGGGTCGGTTGGATTTGATGGGTTGGCTGGGTTGGATTCGATGGTGGCTGGGTTGGCTTGGATGGTTGTTGGGTTGGTTTAGCTGGTGGGTTTGTGGCTCGGCAAAACTGAAGGTAATGGATCTCGGGTCTTGCGTGGGTCTCTCAAAACTGAAGGGTATGGATCTTAGTGGTTTGGGTATGGAGGTTTGGTAGTGAATTTTCTGGGCTTTGCGTAGGTATGAATTTTCTGGGTATGGAGATTTGGTATTGAAGGGTATGGATCTTAGTGGTTTGCGTGGGTATGAATTTTCTGGATTTGTTCTTGTTCTCCTTCTGGGCATTGAATTTTCTGGGGTTTTGAAAATGGATCTGTTGGTCAGTGGTGGTGGCGGTGGTTTTGGGATCTGGGTTTAATTATAGGTTTATGGGTTTGTTGGAGATTGGTTTGTTTACTGGGTTTGTGGGTTTGATTTGCTGAAGATTTGGGTTTGAGTTCTTGGGTTGCTGGGTTTGATTTGGGAGTTCTTGATTTGCTGGGTTTGAGTTCTTGATTTGCTGGAGATTTGAGTTCTTGGTTTCTTTATTCTTCATGTTAGCATTTAATTTAATTTTTTCTTTTTGTTTTCATTTATGTGCTAGTAATTTGGGTTTGAGTTCTTGGCTGCTGGGTTTGTGGGTTTGTGATATTGTGATGGGTTTGAGTTCTTGGTTGCTGAGATTGATTTGGGAAGAAAATGAAGAACAAAGTTATAAAATGAAGAACACTAAGATCATTAAGAAAATTTTTTTAATTAAATTAAATTTATGATTTTTTTTAATTTAATTTAATTTAATTTTTAAAATTTTCTGACATGATTTTTAAAAAAAAATTAAAATGCTGACATGGCATTAAAAAAAAGCCAAATAATATTTTTTAATAATATTTTAATTGCCACGATAGCGCCACGTCAGCTTCCGTCTGCCACCTAAGACTTTGCCGTTAGGCCACTGACGGTAGGGACAAAAAAGAGACGCGTTTTCCAGAATAGGGACTAAAATCGGTGAAAAAAAAAGTTAGGGACCAAAGTGGAAATCGTGTGAAAATGTAGGGACGAAAAAGGTATTTCCGCCACTATAAAATATATCTTTCATATGCTATGGAACCTTAGTGCACGAATTTTTAGAAGGGCAATTCATCATAGGCTGAAAACATAATTTAACATTTAATTTTCCCAAAACTCGATAGATCGAGTGGTGTCGAGTTTGGTATCGAGATTCATTAATTTTCGATAGGTCAATAGGTATCAAGCTAGGTATCAAGACATGCAAATTCAACTTTTCTTGAGCAGTCTTGTATCTTCATTAATACCACTTGTTAGTTAACATATGTACTTAAATACACCAAAAACTAAGACTCAAATACATATAAAGTGCTTTGATATCAAATATGCCAATACATTTAAAAAAAAAAAAAAAAATGACACTTACACAAGGTAACCTACGACGATGGTACGGATGCCCTTGCCCCTTTGACGCAACTCTTTGGCTAACCCACCATTGAATTTAAATGGTAAGACAAGTGCCATTTAATCATTAATGGTCTGTGATTCCTTACGAGTGAAGGATTTTCGTTCTCTAGAACTTGTGATATTAATTTATTTAAGGAAAACGATAAAAATTTTATTCATGCAAAAACTTTATACATCTTGAGCCCAAAGATGCTAAGAATCCATTTGAAATTTGCTTATTTTGCTAAAACTAAAATTTTTTTGCTAAAAATACTATAGAGAAAAGTAAAAGTTAGTATAATTAGACCTATAAATAGTATCAAAAAAATGCAGTAGAACTCATAAATAGTAGCAAAAATAAGCCGAATAGTAAAATAAGCTGGCAAAAATTATTTTTGCCAAATAGACACAAAATGCAAGTAGAATTCTCCTCTGACCAGATAGAACCACCCCCGAGACTTTTTTCATGCAAGTAGAATTCATGTGCTAGCTTATTCATATGAACCTTGATGGTCAACAGGATCTAACTTTTAGACGAGCATTATTGAGAATAACTCTACTAATTAAGGATGTATTATTGACTAATGAATAGTGTTTATTACACAAATCTTGTCTTCTACTTATAGTTTTAGTCACAAAATAAGTGTATGTAACGATATGTGTAACAAGTTTTATCCATTCAACAATACTAATAAGTAATAAATAACTCGAGTTACATGATATATATAATCATCACGTAAAAGCTTGTCGAATAATGGCTTGAATAATAAGTGTTCCTTAATGGCTTGCTCTTCGTTGTATTAGAAGTTGGTCACTGAGGTAATTTTGTTTACAAACTCTATAACGTGTGACGTGTATGATAAACTTTCTGACCTAGTCGACCTTGACCAGTGTGGCTTTGTGACTTTGTCTAAAAGTGAATCTCCATAACAAGATTGGAGAAAGCCCTTGTTGCTTTGTTTATTGTTCAGTGAGCGTGCGCCACAAATATTTTGTTTTGTTTTAGGTGAATACCTAATCTCTGTATTTGTTTAGGAAAGTTATTTGGGAATATTGTGGTTATGAGCTAGGTGAGTGGGTGACAATGATGCATATAAAGTTTTCGCCTTACAAGCATATAAATCTCCTTAGAGCATTCACAATAGTGAAGACAAAATTTTAGCTATTTAGCTACACAAAAAGTCACATTATCTATTTTACCCACACATATGCTGCAACAGTGAATCTATTTTAGCTTTAAACACAATAAAATAATATACACATCACAATAAAATAATATAACAATTACAATAAATAATATATCATACTACCCAAAAAAAAAAACAACCACATCACCAACCACAACCACTCTACCATCAGCCATAGCCACAGCCACAGCCACAACCACCACCACCAACAATCCATAGCAGGAAAAAAAAAAAAAAAAAAACCCATAGCACCACAAAACATGGCACAACCACCGCCTGCCAACACAGTACCACAAAACAAACCCACAGCACACCATAAAACAAACCCACAGCCACAAATCACAACCTTGATCTCAACCCCGATACCAACGCACACTGGAGCACAACCACGACCCAGCAGCAGAGTGGAGGTGAGGGAAGCCATTTCGATCCACGAGGCCGGAGGCGATTGGCGGCATTGGTCTGAGGCGGATGGTGGTGTGGGTCTGAGGCGATCGACGCTGGGCAGGGGCTTGGGTCAGCGGCGGTGAATGAGGAGCTTGAGAGAGTGACGGTGAGAGAGGAGAGTGACGGTGAGGTGATCGGCGGTTTGGAACGGCTAGGTCGGGTTGGTGGCGGTAATAGAGAGGTGAGAGCTTGAGAGATGAGAGCTTGAGAGTGACACTGAGAGAGAGCACATTGAAATGAGAATAAAAGAAATGAAAAAAATAAACCAAGTAGTGTTATTTTAATCTGGGGTGAATAAATTTTTTTTTTTTTTTTAGATGTCTGCTACAGTGCACATCTATAGATAGATGTGCACTGTAGCAATTCAGCTAAAATTTTTAGCTATTGCTCCACTGCTATAGGGGTGTTTTTTTGTGTTTGTGGAGCTAAATTTTAGCAATATAACATTATAGCTACACTGCTGTGAATGCTCTTATAGAGTAGTAAGTATCTTCAAATGAGAAAATTACATCAAGTAAAATCCAAAACTAACCTCAATTTTTTAATTGCCAAAATCTCCGAAGTATCAACAGAAACAAAAATTCAACCTCACGTGTCTAGAAAAAAAAAACATAAAAAAAAAAATGCAAAATACTAGAAGTCCAAATAACTGATCTTATTTGAAATTCCTAAATTCCTTTCATGCGCACATTCTCAAATAAAGCCTCAAAACTTGTTACTCTTCCTAATCAAAAAATGAAGGAAAAAAGCGGGTGAGCTTGACAACTTAATTAGTAACCAAAAAACTAATTAGCGCGACTAAATATTATAAGAAAAATAATAAATTTTACATATATAAGATCAAAATTTATCAGCTTAGAAATTGCATTTTAGTTTGATGGGAAACTAACGTTATTTTTACAAATATCAAGTTCTGAAGCATCAAAAATCATAATTTATGATGAGTTCTAAAACATTAGAATTTACAATTTACAATGAGTTCAAAAAAAGATATAAAAAATTTCATGGACTTTAAACGATTTGCATATCTAATCATATTGATATTTGATAGAACAAAAAAAAAAAAAAAAAAAAATGAATTGACCCATTGCAAACTAATTAATTACCCAAGTTAATTAATTAGATTAAATTATATGCAATAGCACACAAACAAATTACTCCCTCCGTCCCATTTTTTTTGTCCTATTTGAAAAGTCAAACTTTTTAAGGGAACATTATTTATTGTCTTGTTTACCTTTTAAAAATGTATAAGTTTTCAAAACTGCTCTTAAAAAAATTTATCAAAAAATTGAATGAGTAAATTAATAGGGATATAATAGGAACATTAGTAAATAAATGACTTTTATTTTTAGAAACAGGACAATATTTTGGAACATCTCAAAATGGAATAGAGGACAAAAAAAGTGGGACGGAGGTAGTACCAATTAT